>CP092864.1:170440171-170741948 GCA_030710605.1 Cordylochernes scorpioides
TGATGTACCTACCTTGTATACTGTGGTAATGACTGCTGCGCACAGAACAATGTAAGGCTGTGGTTTTATTCTATTATAACCTACCTATTTACATATGTTTACTGATTTTACATCTGTAGTATAAAATATTTATGGAATTGACACAAAACAAGAGAACCTATACTTAATAAACTCCATAAATGTCGTTGTATACTCCTGTGGAGGGGTTTATGATACCCGGTGGTTTGAGAGATCGTTTGAATGAAACAAGAAACATCCTCGGAGGCAGTCTGTTATTACAAACTCTGTAAATATATAAACATATACTGTATGCATAAGAACACATATCCTTATATATACTTTGAAAGATATAAATATATTAAAACACTTTAAATATAAACATAATATTTGGGAATATGTACACAATAAGAATTGTATTTGCAATATTAGATTTATCGAAGTCTATCAAAACAACTTCAAATTTTCCTAATTTAGGCTCGCTAGATATCATGGAATCTGTAAAGACGACACATTCCATTGATATAATTGCAGAACATTTTTAGAAATAAAGGATGAAATATAGATTTTTTTTTATCTTCGAACGTAAGGTTTCGAGTTTAATCAACTCTTTTTTTAACGATTTGTGACAAAATAACAAATAAATTCCTTGAAATATAATTTTTAATAGAGTGGACAGTCTTCGATAACATATAAGCCACTAGTAAACAAAAGAAATAGTGCACGGCTGTTCTTAAAGAAGATATATATAAGAGGATATTCTACAATGTTCAAAGCATCTTTACATAATATCGTTATACAAAATCACACCAAGAATAAACCTTCAAAATTCAGGCTATATAAATAGAATGAACAAAATATAGCTATGATAATTAAATGAGTACATTGCATTTTGTCTTTTTATTTTTATTATATACTAGCCGAATGACCCGGGCAACGCCCAAGTTTTATCCGATTAATTATTTTTATTCAAATACCATTCCTTACAATTATAAATTGGCGCCGTGGATGTCACTCTTGTGAAACGTCCCGCTCCAAACTTTGTGTCAGAGAAGCGATATTTTTATAAAGAGATGATCTGGCTTTGTGTCTTCTGCTCGAATGAATGTTTTTCTGTTAGAATTTTGTTCCTGCACACTAAAAATGAACTGGCTTCACTCGTGGTCTCAGCTTTTTGGAATTTTTCCCGATATAATTTTGTATCTGATAATCAAACATGATACAGCAATATTGTCATCGTCATTTTCTGACTAAAAAACAACTATTTTTGCCCAGAACCTGTCAATTTTATTTTTATTGGCTAAAAATCCGAAAAATATCTTTTCCAGATTTTTCTCTATGTCCTGTCAAAACACGTTTTAACATGTACATTAGGTCAGCTGATATTACTTCCCATCTTCACCGCTAGAGGCGCTGCTTGCGAGCGAAAAGGCAAATTTGCAAAGCAATTTGCAAATAACTCGAAGAATATTCGGGATAGAGACCTGAAATTTTCATTATAAGTTTTTCCAGATTCTACTCTATATACTGTTAAAATTTCAGTCAGATTAGTTACGTATTGTGGACGTGTATAGCCGACATAGGAACAAACACACATACATACATACACTGACTTTTATATATATATAGGGATTTACAAGTATCTTCAGATGAATAAAATACAATAATTGTGTATCTTAGGTGGATTAAATTGACGAAATCACTAGGAAGGTTCATCATTGATGAGTCAAGTTTTCTCAAATCTTTTACATATTCAATTTTCACTAATTCTATCAAGCAATTGATCTTTTTCACAAAAATAAATAGCGTTAGTTATTCCAAAATGCTCATAATAAGAGACATTGTTTATCCACAATCTGGACACTGTATTTAACTGTATCTACCATTTCTTTCTTCTCCGTTATTACACTTGATACCAGATATATGTAACTTTTCGTCTAATCCTCACAATAAAAAACACGCTATTTAATCTTTTGAAGTTCTTATAGGTATTAGGTGGCTTAATAAGTATTTAGAAGATTTCGTGTCGCCAGAACAAATAATTTTAAGGCCTTGCCAAATGCTTTATTTTTATTTCTCCTGACGAAGACAGAATAATTTTGTTGAAACATTTGATAAAATTAAATTTTAACTGGCTGAAGTATCTATTTTAAATAAATATGAATGCCGGCCAAGAAACCTCTATCTTCATGATATTAAGGATTTCAAATTTAGTAATGGTGAGAACTTCTAATGATAAAAATGATCTCCCCCAATAGATTTCTACATTTTGATGAAATATTCACATAGAACAACAATATTCTTAATTAGGTCATCCTCTATAATTCAGGTCTACCTTTTATTAAGTCAATTTTACTTATTTGATAAAATGGTTAAAAAAAGATCACAAAGTTTCTATTTCGCACAAATTACCAACAATATATTGAAGCAGATTATTTATTTTTCTATGAAAATATTTTAAATTTAGATAATTGT
Organism: Cordylochernes scorpioides; assembly: GCA_030710605.1. Classification (NCBI taxonomy): domain Eukaryota; kingdom Metazoa; phylum Arthropoda; class Arachnida; order Pseudoscorpiones; family Chernetidae; genus Cordylochernes; species Cordylochernes scorpioides. Next base: position 170,442,644 of record CP092864.1, read on the forward strand.
ATTTTGATACACTGTGAAATTTTCTCATTGCTTCGCTGCTATTTTATCAGTTTAAATTTGTTTTTTTTATTAAATAAATTTCTGTGCCATTTTTTCGGATATTTGTCTTTCCTAATTTTTCTACGTTAAATATTTTATATAGTGTTATGACAGGCAAGGTTTTGATAGGTGATACTTGGTGTCTATTAGTTGTGGCTAGGTACATGCAGAGCTCTTGACTGTTTTAATGATAGACATTGATTGTTGCTAGACATTAGTGAAGACATTTTGAAGTAAGTAAGTTAAAATGTTGTGGTCACATTGGAACTAATGATAAGGATTCGGTTACCAATAAGATGGAGAATTTTGACACATATTCTCGAAATTCTTAACACAATCACATACACCGTATCAATAAATTAAATGTTTTACCTTTATTAAAATTGATGTCTGAGGTGAATTTATTGTAAATATTTCTAATTGATAAAAAGACAATTATTGAAAATTCATTTCTATCTATATGATATTATTCTGACCTTCTTCTCAAAATATGAAACAATTGTAACCTATAATATTGTATGTTCGATTACATTGAAAGTAGAATTTATAATCTTGGTCTTAAATCCGAATTAGATTGAATGCAATACGTATTTGATCAGCTACCCCACTGGAATTCTATTTGGGACCGAACATTTTAATATCTTGATTTAATTGGGTCTTGAATTCAGAATATATTAAATCACACGTATTTATTAATTCACGTTTATATATATACAACTATATATATTATATATGATAAAAGCAGTTTGATATAAAAAGCTAGTTGTCTTTGAAAAAGTCTACTTTCCGTCGTAGCCGAGCAAGGAATAAAAGGGAAATATATTTCTCTCCAGAGTGTTCTATATTAAATATTGTCTACCTTCACTTATTGGGCTGCAAATTGGCGGGGGATGGATGGAGAAGAGAATCGATGCCGGGAAGTTGGACTCTTTTTCTCGGACTTCCATAATTAGACTCATTGGACTTCCATTGAAAGGCATTAATGGAACATCTTTCTTCTTTTTTTTTGGTACCGAAATTGTATAATAAAGAATTTTGTTTTTCTTTCTCTCATTTCTCACTATTTTAATGAAGAATTCGATGTATGGACTTCTTTGTGAGTGCCGTCAGCTTTGTAAAAAAATCCTCTTTGTAAAATGGCCTTTTCACTCCAACACCTCATTTGAGAATCGTTTCGTTTGCTTGAATGGATCCATTGACGTGACTGGACCCAGAGTTGATTGCTTGAAATGTTGGTTTTGCGAACTTCCTTCTGGATTTTAATTGATTTGTTCTACTGGAAGTAAGTTTAGAAATATTTTCTTAAACTCTTGTAGAGACGTTAACTGATGCTTTGGGAAAACCTAAGCACTGCTATGCTCCACGTACATCTTTACAGCATTATAGATGGGTGTAGAAAGATGGAATGTGATTCAGATCTTCTAGAAGAATTTACAATTTAATAGAAAATATATTTAAAGAAGAATGTAGTTGATAAAAATGCAGATAGAGAAAAGATATATAAACAATAATAAATACATTACATACTAGTGTAAATTAACCTATTAAATTTATAAGTTTATAAATAAATAGGGAAGTGAATATATTTTTGTATAAAAATATAACATAAAGTTGCAGGAGGATGGTATTCTATATACAGTTACAAGCGTCATGCGTTCTTAATAATTTTTTCATCTCTGTCACCGTTTGCTTTTTTTTTTTTGGAATGGCGCTCTCCTATTGGTTGGCTACGATCACGCCACCTTTGCCCCCACTCGCTTTTTGGTTTTTGTAACTATTGTGTTGGAGCGGGTGGCTCCTTAAATAAATGCATATATTAGTTAATAACTAAATGGAATCCTCTCTTTCTTTTTCCCAGTAAGAGACGCCTACGGAAGCCAACAGTACATAGACAGATAAAGTACATAGGCTATAGTTATTAACTAATATATGCATTTATTTAAGGCGCCAATTTATAATTGTAACAAATAGTATTTGAATAAAAACATTCAATCGGGTAAAACACGGGCGTTGCCCGGGTCATTCGGCTAGTTTATATACAAAAAAGAGACCTCTTCTTTTAAACATGCATTATAACAATGCATTCTATTTATCACCAAGTAATAAAATCAAAGGTGGTAATAAAGAATAAGCCAAAAAGCCAGTTTTGTAAAATTAGACAAAAAATGTATACAATTTTTCGGGCTATACTTTCATCAATTTAAGGGCGGCTTTGAGATTATAATATTCTCTACGTGAGAGCAATGAAATCGGTCGAATTTACCAAAAAGGTGTTTAAAATAATGAAGTGGCATGTAAAAATGGATATATTCGAGGGATTCAAAAAAAATATTGATATAGTCTTCATCTTTTTAAAAAAATGTTATAAAAGGGATTTGATGTTATTCTTCCAATTATATTTGTTTCCGTTTTTAAAATCGTGTTTTCTAAAGACGTATTCTGCTCTAACTATTTTATTCCTTTAAAAAGATTTCCATCTTGAAGAGAGAGATTGAAACTACTTTATTTCAAAGTCCATATAAGAGAGAGAGAGCCAAAACGATGACTGATATTCATGATAAATGTCGAAGAAAATATTTTTTTCGAAAACGAAGTGTCATTTTACTAATTAGTAATTTAATATACTTTTAAATTTTTGGATTTAATGAAATAATTTTTGTGTGACATTTTTTATTGATGGGTATAACTTAGTTGCTTCGGTATCATCAACAGAAGGTGTAGAGAGACAAGGAGGTGTAGAGATTTTATTTTTTGTAGGTGATAGATATTGGGACAGCTGGCATGACTTCACTTGAGTTCTGTCAGAGTGAATGTTCGCCCAACTAATATTGTGTTTCAACATAGGTTAACAAGAAACTTAACCTTGGAATAGATGCAATAAATTGATAAAGAGGGAGCAATCTCTCGAAATATTTTGAGAAAAAATGTTTTCTTTTCTTTACAGATCCAGGTACGCCCTTTTATATAATCTTGGAAGCTTCATTTATTTTATAATAGGTTAATTATCATTATTGATATTGATATTATTAATCGTCGCGGTAGTAAATATAAAACTTCATTAATATAATAATAGCAAAACGACACTTGCAAGTTTAACCGCATGAGTTTCTTTTCAACGACAAATTAAAATTTTATTTTTTAAGGTGAAATATCGACAATTTCTAACCTTTTGGATGTGGTATGAAAGGATGAATTATGAAGAGTAATGACGAACGGAAAAAAAAGTGTCCAGGGATGGGAATCGAACCCACGACCTTCCGCTTACCGGGCAGATGCCATGTCCACTAGGCTACCCTGGACGTATTTTTCCGTTCGTAAATGATACATAAAGTAACCTATAATACAATATAATACACTGCGGCATGTAATTGTAAAACGACACTTGCAAGTTTAACCGCATGAGTTTCTTTTCAATAATAGCATCATCATTTTCCGAACCCCAATAATAGGCCATTTAACCTCTAACAGGACACTATACCCGTAGTTTATAGACCATGTTTGTGAAACTATGGCTCACATATCAGACCTAATTCTTTATCGTTTTGAAATATCAACCAGAAAGGTAGACTATTATCGAAACGTATGTTAAATAAAGAAATATATCTAATATTATTTTTTATTAATACGGGCAATCATCATCTTAGAGGGCAAAACATACAATAAAACAAATTTGATTTAGACATCAAAACGGCGATCTTCGTATTTATTAAAATTGTTAATAAATAAAAGAAATGTCTCTCACATATATAAATCTATTGGATAAAACGGTGTGTCCCAAGATATTGGTCACGAGGGATTTTAAATATGTTGCAAATAACAAAACATTTGTTGTCGAAAATGAAGTAAAAACAAAATTGCTATCAAAAATAATTTTTCCGAATATTACGCCCTACGATACAAACTAACCTCAAATTCCACATAGTAGAATGTGATAATAATCCTTCCACTAAAAGTCAGGTCTCGAGATTTCAAAGTTACCTCAGGTAAGTCTTTGTTTACTATCAATATATTTCGTTGGCGTATCGACATTGTACTATTTTTAACTGCCTTCAACAACCAAAATAGATTTGAAGTAGCAAATGGGGTAGTTCTCTCAGCAGCAATTGTATATGTGTAAATTAGCAAATAAGTCAGTTCTGCCAGCAGTAACTACTTGTAAAGTAGCAAGTAAGCCAGTTCTGCCAAGAGAGCAGCAAGTACCAGTAAAGTAGCAAGTAAGTCAGTTCTGCCAGCAGTAACTACTTGTAAAGTAGCAAGTAAGCCAGTTCTGCCAAGAGAGCAGCAAGTACCAGTAAAAGTAGCAAGTAAATCAGTTCTGTCAAGAGAGCAGCAAGTACCAGTAAAGTAGCAAGTAAGCCAGTTCTGCCAAGAGAGCAGCAAGTACCAGTAAAGTAGCAACTGAACCAGTTCTGCCAGAGAGAGCAGCAAGTACCAGTAAAGTAGCAACTGAACCAGTTCTGCCAGAGAGAGCAGCAAGTACCTGTAAAGTAGCAACTGAACCAGTTCTGCCAGAGAGAGCAGCAAGTACCAGTAAAGTAGCAACTGAACCAGTTCTGCCAGAGAGAGCAGCAAGTACCTGTAAAGTAGCAACTGAACCAGTTCTGCCAGAGAGAGCAGCAAGTACCAGTAAAGTAGCAAGTAAATCAGTTCTGCCAAGAGAGCAGCAAGTACCAGTAAAGTAGCAACTGAACCAGTTCTGCCAGAGAGAGCAGCAAGTACCAGTAAAGTAGCAACTGAACGAGTTCTGCCAGAGAGAGCAGCAAGTACCAGTAAAGTAGCAACTGAACGAGTTCTGCCAGAGAGAGCAGCAAGTACCAGTAAAGTAGCAACTGAACGAGTTCTGCCAGAGGAGAGCAACAAGTACCAGTAAAGTAGCAACTGAACGAGTTCTGCAAGAGAGAGCAGCAAGTACCAGTAAAGTAGCAAGTAAGGCCACTTCTGACAGAGAGAGCAGCAAGTACCAGTAAAGTAGCAAGTAAGCCACTTCTGCCAGAGAGAGCAGCAAGTACCAGTAAGTAGCATGTAAGCTAAAAAGTGCAGCAAGCAACAAGTACCAGTAAAGTAGCAAGCAAGCTAGTAAGTCCAACAAGTACTAGTAAAATTAGAAAGTGAGCCAGTAAATGCAGCAAGTACCAGTAAAGTAGCAAGTAAGTGATCCAGTAAATCCAGCAAGCAGCCGGTACCAGTAGAGAAGAAGCCAGCTCCCTGGACGGGCATCAGCTAAAGATCACCGCCGCATCGGTCCAAAATTAATAGGAACCACAAACGATGTTGATTTCCCCAAGGAGCTCCCGACTTCCGCCATTGTACCGGGCGGCCATCCCACTTCACCTCTCTTTGATTGATCGCCTTAAAATCCACAATTCCGAGAAACAATCAGCAAAGAGGAATACATTTTGAAATTAAAACATTCGAGATTATATTTTTATTATGTTTATTTTAAAAGTATATTCGTCCTTAGGCTGTGGCAACCATTGAAACAATGGAATAAAAAAATGGATTGTCCATATGCCACTTGTTTCATCAACTAAACTGCTAAAAGCCCGATATTTTGTATTGAGTTCACGAATGAAATGGTGAATATTTGAAATAATAATTTCATGGGAAGAAACATTTTTTGATAATCATAAATGAATTTTCATCTTTTACACATTACCAGGAAATTGATAGAAATTTGCTTTCGAAAAAAAATAAGCGCGAACCTTTCTAAATTCTCCAACTAGCTAATCCTGGAATTATTCTATTCGAAGAATATGCCAAATATATGAACACACTTACGTATTTCAAGACAATGATTTAAAAAATCAACTATAATTCGCCAATTAACCATACGTATTAGAAGCAAGTGGATGCATACGCCAGACAGCCCGCTGTGACTTCTTCTCAGACGATTTCCTCCCAATCAACAAGATTTGGTCGTCTGTCCTTAATGGACTGGCCGCCATTGTGAGCTCCTAATGGCATCGTTTGGCCTGATACAATCGGCTGCCACGCTTTCTAGGCAACGCCACCGAGCGGTTTTTCTACGTTTCGCTTTTCTTTCGGAAAATTCTACATTAAAACTAGATGGGCGTGGAGAAAGCATTCATTGGAACTCACGGGAATGTGTTCAATAGATCCCAGCGTTTAAAAGAAAAATTTCTCTTTTACATATATGTACTTCAACAAGTATTTCCCCAAATTATATTCTTATTTATATATACAAAATTGAAGTCATTAATTGACGATTTTTATAATTTAAAAATATATTAGTCTCTCTTTTTTTTATCTAATAAATATTCAACTTTAAAATGATAGGCACAAACACATATGCGTATTTTTGTTTATCTTTTTATTGAGTTTTTTTAGGAGCATAATGTAAACCCATAAAAATCCTTTCTATCAAATATCTATTTTTATTTAAAATTATATTGTACATAAGAGGTCTTTAATACTATATTTAATATATAATTTATATAATAATTAATAAACTTTATAATTACATTATATAAATTATAAATAAAAATTTAATCTTCACTGACTAACCAATTATAATTTGACTATAGAGTTAATAATATCAAACAATGGATTTTCCAACTTTTTATGATGTGGAATACGCTTCAAAAGTAAATGGAATCATAGCAAACACAGAATAGTTAAAGACAATATTTGAACTTAAAACTTTCTTCTCAATCTGTATGTATATACATCTCGTATTTATATAATGAAATATCATATAAAACTTTATTTGAATCTGATTAATCATATTTTTGAAAGTTATAAACATATTGCAAACTCTACCTACCTTCTAAATGATATATAATTAAAATTGATTTCTACAGCCTTTTATACTGCAATGGATAAAAATCGAAAGAGGATGGGTATGGCTCATTAATGGTGAACTCTCCTCCCAGCGGTTTCGTCATTTTAATCTCCATTCTCAAAAAAAGAAGAATAAAATAGCGAAACCGCTGGGAGGGTTCACCACTGATTCCCTCTCTCTTTCAATATTTATTCATTGAAGTATCATAAAAGGGCTGTAGAAATCAATTTTAAATATATATGTTATATTAAATATTATTTTATTTAGGGTTATATTTCATAGAGATACTAATATTTTGTTTAAATCTATCACCAGATGTCGGGGTTTCCCCTATAAAAACTCGTTGTTGTTGTTTCCCGATGGCCGGCTCAAATCTTTTGTACATTATGTAAATAAGTTTTTCTTTTTTTTTATTCTTGCGCCTTAAGCCAGGCATTAATTTTACCAAATTATGTTTTTATTTATATTCCATTAGCTCAATTAAAGCAATTACTGATCAGGATCATTTTGTTATTATACTTTCAAGATTTCAACCACGAAGGCATTACCATAGCTTAATCCTCAAACTAAAATAAAAAATAAACAAAAATATATATATTTTAATAATATATATATTTTAGAAGAAAAGTAGCGTATTTATATGTTGTAGAGATAAAAAGAAACATATTGCCAAAATTTAATTGTTGAAAATATTATCAATAGATGGAAATTTAATTTTTAAAAATATGTTTATAACTTACAGTGATAGAGGACGCGAAGTAAATGATGATATTTTAAATTGAATTTCTCTTCTAATCTTTTAAAAATTTATATTTTGGGACCACTCGAGAGAGAAAGAGAGCGACTTCTTTTTTAGGGAAAAATGGAAGATGAGCCAACAGCAGTCTTAACCGCCAGTTACCGAAGTTGTAAGAGCTGAGCACAGAAATGGAATAAGTTTAATCCATCATGACAAATTTGACATTAAATTTGTGGAATTATACACACGGAGGAGACGTTCTCTTAACCACAAGAAAAATAAAAAATAAAAAATTTCTAGAGTTTTGACTATATAAAGCAATAGTAAGAGCTTGAATTAGAGGTAAAAGTCTTCAACAGATGTTGAGAACAATAGAAAATGAAGTGTTTTTGGAATTTGGAAGAAGTAATCCCGCATGAACCCATCTGATTATCGACCATTTATCAAAAGTCTTGAATAATTTTATCTGGAGTGGTCAAACTTCCAATGAGAGAGTATTTACAAGTTTTAATAATAAAGGTATCAAAGTTTCTAGATTGTTACGATGTACTAGAGCGCCATCTGTTATCAAATTATAAAACTATTTTAGAGGCGTAATATTCTTTTTAAAATAAAACAATTTCTACTGTCCTTACTGCGATGGAAAAATTAAAGGGAGGGCCTGGCTCATCAGTGGTGAACCCTCCCAGCGGTTTCGCCAGTTTAATCTACCATACCGCTGTTATATTGCATTTTTGGAACTTCCTTTTATAGGTGACTGTTGTAAGACTCTTGGAATGGGTATTTTAGAAGAACTATGGACATAAGCTTTTAGGACAGCAGAATTAAATATAATTATAAATATATAATTTTTTCTAGATTGTCTCTTACTGGAATTTTTCTAATGTCAATCTATAATTCGACATCTTTGCTGGAAGAAGACATTGATCTATAAAAAGAATGGTCATCTCTCCTGTCAAAGAGATTTCTGCCATAGACCTAGCTAGCCACTTCGCCAGCTGAGCATTTCTTCTGAATAATTTATTATTGCCTCGCGGCGGATCTCATGAAATTAAGATCAGCTTTGGACTGAAGAGAGCCATTAGCCAAAAACCATGGTTCTGAGTTTGCCAAACCGTACCGTTTGTTTGTAGAGACGGCCAACAGGTGGTGGATAGTTTTAGCATCTGTTTTGATGCGAGAGGTGAGTTTGAGAAAAACTACATTCAAGATATCAAGATTTTCTGGTCCATAACAAAATTTCAATAAGATAATTAATGGGGACACATTGAGCCAAATTGGATTTAGCACCGGTCATTGATGGTCCCTGGCTTAGCCTTAAACCGATTATTGACTGTATATAATAGAATGCTCAAAAAGTAAGTGTATAGTTCAAGATTGGATTGGAACCAGAAAATAGTTATTACATTAATAAATAAAGATAAATAAGATATGCCTTTTTCTTAAAGACTAGCCGAGTGACCCGGGCAACGCCCCGGGTTTACCCGAAGGACCCGCAGGTGAGAAACTATAGAAGAAAAATTTTAACAAATCCGAAAATGAAATTGCAAACAACAGAACTACACTTCTTTAAGGACATGAGAGCACATGCACTGTATCACCATACGTGTACCATTTTCAAAGACCCTGCTTAGGATTAAAACTTCTCAGAAGCATAACAATAGTACCAACCTAGAGGTTAACTGGTGTGGATGCATTCCTCTCGGAGTAAGACTATTGAGAAATTCAGTAGGGAGTTATTTTGCTTCTCCGCATTCTAACACTCCAACTGTTAACACTGTGGAAACACTGACTCATGTTTGGTAAGCAATTTCAGGGAAGAAACTATAGACATTGGATTAAATAAATTATTAATCAAATTGCATTAAATATAAATTATTAGATTTAAATAAATATTATTAGAGTGAAAAAAAAAAGAAAAAATTAACAAATTAGAAAATAAAATTTCGAAAAATACAACTATATTGCAGATAAGATAAGAGGACCTTATTAAAAAATAAATAAACAAACTGTAATTCGACACTATCGATAATTCGACACCTTTCGATAATTCGACCATTTTAAAAATCAAATTTACAAGGTTGATTGTTGTTTAAATACAACTTTGATTTTGCATGCATAAACACAGGCTCTTGTAGCAAGAACCCAAATATTATTTATAGTCATAGCAAAAGCCAACTTTAGTGAAAACTGATGCCTCTTCAGAATGAATGGAAGACTGAAATCTGAAGGAGCAGAAGATATGGGTCATCTTTACATGTATGCTATCCAATGTTCGCACACTTGAAAAAGCCACATATAAAGTTGTCCGTGCGTAAACACAGGCTCTTGTAGCCAAGGTTTGGCCTTGAGCCTTATTTATAGTCATAGCAAAAGCCAACCTTAGTGAAAACTAACGCCTCTCTAGAATGAAGCGAAGGTTGGTATCCGAAGGGGCCAAAGATATTTCAGACACTATACAGTGTGTTCAACTTTGGGCACTGTCAGTATATGTGCTTCAAGGACATGAGAGCACATGCGCTGAAACACCATACGTGTGCCATCGCAAAGATCCTAAAGGCATTGGTGAAAGTATAAATAAATATTTTGGAAATGAAAAAAAAAATACATATATATATAAGAAAATAAATTGGAATAAAAATTTACAAACTATATTTCAGAGTGGATACATATTTGAAAGGAAAAAAAAAGAAAATTGCAAACAACAAAACTATATTACAAATATGACATGAAAACTAACGCCTCTCTAGAATGAAGCGAAGGTTGGTATCCGAAGGAGCCAAAGATATTTCAGACACTATACAGTGTGTTCAACTTTTGGCACTGTCAGTATATGTGCTTCAAGGACATGAGAGCACATGCGCTGAAACACCATACGCGTTGCATCGCAAAGATCCTAAAGGCATTGGTGAAAGTATAAATGACCCATATCTTCTGCTCCTTCAGATTTCAGTCTTCCATTCATTCTGAAGAGGCATCAGTTTTCACTTAGTTGGCTTTTGCTATGACTATAAATAATATTTGGGTTCTTGCTACAAGAGCCTGTGTTTATGCATGCAAAAGCAAAGTTGTATTTAAACAACAATCAACCTTGTAAATTTGATTTTTAAAATGGTCGAATTATCGAAAGTGTCGAATTATCGAGTGTCGAATTACAGTTTGTTTATGTATTTTTTAATAAGGTCCTCTAATCTTATCTGCAATATAGTTGCATTTTTCGAAATTTTATTTTCTAATTTGTTAATTTCTGTCTTTTTTTTTTCACTCTAATAATATTTATTTAAATCTAATAATTTTTATTTAATGCAATTTAATTAATAATTTATTTAATCCAATGTCTATAGTTTCTTCCCTGAAATTGCTTACCAAACATGAGTCAGTGTTTCCACAGTGTTAACAGTTGGAGTGTTAGAATGCGGAGAAGCAAAATAACTCCCTACTGAATTTCTCAATAGTCTCACTCCCAGAGGAATGCATCCACACCAGTTAACCTCTAGGTTGGTACTATTGTTATTGTCTGAGAAGTTTTAATCCTAAGCAGGGTCTTTGAAAATGGTACACGTATGGTGATACAGTGCATGTGCTCTCATGTCCTTAAAGTAGTGTAGTTCTGTTGTTAGTATGTATGTAAAAAAGCAAAGCCCAATTCTAAACCCAAATATTTTTTTTTATGAGAAGAACATCAACATATTGCATGATTACGGCAGTCCATAGCTTCCCTGACAAAAATTCACCAAGAAAGTTAAATATTCCAAAACTTTTCTGTGTGTAAATTGCTAAATATGTAAAAAACATGTATACAAAAAAGCAAAGCCCAATTCCAAACCCAAATATTTTTTTTATGAGAAGAACATCAACATAATGCATGATTACGGCAGTTCATAGCTTCCCTGACAAAAATTCACCAAAAAAGTTAAACATTCCAAATATTTCTGTGTATATATTGCTAAATGTGTAAATAACATGTATATAAAAAAGCAAAGCTTAATTTTAAATTTCATTATCCTTTCCACAGGAAAAGCATCAAAATACTGCATAAGTACGGCACTTTTGCAGCCGCATGATTACGGCAGTCCATAGCTTCCCTGACAAAAATTCACCAAGAAAGTTAAATATTCCAAAACTTTCTGTGTGTAAATTGCTAAATATGTAAAAAACATGTATACAAAAAAGCAAAGCCCAATTCCAAACCCAAATATTTTTTTTATGAGAAGAACATCAACATAATGCATGATTACGGCAGTTCATAGCTTCCCTGACAAAAATTCACCAAAAAAGTTAAATATTCCAAAAATATTTCTGTGTATATATTGCTAAATGTGTAAATAACATGTATATAAAAAAGCAAAGCTTAATTTTAAATTTCATTATCCTTTCCACAGGAAAAGCATCAAAATACTGCATAAGTACGGCACTTTTGCAGCCGCATGATTACGGCAGTCCATAGCTTCCCTGACAAAAATTCACCAAGAAAGTTAAATATTCCAAAATTTTTCTGTGTGTAAATTGCTAAATATGTAAAAAACATGTATACAAAAAAGCAAAGCCCAATTCCAAACCCAAATATTTTTTTTATGAGAAGAACATCAACATAATGCATGATTACGGCAGTCCATAGCTTCCCTGACAAAAATTCACCAAAAAAGTTAAATATTCCAAAATTATTTCTGTGTATATATTGCTAAATGTGTAAATAACATGTATATAAAAAAGCAAAGCTTAATTTTAAATTTCATTATCCTTTCCACAGGAAAAGCATCAAAATACTGCATAAGTACGGCACTTTTGCAGCCGCATGATTACGGCAGTCCATAGCTTCCCTGACAAAAATTCACCAAGAAAGTTAAATATTCCAAAATTTTTCTGTGTGTAAATTGCTAAATATGTAAAAAACATGTATACAAAAAGCAAAGCCCAATTCCAAACCCAAATATTTTTTTTATGAGAAGAACATCAACATAATGCATGATTACGGCAGTCCATAGCTTTCCTGACAAAAATTCACCAAAAAAGTTAAATATTCCAAAAATATTTCTGTGTATATATTGCTAAATGTGTAAATAACATGTATATAAAAAAGCAAAGCTTAATTTTAAATTTCATTATCCTTTCCACAGGAAAAGCATCAAAATACTGCATAAGTACGGCACTTTTGCAGCCGCATGATTACGGCAGTCCATAGCTTCCCTGACAAAAATTCACCAAGAAAGTTAAATATTCCAAAATTTTTCTGTGTGTAAATTGCTAAATATGTAAAAAACATGTATACAAAAAAGCAAAGCCCAATTCCAAACCCAAATATTTTTTTTATGAGAAGAACATCAACATAATGCATGATTACGGCAGTCCATAGCTTTCCTGACAAAAATTCACCAAAAAAGTTAAATATTCCAAAAATATTTCTGTGTATATATTGCTAAATGTGTAAATAACATGTATATAAAAAAGCAAAGCTTAATTTTAAATTTCATTATCCTTTCCACAGGAAAAGCATCAAAATACTGCATAAGTACGGCACTTTTGCAGCCGCATGATTACGGCAGTCCATAGCTTCCCTGACAAAAATTCACCAAGAAAGTTAAATATTCCAAAATTTTTCTGTGTGTAAATTGCTAAATATGTAAAAAACATGTATACAAAAAAGCAAAGCCCAATTCCAAACCCAAATATTTTTTTTATGAGAAGAACATCAACATAATGCATGATTACGGCAGTCCATAGCTTCCCTGACAAAAATTCACCAAAAAAGTTAAATATTCCAAAAATATTTCTGTGTATATATTGCTAAATGTGTAAATAACATGTATATAAAAAAGCAAAGCTTAATTTTAAATTTCATTATCCTTTCCACAGGAAAAGCATCAAAATACTGCATAAGTACGGCACTTTTGCAGCCGCATGATTACGGCAGTCCATAGCTTCCCTGACAAAAATTCACCAAGAAAGTTAAATATTCCAAAATTTTTCTGTGTGTAAATTGCTAAATATGTAAAAAACATGTATACAAAAAAGCAAAGCCCAATTCCAAACCCAAATATTTTTTTTATGAGAAGAACATCAACATAATGCATGATTACGGCAGTCCATAGCTTCCCTGACAAAAATTCACCAAAAAAGTTAAATATTCCAAAAATATTTCTGTGTATATATTGCTAAATGTGTAAATAACATGTATATAAAAAAGCAAAGCTTAATTTTAAATTTCATTATCCTTTCCACAGGAAAAGCATCAAAATACTGCATAAGTACGGCACTTTTGCAGCCGCATGATTACGGCAGTCCATAGCTTCCCTGACAAAAATTCACCAAGAAAGTTAAATATTCAAAAAATTTTCTGTGTGTAAATTGCTAAATATGTAAAAAACATGTATACAAAAAAGCAAAGCCCAATTCCAAACCCAAATATTTTTTTTATGAGAAGAACATCAACATAATGCATGATTACGGCAGTCCATAGCTTCCCTGACAAAAATTCACCAAAAAAGTTAAATATTCCAAAAATATTTCTGTGTATATATTGCTAAATGTGTAAATAACATGTATATAAAAAAGCAAAGCTTAATTTTAAATTTCATTATCCTTTCCACAGGAAAAGCATCAAAATGCTGCATAAGTACGGCACTTTTGTAGCCCCCCTGACAAAAATTCACTAAAAGAGGTAAGTATTCAAAAAAATATTTTGGTATATATATTGCTAAATGTGTAACAAACATGTATATAAAAAAGCAAAGCTTAATTCTAAGTTCTAATATTTTTTTTATAAGAAAAGCTACAAAAGCAAATAGGGAGAAGTGAAGCCATTTAGCCATTTTCAAAATCTGATTGTGAAAGAGTAAAAAAATGAGTAAATAAGAGCAAATATAAAGAAAAAGTATTGCTAAATGTGTAATAAACATGTATATAAAAAAGCAAAGCTTAATTATAAGTTTTAATATAAAGAAGAAATAAGACACAAAAATGGAGCTAAATTCAAATGAAAAACTATAACAAATTAATAAAAAAAAATAAGACCTAATTCAAATGCCACCATCATCAGACAAAAGAAAAAATGAGATTTTATTCTTTAGTTCATTTATTCTTCTGTCTGATGCTGTTGCTGAAACGTCACACACTATTGAAGACACTATAAAAGATAGATTAAAAGTAATAATTCAATCTACAATTCGAAAAATAATATAACCTGGTGAGTTCCCAGAAAAGGTTAACTTTGGTAGGCGGCGCTGTACGTTGACACCGCCGTACCTTCGAGCCGTTTTACACGAGTTAAAGCGAAGATTTTGGACATAGTGATTTTTACATTTCGATCTTTTATATTAATATATATACTTACTATTTCGAATTATTTTTCTAAAAACGAACATTATTTTTTTTAATTATCTGAAACTAACCTAATTCAACTTATCTAAAACTAACCTTATTTAGCGATTAAACTAACATAATTTAACCTATTTGAATCTAACCTCATATACACTTTTACACTACCTTTTCATTTCAAAATTAAATTAAAATAAGTTTATATTAAATAATAACATTTGTTAAAATCGACTTTCTGGTTCACACTTTTGTATCTAATCAATTATGTATTTCTTTATTTTTCTCTATAAAAGTTACGCAATTGTAAACAAAAGAATTGATGATGATAAATGCAAAAAATCTACGATTGTAAAATAGATTAAATTAAAAAATAAAAATAACTGTTAACATTAGGAAAATAAAAACAGGCCTATGACACGAAGAAAAAAATAACGAAAATTTTGGTATATAGATTGTTATGTGTAGTTCAGAATCTTCGGAGGAGATAGCTCAGGACTTTACAATGGAAAACTCTGTTACGGTATTATCTATATAGATATATAAGCTTACAATAAAATTGGATATGTCTTCGAGAGACTTGAAAACAAAGAGATCCTACCATGTTACTACCTTTCTGATAATATATTAGATTAATATGTTTATTTACTAAAATTAATGGTTTTCTATTTAGTATGTTTTCTGCGCAATGAATTTAAGATACTGCTAGTCATTAATGTAGATTATACACTGAAGTATAGAAAATGTTAGAACTAAACGCTCAATGTACAACATTGGAAAACTAACTAACGCTGAGAGAAAGAAAAGATATAAAATGTCTGCCCCTAGCTGCGATTGGTAAGCACCAATGTACAAGTTGGGTGAAGAAGGTGGCTGGATCAATGGAGATAAGTTAGACAAAGGCGATGTCAATCTAGACACACTGGAGAGGCCCTCGGCGTAATTAGCGCAGACGAGAATGGAGATAGGACACGATCGTCTGCTGCGGTGGCCTCTCAACAGAAGACTTGCTTGGTGTAGCAGTCAGTGCCTAATTAAGCTGTCTTGGATTATAAAGGCAGGCACACTATATTGGATGCAGCTCTTCTCTACCTTCATTTATATATATGAGTCATTTTTACAAAAAATCCTTTTATTTTACCACAAAGTTCATATAAAGTGCTACCAAAGTATTAAAAGTAATAACTAAAATGATACTTTTTAATGTATTTTCATGATGTATGTGCGAAAGTATGCATAGTGTCTATTTTAAAATATCATCTTATGTTTAAATAATTCAGAGAGAGGTAAACTCAATATTCTAAATAAAATTTATCAGAAGACCAGTTTCTTTCACCTAAGATGTCTCTATATGTTCTGCTGAATATAAATCATATATATATTTCCCTTATTGTTTTATTGCTTTTTTTCACACACATATATGTGTTAAGCGTCTTTACGCAAATTTGGCCTTAAATACCCATTTCTTGATTTCTCAAGAAGCCATTGGGACCAAAAATCTTTTTGGTCGCAGTGGTTACAGTCTACTCCACGCTGACGAGCGCCAACAGCGCGAAACGCGTTCGTGGATGACTTTTCTTGATTTATCAAGAAATTGGGTTGGCCAAATATCACGGAGCAAGCTAAATAAACGTTTAGTTTATTTTTGCTCCACTAGATGGCGCTCTGCCATCTAAAAAGTACATGTGCTCGTGGTCAGGAGATACCTTCTTTATTTTTAATATAAATATAAAAAAGGCATATCCTGACCGGTTCACATGAACCTTTCTAGATGGCAGAGCACCATCTAGTGGAACAAAAATAAACTAAACGTTTATTTAGCTTGTTCCCTGATATTTGGCCAACCCAATTTCTTGATAAATCAAGAAAAGTCATCCACGAACGCGTTTCGGGCTGTTGGCCCTCGTCAGCATAGTGCAGACTGTACATCTACGACCAAAATTTGGTCCCAAAGACTTCCTGAGAAATCAATTATTTTAAATTAAAAAATTAAAATATAATATATAAATATAATTAAGAAAAAGGAATGTCCTTATCACATGAAACTGAAAGTTGCTGATGATTTGCGCCATCTGTCGGAATAAATATCAACTATTCGTTCCAGAATTGGCCAAATACCCATTCTTGATTAACCAAGAAAAGCTAACCACGGACGCGTTTCTGACTGTTGGCCCTCGTCAGCGTGGTGCAAGCTGTACCTCAACAACCGGATCATTCAGGCATCCTGAAAATTCATGAAACGGGTAGATAAGGCCAGAAGTGCGTTGGAACGCAAAACAATGTGAAAAAAAAAGTTCAAATGTCAATTGTAGATGGCGCAAGCCATCAGCAACTTTTAGCCGCACAATAAGGAGATGCCTTTTTCTTAATTTATTCACCTTATCCCAGTACAATTTCACATTTGTACTATTTTACACACACATATATAAATATATAATTCAAAATGTGGGAAGATGTTCTTTATATACCAGAAATATTGTTTAATTACTTAATTTTACAGATTATTTTCTAAGTTTGCAAAAATTAATTCGCAAAGTTAAATAGAGGCTCTACAGTATAAATATTTTTTATTTTTAAAAATCTTCCGAATTTTGTTTGTTTTAAGATTATGGTAATTAATTTTGGAGGGCTGGTTGTTATTGTTGGCAGAGTGGTTCCCTAGCAGCTTTACTGGAATGGTGGAAGTTTCTTTCTTTTCCACACAGAGGCTGCTTGAATGGACAAGCTAATTAAATATGTCGAAACAAATTCGAATCATCACGACTTTGGATATTAACACTCATATAAACTTTTTTAATATATATTTTTTTCTAATTATCCCTATATACAATACACGTGGCTCAATCCATGAGATAATCATGGTGGGTAGATTTTGGCGACTGCTTTTACTGTAAGTGAACCACGTGTCTATACACGTGAAAGCAGTTTGACCTTTGCACTTACAAATGTGTCAGAGCTCTGTTTGACTACTTGCACTCGCTGGTGGGGTTGGACTTTTGAAAGAATCGGGGGCCATTGGAGCATTTTATTTTTAATTAGAAAAAAGTGCCCAATGCGGGATTCGAACCCGGGTCGTAGCGGTCGCAAACCAACGGGTTAGATTACCGACCCCCCATATAAACTATAAAAATCGATAATTTGATCAACTTATATGTTCCAACGTTGTATATTGTTATGGAATAAGACGTCAACAACTTATAGAATTCCAGTTACAGAACTTCCTTGAATTATCGTGTAGGTAGAAAAGTCCTTTTATCGATCAGTTTTTGTCACTATTTTATTTTAAATTGGATTATTGTCGCAGTGTTCCCTTACATTGATTGTAGTACACAAAGGTAAAACTATTTTAGACGCGTATGATTCTTTTTAATATTAAAAAAATATATATTAATGAAAATTCACAACTGATGATTCAATTCTTTCCATTTATATATCCTTGCAGTAAGGGCAGTAGAAAACTGTGTTATTTCAAAAAGAATCATACGTGTCTAAAATATATCAATGTCGTATAACAGATGACGCACTAATGTATCATATTTAATTGTAGTGATTCAATTTGAATATAAACTTTTTCACAATTCCCAAATCAGGTCAGTGACAAGTGATTCAGTGTGTTTCGTTACTTATGTAAATAATTGATCGAAGGTTTCGTGTTTAATTTAGGAGTTTACGAATGTGATAACGGTACCCTCCGATATGTATAAACTGTAATTAAACTATAGATATTATATATAATACCTATTTTTTATTATATAATAATATGAACACCATTATCAATAGACACAAATAACCTTCTCCAACAATACATACGAATTCAAATCAAACATAAAACATCTATTATAACGTAAAAACAAAATGTAGACCCTCAACCTTCTTTTAAAACTTACCTTGCGAAACTACAAATTTATAAACCTTATCAACAGTTTGCACACAGCCGCTTTTAGAGAAGTACTTGGTCATCATTTGACATGCTCATATAACCCACATACCATTCTAGTTGAAAGAAATCTTTTCCCAGTAAAAGACGACGTCTAGAAGTAGAGTAGATGAAACACTTGACCTTTCTGCACTACACTTGAATTGGCTTGACTTCCAATGTCGTAAGGGGGGAAGATGGGAGTTCAATACTGGTAATAACAGATTTTGATATCTCTCAACAGTTCATCACCCATTTAAAAAAAAAAAAAACTTTCTGAAAAACATTTATTTAATTTTGTGTTTGTAGAATTGTATGTATAGTTCCCTTATTTCATACCTATTTGTAGATATGAAGAATATGAACACATTTCTTTGATAGTTTTCTTTTCTGAACTAGCTCCGATTCAGACAATTTTGACGCCAATAGTAAACTAGTATATAAACACTCATCTGACCATCCACTAGAAGCACGATGTTCAAGAGAAAAAGACAGCTAATATTCACAATCGCTTGGACAATTCTTGACGACTCAATAAAGTTCAAGTAGTCAAAACAAGATTTGACATTTTCTGACAGCCATAAAGGTTTCTAGGTCGTGGCTTCACGAGCAGACTCTGGAAGTTTTGATGCCGTGTTGTGGATAGAACCATAGTTAGATTAGGGCAGTCAGGCTATACCGAAGTTTTCGTCAAATACGAGGGGTTGCGTTATATGGGGAATAAACAATTCAGGCCACATAAGTGACTCAATAAATGAGATAGTTATTGATAAGTGAGGCGTATTTAGGATCTATAAGAAATTTCGATGCGTGAATGCTAATCTTAATTTAGAATAAAGAGTTTACTATAGATCTCGAATGCACTTCATTTAGTAACGTCGAAGGATTCCGATAGTTTCAGAAAAAGAGGATGGCGTTATAAAAGAGAACGTTATACTGAAATATACTCTATCTGTGATATCATTCAAGTCATATAGGTTCGGTTTCATTAACTTACCTTGGTTTCGTACCTCCAAAATAATTTCTATGTCCAACTATTTTTTAAAATCTTTTATATCGTATGAGTGTGAAATTATAGACAAAGTGGAAAGAAGCAAAGAACCTGGTTGCATTAACAGTGATGTTATGTAAGGTAGAGTTATGTGTGAAATTAAAACGATTGAAAGATAACAAGGAAATTACGGGAGCTTACATCTGTGAGGTAGGCACATTATTTTGGATCCATCGTTTTCTTTTCTAAAATTTTGAAAGCAAGCAGCCGTAAGATTTGCCTCTTAATTATCAAGCATAATGTTGATCATCTTCAGATAAACACATTTTAAATCATAGTTGAAACCGAAATATTTGTCAGAAACTGTAAGATCCATCCAACGCGCCGGAAGCTGGTCCACGGACTAGAGGAGCTATTGTCAGTCGTTCATCGATCCTAGAGTCCGCTGGACTATCGGCTTGGATCGATGGCGGATCGTTAGACCAAAGTCCGTTTAACGAGGCTCTGTCGCTAGCAAATTGGGTCGGTCGCCCGGCATCACTGTTTACAGCAATGTGCCGGCTTGATGTACTGGCTGGTGAACTGGTGCATGTGTGGACGACATGTGAACTGTTGTATGTGAAGACGACATGTGAACTGGTGTATGTGTGGACGGCATGTGAACTGGTGCATGTGTTGACGGCATGTGAACTGGTGTATGTGTTGACGGCATGTGCTCTGGTGTATGTATGGGATACCTTGACGGCATTTGAGATGGTGCATGTGTGGGATACCTTGACGGCATGTGAACTGGTGTATGTGTGGGATACTTTGACGGCATTTGAGATGGTGCATGTGTGGGATACCTTGACGGTATGTAAACTGGTGTATGGGTGGGATACCTTGACGGCATTTGAGATGGTGCATGTGTGGGATACCTTGACGGTATGTGAACTTGTGTATGTGTGGGATACCTTGACGGCATGTGAACTTGTGTATGTGTGGGATACCTTGACGGCATGTGAACTGGTGTATGTGTGGGATACCTTGACGGCATTTGAGATGGTGCATGTGTGGGATACCTTGACGGCATGTGAACTGGTGTATGTGAGGGATACCTTGACGATATGTTAGCTGGTATTCCGGTAACGGAAAGATCAGAGAATATTTAAACCGGGATATATAAATCGGTGGTCACATTCGCATTAGTTAAAATATTTTCTAACAATACGTAAAATTAATTATATCTCGAAATAATGAAGATAATAAATTTAGATACTTCCAGAAATAAAGATAAATTTTCTGCATGCGGGTGAAGTTCGTCATACGAGAGAAAGAGAGAAGCAGGACCGATATATGTCCACTACATAGACAACCCTGCAAATTGCAATATCGAAATTCTTAGAAGTATCAGACCATACTCAAAATTCTTCACTAGTGAATATTTGGCTGGGGGTGAGGTTTCTTATTGCACTTTAAAAGATACAGATTGATTTACAACAGAAAAAAGTGGGGAATTCTTAAAATATATCTCGAGTCCGGAAGAAAGAGATATAGAATTTCCAGCAAGGATTCTTGAATAGGAAATTCTAGAAAAGATTTTCAAAGTTATAAAAACTGAAATCAAAATCTTGAGTAAAATCCTAGAGTCATGAGGACGAACATGCAATCAGTTTACGCTATTTTCAGAGTTCAAAGAACTCTAACAAAAGAAAATATTTCAGAAATATCAACGAAGATCCCGTTTTTCCTATGAGGGGAAACGTTATAGAGATATCAAAGCCATTTATGTAGGATATAGAACGCTCTGAACATGCAACCATCTGAGAAATTTACTATACACAGTCTATTTTGTAATCTTTAAAAATTACTAAAGACCGTCAGTTTATATCGAAAATACAACTCTGTTAATGCTCGCTACTTTGGAAACTGTTGAGATCAAGCTAAATTGAGAATACTAGAGATGTCTATCCATATTCCATTCCAGGAAGTGAGATACACGAAGAGAGGAGGCAAGGCTGGGATGGGCAACACAGACAACAACAACCATGCAGGTCTGCGGACACACAACACCGACCATCACCTGAGGTATCCGTAGATGGCGACGACCAGGGGCCCTCTACTCGCCAAAGGGTTGAGCGCCTCAATTTACCTGGTCCCCAAGCCACGCCCCCTTGGCCTGCCATTTGTCAGCTCACATCCAAGTTAATTTGAAGAGCCAATGGGGCGCACGCGTGCGCGTCTTGCACGTTGTCAATCAGGTGCGAGCGCGAGATCGATCATCGGCTCCAGGTAGGTCGCGGCGCCTGAAGCGACCTCTCGCTACCGGATTGATTTGACGTGGCCGCGGGGGGTCCTGGGACTTAGTACCGTGTATTCCTAGGGTGGTTGTAGGCGAGGGAAATAGAACTTTTTTTAAAACTCTGTCTACCTACTGGGTATTGAACTGTTGACAGGGAAGTTTTTACATGGAGAGATCTTCAGCATTATTTGAAATTTGGTGATTTCCTATTTTTTATATATACAGCGTAGCCCATAAGTCCAGTACATTTTTCTTTTTAATTAAAAATTAAAAGTCAAACTAAACAAAACTAGAACTATTTTATTCTAGTTTGTGATTTTTAATAAAAATATAAATATTTTCGGAACTCATGGCCCATCCTTTATCCATTGTTAAGAACTATATCGGCTCCTAAGTTATACCAAAATAATACTGCGCTGGTTTCTGGAGATGCGTTTATTTTATCAATGCAATCTCAAGCTTTCGGACATCTCTGTCTAACTACATAGAGGCCGGGGTCAACAGTTATATATAAGGATCTATTTTCTCAGCTATTTGATTTTTTTTTATTTAGGTAGTTTCCTAATTAATTAAAGTGTTTCATTCCAAAATATTTGTTAAACTAATTTTCAATAATATTTCTTAATTCGATATTAGAGATCAAAACCAAAATATTTTAAATATATAGTTACGAAAATATGAAAAATTGTAATATACAGAATTTAATATATAATATTAAATATTGGTAAGCATCAAGGGACATTTAAATGAGAGCAATAGATACTAAGAAATTATTTGAAAAAGAAAAAATGAAATTCAGGTAAAAAGCTTCTTTTAATTTTGGTTCTACAAGCTTTCGAGCAAATATACCGCTCTTCAACGGGCTGATATTCTATGTACAATCTCTTAATAATCTTTATACAAAATAATTGAAAACTTTTGTTATTGGCATGTGCCAATACACCATTTGAAGGAGTTTTGAGAATTTTACACAAAAACGAATTTTATAATTTTATCAATTATCATAATTTTTAATTCTTTGTGATGTACATTTTGAGATCCTAAAATTCAAATTTATAGCTTTGGGGGTAAAAACAAATAATTTTTAAACAACATATACTTTAAAAATACAAATTCAATAAATATGGGCAAAATATATTTCCGTTTTATAATAAATTCATAAAAATGAATTAAATAAACATGTATCAAATAAATATTCATTTATTAAATATATTTTTACCCATTGGATTGAAGGAAGAAATGCCTTTTTACATAATTAGAAACATCCTCTTCCATATATCTAACTTATATATAAAAAAATAAATAAAAACACCTCTCTCTATCTACTGACAAACAGATTTAAAACTATATTTATTGACCGTCCCTGCAAAATAGAAAATTTGAGTAGGCGACAACACCAGTTTAGGAAAATTAAGAACCAGGGGACCCTAGTTTGAACCCTCGTCAGCCCAGAGCGGCCTTTCATTTCATCAGATCCCCATAAGAGATTTATTTAAACTTTAGAATTTTGCAATTAGTGACCGACTCGAGTCTTTTATTTAAGAGACGTTGGATAGATGACACCTAGTTTTTGATAGGACCTTTATTTTTAAAGTTAAATTTTTTTCTCGTCAATTTGTTCACACATATAAAAAGTATCTAATGTGTTACATATTTTTATTTAATTCGAATATTTATTCCTATTTCTAACTTTTTATATACATATATAAAATTAATTTAACTGAGAAATACTAGAAAAGTTATCAATTATTTCCGAATAAAGGTGAGAAAAAGTATTCAGAATACTTTACAATAAATGAAGTACGATTCTCCAAAAGGATGACCAAGAGATGAACACTATATAAAGGGGGACCAGAAAAATTTCCTGAATGTTTTAAAAACATGATATACAAATATATAATTTATTTAAAATAATGATTATTCTGGTTCAAATATATTTAATTTTCCAATATATCGTATAGCCACAAGC
Source organism: Cordylochernes scorpioides (assembly GCA_030710605.1). Classification (NCBI taxonomy): domain Eukaryota; kingdom Metazoa; phylum Arthropoda; class Arachnida; order Pseudoscorpiones; family Chernetidae; genus Cordylochernes; species Cordylochernes scorpioides. Next base: position 170,466,692 of record CP092864.1, read on the forward strand.
TAAACTTCTTCGGGGAACAAGATTATTTTTAGACGCTCGCTTGTCACTTCACGAGCCGATACAACTGCTGTAAAATTTAAGATATGTGAAACCTACCTACAATATATATATATATATATTAAAAATATAATGAATAAGTTATTTATTATATTTTTAATATTTATATTTTTCAAGTTTTACATATTTTAAATTTTACAGCAGTTGTATAGGCTCGTGAAGTGATAAGCGAGGGTCTAAAAACAATTTTGTTCTCCGAAAGAGTCTGGTGCATTGCTACATGAAATGTCAAATAGGAAAAAATATATAAATTTAATAAAAAATAAGCATTATTTTAAATAAATGAATATATGAATTTCTCAATTTTCAAACATATAGATACATATATGTCATAATATTACTATTCCAGGAATAATAAAGTTAACCTAGAGTCAGCCCAGAGAGAGACAGCAGCTAAAGTCCAGTCATTTGAGACACCAGCGACATTCCAGGGGGCGACCACAGGGGCGTTACTTGGAACCTCAGGACTAATTAAGACAGTTGATGATTTTTTTGTGTGCGATACGAACGGCCGGCCGCTCAGCGGTGGCCGGGCCGTCTCTCTCTCTCTGGTTGTCTGGGTTCATCTACCAAATTGTGGTGTGATTATTTCTCTTTCCCCACCTTATTATTATATTGCCACATTGAAAGTCGACAGGATCTTATCACATATATATATATATAAAAGACAAAACAATACGTTATGTGATAGTATCCAATCATTTGTTTACAGTGCGGGCTGTCACATAGCAAAAAGGTTAATATCGTACTGGTTGGTCAACATATTTTATCATAAAAGTTATAAAAGAGCATTTTTTTATTAATTTGTAAAAAATGGTAAGGTTAGAAAATATATTTTATAATTCTTAGGTTAATCCAATATGGAAATGCAACAAAGTAGATTCATATGGTACTGGTTGATTAACTGATTTTATCATAAAAGTCATAAGAGGGCATTTTTGAAAATTATTTTGGGAAAAATATTAAGGTTATAAAATATAATTTATGAATCTAAAGTTAATTCAATATGGAAATGTAACAAAGTAGATTCACATGGCATTGGTTGATTAACATATTTTATTTGACAAGTCATGAGAGGGCATGTTTTATGTGAAAAATGGTAGGGTTAGAAAAATATATTTTTATGAATCTTAAATTATATTCCAAAATGGAAATGTAACAAAGTGAGTTCATGGTACTTGTTTATTAACAGATTTTATCATTAAAATGTCATAAGAGGGAATTTTTTATTGATATGTGAAATTTTTTAAGGTGAAAAAATATATTTTATAATTCTCAGGTTCATCCAATATGGAAATATGATCTAAAGGTGCGGCGACAGTTTATATTCCTTCCTAAGACTATTATGTAGAATAGTTATAGAGATAGCTTTTTAGCATAGATAGCTTTAGCAGAAAGAAAATATACATCATTAAAAGAGCTAGTCTAGAAAAGCAAGTATTCAGTTCGTCAAGGCACGCATCCAAGCATCTCACAAAATGGTAGATATACAGAAGAAAAAATTGGCGAGTCATGGAAGTGTTATTTCAGAAATATTAGATTAAAATTACATGAAAACCCTTGAAGAGAATATACAGAGAGGGATAAAGAAAATAAAAGAACGGCTAATTATCACAATAAGGAACAAATTGGACAGATGGGCTCCTAGAATCAATAAGGTCGATCCTAGACAGATTGCTAGAATCATTAAAATAGTTTAGTTCCATAATTATTGTGTGGAAATTATCACGATTCTTAAGTTTGATGAATTAAATAGACTCTGTGAATAAAAACCATTTTCACAATCACTGAACGGAAGAAGAAAGAAAAAGCCCCTCCAGTTCCTTGAAAGTGAATCCTCGGCGAATTCGTCAGTTTATTCTCTTACGAGAACTACAACTCGTGTATTGAAATATCATCATTAACTTAGCGATCTTTATTGCAGAACATTGGAAAGATATATTTTAATCGCTATTTTCAAAACATATATACATTCATTTTCAATTAAAAAGGCATATATTGGATAAAATATATATTTATTTACCAATATATGACGTTTTAAAAAAATATCTATTTATAGATTGCTCTATTTTCAAATAGAATAAATTAACATTATACTCCAATGATTAAAAATTGGAAGATAAGCTTCTGATTCAAAATTTAATTGTTGCAAAATAAAGAAGCTGTAGAAATAGATTTTAAATATATACACCCATAGACAAAACATAAGGAAGTGAATATCGCTGGTCATCTATTTTTTTTTAAGGAGACAGGGTTTTGTTCACACTTGGTTATCTCGTGTATCTTCAATAAAACTTTCACTGTGTATCAAATATCTTTCAGAGTTATTGTCTGAATACCGATATACATGCTAAAACGTACAAATTCCTTAAGTCTTGTCTATGAGTGTATGTTTAAAAAAATAGTTTTTAAAATATAATTCTAATTTTCATCTATTTTATTTTGCCGTTGATTCTATAGTTTACATTATGAAAGGTGCTTAGTTCAACTAATGGGGTAATGATTGCAGGTTTTAGGAAATATAGATATTTCAGTTTTTCATAGTATAGGTATTCAGTTTGAACAAATAAAACAAAATTATATAAGCCAATTTAAATAAAATTATTTGAATACAATAATCAATCTAGGTACAAATAGGGGAATTAATTTGTTAAAGGTTAATCAGTTCCAAGACTGGTGTATCTATTCAACCAGGTTCCTCTAAGGTAATCGCTCCATATCTGTTGGCTGTAGGACTAAGTTGGTGCATTATTGAAGATTTCTGTAGAAAGAATAATAGTTTGATTTTACTTCCTTGTATTCGGCATTCAATGGTATCATTGACCGAATATATGGGATTATTATTATCTTCAAGATAGAGGTTGCATGGCCGGCATTCATATTTCTGCAAAAAATATGCACATTTCGGCCAGTTAAAGTTATATATAAAATTTTAACTGGCCGAAGTGTCAATATTTTTTGCAAAAAATACTATTATTATTATTGTTATCATTATTAGGATATATGATTCATTATCATCGTTAATTGTTTCCTTTTATATTTAGAAAACGATATTATGATGGTAACTTGATAATTCCACGAATAGAGGGTATTGTGTTCCAATAATTATTAAGATATATGATTCATTATCATCGTTAATTGTTTCCTTTTATATTTAGAAAACGATATTATGATGGTAACTTGATATTTCCAGGAATATTGTGTTCCAATAATTATTCAGAGTGCATAAGATACTTGTGCATTTTAATGACGATCAACTGCTCCATTCCCAGCTCATTATAGGAGACGTCTTAATTAGAACATTGATTTGGAACGCTTCAAATTGTCTCATTTAATTTCTTCGCGCAATTTGTGGGATTTAAATGAGGTATTTCATTTGTGCACTTGACTTGTTCAAACCTGATTTGACCTGAGAAAAATCCTATTTCCGTGTATAAACTAGAACACTAACCCATCGCATAGATTACAGGAATATTTTCAGGAATATATTTAAACACATATAAAATTTAAAATGCGATGAATTTAGATTTCAGGGTAGTACACTCAAACTTTTGAGGGTGATTCGTAGGAAAGGAGAATCAACTTGTTCTGAATTATTATTTACACTTTTTCAGGTTCTGTATCACGATTCTAGAATAAATTTCAAAAGTTTAGAAGTTTCAAGCATACCTACAGATTTAACCGTAGCATCAGACAATTCCAATGATTGAGTTAAAAAAAGGCGATTCATTGAAACATAATTATATAAAAAGCATTTTAACTAAATCAATAAGAAATCTAGGGCTTGGTTACTTTTCATAATTCTTCAATTTCTTGAGCTTTCGGGCTAACACGCCCTTCAACACCGAAATCCAGAAGTACAACTTCCAGTACCAGAAGTGGTACTTCTGATGTCTCCGTGTTGAAGGTAATGTTAGACCGAAAGCTCGAGAAATAAAAGAATTATGAAAAGCAACCAAACCCTAGATACCTTATTGATTTATTTAAAATGTAAAAGCAGTTAATAATCTTTAATAAAAAGACATATCTGGATCTGTGAGAGAAAAACTTTTTTTCCAAAATATTTCGAAGGACTGCTGATATTGAGGGAATGATAAAGAGAAAGCGATCCCTTGAATATTTTGATACTCACATAGACCTTTCTATATAATTTCAATAATGATTTTTATTATGTTGATAAGTTTCAGAAGAGAGTTCCCTAGACATATTAGAAGAATAAGAATTTACAATATATATTCAATTAAAAATATAAAACTTTTTAAACATTCATCGGAATATATGTGTAATATATTTAAAGGGAATTCTTTGTATGTCGTAACTAGAAATTAGGTAGATATTTGAACTGGGATTATGAAGGTACATTTAAGAATTTTTGATCCCACAACTTTACACTGTGTAACGTATTTCTTTGGAAAATGTATTCCGTTACTTATATATGTAACGATGTCCTAAATTTCAGAAATGAAACTTTTTATAGAAATATTTATAAGCCTGCATAATCTTCTATGTCTAAAAAGGTATATTACTTTCTTTTGACACAAAGTTTGTTTTAAGGAGCTTATACTGAGGCTGTTATATACATATAATAGGCTTTATTAGTTTTAATATTTTGGATTTTAAAACTTGTGCAATTCAAAAACAGAAGTATCATCTCAATAATTGAACAGAGAGCTGTTGATCCTGTCCTTGTCTGGAGGAGGACTCTCTCAAAATGGAGGAGCCTTCATTGTGAGAACAGCTTTTTATATTTTACCATCAAATTATAAATAATATCATTTATCTTCGTTTGATTTCTCTTTAATTTTTGTAACAATTGATTATATTATATTATATATATATATATATGAGTTTTTTGAAGATTGAGCAATTCATATTTTCTGAATATATATGAGTGTCAATAAAATATTTCGAATTGCCAAAAAAAAAAAAAAAGTTTAAAATTTGGAAATTTGGCGATTTTTCTGTGTCGAAGGAAATACGTTCTCTCTATACACAGCGACTTTGATAAAATTCAGAATGCGCTACGTTATATAATTAGGCGCTATATAAAGAAGAGGTGATGTATAAAGACCAGCGTGATGATGATATTAAATAATGCAACAGGTTTCTGAAGATGCGCTTCTTTTATTTTTATTAAAGCAATCTCGAGCTTTCGGGCATTTCTGTCCTTCTAAAGGAGTATATAAAAACGTAAATGTAAAGGGATATGACAATTTATTATGAGTAAAAAACATTCGAACTTTGTCACTGAGAGATAACACAATTTCCTGGAAGGAAGAGAATGCTAACTATCAGTTAACATCAAATACTAGAGAGGTAATAAGAGAAATTTTATGTGTGACAAAATATATCAAAATTCTGTTGATTGAATATTCTGTGTCATATAACGCAGCGTAAATACGAATTGACACATATTTCAATACACCAACAACCGAATAATCTTACGAATTTGCACGTAGATCTCAAGACGAATCAAATACGACGTTATTAACGCACAATTCATCGTGTAAGGATACCTACATGTTATGTGAGCAATAGTTAACTAGAAATTATTTGAAAAGGAAGAATAAATAAAATTAAGGGAAAGTGTTTCTTTTAATTTTGATTTTACAAGATTTCGAGCAAATTTCTGATCTTCAAAGGGCAAATACTTCCATGTACAATATAAAGTTAATTCTTTTTTATTCAAAACCGACATGTACACTATTTCGTTCAGAGAGAGAGAGCACACGTGTAAAAAATAAACATTTAAGAACGCCAATTCATGCTTCAACATATAGAACCATTTATCCGTGGAAAATAATTCCGTTAGAATCGGTTTTAAAGAGAGAGAGATTTAACTTTAAAAACAAATATAATTATTTAAGAGAAAAAGGCAACTCTACCGATCGTACAATTGAAATTTGCAAATTTCTGGTATAATTAAAAATACGATTAGTTGAGATTTATTCCTACAGATGGCGTAAGCCATCAGCCAATTTTAGCTTCACGATAAGAAAATACCTTGGATTTTCAACTTGATTTCAGTTCAATTTCACTTTTTACTATTTTTTCAAATTATATTTATGAAAATATTACAAGTATTTCCTATGTGTTAACTAGTGTTGACTGTTTCTCCAATCAATTTGGCGATATCGCTGACTCATTACCTGCGTGCTGATTATGGAAAAAATATCAAAAAGGCTCATTCTTATGCAAAATGAACATCAAACTCATAGAATATTGCGATAGCTATCGAATTTATGCATCTACATTTGTTAGAAGAGGCCCGAATATAGGTTGACATTTGTCTGTATTATCCAAAACTGGTATTCTTGCTCGTTCTTTATCATCACCATTACTTTTTATTCTGGAGGGATAAGTCAAATGCATTGTTCAAATGCATTTTTAAAGTGAGAGCTACCATTGTTGGTACATGAATATCATCCTCTCTCCACTTTATATTGTATTCTAGCTTCAAATCGGCCTTGCTACTTCACCGCCTTAAAACATTTTAGTAAATTCGACCGATTTCATAACTCTTCTCGTAGGAATTTATTAAATCCCATGCACTGATGAGGACAATAACCCGAAACCATGGTATACAGGTTGGCTTTTGTCTGGATTTGCCAAAACTGGTGTTGTGGCTGATTATTTATCACTATCTTTAATTTTTTTACTAGCGTGTTAAATAAAATACGTTGTTTAATGCATATTTAAATTGAGAGGTGCCTCTTTTTTCTCTTTATATATTTATTATATAAATACAAAATAGAAATTACCAGCATAGTTTCGTCGAAGTTATTATTATGAAATATATATATATATATATATATATATATATAAATAAATTAAAAGCGTATATTGGATATAAATTTATTAATCAGCCAATATTTCTAGGGGCAACACGCCTCTCTTTATCAAGGCTTTTCTTTGATTTAAACTAAATCACGTGGGCATGTGATCCACTCACGCTATACAAGACCAAAGCAAGAAACCATCTAATGAAAATTTCACTGTATATAAAATATATTTACAATTGTTAAATTTAATAATAATAATAATTAAAAGAGTATATGATTAAATAACCATTTGATTAAATAAATGAAGAGACTGATAAATATTAGAAAATAAAATGAGTGAGGACTATGATTCAATATGTTGTGTTGATATATATAAATAAAAATATATTACAAGTATAAATATATACAAAAATAAAAAATAAATAAATAATTTAGGAAGATATAAATTCTCTGTAAATTTCTGGTAGGTCAATTTTCCTATTTATGCTTTCTGAATCTTTTATAGAGGCCCAGCTTTCTAAAAATAACCTGCAGTGCTTTTCTTTAATATTCTGGTATAAAATGGATGCTTTGTCAAATTCGGGTATATGATTATTGTTCAGTGCATGGTCTACTAGGATAGATAATGGTTTATGGATGCGTAGAGCTGCTTTGTGTTGGTTAATGCGTTCTTTCAATGCTTTGCTGGTTTCTCCAATGTAAGTGGCTGGACAGGTTTTGCACGGAATTTTGTAAATAATATTGTTTTTGTTTTCCTTTTTACTATTATTCTTGGTGTCTGAGTATATTGACTCTTTATATATATAATAAATAATTGATCATATAATTGATTTTCCTCCAAAATATGTTTTGAAATTAATTTGATCCAATATATGCCTTTTTAATTAAATATCTATTTATGGATTGCTCTATTAAAATATATATATATATATATATATATATATATATATATTGAAAAAAGAGCAATCCATATATAAATCTTTAATTAAAAAGGCATATATTGGATCAAAATATCATTTATTTTACCAATACCAATGTTATAACACCTTGATAAAGGTTGGCGTTCAGCCAACTGAAATATTGGTAAAATAAATGATATTTTGATCCAATATATATATGCCTTTTAATTAATATATATATATGTGTGTGCGTGAAAAAATAATATAAAAATATATATGAAACAAATAAAAATGACATTTCACATTTAAGTTTGTAGGAGAATACGAATTATATATTTACTCAAATTATTAATTAATATCTGCTTTTGGTGTTTCCTCAGCTAAATATTTGGAAAATTCAAACTATTAGCTAGAATGGAGTCAATCAGAGGTTTATACAAAATATAAACACATTTATCTGTAAAATGTATAGGTTTTCAGGCACGTTTCAATTCGAACACAAAGAATCACGTTGAAATCCCATCATCAAAACATGCAGCTTATAATCTTGCCAGAAATACTACATACCTATTATTTTAGATAATTGAAGAAAATAAGATACGACACAGGGTTTTACTGGAGTTATAAAAACAAAGCAATAAAGGGCAAAAAAAAAAAACCAAAAAACCCGAAATGGCTAGATTTGAGAGAAATGAAGAATTTGATTTGTGAACTTACTATTTTTGTCACCTAATTATGTCTTAACTATTTTTGGATTTAATGGAATATTTTATTTTCTTTAAAAATATATTATATATAGATGGAAACTTTGCCGGATGGACAAAGCCACAACTCCAGCTATGGCAAATTGAGAAGCGTCCACCTAGAAACCTATGGATTGGTCAAATATCAGGGAACAGGTTAAATCAACGTTTAGTTGATTTCTGTTTGACTAGAGGCGCTCTGCCATATAAAAAGCCTATATGCTCGTGGTCAGTATATGCCTTCTTTATTTTTTATATCAACACCTGAACTTTTCATTACATGCTATTATTTTTTCACACACACATGTATATATATATATATATATATATATATATATATATATATATATATATATATATATATATATATATATAATTTTCCTATTTGAAAAGTTGCACAAACGGTTCTTCCAATGACTTCAAAATTTAGGGATATCGGGCAGTTGGCGTTTCTTGCTCTCCAGGGGCCTGGGCTATCCTTATTTTTCTCTTTAAGGATAACAGATATTTAGAACCTGGTCATAATAATATATCCAGCTCTATATGAATCAATATATACATAATCCTATAAGAAAATTTTCATATAATCCTATTACACAGTAAAATCTGTCTTAAACAAGGATTCTCTTAACCGAAACATGCGTTTCTGCTGAAGACATATCTTCTGTAGAGAAGTTTAAATATGTTGTTGATGTCAGGAATGAAAATGGAATAAAAATGTGGTGTGTTTCAGGAGGGGTTGCTCACTGTGGGAATCTGGACTGGACGACTTCTTCTGCAAGCTTATTATATTGTCCAGCCATCATATGTGTCTCCTTGGAATATATCTATTTCAATGTTTTATATAGAATTGTAAAATGATGTTATGAATATTTATATCGACGTCTGACACCATACGTACATGTTTCTTTTTTACACTGATATACTTGAGACGTCAGCTTTCAAACACCGCGAGCTGTTCATAGGACACCATTGTATAGTGGGCTACCTAGACCGAAGTCTGTACGCCTGTGACAATAACTACACGATTGGATAGTGGGCTACCTAGACCGAAGTCTGTACGCCTGTGACAATAACTTCACCATTGTATAGTGGGCTACCTAGACCGAAGTCTGTACGCCTGTGACAATAACTTCACCATTGGATAGTGGGCTACCTAGACCGAAGTCTGTACTCCTGTGACAATAATTACACCATTGTATAGTGGGCTACCTAGACCGAAGTCTGTACGCCTGTGACAATAACTTCACCATTGGATAGTGGGCTACCTAGACCGAAGTCTGTACGCCTGTGACAATAACTTCACCATTGGATAGTGGGCTACCTAGACCGAAGTTTCTATGCCTGTGACAATAACTACACCATTGGATAGTGGGCTACCTAGACCGAAGTCTGTACGCCTGTGACAATAACTTCACCATTGGATAGTGGGCTATCTAGACCGAAGTCTGTACGCCTGTGACAATAACTTCACCATTGGATAGTGGGCTACCTAGACCGAAGTCTGTACGCCTGTGACAATAACTTCACCATTGGATAGTGGGCTACCTAGACCGAAGTCTGTACGCCTGTGACAATAACTTCACCATTGGATAGTGGGCTACCTAGACCGAAGTTTCTATGCCTGTGACAATAACTACACCATTGTATAGTGGGCTACCTAGACCGAAGTCTGTACGCCTGTGACAATAACTTCACCATTGGATAGTGGGCTACCTAGACCGAAGTCTGTACGCCTGTGGCAATAACTTCACCATTGGATAGTGGGCTACCTAGACCGAAGTTTATATGCCTGTGACAATAACTACACCATTGGATAGTGGGCTACCTAGACCGAAGTCTGTACGCCTGTGTTCACATTAGACATTCGTCACCATCAGCCCATCTGTGGTAAGAACGTCTGACCCGCGGTGTGGAACTATGTAATAGAACAACTTGCTGCTGTACGCCGTTTTGTCCCATGTTGAGATAGATGTTATATAGTAATGTATATTTGTGGAGAGAAAATAAAACACACGGAAATTGCATATTCAACTCCCCTATGAATGATGAGTCTTTACTTTACAATACACTTACACTTAACTTCATAATGAATTGATTATGTATGTCCACAGTGTATTCTACAGGAGTGAATATACACGGTGAAGGGAACAAAGAGATGGATATTTCACAGGAGGAAGGCTATCATATAAAGAAAATAGAGTATTTTCCTATCAAAATAGATGCCATTTAACTGACGTGGGTCATAATTCAAAACACTGGGTTCCAAAAAACATTTAGAATTTGCTGTGGCTTTGTTACCGACCCACTCTGGTAGATTTCAAAGGATAGAGCGTCTATTGTGATGGTAGAAGTGTCTTTTCATCAAAGTTTATGTAGTCAGATATTGAAGGTTAATACCTTTATTTTGATAAAAGTTAAAAAAAGGGTTAATTTATGACTTTTCATTGACTTTCCGGACTTTCTTTAGAATTTCTTCACACAGAGAAATCCTAATAGAAATTAAATTATACAAGGTATGTCCCATAAGTTTCCGGACTGGGTCCATAAAAAAAAAAGGTAAGATTTTTAAAAAATATTTTTATTAAAACTTTTCAAAGTAATCCCCCTTGCTTCAACGCACCAGCGCCATCGTTTCTCCCAATTGTCGAAACAGTTTTTATAAGCCTCTTTTGGAATGCTCTTCAATGCTAACGGCGATTTTTCTATTATGTCATCCCTGGTGTCAAAATGTCTTCCTTTTAGAACTGCTTTAAGTTTGGGGAACAGGAAAAAGTCATTTGGTGCGATGTCTGGGAAATAGGGTGGTTGAAGTAGGATTTGTGTCCCGTTTTTCGCCAAAAAGCTAGTCATCAAGTGCGCTGTGTGAGGGCGGCATTGTCATGGTGTAGGACCCAGCCACCATTAGTCCATTTTTCTGGCCTTTTTTTTCGAATCGCTTCCCTTAGACGGCGAAGAATGCCCAAATACATATCCTTGATAACTGTTTGGCCTGCAGGAAGATACTCGTGATGAAAAATGCTCTTTTTATCCAAAAAAGCGACCAGCAACACCTTGTTTCTGGATTCAATAATCTGTTTTTTTGGGTCTAAGCTCACCCTGACATCTCCACTCGGCAGATTGATGCTTGGTTTCAGGATCATAGCCATAGACCCATGTCTCGTAGCCTGTGATTATCTTGTCTTTCCATTCCGGATCCGTTCTTGTCATTTCCAACATGTCCTCACAGGTTGCAAGCCGACACAGTTTTTGCTCATTAGTGAGGAATCTTGGGATGAATTTTTCAGAAGTCTTTTTGATTTGGTTACGATCCTTCCAATCGTTGTTTTAGAGATGCCTGTGTCTTGCTCTAGCTCCAGCAAAGTGGTTCTAGGATTTTCTTTTATCAAATCGGTGATTTTTTGCACATTTTCATCAGTCCTTTGAAATTTTTGGGCGTCCTTGACGAAGATCATCTTCAATGGAAATTCTGCCAGCTTTAAATCTAGAATGCCATTCAAAAACAATTGTTCTCTTTGGGGAATGCTTTATTAAGCATTTAAAAAGTTTCGGTTGCTGATATTTGAAGTTTCACACAAAATTCTATGCAAATCCTCTGCTTCAATTTTCGTTCCATCGTAAAATCGCCGCAGCGCTATGTGTAACCTTTAAATAAATTAGAATAACTTTGGGGCGCGTGCACGTACCGCCTCGATATTGGTACCACCGTGTAGCCAGATATTTTTTTCTATAATAAACAGTCAAATTCATTTACATTTTTCATTTATTTATTTTTTTATGGACCCAGTCCGGGAACTTATGGGACATACCTTGTATAAACAGACGAACCTCCCGTTAAAAGCCGCCTACCACATTCTCTACTGGCCTCTCCTTGAGGTGGTCTTTTATTGTAGGGTGGATAGGTAGCCACTTTTGATATTACAAAGGCTCAGGGAGATGGTCGCTCTTCAGATAGGTCTTCTATAATTGTCGGTTTTACTGTAACTATTTCTTTGAATAATTTGAATATAGTCAATTAGGATTGAAGATAGATTTTTAAAACGTTTGAAGCCTCGTGTTGGAGTAGGTCTAAGTGGAATTGACTTTCGGCTCGACAGGGAGAGGTATATGATATTTAAAAAAAGCACAATACACAACACTAGGAGAAAACATATATCGATTTTAAATTTATTGAAAGTCGAATTCAGCCGTTGATTGGCTAGGAATCCTGTCGAAAGCGTTATTTAATAGCTTATTATCTTTAATAACTTTTTCTAGAGAGGTATTTACAAAATAAAACGCTCAGTTATAATTTACCTCGAACACTATTTCTGAAGGGTGCTTTGTGACATACCTTTGTGTATTAGTTAGCATAAGTTTTAATATTTGAATTGGTAGGTGTTAAACAGCACAAAATATAGCATTTACCACAATTATTTAATTATGAAACTATTTAGAGGAAGATATAGTCTCTTAATTTGCTGTAGCTAAAATTCTGATGTTTCGTGAGAGAGCTTCAAGTGGATTGGCAAATATTGATGTGAAAATAAGGATCAAAATAAAAAAATTGCGCGTCATCAACTCTGCACTCCTAACACGCAGTTAGATAAAAATTCCTACCCCCACCTAATTCACATATGCTACATATGCTTCTCAGTAACTTTGAAGTCTGTTGCTAACGACGAAGTTAGAAAGCTGCTGATATAAAATTGAAGAATGAAGTTGATGGCTCGGTCGATTTTTTGAAAACTAGGACCAGGTATTGTGTGAAAATTCGTTGAATAATTTAAAATATAATAGAGTACCTACATAGCATCAAACTTACGCAAGTCCGATCATCCCCATATCTAGTGAAAATAAGTAACTAATCGGGATTCTAGTAGACGCATCCGAACTTCTTTCTACATGTACGAGAATTTTTGCGTCAAGGTGCGGCCGTGTGTGTCGATGAGACCTGGTTTTACTATTTTATAATAATTTGGGAAAAAATATCCATTTAAAACAACAGGTTGCTTCTGGAATATATGCTCCAAAGAAGGCGGGTTCATCTGCCAGAAAAGTTATGGCGATGACTTTTTTTGAAGGATACGAAAGGCGTCGTTGAAATAGATTTCTTATAAAAGGGGGAAATATTACTAGAGAGTGACATAACTATAGTGAGTTATTCGACCGTTTCAACATGAAATTGTAGGAGACAATGATTCATTTGGAGAAGAAAAAATGATTTTTTACTTTGACACGAACCATCACATTTACCTGGAGTTGTTGTAATCAAGCTGCATGAATTGCGCTATTAGTTTCTGCGGTACCCCCATATTCGCCCAACCTGGTTCAATGTAATTTATATACTTGTTCCCAAACATGAATAAATAGCTAGCGCAAGATAAATTTGGATAAAATGAGGGAATCCTCGCTGAGATGGTGACGACAATTCCCTTTTTTTTTTGAAGGAGTTGAAAAATGGCTGGGACGTTGGTAAATGTGTATATCACTAGTGTGAGTGTATATATATCCTTTAAAAAAATAGTTTTAAATTGGACAATTGAAAATAATTTATTGACACTTAGTCAAAGGTGTTATAGAAGTAAAGCAATAAAAATAAACAAAAATGAGGAATACTATTATACACAATTAGGTGATGCTATATTCACAGTTGTTCAGAGCGAGGGATGCTCCTCCACCTTGAGAAAATCCTCTTGGCAAGGCGTGTATTGCCAACCTCACTGCCACGACTGCGTTGTGGATGGAGAAGGCCAACGCCTGAGAGACTACCAGTCGGTGATGATGGCCATGTAGGATATATCAACTTTTCACAAGCTCGTTGATGGGCAGGGCAGTCTGGAGTGGGTGCTCCAGCATACGGCGGGCAGTGCGGGTGGTGACTAGTGAGAAAGGAGTCCTTGTCTCGAGAAGCACTACAGCCTCCACGATAGTGCTAATGCAGAAAGTCCAGCGTTGGTTCTTCTCGACAAGATGTTGGCAGAAACAGGACAAGAAGGCTGCGTCCACTAGGCACAGTGAGTTGGATGCGTGAGGGGAGCGGCTGCGCCCTCGAAGTCATTGCGCCGACCCATTTCGTAGGAACCAGAAGAACGGGTGGTCGTAGGAGGCAGCAGCCCCCGATGATGAGGAGGTCCAGGAACTTGAGCGGAGTCAGTATAAAGTGGTCCAACGCGAGGATTTCGGTGACCACCTCCTGATTTTGACCAGCCGGAGACGGCGCGGCTCGAGCCAGGACCGGGATGGAGTGGGGTAGAGCTGCTCTCTACCAGCCAGGAGTAGGCGCTGTGACTGATAGGCAGCGCGGCCACCACACCCTTTAAACACGACAATCGGAGATTTGTCCTGATGTTTATAGTCTGAATCCCTCCTAGAGAAACAGGCTTCGCCAGGACGATTCCGGGCAACCAGACAGTACGTTCCGGCCCTCGGATGAACCGAGCTATACGGGCCTGAATCTTATGGATGGTGTAGTCGGTGGGCAGGTATACGTGGAGATTATGCAACACCGATGAGAGCACCGTGGCCGTGGGCGTAGGGGGCCCACCTCGCTAGAGCAGCCTGGGAAGAGGTTGACCTTCAAGGCGTCAATAATCAGCTCAGAACCCTCAACGGCTCTTGATGATCAGGTGATCCCAGCGTAACGTCGGTGCACCACCATAGGCCCTACTGTACCTTTAGAGAAGAGATAACCTCGTTATCTTTGTTGATTTCTGACTCCTTACTTCTCTCTTCATAATTCAAGGTGAAACTATGAAAGGCGTTTCAAAACTACAAATATTTCTCACAAAGGATTTCTTTTTTTTTGTTGTTGTTGTTAACTTTTGAAATGCTAGCTTTCAAGTGATAATCGCTCTTCAACGGGTTTAACTGAAAACATTTTCAAGAAATGCTTATAAATATACGCGCGCGCAAATATAAATAAAAACAAAAAAGCGTAATATTTGCAACCAAAATTCAAATATATATAAACTAAAAATTAAAATTTGAAATTTAAAATATGCTAGCTATTTATATTTTCCGCTTTACTTTATTTATGAGTTTTTATGGAATGTGTGTATTCACCTTTTATGGGGAACTAGAATTATTAGAAATGGATATAGGGTCTTCTTCTAAGGTGTCGGTATTGTGATGGTAACCTTTCTGTTTATGCTCTACAATATTCATTAGATATAAGATATTCTAAAAGTAACCTTTGATATTTATTCTTAATATTTATGTAGGGGCTTCTGGCATGTTAAAATGCTGACTCATCTGGGAAATATGCCGATAAATCATGGGACATTGGTTCAACATGTTTAAAGCTTCGATTCCAAATAAATCCTGACCTAGCAGATTTACCTCAAAATGTTATCCAGATCAGTTAGATTTTTCACAAACATGAGGAACAAAAAAAACACAATTACATTTTATTTATATCCCCTGCCTCACCCCAAGTTTAGTATTTATACCAAGATCCAACTCGGTTTTCAATATTTTTTAAACTTCATCTTAAGTCCATAATGGGGAAGTGAAATTCACCTTATTCTCATAATAATTAACATTTTTCGTTTTTACACATTTATGAACTTGCCGGTAGACAAGATTTAGAGTTTATTCCCTCTTGGGGGGTGCATAACGAAACGAATTCTTCAGTGGATCCACTCTTGAGAGCATGCCACATTCAGTGGTATATAGAAGAAACAGGAAGATCTGAGATTGACTCTGCTGCACTGGATTGATTGTACTTGGGATTTGTCAATCTTAGTGTAAATGAGTTTCGATTAAATAAATACAAACAACCTTTTTATAGAAGAACAAACACAAGTCGGAGAGAAGAGATTCTTTATATAAGAGGACGGTCGTACAAGGTTTCCTGCAAGACGTCCTTCTACGGGTACAGAATGACACGAGTGGCAATGGTCTATATACCATATAAAGGGTGGCTCATAATTTTCGAATCCTTTTAATTTTTAATTAAAGAATAAAGGTTTTTCGGGATTTATGGGCCATCCTGTATATATATATACACTTTCAAGAACATTTTTTCCCCCATAAATATATATCTTTTCTAGAATTATGTTAAATATTTTCTTTGAGGTATAAGAATATACATTGTATAAACCATTGCCACTCATGTCATTTTGTGTACCCCTAGAAGGATATCTTGTAGGATTGTCCTCTTATAAAAGAAGCTCTTCTCTCCAACTTGTGTTTATTCTTCTATAGCGCGCGAATAGGGAGATTATCTTAAAAACCTTTTTCAGTTATTTATTCCAAAGTTTCAGTTTTCCGCTGTCACCCTTTTAGAGGAAAACAAACTTTGTTATATTGTTTAATAGTTGGAGATACACGTGTAGAACGTGCGTCAATATTTAAAATACGTTTATAACTTAAATTATGCATTGGCGCGCCATCTGTTAGTAGCAATTTAAACTATTTTTGGCGCGTATGGTTATTTCTAAAATAAATCAATTTTATACTGCGCGCTTACTCTGAAATGATTCTATATACAGTTACGAGCGTCATTCCTCATCTCCTAATCAACAATTAGTCATCAGTTTTCATCTTTGTCACCGTCACGCCACCTTTGCCCCCCCATCATGCCCCCCTCCCCCCACTCGCCTTTTCGTTTATGTAATTATTGTGTTGGAGCGGGTCGCTCCTTAAATAAATGCATATATTAGTTAATAACCAAATGGAATCCTCTCTTTCTTTTTCCTTGTAAGAGACGCCTACGGAAGCCAACAGTACATAGACAGATAAAGCACATAGACTATAGTTATTAACTAACATATGCATTTATTTAAGGCGCCAATTTATAATTGTTACAAATAGTATTTGAATCAAAACATTCAATCGGGTAAAACACGGGAGTTGCCCGGGTCATTCCGCTTAGTAATATATATTAATTGGGAGGGCCCCTGGCTCGTCAGTGGTGAACCCTCCCAGCGGTTTCACCAATTAAATCTACCATACCTCTGTAATATTCCATTTTCTGTTCTTTTTATATTGATATAGAAGTTGACCTCTTGGAAAAGGTATTTTAAATAAACTATGAATATAAGCTTTAAAGACAGTAGAAATACAAACAATTATAAATATACAATAGGCTTCGAACATTGCTCTTCCGCAAATTGTAAGTAATATGCATGATATAACTGGAAAAACAAAAAATAAATTTAACAAATATTTTGTTACGAAATATTTGAAGAAAGATAAAAACAGCGGGCCAATTTAAACGTAGGAATAAATAATTAAAAGGTTGTGGAGAGAGATATTTGATTGTTTAGATAATTCCAACCTCTGCTAAAAATATTTTTCTGTAAATTAGTTAATTATTGCTATAATTTGAATAGCCTATATTTTAAAACTGTATCTTTATCTATTCACTTGTTAATTATATATGTGGATATTCTATTAGTCATTTTATTTTTTGCTTATCTCTAGTACACGTGGTACAGGCCATGGTGGTAAGAAGTAGGCGACTGCTTTTACTGTAAGTGCACCACATGTCTACACATGTGAAAAACAGTTCGACTTTGCACTTACTAATGTTCCAGAGCCCTCTTTGGTTACTTGCATTCGCTGGTGGGGTTAGACTTTTGTAAGAATTGGGAGCCATTGGAGCATTTTCTTTTAAATCAGAAAAAAGTGCCCAATGCGGGAATGGAACTAAGGTCGTAGCGGCATTTTAATGGAAAATAGTGAATGTGTGGCCTTGGATCTTTCATATATGGCTTCCATCAAACATGATGCAACAAATTCATCATTTTATGAATAAAAAGAGTAAATTAGACCAGTATGTTTGATTAACATGAATTTTACTTGGTTGAAAATATGTAAAATATTCCTTCTATTTTGATTCATTAGATGGCGCTCTGTCACCTCAAATGTTCAAGTAAGCGGTTAGGATAGGCTTTTTTTATTTTTAATATCAATACATGATTGCTTTCTATTTTACTTCTATTTTCAAATATATATATATTAGAAAGGAATCCCCTAGAAACACATATTTATCGTTGAGGTACAGATTGCACCACGCTGACGAGGGCCAACAGCCCGAAACCCTTTCGTTGTTGTCTTTTTTTTTATTTGGTTGGCCAAATACTATGAAACAAGTCTAAATCAACGTTTAATTTATTTTTGTTCGACTAGATGTCGCTCTGCTATCTAAAAAGCACATGTGTGCGGTCAGGATATGCCTATTTTGTTTTTAATATTGTCAAGTAGCTCCATCCAGATGGGACAACTGTCAATCATCCCTGGACCCCGGGGGGGGACCACAGGTGTGGGGGCTGATCTGTAAATAAGGAAAACGGGACGTTGGCTAACGCCGTTCATTCAGGATTAACCTTAACTGGGGGTAAGTTGTACAAAACTCTCTCTCCCTATACTCCATATACTCCTTATAATAAATTAATTATCCCCAAACTTGCCCTTGCTTTATTTATCTCCGCGACAATATCAACACAAAGACCTTTTTTTTTTTCTTATATATATATATCTTTCCTTATATTTTCACATATATTTCTTCACATATGTGTTAATGTTTGAGAAGATGAAGAAAAAAAATGCTTTTGTGTGTGTTTTCAATCAGATATATGAAGATGAAATTTCCATACCTTCATCCTTGCTTTTGATAAATATTCTAAGGAAAATAATAAGGAAACATATTACTAGAACTATTTTAAGATCTCGTGATTTCATACATTTTAAAACACAATATGTTAGCAGTGTCCACTACCGCAGACATGGGTACCAAGCCAATGTGTAGCCACAAGAAATGATTCAAGGGGCCGAGGGCAAATATTTGCCGAGGACCAATCCCAGATAAACTTCCTCTAGCCGCCAGATTACTGTACTAGATGACGCTGCCAGTAAAAATATTTATTTATACCCACCTTGTTTTCCACAAAATTACACTTGAAGATGGAACCTGCTTGGCCATCATTCAGATTCCTTTTGGAAAAGAAACAAGAAAATGTTATCTCTATTGAAATTATTATTTTTTTAATCAAGACACGCGGACACATAATTCGTTGAAACATTTGTTAAATATGTTTATCTATACCCAAAATATATTCTTTTTAAAAGACCAATTTTGCTTATTAACGGCAAAACTAACAAAAATTTTGAGAGAGAAGATTCTTATATATTTAATAAAAATTTGCGAAAGGATTTATAATCATGTACCAAGAGTGGTACCTCTACCTTTAAAAATGCACTAACACAGTATATTTTTAAAGGGAGAGGTTCCACTCTCTCTCTCTCTCTCTCTTGGTACGTATATATAAACATTCCGTCTGTCTATATGTCTGAAGCGTGGCCGAAATTCACCATCTGATTGGTTGCTTACCGTCACGTGGCCTTAATAAACCAATAAGCGTGTAGTGATTCTTTAGCTCCGAGGTTGTATTAACCAGCGAAATTCTATTTTAAATATATGATTGTAAGTTCGTATCTCTAGGCATTTCTCTTTATTTCTATAAAACTAAGCATATTTTATATATTTTTGTCGCACTCTCTCTGTATTTATAAAAATAATTTTAATGTATTTTTACAAGGTGGGATCAATAAATAAGGTGAATTATAATTTATATATATATAAAAGAACGATATTAAAAATTAGGACTTGATTTGTTCAAAATAATCACCTTGGCTTTCTATACATCGTCTCCATCGTTCTGGCAACTTGTAAATATCCTCTTTATAGGCACTCTTAGGAAGCATGTGAAAAAAATCTGGCACCACTTTCTGGACATCTTCATCCGAGTCAAATCACTTTCCCTTTAACTCCTTCTTTAGTAGTCCAAAAAAGAAATAGTCAGAGGGGGCTAGGTCTGGACTATATGCAGGATGTTCTAAAACTACAAAACCTAATTTAATGATTGTAGATACAGTTTTACATGATGTATGCGGCCTTGCATTATCATGAAGGAAGAGAACACCTTTACTAAGCTTCCCTCTTCTTTTGTTTCTTATACCGGGCTTTAGCTTATTTACAAGAATGTCACAATAAAGGTCGCTGTTCATACATTGCCTTGAGGATAAAAAATCAAGACAGATTGATCCATCAACATCCAAAAAAATTGTTAACAAAACTTTACCGGCCGAACGTTGAGACCTGATTTTTTTTGTCTTGGAGAGTCGCCTCGTTTCCATTCCATAGATGCACGTTTTGTCGAAGGATCATAATGATAACACCAACTATCATCTCCAGTTACAATTTGGTCAAGGAAATGATCACCTTCCTCTTCATACCGCTTTAACAGAGCCTTTGAAACCCGAATACGGTTAAGTTTTTGGTCCAAATTAAGGAAATGTGGAATCCATCTGCAGAATATTTTTCTAAATTGCAATTGTTCTTTAATAATGGTGTGCACAGTTCCATAGCTTATATTCAAATTGTTGGCTATGGTAAAAATGGAAATTTTTCTATCCTCCAAAATTAAGTTTTCAACTGCATTTATCGTGCTTGGCGTCTCTGTAACACTTGGTCGTCCAGGTCGCTCAATATCGGTACATGTAATTCGTCCATTTTTGAACTCGTTAACCCATTTATAAATGTTTTTTGAGACAAACACGACTCGCTATAGATATTTTTCATTCTTTGGCATATTTGAGATGTTTGAATACCTTCTGCATTCAATAAACGAATAACTGCACGTTGTTCAAGCGTGGTGCAATCCTTCAAGGGAGCTTCCATTTTAGTTTATTTATAAGTCTCGCGCCGCGCGTGGGAAAAAAGAACAAAACACCTTAAATAGTCTCTCGATGTTATATTTTAATATTCTGTGGTTTAAATTATTTTTGATTTTTTAATTTTTAAGAAATAAGATAATTCACCTTATTTATTGATCCGCCCTTGTATTAATGAATTGTTCTGCTATATAAGGCTTATTTGTTTTCTATGGTTCTAACTCTTCTTACTATTCTCTGAAACACAAATGTGCGGGAGAATTACATCAAAACTTGGTTTAATGCTTCTTGAAATGTTATATACGTGCTACTGCTCTATAAACACTAAGACATATGGCAGAATATAAGGTCATTTTACAAAATGGATAATCATTTATCCTTATTAAGATAAAATTTGAATACGGTTTAATACGGTCTGTCGTTCTAGAGCCGTTCGTTGTACGAATGACTGATGCTCTAGGTGTTTTTTATTATCCCATCGTATAATTATACAAGGTCATGGAGACTAAATTCATAGACCAAATTTGCAATCTTGGTAGGGTTGGAATATAGGTCCTATCTTGAGGCTCCCATGCATTCCAAGAGGTGGTCTGGTGAGTCCTCTTTGGTCCTGCAGATGGTGCATTTTGGGAAGGTCTTTACACCATCCTGAAAAAGGAGAGTTCTTGTATGAGCAGTTTTGAGCCTGGAAATACAAGTTTCTGCCTGTCGGTTAATCCCACATTCTAGAATATCTCCAGACTTTTGGTTCAGATACCAATGATGGGATGTTGACTCCTGTAATTTTTCTTGTATGTTTCTTTTTTTGTATGCGTAGATGTGAGAGAGATGTGTCCTTTCCACCTCGCTCTCTCTGGACGGATCCCAATGAAGTTTGTAAACAAGTCAGCAGGGATTGTGTCGTTGTAGTGGAAACCTTTATAACCTTCCTGCTGGGGTTTTTTTCATCATATAAAGAAGATTCAGTGATGTTTGAAAATTGTAGTGTGTGTGTCGTGTTGATTCCCTCGCAAGTTTGTTACATCGCAGGTAAAAAAAAAACGCTATAGAGAATTTAGAAGTAATTTTAATCATTAAAAATAATTTTAACTGAAGTTTAATTTACGACCAACGAAAAAAAGGTGAGAGGGTAATGGCTTTAGAACATTTCTCACAGCTTGAAACCCCCTCAAATAATAACAATTTCATCTCAACAGTTGGCTTTCAAAAATTCTCTTCTTGAGATTTATCGAAATAAAACTAAAGATATAGGGATAGAGGGTAATTGTAATATTAACATTCGTTTATAGCAATTTCAAAATAAAAATAGACCTTCTTTATAAATAAAGGTATCATAATTAGCATAATGCCTAACATCGTTTGTTCAAATAAAATAGGATTTACTATATAAATTATTATTATTTATTTTGTCATAACTCAGGTTCCTGGAGTGTAGAGGAGTGTATTTTTCCCAGTGCAGTAAAGACAATGGAATATCATTTTATCTGTAGAAAGAAATATTCACGAAAAATAATTGAAATTACCAGATATAAAATTCAAAATTTTTAAAATGAGAAACTGAAAAATGCATATATGCATCTATGTGCGGGAAATATTGGTATATATGCAAGAAAAATATACCTATTTCTTTTAAAAAATGCATTAAAATTCACCAAAACAATGCATTCATATATTCCTTTTTGTTCAGAACGCGTAAATTTCGATCAATGAAAAAATATTACAATTTTATTTTGGAAAATTCTGACAAATAATCTAATAGTATAGCATAGTTGTGGATATACTCCTCCTTCAGTCACCATGTATTGTTAATGGCTAAAGCACGAAACCATGATATCCAGGTTGGCTTATTTTTCCCAACTAGACATAACAGGTGTTGTGGCTCATTCATTTTGCTTTAAATTCGAGAATTCAGCGCAAGAATCATTAATTGTTTTGCTTTATATGTTCTCTATGGATCTAGCTCTCCTCAATATTCTATGAAACATTTCAAAGGCGGGAAATTACATCGACACTGGGTTTAATTCTTCTCTAAATGTCCTATGTGTTATTGTGCTCTACAAGACGTATATTATAACAGGTTATAAGGTCATTCTATATACAACATGTAACATCATATATGTTTATTGAAGTAGCTAAAATGAAGCTACCAAAATGAATTTAGGAGCAAGTATTCCAAGCTGGGATATCGCGTCCGATATGTCAAATAATAATAAAATACGTTTTTAAGGCATTTAATAAATTTACAAGGGTCACTCCAAATGTTTTTGCATTCAACAAAGTCGTAGGACGAGTGGGTAACCCCCTCGATTCCCGAGAGTCATGAACCGGGATTGAATCCTGCGTTTAAATTTGTTTAATATGTGATAACCTTCACATATTACACAATGTTCAATTATCATGAACTAGGTTGCTCTTGCTGAGCGGTACCTATTTATGTGAATTTGAACCAACCAGGTTTGCATTCAATATTGAATAATTAAAAAAAAATAATTATACCATTAAATTCTACATGTTTATTAAATAGTAAAATAATATGTTTATGACTGTTTCTATCGCGTTTTGTGTGTAGAAATAAATAAATAAAAAAAAATCTACATGCATTTTTTACCTAACATAAACATTTTCATGAAATAGTAACAACAATGGAAAAACGAAACCATGGTATCCAGGTTGGCCTATTTTCCTGAATTAGCTATAGCAAGTGTTGTGGCTAATTCATTTTGCTCTAAATTTGATCCTTCAGCGCAAGAATCACATAAATGCGTTATTGATGTATTTAATAAATGTATGCTTCAAAATCCGTGTCAAAATACTGATAAAAACGACTATGTGGTAAAATACACCAAAACAATGCATTTATATAATCTTTTATGTTCAGAACCATCACAATATCATTTCAATGAACAGACTATTACAGTATTTTTGGAAAATTCTGACAGACAACCTAGCTGCATAGCATAGTTTCGGCTAATATGGATGGCTGTGCTGGAGTAAACCTCCTTTTTTGTGTCTGGATGCTATATTTATGGCGAACTAAATAACTTAGTCTCTATTTCTGCTCCGCGCTTATGGAATTGAAGACTTGGGGCAATGGCGTCGACCTTTCATATTAAATCTTACTTTTCCTTATTACTAATAATTGTATATAGTTGCGGAACTACTGGTTTCCTGTATTGCTCTTTTCCTGATATTGCACCTTGTACGGAGAATCTGTATAAGACTAATGTCTTAATAAAGGCTTTGTGTGTGTGTGTGTGCATAGTTTCGGCTGAATTCATAACTCCTCCCTCAGCCATCATGTATTGATGATGGCCAAAACCCGAAACAATGCTAATCAGTTATTTCTTAAAGTATAACCTAAACTCAGTTAACATCTATTTTCTATTTGCTCTGTATGTCCTCATACTTTCTTCTTAATGATTACTACTTGACATTTTTTTAGATTAAAACGAATAAATATCAAATTTATTTTAAATCTTAACCAACAATTTACTAATTTTTAAATAATAATAGTTTACACGTTTTAGAGAGAGATTGACACTACTTTATTTTAATGTTTTATTTGAATATAACTTTATATAAATATAAAACAAATATATAGAATAAATAAGGATACATATTTAAATAAATAGAGAGAGGGAGAAATATAGATAATATATTACGATTAAAATAACATCAAATTATATAAGTTAACCAATATTATTTACCATTAGTTCAAATGAAGCAATACGCCATGAAACATTTCCAAGATGCTAATTTCTTTCCTTTTAAAAACACATTTTGAAAATTTGATTACCTTATTGAAAATAAAATGAGTTTAAAAAAATTGTGCGAAAAAATAAACCAAACAAATTCAACTAACTATCAGTGCTGCCCCTCAGGGTATAAAAACGGAACTAATGCTTTTATCATATGCTTATATTCATTGATTTTTAAATAGCCAAAATATTAATTAATTTTGAAAATAGAGCAATTCATAAATAAATTTCTAATTAAAAGGCATATATTGGATCAAAATATCATTTATTTGTTATAACACCTTGATAAAGGTTGGCGTTCAGCCAACCGAAATATTGGTAAAATAAATGATATTTTAATCCAATATATGCCTTTTTAATTAAATAATAAATCATATCTTCAACTAGCTGCATGCGT
Source organism: Cordylochernes scorpioides (assembly GCA_030710605.1). Lineage (NCBI taxonomy): Eukaryota > Metazoa > Arthropoda > Arachnida > Pseudoscorpiones > Chernetidae > Cordylochernes > Cordylochernes scorpioides. The sequence goes on from CP092864.1 coordinate 170,491,988, forward strand.
AATTTCATAATTATTGATTAAAAGGTTTTGGCAAGAAATACATACAGGAAATACTACTTGAAGTAGCAAACATAGTTTTAGTCTTTTATTATCATATAGGGAAAAGGAAATATAGGAATACTAAATAATAGGCCGAATTTAAAGTTTTATTTTTGTAAAGAAGTCAAGCTTTATTTAAATAAATTAATCTATCTAAATTATCCTAAGATATGTCCAACAAGATAAATTACAACAAAGAGATCAACATCGCCATGGATAGATTTAAATGATACATTATCACCAAATTTCCTATGTAATAGCCCAGCCGAAGAGAAACCATGAGAACAACATCGCCAGTTTATATGATAATCACGATTTTTAACCATAACACTATTGAATTTGTTATCACAACCATTCGACAGCTTCGAGTCAAATAGTTCATCAAAATATCAATATAATAACCATGTAACAAACCAGAATACATGGGACAATACCATGGGATTCTATAAACCAACCATGAGACCAACATTACCGACGGTCCACCCATATTCACTGGATGCTAGAAGAGACAAACAATAACTCCTCAAAGAAGGAGCTGTCAACTCCAGGGACCTGATCAATAGATTTCGTCTGGAAGCGAATTAAAAAAAAAACTGCCTTCGGAAAATATTTCAGGTTTATCTCTTCTCTCTTCTCGATGGGGGAAGTTTCAAATTCAATGTAACTACGGTTGGTGCTGCTGCAGCATTGTATCGTTCTGATACCTCGTCTTTGGTCGGGCATGGAAGACATCCTCCAGGTATATTCTGATGGATCGCAGATGATTCTGTAGATAGTGTGTAACTGTTGTTTACTCGTATTTTACTTCAGTAGCCATTAAAGCGATTAGAAATATTAATCTCAATATGTTAGGGGTAGAAAATATTTCGAGAAAAAATAGGTTCTGATAATCAGTAAAAATTCTCACTTTGTTTAACAATACTCTTCAACATTTCTCCGAGCGAATATAATTAGCTTATATTATCTCCATGTTGAAGGGCATGTTGGCCCGAAAGCTTGATGAATATAAGAAATAAGAAAAGAAACCTAACCCTTGATTTCTTATTGATTCAATCAAAGTTTCAAAATAGGGAAGAATCTTTATAATTAGCTTAGTATTTTACACATAAAAGTGATTACTGCTCTTAAACAACCTTTTTGACTAAGAGTTCACCTCTTTCAATCTTCAAAGAAAGTTTACTCCATATTATACTATGGAATCGGATAGTGAACACAAACCCATTTATATATATTAAAGGAAAACATTGATGTTTTTAAATAGTAGCTAATGTATAGATCAGCGAAATATAGATGGATATAGACTATAGAGAGAGACCGAATACTATTATGAAAATATACAAAAATCAGACAATCTCTTTCTCTCTCTTACGAAGTGCTTTTGAATCTGCAGGCCTCGCTCTTCGGCGACGAACTTAATTTCGAGGCAATAAGTTGACCAGTGTGGCGAAGGCTAGCATCTACAAGTACCATCTTGGTCTTGAGGTGGGCAACGCCAGCCATCACTTCGACCTGCCCACTTTGTGGGGAAGAACTCTTGCAGTCCATCGGTAGCGTAGTCTTTTCCGCGATCGGCGCTACTAATGAAGACCCTTTATATATATTATATATATATGTATATTTATAAATTATAAAATAAAAGGATTTAAAGCGCGAATGTTTCTTTTATACATAAAACGAACTTCTACTGTCCTTACTGCGATGAAAAAATATATTGGGAGGGCTTGGCTCATCAGTGGTGAACCCTCCCAGAGTTCGTTTTATGTATAAAAGAAACATTCGCGCTTTAAATCCTTTTATTTTATATGTATAGATGGCGCGTTATTGCTTTGTATTAATTTATGCCTAACTGGCCTTGTCTTTATAGTTTGCCGAAGAGCATTCCTCGATGCAAACTTTTGAATATAATGCTACTGTCCTATAAGCTTATGTCCATAGTTTACTTGAAAACCATTTCTAAGATTCCATCCTTCAGTGTAGCATATAAAAGCAGAATGATCCAATACAGTATTAGAGCTCTGAGAAGCGGTCTGGTGGATTAAATTGGCGAAACCGCTGGGAGGGTTCACCACTGATGAGCCAAGCCCTCCCAATATATTTTTTCATCGCAGTAAGGACAGTAGAAGTTCGTTTTATGTATAAAAGAAACATTCGCGCTTTAAATACTTTTATTTTATATGTATAGATGGCGCGTTATTGCTTTGTATTAATTTATAAATTATTTGATATATTTTTATATTTCATTCATATATATTTATCATTATATAATCTTATTTATTCATTTTTGTATTTAACTTTATACATGTATAGCCTTTTATATACGTTGTAAAAAGCAGTTTACATTTATCTCTCTTTATTGAAAAAATGAAAGATATAAAGATAAGAATTATGATGTAAGAAAGAGATGTAGACTATCACCAATACTTTTTACATCTCTATTGAAGAGGAAATAAAGAGGGAATTTTAATAAAAATACCATATTGGGGTTTAAACAATGGACAACTTTCCGTTTAATTATATTTTATGGTGCTATATATTGCACTTCTTGTTGAAACGACTTGGAAAAATTATGAAAAATGGATAGATATTATCTAACTATATAAAAAATATACGATATCTGATGGTGATAAACGGTTTCAACTCGGAAACGGTTGGAAGTTGAGGCTTGCCTTTTGGAGCGATTATTCGTGACCTCAAAGAAGGAAGAGTAACAAAATTTAGGCTTATTTCTCAATTTACTTTGGAATTATAAGCAAAAAATGTCAAAATCATTCATTTATCTAGATGCATCAATGGAACAATTCGTGAGCACTCGCTTCCCGAGGCTTCAGCATCTGCCTTCAATCAGAAAAATACCAACTGACGTTGATTTATTTTAGAAAATTATTTTAATCAAACCAAAAACTTTTAAAATACGCATTCAAACAAGTTTAGTGATTTTGGGTTCAGATATACACGTCTGACAGTCTAAGGTTTCTAATACTTATATTATCTAAATATCCTCAAATTTATAAGTATCATGTTCAACGTGGTAATGCACTATTTATCATAATTCTGAATCAACTCTAGACTATCTTATTAGAGTAATAAATGTAACATGAAGATCACAATGAAAGGAAGTTCAATATAATGAAATGTATTATAGAAGTCAAGGTTAAGGATAAAATTTCTCCTGGAGGACAAAGCCAATCTCAGTTACATAATTTAGGCAGTCTAATCACATCAGGTTCAAAATGTCAAGGAGGCCTAACGGCAATGCCCAAATAAAATGACATTCGACAATAGAAACATTTTTATCATCAGAAAATATGTCGTTCAAAACTAAAAAAAAATTAGAAGCTTCATTTGGAGCATTGTGCACATATGCTTCCAAGACCTGGACACTCAGAATGTCAGAAATGGTGAAGAAACAAAGTTTCGATATGTGGTACTGGATGTTGAGAATACCATCAGCTGACATGAAGGAGGTATATGGTCTTTTGGAAACGATGATAGGGGGAGGAATAGTAACATTATTACTGGCGAGAAGACCGGGAGGGGAAAACCTTCTGAAAGCATCAAACACTAACCATGTAAGTACAGGAATACTGGCAGCCTATGTGGACTGAAGAGAAAAAAGATAGAAAGTAATGGAATAATTAATTCTAAGAATTTTAAAGTAATAATTATCCCAATTTTATGTGACCAAAAACAAAAATAAATAAATGAAACATACCATTATAAAATGATTATCACCATTCCGTAAAAACCTGGCTTGAGGTACATTCTATTAGTGTTTTTCAATGGTTATTTTATTGTAAATGGCTTAGCAAAAAATTAGAAAGATTGAAATTGAAACTTCTTCTTCGAGACAAATATTGTTTCTTTTTAATATTGAAATACAAAATCCTGGAGCTATTCTGGAATGTAGGATGACCCGAAAGGCAGCAATCTGTATTTCCAGCCTCAAAACTGGCCATACTAGAACGCTCCTCTTCCAGGATGGTGTAAAGACCTGCCCACAATGCACCATCTACAGGACCAAAGAGACCTCACCAGACCACCTCTTGGAATGTAGGGGAGCCTCAAGACAGGACCTATACTCCAACCCTACCAAGATTGTGAATTTGATCCATGAATTCAGTCTCAATGACCTTGTATAATCATATAATGGGATAATAATAATAAAAAAATATTAAAATATTTTCTACAGATCTTACTGATATAAGAATGACAATGATGTTGGAAGGGCTTGCCACTGAAGATTTCTAGCGCCCCCAACATTTATTTTATTCCAGTGAGGTATCTAGGAAAGGTTTCCATTAAAGTGTAAATAAAAGTGTTATGACATATTGTAAATTAGAATCGACATATATCTCTTTATTGGAATATATGAAATGGAATTTATATAATACTGGGAATTTCACTAAAACGCCATCTTTTTAGATCGGTTTTAAACAATGTCTTTATAAATGAAATATCTGATATACTATATACACAGAGAAGCATACATTCTGGACAAAACTTAAGGAAGGGGAAAATCGTGTGTTCTTACGAAGGACACCGAGGAAATTTTATTCACACTTGGTTATCACGTGTGTCTTCAATAAAGGTCACTGTGTATCAAATATATCTTTCAGAGTTATTGTCTGAATCCCGTAATACATGCTAAAAGGTACAACTTAAGTTTTGTCAATGAGTGCATATCTGATTCTAAAATAGAAAAAAAAATTATGTTGGATAAATAAATATTGTTAATTAGAATTTCGACATTTAATATGAAAATTTTATAAATTAGAACAAGAAGTAAACAAAATAAAAAATAAAATTTTCCATGAGAAGGGAACGGGTCGCCGAGAGAAACGTTGATCAAATAATTGAAAAGGTTTCATTGCGATTTATATGATCTTGAAATATTGCTCGTTTGTCCCTTAGTAGTATAATAAAAATTATAAAAAAAACATTTCTGACTTCGTTATCATTCCATATTGTAATATATTGAGCATATAATCCCTCTGTTAAAAGATACAAATTGAGGATAACAACAACAAATAATTATTTCTAAAAGAGAGATAGAGAGAGATTATATGTAAAATATGAATAATCCGCGAGGTGTAGAGTTTTAGCGGGGCATTAAGGCACATTATAGTTTAAATATCTTGCCTCAATATGATGGAAAATGGATGACAATGTTGTCAATTCAAAATAACACGGGGAGTCCTAAGACCTCCAGTCAAGGCCTTTAATAGATCACAAGAAAATATAATCATAGTAGCTTTGTTGTAGCTTTCCCCATGCTCCATAGATCTATACGGTGGGTTTAGTTCTTTATGAATTGAAGCCCTCTCATAAAATGGCATTCACGCTACCGTTCATATATTTTGGCTTCAAATAGAACATTAGAGAATAAAATGTAAAGATATTCCTGAGATTGGTTTGACAAGAGTACTACACAGGATAACCTACCAAGACAATCACCCTGGTGTGAAGGTCAGCGGAAAGATGGCCAGGACCAGCAAGGGCACCCTCCTGCCGAGCCGTGCCGAGATGCCGACTGCGTGCGAGACCATTGTTCGGCGGCTCTTGACCGCGGAGCTGGCCAAGCGTGGAGCACCCTACACGCCATCACGCTGTTTGACACCCAGGTCATGACCTTAAGGCAATGCCACTTCTGGGCTTCAAGAGGAGAAGGACCCTTGTTAGCAGAGCAACTTTTTTATAGCAAATTTAGAGCAGATCGTGGTATGTTCATCGAATTAACTTGTTTGACGTTCAATCCATGATCTTAGGGCAATGCTATTCGGAAATCCTATAAGAATTTTTGTTGAAATGGAAAATTTATTCTAAATGTAAATTATATCCCATCATGTCGGAATATATAATGCTGCATATATAAATTTTTGTAACCGAGGTCATGGCCGACCATAAGACCAATTTGAGGTTCCAAATGTAGAAGCTTTACTAACAGGGGTATAGGTATACCTAGAAGAAAACTAAGAATACTTGCATCTGAAGTATAAAATATTTCAACTATATGAACGGCTTTTAATTTTAAAAAATGACGGAACATCAGGATGATTGTGAATTTCTTCAACTACTTCAAATTTGAACAACTGAAAAAAAAAAGTATTTTTAGCCATCAAACAAATTGAATTAGCAAGTATTGGGTGAAAAGAAACAAAATTGTCAGGGTTCGGGTCATAACTTCGGGATATAGACCTTAAAATTAGGATTTATACTTCCTTGAGGTTATAGCCAATCACTTTCAAAATCAAGTCGCAACTACCACTAGGCTCCTAGATGAAACGGCGTTACACAGACAGACATATTTATACACTGGTGTCCAAAAAATAAGAAACTTAACCAATATTGAAATTTCTCAAAAGCTAATTTATTAACAAATATAATATTTAGTATACAAATAGTTTAAATATGGAGAATTTGACTAGCTATATGAAAATTAAAAAAAAAAATATTTGAAATTATGAAATATGCAAATTATTACCAACAAACCCAAAGCTAAGGTTCCAGATCTTAAAGAAATAAGATATCAATAGGGAGTATGATCACCTCTAACAGCTATCAAGGTCTCATAGCGAGCCCTCATACTGTTTACCAGGCTTTGGAGGACGTCCAGGGGTAGTAAACCCCACTCCTCCAATAGAGCAGTTCTTAGCTCAACGAGGGTTCTGGGAGAGGGGTGACGAGCTCCAATACGCCTCCCTAGAGCATCCCACACATGCTCTTTTGGATTCAGGTCCGGAGATCTGGCTGGCTAATCCATCCTTCGAATATTCTCACTCTGGAGATAGTCATTGACTAGCCTAGCCCTATGCGGACGAGCATTATCGTCCATAAAAATTAAATTGTGACCAATTTGATCTCTATAAGGTCTTAGATAGGGCTCAAGGATCTCGTCCTTTGGGCAGTTAAAGTGCCCCCAGAAAAAATATGGAGGGGTGTGCGTCTGCTAGAACTGATGCCAGCCCAGACTAAGAGACTGCCCCCTCTAAAACTGTCTATTTCCCTGATGTTACTGGGATGATAGCGGGTTCCAGGCTCCCTCCAGATGAAAACTCGTCGAGAATCTGTGTTTGAACTAAATCTTGACTCGTCACTGAAGAGAACATTGGCCCGCTGATCATGAGTCCAGGCGTGATGTTCCAAGCACCAATTCAAGCGGGCTCTCCTGTGAGCAGAGGTTAAAGGGATACAGACCCTTGGTCGTCTTGCATAAAGAGCACCCACGTGAAGCTTTCGGTAAACAGTTTGTCTTGAAATTCTCGTTCCAGTAGCACTTGAGAGTTCATTAGAGAGTTGAATAGATGTCATCTCCCTATGGCGCTTGGCAGTTACGCCCAGATAACGGTCTTCAGAGGTAGCTGTTTTTCTTTTTCTACCAGAATCTTCTTTTCCTTTGATAGTTCCTGTCTCAATGAACTGTTTCCATATTTTGCTGACCACAGATTTATTCACATTTAGCCATTTTGCTACTTCAACTTGTGATTGCCCTGCCTCCATTCTTCCAACAGCTCTCCATTTTAAATCATCTGCTAAAACTTTTCGTAAACTCATAATTAACTAAGGATTAAATAAAATTATAATTAGACAATTCTTAGATGGGGTGAACGACACGCCAAATAGCACACCTTTAAAGACAAGCAAAAATTTGCATATTTTCAATTTTACCGAATCGAATGGTTGCGATAAATAAATTCTACGACATAAAATATATAATTAAATTACTTTTTAGCTTTTAGCGTTGTATATTTTGAAACATATCATTAAAAAACAAAAGTTTCTTATTTTTTGGACACCAGTGTATAAAATGTTATACTATAGTTAAGCGTATATACCATGTTTAATAGTAATATATAGGGAAATGATATCGAAATGAAATGTGAAAGCAAGTACTAGGCAGAAAGGTTGTATTCCACATTCCAGCATGTCACCAATTCCGTGGACACCCAATCAATAAAATGTCTCCATCATAGAAAGAGGGTCTGCCTTCAATATTTCCACTCCAGGTAATTCAAGAAATCTATCTGATTTCCAATTTCAAGAAGGCGCAGGAAAACATTTAAAATGAAAATTAGTATTTGTTTGGGTCTCGTTTGGGTGTTAAGCAGTTGTGGAATGAAGGAAGGAGACCTTCTGTGGTGGTTGCCTTGGTGATGGGAATCAAATCTTCTCCGGCGTCCGACCTTTTGATTTGACTCCCTCCATTGTCCCGCCTGCCACGTTGGAAAATGTTCATTTAGCCTCACTATATCACTGAATTCGGGGCAACCTTCACATCTTATAATACCAAAGACACTGTGTACGATTTTTTTCTTGGGAAAATATTTGTTTACATTAACCAATTTTTGATTTAGATCTGAAACGTCGGGATCTAAATCAAAAATTGGTTGAGAGAAAGAGATGTAGCCATATATTTTTCCAAACAAACTTACAACTAACAAATTATCTTTGAGATTTAATTATTGTCCATCTGTTTATCATTACGACTGGAATCGTAATAGGAGCTTGACTGAAGTTGGTTGAATGTTCTTGAGATATGTTATAAAAGCCATCATCACATGCAAAATGTAATTCCTTATCTCTATGATACGTTGAATTTTATATCTTTATGAATTATGTGTTTCAGATTACACTTCTATACAGAGAGAAGAATAACTTTGAATACTTAAAAAAATATAGTTAAATTATAAAGAATCCTTTTTAAAATGTCTTTGCTAATTATTCTTCGGATTTCTTCCATACATAACCTCTTTTCTTTCAATCTACTCAATTTATTTTGTCCTCTAACCTTTCCGTTTAAGAATTCTGATGAACAAATCATTGGTCAATAAAATTGATATGTTTTGAAGAGAACATAATATGGTGTCTTATATATATAATATTTCTTTAATATAGCTATGTAATATTTAGAAACGTTGGTATAGGTTATTCCATAATATTTTTCCAACCCAATTTATAGATAAATAGAAAAAGCTAACCACTTACACGTTTCGGTCTGTTGACTTTCATCAGCGTGGTGCAGGGTGCACATCGACAACCAAATATTTGGTCGAAGAATCTTCCCGAAAAATCAATAAACGGCTAGTTAAATTTGCATAAGTACATTAAACATATGAAAAAAAGGTAAGATAAAAGTTAGAAAGGTTAAGTAGTGATTCAAAATTAAGCATATCCTGACCGCTCGATTGAGCATTATTATTTTTTATTATTCCGCTAGATGGCACTGTGCTATCTGAAGATGCTCACGTGAACGATCAGAGGAGATATGCCTATTTAATTTTTAATATTACCACCTTAACGTTTATTTTATTTTTTTCACCTTTCCCACATGTTTATCGTACTTACGTAAATTTGGCATCAACTACCCATTTCTTAATTTTTCGTGAAGCCTCTTTGAACAGATTCTTTTGCAGAATAAACCCCCCAAAAAAAGGCATGATAAATTTTTTTTTTCAAGTCGAAAGAAATTTGATAGAAAGGAGAGAACGAGAAATTATTAGAAGAGAGAAAACAGAAGTTGAGAAGGCAAATGCAACTCCATTTGAGAAAGTTTCCCTTAACACAACCTTGACAGAGCGTGCAATGCATTCCGAACCTCTCTCTAAAGAAGAATTAGATGTTATAACACTCGAACAAGCCATTGGTGAATATTTCTCAAATCCATTGAAGAACTTCAGTTATTGGCTAGAGGTAAAATAATGAAACTTTCGAAATTGTGAATAGGCTGAAATCACACGTCCTTCGACACATTAATCTGAGTAATAAATTAATAAAAGATGAAATTATTTAAGCACGAATGTTTCTTTTTCATGCAAATCAAACTTCTACTGTTCTTACTGCGATGAAAAATATTGGGAGGGCTTGGCTCATCAGTGGTGAACCCTCCCAACGGTTTCGTTAATTTAATCTACCAGGCCGCTTCTTAGAGCTCTAATTTTGTATCATTGTATTTTTTAATCGCAGTAAGGGCAGTAGAAAAGTTTGATTTGTGTGTAAAAGAAACATTCGTGCTTAATATATATATATATATACTAGCCGAGTGACCCGGGCAACGCCCCGGGTTTACTCGAAGGGCCCGCAGGTGAGAAACTATAGGCATTGGTTCCTATGCCTAAAAAATTATTTAAACTGAAAAAGGAAGAAAAATACTAACAAATCAGAAAATAAAAGTGCAAACAACACATCTACACTACTTCAAGAACATGAGAGCACATGCACTGTGTAACCATACGTGTACCATTCGTAAAGACCCTGCTTAGGATTAAAATATCTCCGAAGCATAACAATACAACCAACTCATGTTTGCTAAGCAATTTCAGGAAAGAAACTATAGGCATTAGTTGAAGAGTTTAAATAAATATATTTTGAGTGAAAAAATGACACAAATCAGCAAATAAAATTGCAAAAAATGCTACTATATCGCAGATAAGACAACATATAAAAGGAATGAAAATATTTAAAGGACCTCATTAAAACTACATTTCTAGTTTTATATATACAATATAACCTCGATAATTCGACCATGTTTTGTTGTCTTGACCTACAGCCTATCATATAACAAAGTGTAATTCAACACTATCGATAATTCGACCATTTTAAATTTCAACAATTGTTTGTTGTTCAAATATAACTTCACTGCTAAAAAGGTATTACAGAGAAAATGGCTGACATTGTAAATGTACAAAATGTATGTATAGAGCAGGGGAATAATAAATAAAGACCAAAATCAAATTAATTGATAATAAATAGATTATTGCCAAAAAAAAAATACAAAAATTTTTTTTTCTCCTTTCTTATCTTCACTCAATCATATTAGAGTGTCAAGCTTGTAAATCTTGAAATTAACAACCATCACGATTGGGTGAAGTAGAATGCGTCTGCCTTTGTCATCAAGACTGGGAGCACTACTCAGTGGCAGGCCACTGACTTAGCTCCAAAGGAATGTATCCCTGGATTAGGAGCCCTTACAAGGTACTATCAGCCGGGCCAGCTGAGCCCAGGTTTTTTTAGTGAGCTTGTTACTGCTCCCCCTCCTCCTTTTTCATCCTGGCTTGGGACCGGCAAAGGCGGAGTTTTTTTTCTTTCAGGTGAGAAACTTTAGGCATTGGTGAAAAGTGTAAATATATATTCTGGAAATGAAAAAAAAAAGGATAAAATAAATCAGAATATAAATTTACAAACTATATTTCAGAGGAGACGATTTATAATAGGAATTCATTTAAATGACCTCATTAAAAACTACATTTTATATATACTTGGGTTCAACTTTACATGTATGCTATCCAAAGTTCGCACACTTGAAAAAGTCACATAAAGTCGTCTGTGCGTAAACACAGGCTCTTGTAGCAAAGGTTTGGCCTTGAGCCCTCTTTATAGTCATATATTTCAGACATTATACAGTGTGTTCAACTTTGGGTACTGTCAGTATATGTGCTTCAAGGACATGAGAGCACATGCGCTAGAACACCATACCTGTTCCATCGCAAAGATCCTATAGGCATTGGTGAAAGTGTAAATAAATATTTTGGAAATGAAAAAAAATTGCAGATATGACAACATATTAAAGGAATAAATTAATTTTAAAGACCTCATTAAAAACATAAAGTCGTCTGTGCGTAAACACAGGCTCTTGTAGCAAAGGTTTGGCCTTGAGCCCTCTTTATAGTCATATATTTCAGACATTATACAGTGTGTTCAACTTTGGGTACTGTCAGTATATGTGCTTCAAGGACATGAGAGCACATGCGCTAGAACACCTTACCTGTTCCATCGCAAAGATCCTATAGGCATTGGTGAAAGTGTAAATAAATATTTTGGAAATGAAAAAAAATTGCAGATATGACAACATATTAAAGGAATAAATTCATTTAAAAGACCTCATTAAAAACAACAATTCTATATTTTTATATATACAATATAATCTAATTAATTCAACACACGATAATTCGACCATTTTTGGATGTCTCGACCTACGGCCTATCATATGACAAACTAATTCGACACTTTCGATAATTCAACTATTTTGGAAAATCAAATTTCAACAGTTGATATTTGTCTAAAACCCCTATTATTAACAACATATTAGACTGCAGAGTGCAAAAATGTAGAAAAGTGTATGTATATAATTGTATGCATATATTTGTATGTAAATAATTGTATGCAAATAATTGTATGTATAGATCAATGAGTAAAATAATTTTTTTTTGCTTATCCCTAGTACACGTGGTACAGGCCTTGATAATCATGGTGGGTAGAGTAGGCGACTGCTTTAACTGTAAGTACACCACATGTCTAAACATGTGAAAAGCAGTTCGACTTTGCATTTACAAATGTGCCAGAGCCCCGTTTGATTACTTGCGCTTGCTGGTGGGGTTGGACTTTTGCAAGAATCGGAAGCCATTGGAGCATTTTTTTTTATTTTTCAGAAAAAAGTGCCCAATGCGGGAATCGAACCCGGGTCGTAGCGGTCGAAAACCAACGGCTTAGACCATCCTTCCACCAACCCCCTGTAAAATAAGTAAGTAAAAAGAAGACCAAAAATAAGTGATAATAATTTATTGAATAACAAATAAAATAAAAAATCTTTCAGGTGAAAAATTATAGGCATTGGTAAAAAAGTAAACAAGAGAAATAGCAATTGGGGTTTTGTGTCTGCGGCGAGTCATATTAGCACGCCTAGCTGTTAGGGGAGTGAGTCTTCCACGGCCTTTTCGAGGCATTACAGAAGACGCTGAAAAAAAAAGGTAAAATAAGAACCAAGCAGAGGAAAACTATAAAACTGAAAGCCAGGACAGGCATAAAAAGAAAATTCCAAGCATGTGAGGAAACAATTGATGAAAAAAGGATTCCAAAAAAATACTGCAAAAAAGAAACCAGACACAAAAAGCAACAATTGAGTACACAAATACAGCATCAGCCTATTTATGAGAAGAAAAAAAAACGACAGACACAAAAATGGAGCTAAATTTAAATGAAAAACTATAACAGATCAAGTAATCAAATCAGGCATTATGAAAGACACTGTAAAAAAGAAAATCAGACACAAAAATCAGACAAAAGAATAAATGAGATTTCATTCTTTAGTTCATTTATTAAATAAGACAAAAATGGAGCTAAATTCAAATGAAAAACTATAACAAATTAATAAAAAAAAATAAGACCTAATCCAAATGTCACCATCATCAGACAAAAGAAAAAATGAGATTTTATTCTTTAGTTCATTTATTCTTTTGTCTGATGCTGTTGCTGAAACGTCACACACTATTAAATTATTTGGATTAGGTCTTATTAATGAGAAAAAAAACGATGCCAAAGAGAGATGAAAAGATGCCAAAAAAGATAACCAGATACAAAAATTGTGCTAAATTCAAATGAAAAACTATAACAAACACTTATAAAAGATAATTATTATAGGATAAAAGTAATAATTCAATCTACAATTCGAAAAAGAATATAACCTCAGCGTATTTATGAGAAAAAAAAAAAACGTTGCCAAAGACATTAGGAAAGATACTGCAAATAGAAAACATACACAAAAATTGAGCTCTATTTAAATGAAAAACTATAACAAAGTACTTACAAATTATAATCATAATCAAATGAATCAGAAATATATATTATAAATAGCGAACCTGGCCACGCGTTGCTGTGGCTAAATTGTAATATGTTAAATTAACATTATACTAAACTATTCAGTACAGTAAAGTTAATATTCACTTATAAAGATAAAAATGTTTTAGCCGATCTAAAGCCCTACGGGATTGAGAATGGAACGTTACGTTAAAATTTGAAAGAGATTTTTTATATATATCGATAATATAGCCCTTCATTGTAATCATTGATTATAATCACTGCATTAATAAATGTCAGTGAACTCGTTTATATGTATTGTTTTTTGTTTTCGAGATATTCTAATAGAACGTTCTAACATTTTCTGTTAAATATTAATATATGCACAAACACAGAATATAATAACTATGTCTTAATTTCGCTATAATTATTGTTATAAATATTATTCTAAAATAATTCGCCAGAATTCGTCCTGATTGTATACTAAACAACTTCCCAAAGTTTCATGGCAAACATCTAAAAGAAAATAATACTTTTAATACTTTGCTACAATATTAAAAAGAGGGGGGCTTAGGTGTTTAAAATGTAAAATGTGCTCTAAATAGTATTAATATAGCCTTCATAACAAACATATTTAAAATAAACCAATCAAAATATAATAATGCTGTAAAAACAGACCTTTCTACAATAATATAAAAGAAACGAAAATAAAAAAGACACCCACGCTGAGCCTCGAACCTAGGTTTGTTACAAATATTATTAAAAAATTGTGTATGTTAATTTTTATTTTAAAAAGCCTACATTTTAAATAAAATAATATTTTTAATAATTTGCTACAATAATATAAAAGAAATGAAAAAAAAAAAAAAAACACCCACGCTGAGCCTCGAACCTAGGTTGCGGGGGTACGAAGCTGCGTACCTAACGTATAGGCTAAGCTTGACGTTACAAATAACATCATGCGAGGCTATTTAAGGCCATACGTCTGCCGCGAGGGGGCGCTGATTGCGAGTGAATCTACGTTTTATCGTAAATAAAAATGCAACAAAAGGTTATTTCTGAAGAGTAATTAGCCAGAAACCATCCCGGTAGTATACTAAACATCTTCCCAAAGTTTCATCACGATTGGTTGTAGTAATAAGACAAAAGAACGCAATTCAAAACAAAAAAATTGATGATGATAAATGCAAAAATCTACGATTGTAAAATAGATTAAATTAAAAAATAAAAATAACTGTTAACATTAGGAAAATAAAAACAGGCCTATCATATGAAGAAAAAAATAACGAAAATTTTGGTATATAGATCGTTATGTGTAGTTCAGAATCTTCGGAGGAGATAGCTCAGGACTTTACAATGGAAAACTCTGTTACGGTATTATCTATATATATATGAAAAAACAATAGAAAAAAAAATAAAAGATAAGTGGGTCAGGTGTTGATATTAAAAATAAAGAAGGCATCTCCTGACCTCAAGCACATGTGCTTTTTAGATGGCAGAGCGCCATCTAGTGGAGTAAAAATAAACTAAACGTTTATTTAGCTTACTCCGAGATATTTGGCCAACCCAATTTCTTGATAAATCAAGAAAAGCCATCCACGAACGCGTTTCGCGCTGTTGGCGCTCGTCAGCGTGGAGAAGGCTGTAACCATTGCGACCAAAAATATTTTTTGGACCCAATGGCTTCCCGAGAAATCAAGAAATGGGTATTTAAGGCCAAATTTGCGTAAAGACGCTTAACACATGAAAAAACAATAGAAAAAAAATAAAATATAAGTGGGTCAGGTGTTGATATTAAAAATAAAGAAGGCATCTCCTGACCTCAAGCACATGTGCTTTTTAGATGGCAGAGCGCCATCGTGGATGGCTTTTCTTGATTTATCAAGAAATTGGGTTGGCCAAATATCTCGGAGTAAGCTAAATAAACGTTTAGTTTATTTTTACTCCACTAGATGGCGCTCTGCCATCTAAAAAGCACATGTGCTTGAGGTCAGGAGATGCCTTCTTTATTTTTAATATATATATATATATATATAAAGAGACAAATATATAAAGAGACTCCCGTCAAAATTGACGTCTAAAACCAGACGCCATCTATTGACCGTCGCCGCAACCAGCGGCCTCGGGTCGATGACAAAGCCACAACACCAGCTTTGGCAAACTAAAAAGCGTCCACCTAGAGAACCTTATTTGTCATCGACCCGAGGCCGCTAGTTGCGGCGACGGTCAATAGATGGCGTCTGGTTTTAGACGTTTATTTTGACGGGAGAGGCGACCCTTGTCTCTTTAGATCAATTTCCTCCCGGCAAAATTTCCATCTATATATATATGGCGCCTTATTGATTCATATTAAATAAATTAATAATAGTCCAACAGAACCTTGGAACATGCTCTCTAAATATTTCAGCCCTAATAATTTGCCAATTCACATGTACTCTAGATGAAATAAGATTAAATAATTAAAGGAACTGATATTCGAATACGCTTTAATAGCTACTTAAGCTCCACAACACAAACCACAAATAATTTCGGAGAAGAAAACAATTAATTCTGACAATCCATTCACTATCAGGTCAAACATTTAAAAATAAAGCGGAGTCGAAATAGCGAAAACAGTAGGCAAGCTATTGGGGACAAACGTTGACAAAATGAATATATCTGCAGGGACAAAAAAACACACAGGAAAAGCAATCTTTCATTTTGAGAACTTAGAAGACCAAACAGCCTTTCACAAAGCTACTATCACCTTTTTAAAAATGTATCTGTGATCTCTCAATCACTTAAAGGAAATTCAAGCCTTGAATATATATAAGAGACCTGGACGATACAATAAGACGTAAAGGAAACCATCAAACTGCAAACATATGATAATTCAATATCTTTAATGAGATTCACTAACTAAACAAATACAACAAGAAAATGGCGATAGGATAAAAATCTTCCAAGACTTTCAACAGCCTCGTAGATGAGGGATCAGTCGGTATTAAATATTTGTTAAGACTAGTTGAGGAAGCGAAGGCTGTACACTCAATGTTTGAAATGTCTCAGCCAGGACACGTGGCCAAATTTTACCCACCAAGGAAATCTCCATGACACTCGAAATTGCGATTCCTCCACACACGTTCTGCTTCAATTGCAAAATAAAAACCTACCTCATGCACATAAGGCATTCTCTCTGCCCTGCCCAATAATTCAAAAGGAAGAGTCATAGCTAAAATCTAGGGCTAACTATGCCAGAAAAGTCTATCAGAATTTTAGAGTTCAACGCGGATAAAAGTCACAATGCAATATCTAACTTGGCAGACTATATTATCGAGAAAAATCACTGACCTATTATTATTACAAGAACCTCCTATAAAATTTATGTTTTCAGGATGGTCGTATTTTTTACCACGTTACAAGTGGATATTTCAAGCAAAAAAGAAAGCGCTTGTAATTGGAATGCCTAAAATCTTTCGCTCCTTACAAAATTCACAGACTATCAGGTGGGAATCGATAAATTAAAAATCCAATTAATTATATAAACCCAAAAAGTACAGGAGGCCCGGATAATATGCCCACATTTGTGGAAATTAAGGCCATCAAGGCCTTCAGCGCTCAAAACCTGAACCTTGCAAACCTTCGCCTCTCAAAGGGAAAATTCCCTGATGCTTAAAAAACAGGCAAAATCAATCTTCTTTCTAAATGAAACTTGCACAAAAGAACGGAAAAAGAACGCATTTAGAGATTTAACATAAATATATTGGAAGGTTATGCTTTTTTCCATTGACAATGCCTTGTGTTGTGTTTAATTCTAAGCCACTTGACAGACAAGAATTGACCAAAGAACCTCTTCCTTCTTATATTAAACTATTTAAAAAGCAGAAGAGCATCTTACGAGAATAACAATCCTGCAATCCCAAATTTGGAAAGAGGAAGCCCTCAAGGCTCCTCATTTTGCCCGATATTTAGTAATCGAAACACTTTTCAACATAGAACTTCTCGTGGGTACAATATTCAGGCGTAGGCGGATGATATAATTCTGTTTTTACTAGGGAAAAAAAATATTTAAGATAAGAAATATTTGACCAGTTAATCCATGAACTGGCCGAACTGCTCGAATTTAAATTCAACACAAGCAAAACCGAAACCTATATTTTTACTCGTTGTAGGTTCACGCGTATAAGGATCTAGGATCTAGACAACTCTACCATCCACATTCAAGACGACATTAAAGTTCAACATTAGGTTAGACAGACAGATGAAATACTTCGAATACCCAAAAGAAGCAATACTAATTCCAAGGCCAAAAATAAACACAACTTTTAGCCGGCAAAGGCATACAAAAAAAGCCTTTAAAATTTCCATAATCAAGTTGTAGTTCCATGCATCGACTATGGATCTGGAGTCTAGGGAAAAGCAGCTTTGAAAAAGAAAATTGCCAATAGTAATACGTTTCTGAAAATATTTTCACACAATAAATATATGTAGGGCACACAAATAAAAACAATTGCTACCTCATGCGCTTGCGCCTTCTCCCAAACGTTGCCTCTGAAACTAGAGATTCTCTGCCGAAATCAACTTCGTCAGCCATGCGGGCTGTGTTCCAAGCTTGGGTTCTACCCAGAACGGCGTAGCTCTGACAATCCGGTAAGAATTTCGGGGAAGAGGTCGCAGTCGCCAGTAGAAGACTCCTTGAGGACTCGGTAGTCCGTAGTTGGCAAAGGGAAAGGTCGAAGTTTGGTGAGCCTGGGAGTATGGTGATGTTTTGAATTCAGGCAGATTTCACTGCGCCGCGGCAAAGCTGGGACGCCTCGAAGAACCGACGGAGCGCACTCGCAAATAAATCTTAGAAACCCCGGAACAGTTCGAAAGGAAAGGTATCTCATCCGGCCACTTTCTCTGTTAGCAGGCGGCCGATGGCAGCAGCAATCTCTTCTTCGCCGATCCCGTAGTATTGGAATGGTTTACTTTCCTCGATGGTGAACCTTAAGGTAAACTCAGGTAGGATGTCGCCTATGTCACATAGAAAGCATTAAGGGTAAGAAAAGCACTACTTTGCTGTAGCTGGTGTAATTCGACCTGCTCTGTCGGACATAGGTGTCAACGAAGTTCTCCTTCGACAATGTCGAAGAGCGCGCCCGAGGTTCGGCAGGGAGGGGTAATCCGATTTGATGGAAGCATCCTCGAGATTGCTTTGAATAAACTTTCTCTCTCTCTAGATGTAAGCGTTGTAGTTATTGCACAGGTCATGAATGGACTTGATGGTAGAGGCCAAATGTGCCTTGATATGATCCCTTCTCCTCCAGATTTTCCCGATGTTTTCCAAGGCCTTGTCGAGTAGTGTGTGCATCCAATGTCCCAATAACTAGCCTTTTCCGGAGTAGGCGGGTTATGTATTGTACACGAGGGTCTAGGGCCTCGCCGATTTGGAGAAGGATCGCACTGTTGTCCGATTTCTTATATTATAGGGTCCAGTATGGGTGACGCGGTTGGTAACAGCATTCTATGCAGTCTGCTCGCATCCACCCGTGCTTCAAGAATGGAGATCCTTGTTGGGAGATGCCTTTCGTCGAAAATAGTTGGGCATTTATGCTTTTGGCCCAAACCAGGATCTCCAGGTGTCCGACGGAACTGGACGTAATGTCGCTCGCAGAATCTTCGGATATATTGATGTCCCCTAGGACCCACGCGTCTTCATTGACAGCAAAAGCTGTGATGGCCTGTAGCTGTGTGGCCGCTCATCAGGAGCATGAAATAAGTGGTAGTTGATAAATATGACTTCTTTATACCCTAAATGGTTACATTAAAAAAGGCGATCTTTCCAGGGTACAGGACCCGTTGTTCGATGACCTGTACGCCGGATGGGAAGATGCAGGCGAGGCTGAATCCTCTGGCGCCAAATGCTGGAACAACCTCTGCTCTTGTAGTCCAAGTAGAGGTCTTCGACGCTGTTTAGGAACGGGACGTTAGTCTCCTGTACAAAAAGCTATGTTTATTGCGTGTTACCTCAGTAATCATCACAACCCGATGCTCCTGTGTCGAGCGACAATGCCGCGCATATTAAGGCACACAAGGCGGAGGCTATTGTGCGCACCTTGTTCTTTCTCTGATGTCAGAAAGCCTTTTGTAAAGGGTTGAATTGGAACTTACACAAGTTCCTTAATTGATTTCATGTTAAGGAGGTAGAGGCCCAGCCTCTGCTCTGCCCTCAGTTTGTACATGAGCAGCCTCAGGTGAGGAAGGGAGACAATGGTTTGTTTCATCTCTTCCTTATTCAATCCTAAGAGTTTAACCTCTTACAATAGGAAGCTTGGGAGGCGCTCGAGGAGGGTGTATAACTACTGTTGAGCCATCGATCCAGCCCTTGGCGACAAGATCTTGGATATATTATTCTGTTTGCTTGGGAAGTTGCCTCTATTCATATTGGGGTTTATCTGCCTGAGGGTGTCCGGAGTACTGATGGTGGGTTCAGTATCGGCAACTTTGGCTTCTTGAATTGGTGTAGGGGACATCTCTGCCAGGAACACCTCAGGGCAGGTGGTTGTTGATCGTTTCAGGGGATGATGAGAGCAGGCACTGGGGTCTTTTCAATGCTCTTATTGCTTGAGTGCTAGGGAGCGCCTGCCGCCTTGATGATCTGGAAATAGTTCATCCTTTTTTGGCCCATTTAGTAGCACTTGGAGTAAAGGGAGCAGTACTCCAATTTGGCCCCAGCAGAGCCGCCCTTTGCAGTCACACACAGAAAAACCTTTATTAGGGATCAAGCCCCATACAGGATTCTCCCAGTATAGTAATTGTTTTAATCGAACATTAATCAAGTACTATATACAATTCAGTATTAACATGAGCCGGTAAAAAAAGGAAAACTATGTACACTTGTTTCACATCCTTCTTGTGTTCTCACAAAATTTGTATAAATCTATTGCACTATGTCTACTTTTCACCGTTTCTGACAGCAGGGCATAGAGTGATAAATGATTAGCGTTTGTATTATTAAAAAGTAATTTCCTTTCTTCATACAGATGATTGCAGGTAAATATATAGTCGCCCTTTGCAGGCACGATGGTCTTCTTAGAAAGATCCGTGATTTTTTCCTTCGTTCATGAGGATGAAGGCCGTCTTCTTCAGGTCCAGTTAGGTACAGCCTCCGGTGGAGTTCACGGCAGGGGCGATGGAGACCACCTGGCATTAAGGCCATAGTGGTTTTTCTGCCTTTCTGGCTTTGAGGAGAAATACTTTCATCGTTATTCCATCCTCTATTACCATTTACGCAATTTCAGGCCTTTTCAGGTCAATCAGAACCTGAACTTTTCTCAGGTGTACAACTCAGCGCTTCCCCATATTCCTGGGCCTTGATGTAAGTCTACCGAAGTGCACTCCAGGAAGTATCACAGATATATAATTTGGTCAAAGGTTCTACAGCTGCTTTGATCTGACGATAAATAGCATTTTCCTGGATACCTTTATTTTCTTAATATTGTTTCTAGGACACGTGGTGGTAAGTATTGGTATAAATAAGTTTTGCTGTATGTAACGTAATTAGTTGCCAAGGTTCTGATGGATAATTTATCCTGTACCAGATTAGTTTCCAACCAACGATAAATGATCGCAAATTGAAGATAGTGAATTTCCACGGCCGAACAATCTGGTGTATTTAGAACTAGGATAAGTGACGTAATTAGTTGCCAAGGTTCTGATGGATAATTTATCCTGTTCCCAGATTAGTTTCCAACCAACGATAAATGATCGCAAATTGAAGATAGTGAATTTCCACGGCCGAACAATCTGGTGTATTTAGAACTAGGATAAGTGACGTAATTAGTTGCCAAGGTTCTGATGGATAATTTATCCTGTACCAGATTAGTTTCCAACCAACGATAAATGATCGCAAATTGAAGATAGTGAATTTCCACGGCCGAACAATCTGGTGTATTTAGAACTAGGATAAGTGACGTAATTAGTTGCCAAGGTTCTGATGGATAATTTATCCTGTTCCCAGATTAGTTTCCAACCAACGATAAATGATCGCAAATTGAAGATAGTGAATTTCCACGGCCGAACAATCTGGTGTATTTAGAACTAGGATAAGTGACGTAATTAGTTGCCAAGGTTCTGATGGATAATTTATCCTGTACCAGATTAGTTTCCAACCAACGATAAATGATCGCAAATTGAAGATAGTGAATTTCCACGGCCGAACAATCTGGTGTATTTAGAACTAGGATAAGTGACGTAATTAGTTGCCAAGGTTCTGATGGATAATTTATCCTGTACCAGATTAGTTTCCAACCAACGATAAATGATCGCAAATTGAAGATAGTGAATTTCCACGGCCGAACAATCTGGTGTATTTAGAACTAGGATAAGTGACGTAATTAGTTGCCAAGGTTCTGATGGATAATTTATCCTGTACCAGATTAGTTTCCAACCAACGATAAATGATCGCAAATTGAAGATAGTGAATTTCCACGGCCGAACAATCTGGTGTATTTAGAACTAGGATAAGTGACGTAATTAGTTGCCAAGGTTCTGATGGATAATTTATCCTGTACCAGATTAGTTTCCAACCAACGATAAATGATCGCAAATTGAAGATAGTGAATTTCCACGGCCGAACAATCTGGTGTATTTAGAACTAGGATAAGTGACGTAATTAGTTGCCAAGGTTCTGATGGATAATTTATCCTGTACCAGATTAGTTTCCAACCAACGATAAATGATCGCAAATTGAAGATAGTGAATTTCCACGGCCGAACAATCTGGTGTATTTAGAACTAGGATAAGTGACGTAATTAGTTGCCAAGGTTCTGATGGATAATTTATCCTGTACCAGATTAGTTTCCAACCAACGATAAATAATCGCAAATTGAAGATAGTGAATTTCCACGGCCGAACAATCTGCTGTATTTAGAAATAGGATAAGTTATGTGAAATATAGTTACGATTATCGTTGAGAGAGACGTAACGATCTATTAAGAGTCTATAAGATACTCATTGCAAGTTTATTTCAGATGTTTCAACACCTGCTTAGGTGAGAGGTAAGTCAGAATAATCAACCCAGGAGATATAATAAATAGGTATTCCTGAGGCAACTCAGCCTTATGTGGGCGGTTTCTTGATGAATAGGTTGGCAACCTGGCCAGAATATTGTCCACACATGCTCCACACATGCTCATATTTACATTTATTGATGTTACATATAAATGAGAATAGTTTTTATATAAAACCTCTCGTTAACGCAATACAGCAGAAACTTCCGTTGAGAAATCGTCTTAAGACACTAGATACTTCTGGAGGTGGTCTCTCATTGGAGGTTGTGGGCATGTTTAGAGTTTCATTTGTTTTATGAAGAGATAGTCGCTCAGGGATCGTCCATTAGATTGGTCGTTCACAGGAGGTTTGAACTGTAGTGTTTCTGTTGAAAATTTCGTCTTCTACTATTATATAATCAGGTTGAATTATCTATGAAGAAACCATTGCCAAAGTGTATTTTTTATTCATTGATAGTATATATATATAAATTCTAATTCTTCAATACTTCCTTCAAACCTGTTATTCTGATAGCATATAAATACAATGTATTATTTTCTCCTTGTGTGAGAATTCGATGTACATTTGCCGTGAAATGGTAGTTTGTCTTTATCAAAGATAATTTTGACTGATAGTGACCACAATGAGATGAAAAAAGAAAAAAAAATGGAAGCAGAACCAATATTGAGTACACAATTTATAAATATTTAGTATATTTAAAATAAAAGACTATTTATTTTATTAATAGTGAACTTCGAAACATTCATATTTATGGCAAGAATTTACACTAACAGAATAAGTATCAGCTTTGGACACCTTATGATATTCCATATACACTGGTGTCCAAAAAATAAGAAACTTAACCAATATTGAAATTTCTCAAAAGCTAATTTATTAACAAATATAAAATTTAGTATACAAATAGTTTAAACTATGGAGAATTTGACTAGCTATATGAAAATAAAAAAAATATTTGAAATTATGAAATATGCAAATTATTACCAACATACCCAAAGCTAAGGTTCCGGATCTTAAAGAAATAATATATCAATAGGGAGTATGATCACCTCTAACAGTTATCAAGGTCTCACAGCGAGCCCTCATACTGTTTACCAGGCTTTGGAGGAGGTCCAGCGGTAGTAAACCACACTCCTCCAATAGAACAGTTCTTAGCTCAACGAGGGTTCTGGGAGAGGGGTGACGAGCTCCAATACGCCTCCCTAGAGCATCCCACACATTCTCTATTGGATTCAGGTCCGGAGATCTGGCTGGCCAATCCATCCTTCGAATATTCTCACTCTGGAGATATTCATTGACTAGCCTAGCCCTATGCGGACGAGCATTATCGTCCATTAAAATTAAATTGTGACCAATTTGATCTCTATAAGGCCTTAGATATGGCTCAAGGATCTCGTCCCTGTACTTTTGGGCAGTTAAAGTGCCCCCAGAAAAAATATGGAGGGGTGTGCGTCTGCTAGAACTGATGCCAGCCCAGACTAAGAGACTGCCCCCTCTAAAACTGTCTATTTCCCCGATGCTACTGGGATGATAGCGGGTTCCAGGCTCCCTCCAGATGAAAACTCGTCGAGAATCTGTGTTTAAACTAAATCTTGACTCGTCACTGAAGAGAACATTGGCCCACTGATCATGAGTCCAGGCGTGTTGTTCCAAGCACCAATTCAAGCGGGCTCTCCTGTGAGCAGAGGTTAAAGGGATACAGACCATTGGTCGTCTTGCATAAAGAGCACCTTCGTGAAGCCTTCGGTAAACAGTTTGTCTTGAAATCCTCGTTCCAGTAGCACTTGAGAGTTCATTAGAGAGTTGAATAGCTGTCATCTCCCTATGGCGTTTTTCAGTTACGACCAGATAACGGTCTTCAGAGGTAGCTGTTTTTCTTTTTCTACCAGAACCTTCTTTTCTTTTGATGGTTCCTGTCTCAATGAACTGTTTCCATATTTTGCTCACCACATATTTATTCACATTTAACCATTTTGCTACTTCAACTTGTGATTGCCCTGCCTCCATTCTTCCAACAGCTCTCCATTTTAAATCATCTGCTAATTTTTTTCGTAAACTCATAATTAAATAAGGTTTAAATAAAATTATAATTGGACAATTCTTAGATGGGGCAAACGACACGCCAAATAGCCAACTTATAAAGACAAGCAAAAATTAGCACATTTTCAATTTTAACGAATCGAATGTTTGCGATAAATATATTCTACGACTTAAAATACCTAATTAAATTACTTTTTAGCTTTTAGCGTTGTATATTTTAAAACATATCATTAAAAAACAAAAGTTTCTTATTTTTTGGACACCAGTGTATTTTAAAAAGTTATTCCACTCTTTATTTAATAGTAATCAAATTTGCATAGAATTATAAAGAGGAGTAAATATATTTTAAAATATGGGGAATTCGTTGTTAGGTGTGAAGCCTTTCTTTCAATTCATTTTTGAAAAAAGTGCAAGTTTTCGAGAAAATTCGTTCTTCTACAGGAAAATGATGAATATGACGAAACAAAATAAAGCTATTTACAAAATTAAAAAGAAATGAAATATTGGCGTGTACACCTACGGGAGGGGACGAGACTATATTACAGCTGAATGTTAAAATAGATACACCCAAGGACAAAACTCAAGTTGTACCTTTTAGCATATATATCAGGATTTAGACAATAACTCTTAAATATATTTGATACACTGTGTCCTTCATTGAAGACCTATGAGATAACCAAGTGAAAACAAAATTTCCTCATTACACTTCCTTGAGTTTTGTCCATGAGTATATATATATATTTATATATATATAAAATTTTATTTCGAATTATATTTCCTAGAACAAACTCTGAAGTTGACCACCAGATAGAGCGGCCTTATACTATATAAATTCATTTGTAGTTGCTTTCTTTTGGTCGGCACAAAACTTTTGTATATATGTAAATACGTAATCAACTCTTTAATTTCTTCTTTCTTCAAGCCTCAAGTAAGACATTTCTTCCTCAATTATTTCAATAGCCCAATTGAAATTGGATTGCGCCATCATTTCTTTGTATTATTTCAAAATATTAGCTAAATACATTTTTTTTTATTATTCAAGAAAGCCAACCACGCAAGCATTTCAGGCTGTTGAGCCCTCATCAGCGTTGTGCAGGCTGTACCTCAACAACCAAAAAGCCATCAGTACCTTTCAATAGCATGATAGAGATGCATTTTTCTTATTTTATCGGATTTATCCCAGTGCAATTTCACTTTCCAAACCTTTCTATATAATATCGATATTTGTATTTGAAAAGGAGAGAGTGGGTCGCCGTAACATCGATATAAATCAAAGAGGAATGTTTTTATTCATCTGTAAAATAAATTTACCATTAGGCAAGCTTGAACCACGAAGTCAAGAAAGCCCTGCAGACAGGCCTTTTAGCCAAGGCGGCGTTGGCACGACAAGAACAATGTTGCATCCATCCGTGGCTGATTTACAGCACACAGAAGCGGTCACGACAATCTCCCATCTCAGAGTTTCCTAGTCTCACATGAACAGAACTTCAAATTTGTAATTGGTGGTGATACTAACATGAGCTTGTTGTCCTATATTGTATCAGATATCCTGGTTGAGCTTATATATTACAAAACACACGCTCTATCCTATGTGGATATTTGTGTGCAAATATTTAAACTATTTTATGTACATAGTTTCAATATATATGGTAATTTAAAACAACAACCTCATATTGTGTAGATAACTTATAACAAGATTGTCATGTTGTATATAGAGACACATCTATAAATAATTATGCGCATGATTAATCTGTGTCATTGCATCACCTATGTAATGTTATTTGTACAAAGTGGATAAATAAATAAAATCTGTAATAGATTTAAAAGATGAGCTAAAGCAGAGATCGAGCATAGTATTGCCAAAACAACAAAGTCTAAAGAGGGAAGTTATAAATCAGGTCGATTTACAATTCCCACAAACAAGGCCACCCACACTGTCACATGTGGTGGAATGCAGAGACCCTCTCACACCTGGACAGGTAAAGGCGCCCTTTCTCAAACGCCCCTGTCACATAAGGTCCCTCCCCCGTCTTTAACCTATAAATACATCACCTGACAGTGGCTTGACAGTTCAGTTCAGTTCAGTTTAGTTTAGTTCACCCTTAGTGCAAGCCGCGTCGGTCGTATGTTATGTCGACCTCATCCAACATGTAGTTAGGAAGAACTCGTCTATCTCCATCTTTTCGCTCCTAGCTCAGCTTTTATCTGTTAACGGAACTTTCTTAGTGCAACTGTGTCTTCGTTTTTTGTGTATGGATATCCCCAAGCTTTTCCACTCTGCCTCGACCACGACTGCCTGTATTTTGTGAGAACTTTTAAAGGTCTTCCAAGGTGCAGAGAGGTACTGGAAAACTCTACATCCTGACTGTTCCTCTTGGTCAACACAGTACAACAAGAGCTACCAGGACTTCAACATTATTTCAGTAGTCGACATCAAACTCAACAAATCATTACATGAGTCGACAGGATCACTCATCACATATATATACAGATAATTTCTAGTTTTAGAGAGAGAGAGAGAGAGAGAGAGAGAGAGAGAGAGAGAGTGAAAATTATTCAAATTTACCTTTTAGAGAAATATTTAAAAAAGAAATAAAGTTTATTTCTTATGATCAAAAATGTTTATATATATTGTTAGAATTATAAACACTAAATTAATGGTTTAAGTTTAGATTATTTAAAAAAAAACTATACTAATTAAAACTATAATTTTATATTCATTAGTGTAAAGGTAGTTGAGACAGAGTCTGCAGAATATGTTAAATTGTCTATATTCTTCTTAATGGAAACCATTTGGCTTGGAATGAAAATGTTCATTTGACGTTGTACTTGGATACAAACAAGACGACCTTATTTGGAGACTGGTATTATTGATATTGCACTTGATGCATGCATCTGTAAACCTGAAGTGTTTAGACTTGAATCTGGAGATTATTGATTGCTCCTCATTATTTAGGTCTCATGATTTCTTTTATACTTCTTCAGTTTATATTATCTTCGGAGTGAACGAGAAATTTAATTTCAATAAAGGTTTGTGTTTATAATTTGGATCTTTTTCAAATAGCTCACTATAGAAATTGATGGAGGATTCTGGCACTTGTACTTCCCATTGTAGGAAATCACAAGTAGACATTCATTCTCGTGACTTCTTGGAGCTTTACTAAGTATTTGATGTCCATTAGATCGTCTCAATTCTACACGGTTCACATTTATGATTTTCTTACAATTATAAGATTTGCAAGCTCTTACCAGACACAGGCCTTTGGTTCCCTCTATGTTCATATAGTAGCGTTGCCTAGAAAATAATTTTAGGCCATCTAGTCAATTTCCAACTTCACAGGAGATAAAGATTTTTTTGCAGACACCGCACTGTTAAGTAAAATGTTTTCCATTTATTCGGAAATTTATATCTAGTTTGTGTTTTACATATGCAAAAGACGTGTATATTTTGTATAGAATGTTTTTACTTTAATTATACATTGTCTTTTGCTTTGAAAATATCCTAATGGGCTTATTAGGCTACAATAGTGAAATATCATTACAGAGATGGCTTTAAAATGCCTCTTTTGTGGATTTACACATTAAGTACATTTTGGTGAATATAAAAAGAGATTTAATTTTTTATTACTCAATTTTGAAAATTAATTTTGCCGAATTAACCAAGCGTTTTTCGTTTGAAAAGGAAATCATTCTACCGCTTCTTTTTCAAATATAAAAACAATTTTCAAAAGGTTTTCACTGCGGTTAGAAACATTTTGGGAGGGTTTGGGTCAATAAGAGTGAACCTTTCCAGAGGTTTCGCCAGTTTATTCTATAAGAAAAAGCATTCGCCAACTTTTTTCAATCCTAATTATCATGGTCTGTACCACGTGTACTAAGTATAATTTAAAAATATTCTACAAGAATATTATAAAGGTATTTCATATGATGACTAATTCCAAATAATGGCAGAAAGGCCTGAAAGAATAAATTGACAAACGGCCAAGAGAATTCACCACTGAAGAGATCTTACAATATACAGTAGGCACTATTGAAACTGGGTTTTAAACTTTAAAATAGAAATATAATTCTTATTTATTTTGGCTCTACACACACAAAATATCATATATTTTATCTATACATGAGAAGAATAGAAAACCCACATTTACTTTTAAAATATGATATAATTCAATCTCTCTCTCTCGCGACTATTCGAAAGAATATAATTTCCTCGATACAAAATTATATAAATTGGAAATTTTCTGGAGGATGATATGAAAAAAAAAATATATTTTCATTCTATAATAAATTGCTTGTGTTGTGATATAATTTTCATAAATTTTATAAAAATATACACTCGCAATATAACAGCTTAATTTGATCTGAAATAGGCCTTACTCAACTCTAACATTTTTTTCGTCAATTCGGCTGGTTCCATGACTTCTATCGAAGGATGTTAACAAATCAAAACCTGTCTCGGTCCTGTACTTATATGAGGGCCACAACCCCAAATATAGATGGTAATATAAAATTCCATCTATATTTTGGTCATAGAATTGGTCTAGACACTTTGCCAGCCAAATCCATATTTGACAAATTCTGAAGATTTTATTTGATCCTTTGTAGATCTCATGAAATCAAAACTTACCCAAACTGGCGAGTGCCATTAGTCGGAATTATGGTCTCCGGGTGGACGCTTCTCAATTTTCCAAAGATGATGTTGTGGATTTTTCACCGACCCGAGACAGCTAGTATGCAAAGACAGTCAATAGATGGTGCTTAGTTTTAAGGTATATTTTTACGGACGAAGCCACCGTATATATAAATCAACTCGTGCTTTCTCTCTCTTTATATACATATGTTTGGCAGTGAGTGTGTGCATACTCAAGTATACTCAAGAGCAGGTAGTATGCTCAAGTAGTAAGTAGGCTCAAGTATACTCAAGTAGTAAGTAGGCTCAAGTATACTCAAGTAGTAAGTAGGCTCAAGTATACTCAAATAGTAAGTAGGCTCAAGTATACTCAAGTAGTA
Organism: Cordylochernes scorpioides; assembly: GCA_030710605.1. Taxonomy (NCBI): domain Eukaryota; kingdom Metazoa; phylum Arthropoda; class Arachnida; order Pseudoscorpiones; family Chernetidae; genus Cordylochernes; species Cordylochernes scorpioides. The sequence continues at coordinate 170,521,673 of CP092864.1, forward strand.
AGTAGGCTCAAGTATACTCAAGTAGTAAGTAGGCTCAAGTATACTCAAGTAGTAAGTAGGCTCAAGTATACTCAAGTAGTAAGTAGGCTCAAGTATACTCAAGTAGTAAGTAGGCTCAAGTATACTCAAGTAGTAAGTAGGCTCAAGTATACTCAAGTAGTAAGTAGGCTCAAGTATACTCAAGTAGTAAGTAGGCTCAAGTATACTCAAGTAGTAAGTAGGCTCAAGTATACTCAAGTAGTAAGTAGGCTCAAGTATACTCAAGTAGTAAGTAGGCTCAAGTATACTCAAGTAGTAAGTAGGCTCAAGTATACTCAAGTAGTAAGTAGGCTCAAGTATACTCAAGTAGTAAGTAGGCTCAAGTATACTCAAGTAGTAAGTAGGCTCAAGTATACTCAAGTAGTAAGTAGGCTCAAGTATACTCAAGTAGTAAGTAGGCTCAAGTATACTCAAGTAGTAAGTAGGCTCAAGTATACTCAAGTAGTAAGTAGGCTCAAGTATACTCAAGTAATAAGTAGGCTCAAGTATATTCAAGTGTATACTAAAGTATAGATGGATATTTTGCCGGGAGGAAATTGATCTAAAGAGACAAGGGTCGCCTCTCCCGTCAAAACCGTCGCCGCAACTAGCGGCCTCGGGTCGGTGACAAAGCCACAGCATCAGCTTTGGCAAACTGATCAATTTCCTCCCGGCAAAATTTCCATCTATATTTTAGCCATAGATTTGGCCCAGCCACTTTGCCAGCTAAACACCTCTTTGGCAGATTGTCAAGATTCCATTAGATCCCGTGTGGATCTCATGGAATAAAGTCCGCCCTAGACTGACGAGGGCCATTAGCCCGAAACCATGTTCTCTAGGTGGACGCTTTTCAGTTTACCAAAGCTGGTGTTGTGGCTTTGTCACCGACCCGAGGCCGCTAGTTGCGGCGACGGTCAATAGATGGCGTCTGGTTTTAGAAGTCTATTTTGACGGGAGAGGCGACCCTTGTCTCTTTATACTAAAGTATGTAACTAAATTATCGTCTTTACAGTTTTTTTTTTCATTTCATTATAGCGATGTTTATCAATTTTTCATAAGATTATTAATTTAAATGCTTTTATATTTTTTTGTGCTTCTTTCTCAAAATAAGTTAGATGGTTAAGTCAGATAGAAGAGATATAACACGTGTTATAAGATAAAGCGAGATAAACAAGAGTTTATTTTTATTATTATCCCATCGTATAATTATACAAGGTCATGGAAGCTAAATTCATAGATTCACAATCTTGGTGTAAACGAGAGTGAGATCAATAAGTGATGAGAGATCAAGTGAGAGACAGCTAAGTGAAACCAGCAAGTTAAACTAGTGAGGGAGTGGAGAAGAAGTAATTAGAGAAAGAATGAAAGTGGACATGACCCAGTGAGCTAACCAGGCTGCATCCCCCACCGCGGTGGGTGAGAAGCAGCGCTGCATGGGTACCCAAGCTTCCATTTAATGCAAATACAGCCGGACAATGACATCCTCGCGAGGACATGTTTGTTTTGGGTGGCGGGGTGAACGCGCCTTCCTTCCCATGACCTCCTGGGCCAGCTCCGGCCCAGCGCTGTGGACTCACTGGCATCCTCCAATCCTTCTATCCCCACTTCAATTCTGTATCGCACAAAGTATATCCACTCCCAGAGTATCATTGACGAGGGTAAGTTTGGTCTCGATAGAAGATCTTTCCTTACAGACATGCACTCCTATCATGAGTCTCTCAATGCGTCTATAAATCCAGATAATTTTAATAAATTCACTCTTGGTAATTTACTTTAAAACTATTTGTGCGTCACTGATTCTTAGGTTTAAGGTAATGCGCCATCTAGCTATCTAGATTAATTACTAGCATGTTATTAATTTTTGAAAGATTCATTCCATTTTGAACATTTCTGTGTTTAAAATATTGCTCTAGTGCAAATATTCATTTTTAGAGTTTTACAAGAATTATGGATTATCTTCTATAAGTATGAAATGGAACCCGCCCGTCCTTTGCTATGATGGTCATAACTGACACCACAGGTATACAGTTTGGCTGTCCCAAGCTTAATATTCAGACAAATTTAATGGTTTTAAATTCTTTTATAAAGATATATGCTTTTTTATAGGTAATTTTTTTCTGAAGATGAAAAGTATTATTAAAAGACTATATTTCGAAATATAGGCAAAAATGCAGAGCCGTTAATGAGTGTACGGCGGTTTTCAGAAATTTGGCATCCAGATGGCGGATACGAACTAAAAGTCGTGTTTAACCTTTCTTTACTGGTTCTTACTCCAGGAAGAGACAGGTTGTGCTACAAGAAAAAAATATGATCTAACGACAGGATCCAGGTAGGGAATGTGTGGGCGTTAGTGTAGATATCTACATTAAATCACAGAGAAACATTCGAACCTTGCTTCGCTTATGATTAAAAAGTTTCTTTTTTAATTTAGCCTCAACCTCAAGATTTATTTGTAAATGGTTCCATCGAGACATTTTTGAATTCCCCTTTAAAATTAAAACTGATAAGGCTTCTTTTATGCTCGAATGTGGCACTGTTCTGTAAGATAATAGAAAGTTTTCCAAGCTTTTATTTAGTCCATCGTTTTACATATTCTTCAAGGATATTTTTAGCGTTTGTACAAAACGTTCATTCAAACCACTGGTAGCTGGAAAATATAGTGAAGACCTAAGATGTTGGATTCCATTTGATTTAAAAAAATTGCATTGCATTTGGAATAAATTTGAATCCATTATCAGTAGCCACTTGTTCTGGAATTCCATAACATGAAAAAAGATCCCATAGAAACCCTATGGTATTTTTAGCTGTTGTAGAAATTATCATTATAACTTCTGGCTATTGAAAATAACTGTTCATAACTATCAAACATGTTATTCATAAATGAACTAGCAAAATCCACATGGATTTGATACTAAGGTGTAGGAGCCGTTTCACATATATGGAAACTTTCTTGTTTTATTTTATGTGCTTATTTAGTTTTCATTCTCTACATGTTCTAAAGAGTTCCAGGCCACCAAATGAAATTTCGGGCTAGCGTTTTCATTTTGACTACACCCATGTGTCCTTAATGTAATAAAGTTTTGATATTATCTCTATATATGTTTGAAAATATTTGGAAACTGGAGTGCAGAGAAGTAGAGAGGGGTAGAATTCCCTGTTCAGTAGTTATTTAACTCATATTTTCTCAAGTAATAGGAGAGCAATTCCGGATTACATTGCTGCTGGAATCAAAGAATAAAATAATTAGTAATTTAGGATCGTAAACCATTAAAATTTGATCAGAAGATAAATTTCCTTAATTTTTCGAAAGAATCTTTAGCAACCCCAATTCCATTTAGTTATCTTTTTGAGAATATTATATAGGGGGTGACAAAACTTACGCAGCGTTTGGAATAAATTTATGATAATAGGTAAAAAAAACCTATAAATGCACGCAACTGTGTTATATTCCAAGTCTTCGGAGTATCCATTATGGCTCATATTTTTTTTCGTTTGCCTTATGCAATCCATTCCGATAAATGACATGACTGAAATATTCCGGACGTTCTTAAAGTAATTTATACTTTTCTTTTTCAGTCTTTCGGCCATATTAATTTAATCTATGTAAAACCGACTCTCTCTCCTTCCACCGTGACTAGCGTACTTAGTATTCATACAATAGTTTACTCAATAATGCTTTTCCAACTGGGGGATTGAAGATACTCCAAAAGGAAGCTTATTAAATCTATAGAGACCTTTATGTGTATTGATCTAAGCTATCTCCTTTGATGTTCGTCTTGTTCTAATTGCAATTATATTGACATATAACAATATATATAATTCATCGAAAGAGTTTACAAAGGTAAAGTTTTCGGCCATCTCATTAGAAGATACTGAAATATTCGTAGTGATCTATATACAACACATCTTCCTTATTTTCTAGTTCATTGTGATTTTTATATATACTACTTTCTAATTCTCGCTATTTGTCAGTATATATATGACATAATAAAAATATGATTTTTATTATTCATTAATATAATTATAATTTAAATAATCATAGAATTAACACAGAGTTAATTCTTTAAAATCCTTAACAAAAGGAGTACAACCCAAGATGTTTTTTGTATACACTTAGATTATATTTATAAAATTGAATGTATGCAAACTGTTTTGTTCTTAAAATATAATTATTAAAATAAATACAATTTTGGATATAAAAGTTATCATTTCACTTCAATCCACGACTGCATGAATGAATTGGTAACGTACCTAAAATACATCTTTTTTTATGACATCTTTTTTAATAGTCGACAGGATGTATTTTAACCCTGTACGAGAAGAATTCCAATAGATTTCAAAGCCATATATTGCAACTAAGATATTTGGGAAAAGATATAGATAAAAGAATAGCAATTATGGAAGTCGAAACTTTAATTAAGAAATTAAAAAGGATAAAAAAAAGTATAAAAGGCATTGAAGAAAATATCGAATCCATTGTGTCTATGGTAGATGTAAATGCAACGAAATGCAAACTAGAGTATGCAAATAATGATTTGATGAAAATGAGTGATATTTTCTTGCAGAAACTTGAGGATGAGGATTTGAATGACGAAGTGGAAAATTGCATAGATAAGTGTATAAGATTAAAGTGTGAATTGGATTTAAGGCATAATGGGCAAGAAACATCTGAAAAAAAAAGTAAATTTACATGTTAAAATGCCTAAACTTGAATTGCCAACTTTCGATGGTAGATTAGAATCATGGCTTTCATTTAAGGATTTATTTTATTCTGCAATTGGTTCTAATTCACAAATACCGGAAATTGAAAAGTTACAATATTTGAAAGGCCAACTGAGAGGCGAAGCCCTAAGACTGGTCAACGCATTTCCAATTACAGCCGATAATTATGTTGAGGTTTGGCAAACCTTATTAACAAGATATGATAATCCAAAGGATCTGATTTTCACCCAAATAGATAATGCATTAAGATTACCAAAGTTAGCCGATGACAACCATAAGTCAATGTTTAAACTTCTAGATAGTTGCAACGAGATAGTAAGAACAGTGAAGGTATTGGGTTACCAAATCGATAGTTTATCTGATGTGTTTTTCGTCGAGATCATACAAGATAAGCTTGATAAAACCATAAGAAAACAGTGGGAGTTGCAGAACAACCCAAGGGTTGTGCCTTCAATTAAGGATTTAATGGAATTTCTAGAAATTCACGCAAAAAGCTTGCAGAATTTGCCAAATAAAGATGCAAATGTGGAGAAACATTCAATAAGAAGGGAATCACATAAGGAAATGGAGGAGTCATCTATTAAAAGGGAAACAGCCCCAAGAATGGAAGTACAACAAAAGCAATGGGGACATCCAGGTAGAAGCCCTATGGACTATAGTTCTAAAAGACGTCCTTGCCGAATTTGCCTGAACCGGGGACATGCCGGACGCTTCCATCCTGAGAATAGGTGCTGGTTTCGCGAGAGGGCCGTGCAAGCCCCCCCCCCCCCGCTGCAAGCTTCATGTCCGTGCCGTCTCGATCCATGGACACCTTGACGCAGACAACAGCCCCTTCGAGCGAATGCCGACCAGCTCCGCCTCAACACTCCTGACGCCAAGGTCTGTATATAAATCTAAATGTGAATAATAACAGTATTGTAGCTCTCATGGATACTGGCTGTACCTTCTCTATAATTCCTCAACATATGATAGATAAGATTCAACCAAACTATGTTGTTTTTAATAATTTACCTCTTATTAAACAGACATCCGGTATGCTAAATATAAATTCAAAAATTAATGTTAATACAACTATAGGATTTATTACTAGAGATATTGATTTTTATTCCTCTGATATTAATTTGCCATATGTATTGCTTTCTTTACACCATATAAGATTATTTAAATTAGACATTGATTTTCAAAGTTTTACAATTACTCAATTTGGTAGAATTCTTAATGTTAATTACCATAACCCTAATAATAATAATTATACACACCATAATGTAATTCCTTTATTTAAATCTATTATTCCTCCTAATGAAAATGATTTTAGAAATTTTAATAGTGTAGAATTTGATGAAAAACTTTCACCATATGAAAAATCTGATTTAATTAAAGTAATTAAGGAAAATAAGGAAGCGTTTGCTGCCCATAAAATGGATATAGGACATATTAAAGCAGATCCAATTAGAATTAAACTTACCTCACAAACACCTATTTCATTAAAGCCTTTTAGACCTTCCTTCTCGGACAACATTGAAATTAAAAGACAGATTGAAGAACTTTTAAAATATAATGTCATTAGACCATCTTATTCCTCCTATGCATCCCCTGCTATGTTGGTGAATAAGCGAAATGAAGGTAAAATTCGACTAGTAATAGACTACAGAAAATTAAATGATATAATAAAAAGAGATTCTGAGCCCATACCAAGAATAGATTCTATATTAGATAAGCTTTCAGAAGCTAATATCTTCACTACACTAGATCTTTTATCAGGTTATCACCATTTAGATATACACCCAGATGATAAAGAATACACAGCTTTTACTACCACTCACGGACTTTACGAATTTAATAAATTATCTTTTGGATTAAAAAATAGTCCAAGTCAATTCCAAAGAGTTTTAAGGCAAATTTTAAATAAATATGATGTTGATTTTTGCATGAATTACTTCGATGACTTCATTATATTTTCAAATAATTTTCAGGAACATTTGACCCATTTAAAAGTAATTTTAGATATTTGCATAAAGGAAAATATTAAGCTAAAACTAAGTAAATGTAAATTCGCTACTTATCAGATTTCTTTTCTAGGATATGAAATATCAAACCATCAATTTTCACCCAGCACTAATAATATAGAAACGATTAGAAAATTGAATTCCCCAAGGAATAAAAAGGATTTACAACGAGTTTTAGGATCTATTAACATTTACTCGAAATTTATCCCTAATTATGCTAAACTCAGACTCCCTTTGAATAATTTGTTGAAAAAAGATGTAAAATGGAAATGGGATGAAGAATGCGAAACCGCATTTTCTAAATTAAAAAATATGATAACCTCAAAACCTATATTAGCTATCTATAATCCCAAATATCCTATACACCTTTACACGGATGCTAGCCAAGAACAGATCGGATCTATCCTAAAACAAGAACAACCCGATGGGCTTTTAAAGCCAATAGAGTATAGAAGCCGTAGAATGACATCTTATGAATCAAACTATTGTGTAACTGAGCAAGAATGCCTTGCTATTATTGATGCTGTGGATTTCTTTTTACCCTACTTAGATGGCGTGCATTTCACCCTCCATACAGACCATGCTTGTCTAAAGTATTTGAAGAACATAAAGAACCCAAAAGGACGATTATTTAGATGGAGCTTAAAGCTCTCAATGTTTGACTTTGAGATAAAACACATAAGAGGAACTGAAAATAAAGAAGCTGATTTTCTCAGCAGATACCCCATAGCTCATTTTGTTTCTGACCCAGAACTAAAACAAGCTCAATTTGATGATAACATCAATGATAGGAAATATACTAAATTTAATGGACTTTTAACAATAAAGAAAAAAGGATTAATCAAAAGTGTTGTTCCACCATCATTAAGAGAAAAAGTATTAATAAGAGCTCATCAAGATTACGGCCATATAGGAGTATCTAAAATGTTAAATCTAATTTCCCCTATCTATTATTGGCCCTACCTAATTCAAGATATTTCTAATTATGTAAAACACTGTGAGGTGTGTCAACTCAATAAAATATCTCACCAGAAGAAATTTGGTCTGTTGGAAAGTCTCCCCCCAGCTAAGGATCCTTTTGATCTTGTGTCTATAGACACAGTGGGTGGACTAAATTACTATAATTCCACAAAGAAATTCCTTCACATCATCGTAGATCATGCTACTAGATACATTTGGGCTTTCCCCTCAAAAAGTCAAACTACTGACTCATATATAAATTGCCTAAACAAAATTTTTCAAATACAAAAACCCAAACAATTTTTAAGTGACAGGGCACCATCATTTACTTCACCAAGATTTAGAAAATATTTGATTAACAATAACATTAAACAATTATTGACTTCATCATCAAGACCTCAGTGTAATGGGTTAAATGAACGACTTAACCAAACTATAATAACCAGGTTAAGATGTAAATTCAATAACTTGAAAGGAAAATCAATACCATGGACGAAATTGTTAGATTCAGTACTAAATGAATATAATAATACTCCCCATTCCATAACAGGCTATACTCCTACTTACCTTTTGTATGGTAAGCTCCCTTATGATCCCCCCTTAAAAGAATCAGAATTTTACCCCCCTATAGACACTGCCAGAACAAATGCCTATAATAATACATTAAAATTTCATCAGATAAATAAAATTAGATATGATCAACATTATCAACCTTCCACCTTTAAAGTAGGCGATAAAGTTTGGTTACAAACCTTTTACCATCCAGATAACCGAAAATTAATGCCTCCAATGTCTGGGCCATTTACAATCTTAAAACAGATATCCCCAGTCAATTATGAAATTGATAAACCCCAATCTAATTTAGGAAAAACTACCATGATAATTCATTCATCCAAATTGAGGCCATACTACTCAAAAGAAGGATTTGAGTTAAAACTGACAAAAAGTAAAATACCCACTTTAGAGAAAAAAACAAACCAACAAGTGGCACCTAAGGTAGTGAAAAGTAGAATCCCTCTTCTTACTAAATAATGGTAGGGAAATCTTAATATAAATAAGACAATACCAAAAATAACTACGCCTAAAAATTAAGCCTTGAGAATATAATTTTTGTGCACACATAAGATATAACTTGACACTTTTCTTTTCAATTGTTGTAAATATTTTACATTTTGATTTTATTTGTTGAGAAATTCACTCATATGATTCTATATATTTTTCCCTCACAAACTTTATATGGAACATTTCATATTCGAACATTCTTTTTTTTTTAAATGTAAATAGTAAAACTTCATGTGTAAATATTTTTCATTATGTGGAAGTAAATAACCCATTATTTTATGTTTTTATTCTGATCAAACCAAATAAATGTGAAACAAGATGTTGGATACCACCCGTCATTATGAGAAATAAATTTGTGATTTTCAAAAATATATTTTTTGGCATGTGGCAAAATACCTTTTGAATCTTGAGAGCCTGAGAAGGCCTACTCAATTCATGAGGTAAATCCCCTTATGAATTATAGGAAGGAGACACCTATAAATTCAAATAAGATTGGATAATTTTCAGCTACTGTCAAGAAAAAAGGTACCAATAGGAATATGTAGAAGGAATAAAGAGCATCATTGATATAGTTTCAATTGGTATCCTCCATCTTAATTGATAATCTATGTAAATAATAATGATACTTTTTTTTTACTTTGAAAATTACTCCCTAATTTTTATCCTTGGAGGGAAGAAATGACATAATAAAAATATGATTTTTATTATTCATTAATATAATTATAATTTAAATAATCATATAATTAACACAGAGTTAATTCTTTAAAATCCTTAACAAAAGGAGTACAACCCAAGATGTTTTTTGTATACACTTAGATTATATTTATAAAATTGAATGTATGCAAACTGTTTTGTTCTTAAAATATAATTATTAAAATAAATACAATTTTGGATATAAAAGTTATCATTTCACTTCAATCCACGACTGCATGAATGAATTGGTAACGTACCTAAAATACATCTTTTTTTATGACATATATATATATGTTTATAATTAAAATTATAATCATTTATATACAACAATACAAACTTTATATTATCCACTAACAGATTGTAGGTTGCCAAAAGTTTTTAATTATTTCCTCCAATGATACTAAGCTATAAATAATGCGTTTTATATACCTCAAATCTCCTTTTATTTATACTTAACTATTATAATTTTATAATATAAATGTTAAAATATAACAAATTTGGATATAACTAGAATAATATACACTGATTATATTGATTCGCTCGTAGAACAGCCATATATTCAGCTATTACTATAAAACACTAGCGGATGTACCCGGCTTCGCCCGGGGTTTTACCCGAGTAAAGGTTTGTCTAACGAACATTTGTTAAAACAATTCTCTATAAACTTATAAAAAAAATATATATTTTATTAATTTGAAACTCGCAAATTTTTGAATCTCTCGATAAAGTGGACGTTTTTTCCCGGTCCCTGTGTGCCGTGTCATCCCGAATTTTGTCTTTCCTAATTTTCTACATTACAAAATCATCGTTTTATCTAGTGAACATTTTTTCCCGGTCCCTTGAAAAATACTCGATAAGTTGAATAAAATCAATATTAATTGGTTCCCTCGGTAATTGGAAGTTAAAGGAATAGTATCTTCGCCTTGGAATTGTATCATTATTCTTGTCTCAAATAAATTGCCGTGTCATTCTGAGATAATCTTACTTTTGATAAATAATCTTTAAGATAATAAACTTAGTGATAATAAAACTTATAGATAAAAAAACTTGTTATCATCGTCGCAATGGTGGCGCTGCTTGCGAGTTAAATCTACAAATCTGCAAATAACTCTAAGGATATTCAAGATATTCAAGAAATTATTTTTCAGAAACCTTCCCAGTACTATACTAAATAATTTCCCAAAGTTTCATGGCGTTCCAATGAGTGGTTTGGTCAGGCATAAAGGACAGACAGACAGACACACGCACACATACATTCATTTATATATATATATAGATTATAAAAGGGAGATCATCTTAAAAACTTCATTACAATAATGCAAATATATATGCATATAACATGTTTATACATATTAAAACATTCTAAAATTCAATTTAATATTACATTTATTTTCTAAATAATAGAGTGAGAGACGGCCACTTTATTATCATATTTAAAAGTATAAATTTAAACTTATTATTGTGGGTTCACACATAAGAATGTTAATTGTTTTTTTAGGAAGACAATTCTACAGCACAAGATAAGGTTAGACGTAGGTTGAACTAATTATAATTAATAAAGAAGAAACGAGAACCTGAATCACATTTAAAATAACATTAATAACTAATCCCCTACAAAGATCTTGTAAAGAAATAATTTACTAAAGCCCTAAGGAAATGCCAGTTGGTTGGAAACGAGTAAAGTACATTTTTATTTAAATATAGAATTTTAAACTCAAATCTCTCTGAAATTCTAAATAAATATTAATTTCAAATTATTTGATTAGTTACCCAAAAAAAGTTGAAAATTGAAATATATTTCATTGGTTAATAACTAAAAGGCAAAAATAGTAGTTTTATCCAATAAATATTATATTTTAGAATGGTATTGCAATGTAACAACTCGCTTTTGAAACTCTCTAACATGTATTGTGTGTGTGGTCTTTGAACACTCCTAAACTTCAATGAAGCAATTATATGTAATAACTAGCTTAGCCTGGTTTTTACCCAAGTAAAAGTTTGCCTAACGAACATTTGTTATAAAGATTCTAGAAAACATCCAATCCATCTATATATAGATTTATAAACGTATATAAATATTGTTATATGCATTTTAATATATTTTGAAAAACATTATTTTTTTGAAAACATTTATTAAATTTTAAATAAGATATTTTTTAAATATATATATTAATATTGAAATTCCAAGTTTTTTTACAACGTCATTGGAATATTATATTACTAAATTATCAAATTAAATATTAAATATATATATTAATACCTGGAACACATTTCAGCATTTTTACAATTTATAAATGTAATTTCACCATACACCGCGAGAGGCGCTGCTTGCGAGTGAAAGTATAAAAGTTGCAAATAAAATTGCAATGAATATATATTTCAAATCAAAATCAAACCAGAAACCTTTCCAGTAGTATAGTAAATATATATATGTATAACTCCTTAGAGTTTCACGGCGATTGGCTAATCTTACCTTTTAAAAATATTCATCGTGTAAACAAACTAACATTCATCGTGTAAACAAACTACGTGTAAAATTATTAACAAATCAAATTCATTTATCGTGGCGACCAGTACTGCGTCAAGCGGTAAAAGGTTGGAACTAAGGCGTTTTGGCTTTACATAAAAAAAGCACATTAACCTTTTTTAGTTTTTTTTTTAAATAGCCTATATGTTAAACGAAATCTTCAGCTACCTACATGCGAAATTTCATAATGATTAATTCTGTTGATTTTGCGCAACGCGATAACAAACATCGATTTAGGATTTCATTTTTATAGATATAAAGGATATATTGTAGCAAAATATACACCATTTTATGAACAGATTATTAATTTTTATATTTATATTTTATCACACATAACCAACTTCCTTCATTGTCTCTTTGGTATGTTTAATATCAATTTGTTTTGCACATATTGAAATAAATTGTCATGTTATACTTATGTTGTTTGTTTTTCTTAATTTTCTAATGATAATGATGATAAACCTTATCTTGGATCTATAACACCTCTATTAAAATTCTTCGATATTTCGACAACCGCCTATCTTCTTCCAGGGGCCACAGTTCTCTAGAAACATTGTATCCATTGGCGTGTGCTAAATTGACCTTTATAAATAAGAAAGTGATAACTAATTTATATACGTATATATATATGATTTGTATGTATCTACTTATATATTTGCCTTATTCTGTCTGTTTGTCTGTTTGTCTGAAGCTCACGGATGGGATTTTTCATAACCATCGGTGGTTCAGTGGTAGAATGCTCGCCTGCCACGCGGGCGGCCCGGGTTCGATTCCCGGCCGATGCATTTCTTTTTTTTTACAATTTTTAAAACTCATTTATATATTACTAGACGAATGGCCCGGGCAACGCCCGGGTTTTACCCGAGTGCGTATATATTTTAAAAACGTTTTAATTCAAATACTATTCGTTACAATTATAAATTGGCGCCATGGATGTCACTCTTGTGAAACGTCCCGTTCCAAACTGTGTGTTTTTAAAATGTTTTAATTAAAATACTATTCGTTACAATTATAAATTGGCGCCGTGGATGTCTCTCTTGTGAAACGTCCCGCCCCAAACTGTGTGTGTCTTGAAAATATAAAAATAAAAATGTGAATTTTCATAAAGATTTCATCATGTCGATTTTTTTTTTTTGCATTTCACCTACTAAATCGATAGAGATAATTACATTTGCAACATGAACTTAGGTATATTGACTAAATAGAAAACTGCATAGTAATAAAGATCATTTTTTAAAGGCACCATATAGTTTTTTTTTTCAATAAAATCGAAACAAAAATTAACGATAAATAACGATAATTGCCTTAAAAAAAAGAAACATTCGCGGTGATTTTGTCTTGCATTCGTTTATACAATTATTATATACGAATGACCCGGGCAACGCCCGGGTTTTACCCGATTAAATGCTTTCATTCAAATACTATTCGTTACAATTATAAATTGGCGCCGTGGATGTCATTCTTGTATAATATATAAATGAGTTTTAAAAATTGTAAAAAAAAAAAAAAAAATGCATCGGCCGGGAATCGAACCCGGGCCGCCCGCGTGGCAGGCGAGCATTCTACCACTGAACCACCGATGGTTATGAAAAATCCCATCTGTGAGCTTCAGACAAACAGACAGAATAAGGCTAGTATATAAGTAGATACAAGAATGACATCCACGGCGCCAATTTATAATTGTAACGAATAGTATTTGAATAAAAGCATTTAATCGGGTAAAACCCGGGCGTTGCCCGGGTCATTCGTATATAATAATTGTATAAACGAATGCAAGACAAAATCACCGCGAATGTTTCTTTTTTTTAAGGCAATTTCTTTTTAAGGCAATTATCGTTATTTATCGTTAATTTTTGTTTCGATTTTATTGAAAAAAAAAAACGATATGGTGTCTTTAAAAAATGATCTTTATTACTATGCAGTTTTCTATTTAGTCAATATACCTAAGTTCATGTTGCAAATGTAATTATCTCTATCGATTTAGTAGGTGACATGCAAAAAAAAAAATCGACATGATGAAATCTTTATGAAAATTCACATTTTTATTTTTATATTTTCAAGACACACACAGTTTGGGGCGGGACGTTTCACAAGAGAGACATCCACGGCGCCAATTTATAATTGTAACGAATAGTATTTTAATTAAAACATTTTAAAAACACACAGTTTGGAACGGGACGTTTCACAAGAGTGACATCCATGGCGCCAATTTATAATTGTAACGAATAGTATTTGAATTAAAACGTTTTTAAAATATATACGCACTCGGGTAAAACCCGGGCGTTGCCCGGGCCATTCGTCTAGTTAATAATATTTATTATATACATATATTTATTAGTCATAAAAATATACAAATATTTAAATATTTTTGATATGATATGTTAATGTGATTTTATCAAATTAACACCGAGCAATTATCAATTTTGATAATTTTGTGATATGATTTATATATAATTTAATATATTAAAATATACAAGTATCAGAGTTATCAAGCAACAATTCTTAATCAATTCTGTCACCGTTTGCTTTTGTGAATGGAATAAATACCCAAATATGGCCATTTCTCATAACCATCGGTTGTTCAGTGGTAGAATGCTCGCCTACTACGCGGGCGGCCCGGGTTCGATTCCCGGCTGATGCATTTTTTTTTTTTTTACAATTTTTAAAACTCATTTATATATTATACAAGAATGACATCCACGGCGCCAATTTATAATTGTAACGAATAGTATTTGAATAAAAGCATTTAATCGGGTAAAACCCGGGCGTTGCCCGGGTCATTCGGCTAGGTTTATAATAAGAGTGGCACAAGGAAGGATAGGGCGCCAATAGAAGACTTGTTGGCACGCACAAGAATAAAGATTCGTTTGGCGCGGCGAAATTTCTTCTCACACCTAATTCCGACTGTTTTTTTACAAGCTTCCAGGCACTTTTATAGCCGGGGTGTTCTCTCCCGTGGTATATGGCCACCGTGTAAAGTTCTATGGGGCCGTGCTGTCACGCCTATTTCTGGAGTCGCCAACCTTCCTTTAATTTAATTGGTTCCATACAAGTTTCATATTATAGTGATTATATAGGCTGGTTTGTTCTGATTTTTTTTAAATAAATAAAATGCAGTAAATATGTAAATATTGTGAAATGTATGACAAGATATCCGAGAGGCCAAGATTCCAGAGTAAAGTTGTGGAAAATGGGTGGACTCCAGCTGCCATGTGTGAATCCCCTCACAGACGCCAAAAACAGCATTCGTATGTGGGGGAGGACAGAGTCTGGTCACATCTGTGGCGAGTGGAGGACCTGAGTGTGGATGATCCTGCAAGACAGTGCCAGGAGAGCCTGACATCGGAGCGGCCTACAAGGCGGTGTAGTCCAGGCTGGACGTGTATAGTGTGGAGCGGGAGGATTCACAAAGTGACATCCACGACGCCAAGGATCCTTCTGACGGGGAAGCTAAAGGCAATTCCCTATTATTGTACTCTTTTTGTTCAGTGAGACGTATAATAAAGCGCTAACCTTTGCTGCATAATCACGAACTCACCTGTGTATCTTTGTGGCATTCTGATTATATAAAGAACACGAACAGCGTCTGGGAACGACATAACAATATGTATATATTGCATTATAGGAAATAAAATTATGTAAATATAATAGGATAGATATAAGCTGTTGGTGTGTACCGAGGAGCTGTTTAATTTGTCGAAAATAAAAATTTATCCCTTATGATGTCTGAGATTTGAGGCAACCAATAGTTATAAAATACAACACATATAATAGGAGTTATTTTTATATTATAGTGAATGCTATTATAGTGTTACTCCTTTAGAGAACTGTAGATATTTTCGAAGCAACATATATGGAGAAAATGCATATTTTTGCGAGAAAGAAAGTAATTTTTGAAATCAATTTGTAATATGTGATGTGGATATAAATGCTTTATTATATACAAACATATGGCAAACATAAGAGCTTCACAAGGTATAACATTTCTAAAGAATATTCATAAATATGATACCGAACTTTAAAAATTAGAGGTGATTTATAATTTTATAAAATGCTATATATAATGTGATAAAGGGGAGTTAGGACCAATAAAAAGGTGAGAATTGTCAATGGAAGGGAATGTGGTTATTTACATCAGATAGATGGCGGCTGGAGATTGTTTACAGAAGTTACAGAGAGAGAGAGTTGTTTTTATCTTGATGTTGTGTTGGAATTTAATGTTGGAGTTTAATGTGTAAGTGAAATGGGTTGTGGGCTGTGATAATTGTGTGTGGGTGTTATCATGTTAGGATGTAAGAAGAGGAAGGTAAGTCACATAGAAGTTTCTGGCAAACAGAGCGAGGAAAAGATTTGCCTTGGGCTTTTTCTACGAGCTGCAGGCTTTTTCATACAAGGTATGTCCCATAAGTTCCCGGACTGGGTCCATAAAAAAATAAATAAATGAAAAATGTAAATAAATTTGACTGTTTATTATAGAAAAAAATATCTGGGAACACGGTGGTACCAATATCGAGGCGGTACGTGCGCGGGGGCCAAGGTCATTCTAATTTATTTAAAGGTTACACCTAGCGCTGCGGCGATTTTACGATGGAACAAAAATTGAAGCAGAGGATTTGCATAGAAATTTGTGTGAAACTTCAAATATCAGCAACCGAAACTTTTAAAATGCCTAATAAAGCATTCCCCAACGACCCCCCCAAAAGAACAACTGTTTTTGAATGACATTCTAGATTTAAAGCTGGCAGAATTTCTATTGAAGATGATCCTCGGCAAGAACGCCCGAAATGTGCAAAAAATCACCGATTTGATAAAAGAAAATCCTCGAACCACTTTGCTGGAGCTAGAGCAAGACACAGGCATCTCTAAAACAACGATTGGAAGGATCGTAACCAAAGATTTGAAGCTCAAAAAGACTCCTGCAAAATTCATCCCAAGATTCCTCACTAATGAGCAAAAACTGTGTCGGCTTGCAACCTGTGAGGACATGTTGGAAATGACAAGAACGGATCCGGAATGGAAAGACAAGATAATCACAGGCGACGAGACATGGGTCTATGACTATGACCCTGAAACCAAGCGTCAATATGCCGAGTGGAGAGGTCAGGGTGAGCCTAGACCAAAAAAATTCAGGATATTGAAATCCAGAAACAAGGTGTTGCTGGTCGCTTTTTTGGATAACAAGGGCATTGTTCATCACGAGTATCTTCCTGCAGGCCAAACGGTTATTAAGGAAATGTATTTGGACATTCTTCGCCATCTAAGGGAAGCGATTCGAAAAAAAAATGCCAGAAAAATGGCCTAATGGTGACTGGATCCTACACCATAACAATGCCCGCCCTCACACAGCGCACTTGGTGACGAGTTTTTTTGGCTAAAAACGGGACAGAAATCCTACCTCAACCACCCTATTCCCCAGACATCGCACCAAATGACTTTTTCCTGTTCCCCAAACTTAAAGCAGTTCTAAAAGGAAGACATTTTGACACCAGGGATGATATAATAGAAAAATCGCTGTTGGCATTGAAGAGCATTCCAAAAGAGCTCTATAAAAACTGTTTCGACAATTTGGGGAAACGATGGCGCTAGTGCGTTGAAGCAAGGGGGGATTACTTTAAAAAGTTTTAATATTTTTTAAAAAATATATCTTACCTTTTTTTTTTATGGACCCAGTCCGGGAACTTATGGGACACACCTCGTATATTCTTTTATGAATGTAGGAAATAAAAGGAATTCGAGAAAATATCGCAAGATGTTTTATTTAATTGAAAGAAAGACACGCGCACAATGCCACACATAAATTGAGACGAGGAAGATGTCTTTTACAATTGACAAGCTGTTCGTACACGAGTTCTTCGATCTGTCGTGAAAGATCGTGCGAGATGATTTCACAAAGGGTTGAGCGTTGAACACGTAAAATAGACCCATGTCTTCACGAAATGATGACGGATCGGACAAAATCAGTGACGTAAATCCGTGGGAAATATCGGACATAGGTTATATCGTGACGCTATAGACAAGGGACAAACATAGATTTGAAGACAGCCCCGTGTGGCTAACGTGTGGCACAAGGAGGAACAGCTCCAATCTTACTTTGTCATATAATCTCGTGGGGAGGTTTGTTTGTTTCCAGCACTTTCTGTCGCCATCTGGAATAAATTTTATATTTAATTGGC
The DNA here is from genome assembly GCA_030710605.1 of Cordylochernes scorpioides. Lineage (NCBI taxonomy): Eukaryota > Metazoa > Arthropoda > Arachnida > Pseudoscorpiones > Chernetidae > Cordylochernes > Cordylochernes scorpioides. The sequence continues at coordinate 170,539,834 of CP092864.1, forward strand.
CCGTCTGTGTCTCTTTTTGCTGTCTTTAGTGTATTATTTGGTTTGTTTTGATATCTTTAGAAAAGATTATTACATTTTTGTTTATTTTCTATTAAGGTTCTGATTGGGTTGCGGTAGAGTGGCCAGTTTTCTAAGATGTTGTGCGAAAAGTTACATACTACTCCTTTAAAAATATCGAATAAATTAGTTTAAAATTTATTCAGTGCTTCTTGATGTCTCTGTAGGTGGCGGCTAGGTGAGAAATAAGTAGGTAGAGGAAGATATTTTGAAAATAACATGTAAGTGGGGGATTAATTTCATATTCCGTATCGCGAGGTTTAAGAAAGAGAAGTGTGGTCGTTTCCTAACAGAAGGTGGCACACGGTGTGTCGCGGCACTTTGTCAGCGGATAGAAAGGAGATTTGGATGTGAGAGATATGGTTGGCACTACAATGGTAGTGTGAGTTTCTTTCGAACGGGATGTTGGCCAAAATCTGGAAGTGATGAGGATATCAGGTGACAGATGGTGGGATGGTTTTAGGGATAGATATTTTGAGTGTCACCTTTGTTTGTTCTTTTAACGACAAAAAGGTAAATGTAGTTCTGGCGATTGATCCTGGTGAAAGTGTAGGAGATTTGGAAGAAGAGGTGAGGTTAAAATATGGTTTTCATTTGTAACCGTAATCTATATAGTTTATCTTTTTGAAAGCAGCGCTTGGTTATAATTAGTTGGCTAGTTGAACGGGGAATTATAACAGATGTACAATGATGAGAATAACCTGACACTGGGGAATTTATATTTATATGAATGTGGTTGTGATATGTGTGGAAACTGAGGAGTAAATAAGTGGAGGCTATACGGTATATTTAGTGGGCAATATACGTACGTTTCGAATTTACCACAAACTTGGTCTTTCAAATGAACAAATCTATTTTATAAAAATTGTTTTATACCTTTTTTTAAAGATACTATGAGGCCACCTCTGAAGCCAACATGACGAACTAACACAACTTCCAAAGAGAGACCACATCTAGGAGTAGCCATGATTCAGAGAGTTTCCTCACGGGAGGCTCCACATTATACGAGAGTTACAATAAATAAATTATTCTATAAGTTCTAGAAGAGGAAATATAGCAGCCACTTTACCTGGATGCATTTGACCATTTTCTGAGAAAGAGGGGGGATTCCGTTAAATCCATTACTCTACATCGCTGTTAGAGTTATTTGTGTGTTCTCCGACATCTTATTGGAATATTAGAATATTCTAAACGAAAATATATTAAACTCTCTTATATATATTTACAAATTTCACAATCTCTGAAATATATTAGTCTTTATTCGATATATATATATAAGGTAAAATATAATAATATAGTATATAACATTAAATTATTTTTCCCTCTATACAACGAAATCATATCAATATCCAATACTGATATATTATAATATTTGAATGTAATTCTACTGTCCTATAAGCTTATGTCCATAGTTTTCTTGAAAACCATTTCTGAAATTCCATCCTTCAGTGCTGCGTATATAAGTAGAATCGTCCAATACAGTATTAGAGCTCTGAGAAGCGGTCTGGTGGATTAAATTGGCGAAACCGCTGGGAGGGTTCACCACTGATGAGCCAAGCCCTCCCAATATATTTTTTCATTGCAGTAAGGGCAGTAGAAATTTGTATTATGTATAAAAGAAACATTCGTGCTTTAATTCCTTTAATTTTATATTATAATATCCCTCTACATTTTTTGAATCGTTATCTAGAAACATTGGCACATTTCGACCATGTCGTTGACTATTTACAGGTTTCTAAACACAAGTATAGAACGACGTTTAACAAGTTTTACCGCAAATGTTTCTTTTTAGAGTACGAAAAATATTAATTTTAATTATTTTAAATAGAAATAACGACTATTCCTATCCTTAGGGATGAAGTATGATCCTCGGATATTTTTATTTTTCCGTTCATCATTACTCTTCACAATTCATCCCTTCATACTTTATCCCTAAGGATAGGAATAGTCGTTATTTCTCCTTAAAATAATTAAAATTAAGATTTTTCGTTCTGTGTAAAAAGAAACATTTGTGGTAAAACTTGTTAAATATCGTTCTATAATCATAGCCGCATTATATTGTATTATAAACACAAGTTTTTAAACCAAATAGTGAAATCTCGCATGAGGTATTCATCTGACAAACAAAAAAACCCTAAGAGAACATATTATATTCAGGGGAATCAGCCCTAAGACTGGTATACCTTCTCAATCAAGCTTCCCCAAAGTGTTCGATCCATGGCCCAAGTCCTTCACTGTTGGTTGTCTTAGTTTCCCTCTTCTCTTGGTCCACAATTGTAGTATTGCAGCTTTTTCTTCCAAGTTAAAAGCTAGGCATTTAGTTGTGAATGGTTTTTAATAATGAAAAAGACTTACCTGAAACACCATTAAACTATTCCTCTCTTTTAGTGGATTTTCCACTTTCAAAATATAGAATTTGATTATACCACTAAGATTAATTTTCTTTGAAATAACGGTTGCTAAGTGTAATTCAATGGCGTTCAAAATATAGAAATATGCCACCTACTAGATTTTATTTTTCTGTCTTTTTTTCTACCTAGCTTACACCATATAAAATCATCTTCGTAAATAGTAACAACTATACCATTTTTTCTTGCAAATATCCTTCTCGAACATATGTATATCTTAATATTTATAGGTTTCGATGAAATATTTGTCTATATTCGCTAAATATTTGACTAGGTTTAATATAATAAACAGTAGAAAACCTCTTCTGAAAGACCTCTATAATTGGAGGTTGGATTATACCGGGTGAATTTTTAATTTTTTTTATTAAGGTAGACATTCAGAGAAAGATTATCGCTAATTAAAGGGCAGGGTTATGAGAGAATAATTCATATACATCCCACTTCTAACACCCAAGCGATCTTGTAAGGTAAAACAAATGATGTCTGGTGAGAGAACACAAGAATGGCGGAAGATCCTGGAAGGAACCACCGCCATTATTCAGGCCAACCAAGCAGATCTAATGGGACAAGAAAAGGTCCTGTAAGAACCTTACGGGTCTTAATCTGCTGGCCAAGATAAGCGCAAGGGATTATATCCGGTAGATTTTTAATGGAGTGGCCAACCACTACTGGCCGGTGGTTTAATCCTGTTAACTTTCCTTTAAAATGTCTCCTGCCTTGCCGGTGATTAGATGAGACAATAAGAAATTGGCTTAAAAAAGCAGTTTTTTCATCTTTCGTAAACAAAATTTTTAAACCGATTTTTAAAAATTGAATCGATAAAGACATTTTAGGTTTTCAGGAAAATATTTTTGTTTTCATTTTTAAATTTTAAACCTCAATGTGCTTATATATATCAAAATTTGAATTTTTAATTTTTCAGGTATATCTTTTGAATAGTTGAATATAAAAAAAATGTATGTAATTTCATTTATGTTTGAATATATGTTTGAAGTTATTAGATTTGTCTTATATATAAGGATCTTGATAGTTGCGCAATAACGGCTTTAAATGAATTTTGAATGTCTTTGTTAATTTTGAAAATATATTTTCAAAGTTTTTTTACATGTTACATACAGATAATGATTATCAAGTTATGTGTGAAGTTTGAGATTTCTTCTACTGTAAATGCACATAACATATTTAGAAAGAATTTTAAGAAATATTTTGCCTTTAGAAGGTGGTAAATGCTCTTATTAGTTGCTTGCAATTATTGGTGGGATTAGACATGAACAAGAATCGAGGTCTATTGAGACAATTCATTCAATTTCATGAATTTATAATGCTAATTTGAATTTCCCACAACGGATACCTTAATTATTTGATTACCAAACCTGTTTGATTCACATAGAACTTCTTTTAAATTTGAATATTTGATTTCTACTAACACACACACAATTTCCTCTATTAGAAAATCAAAATCCAAATGTTTTTTTTTTTATCCATTATTTACAATTTTTATTCTTATAATTTTTATTTTAGTTCTTGTGATATATTTATTATTATCTTTTTAATTTAACTTGGCTATTCTCTATTATGCAAATATAAAATGGTAGTTTTTTTCTTTCAGATCTTATTCCCAACTCATTTTTATTATACCAATATTTTCGATAGTATTTAATGAAATTTTAATTGCTGTTTTTAGTGCTGTTAGATATGTATTCCAGTATATTAATAATATATCACACCCATAACAATTGAATTCACAATTAGTACATGCAATTCAATCACCAAATAGTTCAAAAAAATTGTCCATAGAAGTGGAGAAAGCGCACCGCCCTGAGGACATCCCTTAGTAATTTGCTTTAATGTTGTTTAATTGTTGTAATTAAACGATATATTTCTGAAATTTAAACATGTTTGTATAATTTTGATCAAAATTTCTGGTAAATTATCTAAATCTATTGATGATCGCTGGCCACCATGCATTGTCAAAAGCCACTGAGATATCTATTCTAACTTGTGCATACAATACTCTTTGTTCACGTTCCATCAATACCTCAATTATGGTATTCAGGGCAGTTATAGTTAACTTAGACTCGGTAAATCCATGTTGTCTAGAGCTCAACAGATTTTTTTGAATATAAAATTTAAATATATTTTATTTTTCAAATTGTTTCAAAATTTCCTGAAAATTTCATAATAAAGATATCGGACAGTAGCTTTTAGCTGATTCATAATTGGTTTTGCTGGGTTTGCCTATTATTTTGAGTGCTGCTGTTTTCTATTTTTTTAGGAAGTACCCCATATGATGTATTTATTAAATAAAGAATGTAATATCGGGAGAATTAATGGAAAATCAATTTATATCATATCACAAATATTATCTGAACAAGGAGATTTATTCGCATCAATTTGTCAATTAACTCTTCTATTTCTTTCTTACGAATATGAAATGGGTTGGAATTTGTAAATTTCTGTGTATAGTTCCTTATTGATGTATGATTAGTATTTTCTGATTTAAATGTATCATCAGATATTAATTCAATTACAAGATCTTTCACTAGCTTTTAGCATCTTATGATACATGATTGAATATTGGTAGTCCCTTTTGTAGAGGAACTCAGTTTTTTTAGGGTGTTGTAGGCGTTAGAAAAAAAATTACTAAATTCATTTTATTCTATACAATTTTGCCAACTGTTTCTTTTAGCTATATTGATACTGTTTTTAAATTTATATATTTCTGACAGACTTAAATTCATTAACCTTAATTGCCTCTTTTCATGTAATATAAATATCTCAAAAATAAATATGCTTTTTCTTTTGTTCTAATTCTTTGTTTGTCCACTTGATCCCAGAATCGAAAGTGAAGTTGGAAGATTTCACCTCCAGTGATTGATATGCAGCTTATATCCTTTTGTTTGTCAACTGCTATGCCAATATCAGTATCGTTCCTGTCATTATTTATATCATTTTTCAATATTTGCTTAGTTCTTCTTCAGAAAATATGTTTGTAAAGAGAGACATATTTGCTTTTTTTCCCCACTGAATTTCGATGTATCTCTCTGTTGGCTTTTTTTCATATATTATCTAAATCACTATTAATATCAAATAAAACTGCAACGTAGTCGGAAATGTTAGTTAAGAAGTGTTCTAATTATATATCAGTTTTAATGAATGTTTATTTTAAATTGTGAGATCTCTCATACTTTTATTTCGGCTGGTAGTAGTTTTTTAAATAAAAATATTATATTTTGATTAATAATGGGTTGCATTTTATATCCGTTAGTTTGTCATTTTATCGAAACAAAATAGGGTGACGTGAATTAAAATCTCCACTAAGGATATAAACGAGTATTTTTGAAAGTGACTATCAAATTCCTTCAAAATATCAAATGAGTGTCATCACATTTATTTGGAGGAATGTAAATATTTTCTATTACTACAATATATATATATATATATATATATTAATAGTAATTGTTTTTATATTTGGAAAATAGAGGAAAAGTAATCTATTAAGAACAACAGATTTTGAATTAATTTTGAGTCAGAACAGCAAGCTAATTCTGTATCAAATAGTATAGTTATGAAAAATTTTAAGATTAATAATTTTTTTTTATTTAATTTGAATGTGTGAGGTTTGTTTTTTAATTTTTTTTGTAATAAATAATTAGTTAGATTATATTTTTAACAAAGAGAAAAAAAAAGGTAACACCAGCAAAGCATCGGCAGTTACGCGTCATAGGCTGGGTGAAAAAAGGAATAAGCGAAGAGAAAGTTTTAAAGAGAAGAGCAAAGACAGAACCATGATAATAATTTTCCAAATATAAAATAAAGCTAATTAGAGAGAGAGAAAAGTATTTTTTGCTCTATTTTCTCTCTTGATGAGAGAAGTTATATTTTTGTAATTTTTTTTTTTTTTTACAAATTACAAAAATCTAACTTCTCTCATCAAGAGAGAAAATAGAGCAAAAAATACTTTTCTCTCTCTCTAATTAGCTTTATTTTATATTTGGAAAATTATTATCATGATTCTGTCTTTGCTCTTCTCTTTAAAACTTTCTCTTCGCTTATTCCTTTTTTCACCCAGCCTATGACGCGTAACTGCCGATGCTTTGCTGGTGTTACCTTTTTTTTTTCTCTTTGTTAAAAATATAATCTAACTAATTATTTATTACAAAAAAAAAAAATTAAAAAACAAACCTCACACATTCAAATTAAAAAAAAAAAATTATTAATCTTAAAATTTTTCATAACTATACTATATATATATATATATATAGGATTTTGTGTATGTTATATAAAAAAAAATGCTTGTCGACTTCACTGTGATAAAGTGCTTTGTCCTGAGAATCCTCGGGAGTGGATGGGGTTTTGTATGTTTGGGCAGTCGTTATCGATGGCGGTGGATGAAAAATCGGCACACTATATCGATTAATGAATCACAAAACACCTCGGAATATTAATCATTGGCGGCTCGGGAGAGGAGATGGAAGGATTTTCGCGATTAAATTGGATTGAGATGACTCACATCTTGGACCTCGAGGCACTACTTTTAGAAGATGCACACACACGTCTTGACACACACGTTACACCGACCGAACTCCGGTTGCCCCACCCCCCGGCTTGGGTCATGTGGGACCCTGCTTGACCTTTGATTGGTCCCTGTCTCTGTCGGCCATGATGGTGAATTTGGTCGGGAAGGAGCTTTGCCTAACATCCCAATCTCTCAGGACATTCAACTCTGGCATATGAGGGCCTCTTTGTTCTAAGTGACCTAGATACACGACTTGGATCTGTCGTTCTTTTCTCTTCTACTTCTTCCATCTCCACGTCCTTTGACTGCCATCTTTATTTGAATCCATACAGAATACATTATATCCAACATGGTACATAATTATTTATTAGACAATATTCTTTATAATATTACAGATGCGCCCCCTATGAATAAGAATTTTAAAAGGGATCTGTATTAAATTCTGAAAAAGGAAAAATAATTTTTTGGGAAAGAAAAAAAAATAAAATTTTTTTAAAATAGTGAGTGGTTAGATACAATTGGGGAGAAAGTAAATGATGGAAATAAGTAATAAAAAGAAATTTGAGTAGATAGGGGTGCTTGCTAAACTAGGAAAAAATATGATAATTTTTTGGAGGAAAAAAAAAATTTTGCCTGCATAGGTGTTCAATCTTGCTGTGTGGAAACCCACAGCAAGGGAAACTCTATGAGGTGCAATCCAAACAAAACATATAAGACATTAACAGAAATAAAAAGAAAACTATAGACAATAAAATTTGGTGATGGAGGAAAAAAAAAAGAAAAAAGAAATCTGATTAGCCTTTGGGGCGGTGAAAAAATATAAACAAAACATAAAAAAAGAAATCAAAGCTCCTGTATGATAAACTGAAGGCTGATACATGAGAAGTATTGCGTCAGGTCAGTTGTTCATTCAGTTAGGACAAAACAAGGTTTAAACAATAAAAGGAAAAAATAAACTTGAGGTGATTAAGAAATTGAAAGGGTGATAGACATGGATGGTGGGAATAAAAAAAATAAAAATAAAAAAAAATAAAAGTGCTGGTTGTGTACAAGTCTTTTAAAATTGGTTAACAAAAATATACACAAAAGAAGAATATTTTTTTACATAACAATGTCCAATCTTTGTTTATTATAGGGTCGTAGGTCATAAGGTTGCCAAAACTATATAGGTGCGTGAATGTATGCGAGTGTGTGTGAGTGTATGTTCCAGAAAGTAACTTTAAGTGTGGTGACACGCGAAAAGTGACGGCGGGTTTGTTTACATTCCGCAGGGAGGATGTGACGTCGGTCACGTGATCGGAAAGGACGTGACGTCGGCGCGGCGGAAGGTTTCTGTAAAGTGGACGCCAGCTGACAGCGGGGTGATCGACGAGTGATGTAAAGGTGGGGAGATTTCTATTCGACTTGGCGCGCTCTAAAGAGGGTTTGGAAAATCTCTCCTATGATTTCACCTATTAGAGCGACCAAGGCATGACTGTGGACAAGGATGGTCCATAACTCCGGGAGAATTATTCCTATGGTTCGATGGATTAGTTCCACTACGGCGATGGTTATTTCGAATAGGGCTTCCTGTAGTTGGAAGAGACGGTTGGGCTGCAGTGTATAGACACTGACATACAGTAGGGTGGCCATGGGTAATAGTACAGTGGGTAGGATGAAAAGGTTGATGAGGTATAGGAGGTGGAACAAGGGGAAGGTTTTCACGTTACGAAAAAACCTTGCCTGTAAGGGAATTGGTTTGGGATCAGCCCTAACTGTAGGGATTGGGGTTTTAACTTTGGTTATATGGGTTGGACGGGATATTGCAGGTTGGGGAATATCGCGTTGGGCGATAATGTTACATTGTGGGTCAACAGGGGTGGTAGTGGTACAATTGCCTATTGTAGGAGCAAAGCGCTCAACTGTAAAGAGGTCTGGGGTGAGGTGCTCGAACAGTGGTGGTAGCGTCCTAGATTGGGGTTTAGCAGGGTGTGGTATCAGAGTGGGAGGTGCGATATAACGAATATTTTCGTTATAGTACTGTAATTTATTTACATGGACTGTGTCGGTATTCCGATTTAGAGGTTGGTTGGGTCGGTTTATTCTCACCACGTTGGGAGAGATGATCTCTAAGATCTCGTAGGGACCCGTGAAATACGGAGCCAGTTTGCCTGTATTGGGGTGATGGTAAACTTTTACCAACACGAGATCTCCGGGTTCAAAATGGGGTGTCTTATGTTGTTGGTCGTAGGCATGTTTGTCTTTGAGGTGCTTGGCCTGGGTACGTTCATGGGCTATCCGTCGGGCTGTGGTTAAAACGGGGTAGGGGTTTACATGCTCAGTGAGCTCGGGAGGTAGAACGCCGAACATCAGGTAGCCAGGTGGGAACCCGGTAACTGAGTGGGGCGTGTTGTTATACACCACAGTAACGCGCTTCGCCAGCTTAGTCCATGCGGCTTTGGGGTTTTCCAAATGGAGTAACCTTAGTTTGCCTGTTAAGGTAGCGTTCAGGCGCTCGCATAGACCATTAGCTTGGGGGTTGTTACTGGTGGTGAGCAGGGGATGGATGTTCCTGTTAATCAGGAACTTCCTGAACTTTGGTGAGGTGAACGCAGGCGCTCTATCCGTGAGTAGGCGTTTCGGAGAGCCGTCCTGCAACACTCGCTTTATCACCTGTTGATAGGTGGTGATGCTGGTAGATTTTGAGGGGAAGGTCCACGTGTAGCGCGAAAAGTGATCCACCACAACGTGGAGGTAAGCTTTGGCGTTACCATATTTGGCAAGTCCAGCTATGGTGTCGAGGGCGACCAGGTCAAAAGGCTGAGTGGCCACAGGAAGTTGTCCTAGTTCCCCAAACGTGGGACCTCGAGGGGGTTTTGTTGACTGACAGATGGCGCAGGCTTTGGTGGTTTTGGAGATGTCTTCTGACATCCCCTTCCAGTAGTACTGGGGAGAGATGAGCCTGGTCATCTGGGATATGCCCGGGTGGTTGTACCGACTGTGCACCTTTGTTAGTAGGTCGGGAACGAGGGCGTCAGGGACGACAATTTTGGTTACACCTCTACGCTTTAGGGTTTGCAGTCCGTTTCGATCAATGGTCAGTTTAGATTCTCCCGAAGGAGTGAGTTGGTGGTTCTTAATGAGGGTGGCGTCTAAGAATCCACAAAACGGGTTACGGGATAGGAGGTCCGCTTCATGTTGTTGTGCTCCTTTTATGTAGCGGACTTCGTATTCGTAACACGATAACCTCAAACTCCATCGGAATAATCTGCCTGACGGGTTTTTGATCGTCTTCAGCCACTGCAGTGCGTGATGGTCAGAAAATATGGTGAATTTTCTGCCCATTAGATACACACGGAACTTCTCCACGCTCTCGACAATGGCGAGGCATTCTAGTTCGGAGATGGTGTAGTTCCGCTCGTGTACACGCAGAGCGCGGCTGAAATATTGGACTGGGTAGGCCTTCCCAGCGGAGTGGACTTGTTTGAGGACGCCTGCAATGCCAAGTGTTGATGCATCGCAATATACCTGGCATGGTAGTTCATCTTTGTAGAGGTGCAATACGGGGTGTTGTGTGAGGCTTTCCTTCAGGCTGGTGAACGCCTTTTGGCATTTGTCATCCCAGTCCCACGTCACATCCTTCTTGAGAAGGTTGTTGAGTGGGGTCCGCAAACGGGCATAGTCCGGGATGAACTTATTATAGACGTTCACGGCGCCTAAGAAGGATTGCAGCGTTTTGCGATTGTTCGGGGGTGGGATAGCGTGGATTACGTCGGTATTGCGGATAAGTGGGGTGGTGGTACCAGCGGTGATTGTGTACCCCAGAAATTCGATGGTCTGCCTAAAAAACTCGCATTTGGTGAGGTTGAGTTGCAAGTTCTCCGCGTCGCAGAACGCGAAAAACTTGCGCAGGTGTTCTTGGTGTTCCTCCAGTGTCTCCGAATAGATGACAAAGTCGTCAAAATAGTGCGCCACACAATCAAGTCCGTGCCCCTGCAGGACCTGATTGATTGCCCTTTCATAGATCTGTGGACTGGTCTTAAGTCCGAAAGGCAATCGGGTGGGCTGATACAACCCGTCTATCGTGGCGAAGGCCAACAGTGGTCGAGAATCAGGGTGTATCGGCACTTGCCAATATGCGGAGGAGACGTCGGCAGTCGAGAAATACTTGGCCCGCGCGAGACGGTCCAGTATATCTTCGATCCTCGGGAGTGGATGGACATCGGAGCTTATGACCTCGTTCACCTTCCTATAGTCGATACAAAACCTTTTGGTCTTGTCTCGCTTGGTCACTAGGGTGACCGGGCTAGAGAAAGGGGAGTAGGACGGCTCAATGATGTCATTATCCAACATCTGTCGGATCTGACTGCGTATTTCCCGTTGGTCGCATATCGGTACCCTATATGGGCGGATGGTGACGACTTTGTCGGAGTTGATGGCGATTCTTACTGGGGGAACCTTTAGGCATGGGACCGCGAATTTGTTCCGGGAGAACACGTGTTGGTATTGGCGCAATAGCGCCGGGAATTGAGGTGGATACGGTGGCTGCGGTTGATTGTCTATGGGGATCCCTGGGAGGTGTTCTGGTGATGATGGGTGGTGTGTGTGGTACATGGAATGGTGTGTGGAATGGGGATGTTTGGGTGTATGGTGAAGGTGGTCCGTTTGGACCTTGGTGGGGTGTGAGAGGTTGGCATTGGGTGGTTGTTCTGGTACCTTGACCCTATAATAAGAGCAGTTGGCTCTAAAAAAGTTCTTTGATTGGACATGGTGCGGTGGTTGGGTGAGTCCCTGGGTTGTGGACGTGTTGTCCGAAAAATGCGCATATTGGGTATTGTTGGCGGAAGGCGGAAAAATAGTGTGGGCCTTGCATAGGTCCGCCTGGCATTCCCAATATGTGCACCTTTCGGGCAACACAGCAAAGTGGTAGGTCAGGGGCGACAAAGGTGCGTCGAGTTGGTACATAGTGCCATGTGCAAAATCGATTTTTAATTTGAATTTACGGAGGGTATTAATACCAAGTATTCCAAATGGTAGAGGGGCGTCCACCACGTGGAATACTTCGTTTTGGGTTATGGCATGAATGGATAGGGGGAAGGTAATCTGGCCTATTGTTGGCACGTGGCCATCTATTGTCTGTAAATTTATATTTTTTTTAGTTATTAAATTTAGGTCAGGGAAATTATTCTTTAAATTTTTATATATGGCACATGACACTAGGTTAACGGACGCACCCGTGTCTATCAGGAATGGTAGGGACAGTCCATGGGAGATTGGCAGTCTAATTGTCAGATTGACGAAAGGCCTGGTCAGTAGGCCTACCTGCTGGCTGCTGGTCTGGGGCTCCCTTGGTTATCCCAGTGGCTTGTGCGCGTGACGCTTGGTGATGGGGCTGGGCTCGCGGCCGTTGTTCCGCTAGTTGCGCGGAGCGCGCTGCTCGTGCGTCTCCGGAGGCACGGGGCAACTGCGGGGCTTGTCTGAGACGACACTCAGAGTGCCAGTGTAGTCCACCACAAAAACGGCAGTCTGTTGGCGGGGTCGACCTGGTTGGCACTGTTCTTGGACTAGGTCGCACCGGTGCGTAGGGGCCCAGTAGGGGTGGTGCGTGCTCGTCTGGGTGCCTTGGAGATGGTGCGCCGCTGCCGCGGATCCGCTGCACCAGCCGGAACCATGCACCTAGGTTCTCTGGCGGCACAATGCGGACGAGGCGCTGGTCGGAGGGTGGCAGCCCCTCGGTGAGCGTCTCCAAGATGACCTCTTGTGGGAGGCCCAGTTGTAGACCCAGCGCGGTCTTATTCCGATAGTATTCTTCCAGGTTGGGCTGTCCGGCCAGCTTCATGGAGAAGTATTGGGCATACGTGGCCTCATTGGTCTCCGGATAGAGATCCAGGAAGGTCTGTCTCACCTGGATGTAATGTTGGGTCTCCATCCGAAGCCTCCTGAAGTGTTCTAGCGGTTTGTTGTTCAGGTAACGGGGTAGGCGGAGCACTTTTTCCGTGTTGGTGAGACCATCCCAGTCTGTTTTCTGGTCATATGTCCGAAAGAACTGGGCGGCTGGGTAGGTCCCGTCGAAGCTCTGGACTTCTATCTCCGTCCGATGGGTCACGCGGTCGCTGGTGGTCTGAAGGGCAGATAAACACGCCGCGAGGCGTGCCAAGACGGCCGGCAACTCTGCCGACGGAGGGGGTGGTTCTATTTTGGGAGTACTTACGGCGGGGTTGTTTTCTCCCTCTGCGGTGTCTTCCTCCGCGTTTTGCGTTTCGTTTTTCTCGTCCATCCTGTCGACTCTCTGTTATATAAAAAAAAATGCTTGTCGACTTCACTGTGATAAAGTGCTTTGTCCTGAGAATCCTCGGGAGTGGATGGGGTTTTGTATGTTTGGGCAGTCGTTATCGATGGCGGTGGATGAAAAATCGGCACACTATATCGATTAATGAATCACAAAACACCTCGGAATATTAATCATTGGCGGCTCGGGAGAGGAGATGGAAGGATTTTCGCGATTAAATTGGATTGAGATGACTCACATCTTGGACCTCGAGGCACTACTTTTAGAAGATGCACACACACGTCTTGACACACACGTTACACCGACCGAACTCCGGTTGCCCCACCCCCCGGCTTGGGTCATGTGGGACCCTGCTTGACCTTTGATTGGTCCCTGTCTCTGTCGGCCATGATGGTGAATTTGGTCGGGAAGGAGCTTTGCCTAACATCCCAATCTCTCAGGACATTCAACTCTGGCATATGAGGGCCTCTTTGTTCTAAGTGACCTAGATACACGACTTGGATCTGTCGTTCTTTTCTCTTCTACTTCTTCCATCTCCACGTCCTTTGACTGCCATCTTTATTTGAATCCATACAGAATACATTATATCCAACATGGTACATAATTATTTATTAGACAATATTCTTTATAATATTACATGTATTCATAGAATTGATGTACGAAATTGATTCGTTAAACTTTCTAAATATTATATTTCTCTTAGGTATACTCATAGCAATAAAAATTCTTTCAGATGTGGAACAATATACAAGCCTATATCAAACACGATCCTTTTATTTGATACATATGGCTCTTGAAGAAGAAGAAGCCCTCTAGAGGATTGTTTCTAATAAAGCTTCTTAGTTTTTTTCATTAGTTTCAATTAATTTTTTTAATAATCTGTTGTAGATATTTAAATTTGAATCTAGTTAAATATTTTAATACTTTCATAGTGAACATTTATGCAAAACACTTATGTAAATATAATTATGAAGATATTTCATTTTTCTTCCAAATTTTAAAAATATTGAGTTTTATTTATGATTCTGTCTACTTGTATTTTATAAAGTTGACGATCAGTTCATTACCTTGTGGTTTGTTGGTTTATTTCTATATTAAGGGTGTTCAGAACAGTTATGGCAATTCAGTTTATTTGAGCAGGAATGGATTACATGGACCCCACAGATAGTACATATTTTTATCATTGGTGCAGTTTTTTTTAAGTTTATGGTTTGGATTGTATTGAAAGCATTCCTGACATTGTTTTTCTGAGATTTCATCTTAAATATAGCAATATTATAAGTCAGTGTACCGAGTATTGGTCATTTTGTTAATCAAATATTTATATTTATATGACTTAATGAAGTCTTAATACTGTAATTTGTGTAGAAGTATTTAATTTCATGATAAACAATAGCTATATATAATTATACTTTCCATTGAACTCTGGATTCATGTTACAGATTGTTTTCACAGATGTTTTCCATCAGTTACTTTAGAAACATTTTTAACTACTACTTTTGGATCTATTTCATTTTTCAGATTTCCCGAATTCCTCCTGTAAAACATTATACTTGCGAAGGTGATTTTTATGACAAACGAATTCCGTGTGTTGAATATTTTATTGATTTTAATTTTCCCACCGTCTTCTCTTATTTGATGGTGTTAGAGATAGCTTGAGTAACATCAGAAATTGTTTCGTTGTTGACATGAGCCGCAATTAGCGTGAATTCAATGTTTTGGGTTTGTTAATCTTTAACAATTAATTGATGTCCTATTTTTGTTACTTGCGCAAATGTGAGTCTGTTCACTGATATGTGAAAAAAATATTGTCCATTGCTAAGAAACTATTGCCTTAGTTTGATTACTCATTGTTGATAAAAAGGACAAGCCATTTTAGTAAAGTTTTTTTTTGTAATTTATTAGTAAAGTATTGAAATACTTTTTTCATCCTAATATAGATTTATATAATTTATAACTGAATCAATTTTTTTAGTTTAAATAAGAATCCATGTTTTTGCATATCTATATAGAAATGTAAAATTTACATGAATTTACGATAGCGAAATTTCAAAGCATGTAAATTAATCCTATTAAATATAACAAAGAATAATTTACAAATATATTAATAGTTTATTAATATAAGCCAAATTATTTTGAAGATATTATAAATATCCACAATATAAATGCGTAAGGTTTTTAGATATTTTTTTTTATAAAAGTTTATCGCAATTTTCATATGTCTGAAAGTAAAACAAATTTGAAGTCAATATTTACCGGGATTCACGGAGCGATGCAACACACATACTTAACGAAATTTGAAAATTATCCCGCATGTGTTTCTTTTGAACGAAAAATCGAAATTTATTTTAAGGATAAATAGCGATTATTTCTATCCTTAGGGATGAAGTATGAAAGGATGAATTGTGAAGAGTAATAATGAACGGAAAAATATGGACACTTTTATTTTACGTTTATCATCACAATTCATCCTTTCATACTTCATCCTTAAGGTTAGAAATAATCGTTATTTCTCCTTAAAATAAATTTTGATTTTTCGTTCGAAAGAAACACATGCGGGATAATTTTCAAATGTCGTTCTATAATTATAAGCCGCATTATATTGCATTACACATACTTAAGACCAGAAATATTTGGTGTCAAATCCAGCAATATAAAATATTTACATCAGTTTCCTTCGAGGAAATACTGGAATAGTATCGATCTCATCGCCATTTTCCACCATCTCCTGGCTGAGGTAGCGATGGCCTGTGGTATGTCATATATTATAAATTAATGCGAAAGTTAAAACATCAATTTATTCTTCTGAAACACAAAAGATGATTTGAAAGCATTGTAGTTTAAAAATTTATATATTTTTTAAAATTAGGAATTCTAATTTTTTTGGTCTCAAATAATGGACTCAAAATATATTGCACAAATCAATACACTGGCAATGTGTTTCTTTTAAATATCATCAAATTCACTCACTACTGATGAACCAAGCCCTCTCATTCAATAACTCATATCATTGCAGTAAGGTCTGTAGAGATAATATTTGATGATATTATTGAAAAGAAACACATTGCTAGTAAATTATTTGTGCAAATGTTTAACGATGGCAATTAAATTTATAAAATCAAAAATATATCTACCATTGTTGTCAAGATATGTCTAAATCGTTATAATTCACCTATAGAAGGCCAAGAGATGTCTAAGATGACGAATAGATAGATTATTAAATACGACATGGTCTTAAATGCGATATATCTTATTTTTGAAAAAAGCGATATACACAAATTATATTATGTACAGGACAATATTCGGGTCTCGAATACAACTTGATCATAAATTCAGTTTTTCAAATTGAAAGAGATTGAGATTATAAATATTTTATTACAAAATCCCTATATAAGATTATATATATATAATTTAAAATATAGTATATATATGAATAAAAATATTTAATGATAAATATGTGAATAAATAGATTTAAAATATATATAAAATAATCGAAAGAGAGAATCAACTATATAAATATATTTTTTTAAATCACACGAAAACAACAACAAAAAGATCCTATATATAATTTCCCCTTAATGTCTTCTTTGATCCTTAGGGTAACTGAATAAACGAACGCATATAACACTAGAACTATAGAACTATGACCCAATTAAATGATTCCACTACGAAAGGACAATCCCTCAATAAAGCCATTATAAAAGAGATGAATAGTGAGAACTAGAAGGATAAAAAAAGAAGGAAGAAGATATTTTCCCAGAGTTCTCACTTTAAAAACCAATATTTATTTAATAAACTGGATTATCCCTGACACATTGGGGTGAAAGGGAAACTTTAAATAGAGGATGAGGAGAGAGAACTCTTAAAGAGACTTGTTATCACGTCGAGGAAAGAATTAAGGTGGATATCTTTTAGACGAATTAGTCACTAGTAGGTGTCTATATAAGTTGTATTCATGTGCGTATTTTTATTATTTATAAATTATTCAAACTTTTTATTTGTTTCTAAATGCTGAATTTATTTACCGAGTAAGCTATTGTCAATAACAAAGTTTAGAAATTCAATTGCCATCTATCGTAAAAATTTCTAACAAATATATTTACTGGCAATGTGTTTATTTTCAATAATAGCATCAAATATCATCTCTACAGACCTTACTGCAATGATGAAAGTTATTGAATGAGAGAGCTTGGTCATCAGTAGTGAACCTTCTCGCCTAATTAATATCTAGACCGCTTCTCAAGAGTTTTGCTCGATGCAATACCTTGAAATTATATGTACGTACCTCTACAGATCTATAAGCTTATGTCCATAGATTCACTAAACACACCATAAAATGCCTTCTATAGAAAATGCAGAGTATATCCCAAACCAATTCAACACAATAGTAGAGCGTTCTAGAGATTAATTTGGCGAAACCGCTGAGAGGGTTCACTACTGATGATCCAAGCCCTCTCAATCAATAACTTATACCATTGCAGTAAGGTCTATAGAGATATTATTTTATGATATTATTAAAAATAAACACATTGACTGTAAATATTTTGTTACAAATTTTAATAACAAAGTTAATTTATGTGAAAAAATAGTACAAATGTAATATTGTACTGGGATAAGGTGCATAAATTAAGAAAAAGGCTTCTTCTTATCGAGCAACTGAAAGTTGCTGATGGCTTGCGCCATCTATCGGAATAAATATCAACTATTCTCGTTGATTTTTAATTATTCCAGAATTGGCCAAATATACCCATTCTTGATTAATCAAGAAAAGCTAACCACGGACGCGTTTCGGGCTGTTGGCCCTCATCAGCGTGGTGCAAGCCACGTTAAAAGGTTAATTTAGTTATTAGGAATAGAACGATATATTTTGAAGCTTTTCTATTCTTTCATTTTATATAGCAGAGATACATGTTCAGGCCAGTATAAATATACTCAATAGTATGAATAAACTCGCCGAATAAACCAACCTTAGCTCGGGTATTGTAAAATTTCATTTTTACCATTTTCCTGGGTATAGGTGGCCCCTAACAAATCTTTGTTTAATATATATTTTAATAGATGTTGTTGTGTGGGGGAGAGAGAATGGATTCAAATAATTCTATTGATAAAAACTAATACAAATATATGTGCAGTTGCTATAGAAGAACTTTAAACGGAATATCTATTAGTGATAAAAACGGATGCTATACTTTTATCTCACATCAGGGGGTCTTCAGTTTTAGACTTATTCATGGTTTCTCCTGCACTACTGGAACTTGTTCTTGACCTAAGTATCGAAGGCTTGCCTTACTCCGGTCATTTGCCACTTCTTCTAAAACTAAACGGATCAGACAATACAAAAGCGAAAAGCCTACCTTTAGAGTATATTCCTGTAAAAATATTTACCTGGTCAATAAATAAAGCTTCGACATATGAACTTTGTCTCGAAGACCTAAATGCTTTCCAACTACCGGAAGACGCCTCAATAGATCTATGTGCTGACACTCTTACTAGCAGGATTCAAACATCAATGATGAGAGCAGGAATGCTAACAAAGGGAAGAGCGGATAGTTCGCGGTCTAAGCCATGGTTTGACGGAGAATGTTATACAGCAAAAAATATATGAAAAGAAATCTGAGGTTATATTTGACTCTCAATACTCCTATTTATAAAGATTTGTTTATTATGAGTAAACGCAAATATCTATCATTGCTTAAATACAAAAAGAACAAATACTCTGATTCTGTTAAAGCTGCCCTTAGCAATGTTAGGGACTCTGCCGAATTTTGGAAAACAATTGCGTCCTTTAAGAAACGGAATAGCACAAAAGGAAACATTGACATCTCAGAGTGGGAATCCTTCTATAAAGGTTTATTGTCGCCTCCTCAAAGAATTGTGGCTGATATGCCTACTCTACTAATTCCTATTGACCCCGAGCTGGACGCCGAAATTTCACTTTTGGAAAGTGCGAGGGGAATCGCTAGCTTAAAAAACAATAAAGCAGCAGGTTACGATAGTATACCAAATGAACTCTCAAAGCCATACCTGAGAATAGTTTAATTCTTTTATCTAACTTATTCAATAAAATATTAACTAAATCCCAAGTTCCTTCACAGTGGTCAAAAACCATCATCCAACCAATTTTCAAAAATGGTGATCCGAATACACCATCAAATTACACAGGTCTACAAAAAAAAACTTTTTTTTTTGCACAAGAGAACCTGATGGTGTTTCTAGTGTAACTTTTCATGCTGAACTCAAAAATCTAATCAGAAATTTCCCATCACCCATGGTTTTTGCCTGACGATCTTTTTTTAGTATTGGGATAAATACATGCATCCAACATGAAAGAGACTTACGAAAACATGAAACTGCTTTTGAAAAAGATAGAATATGAAAGATACGGTTGGAAAATATGCAGCGATTTGAAAGTCGTTGCTCTCTTGCGTGGATTACAGCCTGGATATACAAAATTTTGTTGTTTTCTGTGTGAGTGGGATAGCAGAGATAGGGAAAGGCATTACATTAAAAAAATATGGCCAAACAGTAAAATCTTTACTCCAGGATATAAAAATATTGCAAATCTACCCCTGATCGATTCAGAAAATATTTACTTACCACCATTACACATTAAACTGGGATTAATGAAGAACTTTGTCAAGGCAATGGATCGAAATGCCAGTGGATTTGCCTACCTAAAACAAAAATTTTCTAGTATAAGTGAAGCGAAGATTAAAGAAGGCATTTTCGTTGGACCTCAGATTCGAGAATTGCAGCAGGATGGAAGTTTTCAAAATAGTTTTAATGAAGTTGAAGCAGCAGCATGGAATTCCTTTAGAAACGTTTGCAAAAACTTCTTAGAAAGTGTCAAGGTTGAAAATTACCGAGACATAGTTAATGATCTGTTGCTTTCCTACAAGACACTGGGATGTAACATGCCCTTCAAGATCCATTTCCTGCATTCACATCTAGATTTCTTTCCAGACAATCTTGGCGCAGTTAGCGATGAGCATGGTGAGAGGTTTCATCAAGCTATATCAAGCATGGAGAAGTGGTACCAAGGTAAATGGAGTCCCGCTATGCTTGCCGACGACTGCTGGGCACTCAAGAGGGATCTACCACAAGCAAAGTATAGAAGAAAATCCACTGTCACTGCTTTTCAATAATAAATATGTTTCGTTCATATATGCCTATATATTAACAATATTTCCAAATTCAAGTAGGTGTATCTCAGAAATATTGTGTAATAGAAAAAAACTAATGGTATATTTGGATTCAGGACATGTAGATAAGATGCTATTTCTTTGTGAACAAAGAAAAATATTTTTGGATAAACCAGTTACGTGACATTGTTTGCAATTTTTAGTGTATTTATCCCAATACTAAAAAAAGACCGTCACGCAAAAACCATAGGTGATGGGAAATTTCTGATTAGATTTTTGAGTTCAGCATGAAAAGTTACACTAGAAACATAATCAGGTTCTCTTGTGCAAAAATCTTGTTGACCAGTGTTATAGGGGCATTGCCCTTATATGCAACTTGTCAAAACTTTTTACATCCATATTAAAAAATAGACTAAGTAATTGGATTGAAAATAGAAAACTCATAGCAGAAAACCAGGCAGGATTCAGAAGGGGCTACACGTGCCAAGACCATATCTTCACGCTTACATCACTAATCCAAATGACACTAAACCGCAAAAGGAGGAACCTTTACGCATTCTTTGTTGATCTTAAAAAAGCGTTTGATACAGTTCCACATCTACTATTATGGAGAAAGCTTGCGCTTGTTGGTTTAAGTGGGCGATTTATCAAACTTATACAGAACTACTATGCTCAAATGATGGCAGCGGTCAGATGGAACGGCTCTTTTACAGAATTTATCAAAATACAATCATTATTATTTTCATTAACGATCTGGTTGCTACGCTGGATGATTCTGACCTGCCAGGTATATACTTACCGGGCCATGGAACTATACACCTCCTCTTGTTCGCGGATGATATAGTCCTCCTTGGTGAATCCAAGATAAATCTTCAAATAAAGATTAATTTAATAAAAATATATTTTGAGGAAAATGGTTTAACTCTGAACCAATCCAAGTCTAAAATCGTAGTGTTTCGAAATGGAGGCCGCTTGGCCAGATCTGACGTTTGGTTTTGGGGCCAACAACCCTTGACAGTATCTTCAAAATATACGTACCTTGGCTACCCCTTAACTACCAAGAATCCAACTGCTTACGTGGCGCAGCACTTTAAAAGCAAAGCATTGGTTGCTACAGACGCAGTATGGAGAATACTAAGTCAAGAACCAAATCGTTCGGAGCAGTGATGAAACTACTTGACTCCATAGTTTTATCCACGTTGTTATACTCGGCCCCACTGTGGGCGACGAATCAGATAAGAGTTGTAAACCAGATCCAGGATATTTTCCTACGGCGATTTCTTGACCTTCCCAAATATACTCCGGGCTACATCTTACGAACAGAAACCGGAAGGATGTCCCTCGAATTAAACATTACGAAATTGATTCTAAATTTCTGGATAAGGATTTTAAAAATGGACAGGACAAGATTACCCTATGTTTGCTTGTCCCCGCTCTGGAAAGTTTCAATTGTGGGAAAAGCGGGAAACGACTTTATTCATAACCTGAATAGCATCATTGACTCTAGGGGTTTTTCTTTTCTTAAGAACTGTGAAGATTATATGGTTGTGCGAGGAGAAATGCCTAGAATTATTCAAACCACAGTTGGACCAGCTACTCCAATTTGACCGAGCTAAGATACAAAACTCAACTCATTTTATTCACTATCAAACTCTAAGTAGCTCCGTCACGACGGAGGACTACTTACTATCAAACCTCCCTTTGAAAATTAAACGATTTATAGCCCGTCAAAGGATTCTATGGCTACTTTTCCGCGAGGATATCACGGGATTTTGGAACAACGACCCTTTAAATTGCTACTTCTGCAATGTTGACATCCAAGACAATTTGGTCCACTATCTATTCCATTGCCCATTCCTACATGAAAAGAGACTGGAAATTCGCGAAATTTCGGGGCCAACTCACTACAATGAACAAGATGTATATAAAATCTTCACTACTCTCCTGCTGGATAAAACATTTGTTTATAAATATTTTAAATATTTCAAGGCGATTGATAAAATGAGAGAAGAAGTGCTCAACTCCACAGACAACGGCTGATTGCTCCCCCTCCCCTCTAAATTGCTTTTCCTCCTCACTCATGTACATATATAACCTTTCAGGGGAATCCCCTTTTAAGACAATAGTGTCTTAATAAAGGTTTTTGTTGTTGTTGTTGTTGTTTTTGTATAGAATAACTTTCTTTTATTTATCCAAGTATGAATCAAGTATTCTTCGAGCCAATTGTTCTTTAACGGGCTTGTTGATAAAGACGAGAGATGTATCGAATAATTCGTCTGTTAAATTATCTCACCTTGGCTGAATACATTATAAAGCCATAACGAGCCATCTATATAAAAGAAACATTCGTGTTTTAATGTTTTTATTTCCTATATATGGATGGCGCGTTATTGCTTTATAATCAATTTATGGATAACTAGCTTTGACCTTATTGTTTGCGGAAGAGCATTGTTCAACACAAATATCTATTCATTATAAAGGACGGCGGCGTGTGATTATAAAACAATACTTAAAGTTATGCGGTGAAACTTTAAGTATTGTTTTATAATCGCACGCCGCAGTCCTTTATAATGTATTATAAGTTACTTTAAGTATTATTAACGAACGGAAAAATACGTCCAGGGTAGCCTAGTGGACATGGCATCTGCCCGGTAAGCGGAACGTTGTGGGTTCGATTCCCGCCCCTGGACACTTTTATTTTTCCGTTCGCCATTACTCTTCATATTTTCACCCTTTCATACTTCATCCAAAAAAGTTAGAAATAGTAAATATTTCTCTTTGAAATAAATATTGATTTTTCACAGAAAAGAAACTTATGCGGTGAAACTTTAAGTATTGTTTTACAAATATCTATATTTGTTATAATACCTTGATAAAGGTTGGCGTTCGGTCAACTGAAATATTGATAAAATAATATTTTGATCCAATATATGCTTTTTAAATTAAATATCTATATGTAATTCTACTTTCCTATAAGTTTATGTACATAGTTTGTTTGAGTACCATTTCTAAAATTCTACCATTCAGTGCAAAATATATTAGCATAATCGTCCAATACAGTATTAGAGTTCTAAGAAGCAGTCTGGTAGATTAAAAAGCGAAACCGCTGGAAGGGTTCACACACCACTGATAAACCTAGCTCCTCAAATATAATTTTCATCATCAAGGACAGTAGAAGTTTTTTTCATGCGTAAAATAAACATTGGTGCTTTAATGTCTTTATTCCTTAGTTGAATGAATGTTCTTGTTTTTAAACGTTTTACCGATTCAACGCTTGCTACATACAAGCTATAATAATTGTATTGATTTGAAGATGTTCAACTCAGGCAAGAAATTAAATTTAAAAATGTATGTGCTTCATCTTACCTTCCATAGAGATGTCCTCTAGCCATCGACACAGCAATTTGCAGATTGAGTAACCTTGGCTCTGCACAGTCAAGATACTAGAGCTGGCATGTTTTTCAGTGAACATTACAATTATATATAAACACTCCCAGACTCTACCTAAGCATTGAACATTCTGATAAACTGTTAAACAACCTACACAGGGCGGGTTTATAACTGCTAGTCACTAGTGAGCTGTACAGCCCTGATATTTGCATTTTGCGCTCATAAACCCAGGTTATCCATATGTATATTTTATCGTGAAGATAGAGGCTGCCTGGCCGGCATTCATATTTCTTGAAAAAAAACTGGCCGAAGTATCTTTTTTCAAGAAATGTATATTTTAGTACAGATTGTCATACGCAAAATTAGTTTGTGTGTATGAATACTGAATAACGATGTAGTTTGAATTAAATAGAACTTGAAAACTATCTCACAGATATTAATTAAAACATCTCGCCATAGAAATGTGGAATTTCTTGTTTAAAATCGGCGATTTTAGATTTTGAAGTTTTGATTAAAATCTCTTACAACAAAATATTTTAATGAGAAAAAACTGAATGTTTTTGATACATATTACCAAATAAAATCTAGCAATATAACAACTTAGATAAAGTGTATTGGCCTATTTTCACCACTGCTCTTCATCCGATTTCTCGATAGAGAGCTATTGATCAACTTAATAAATTGTAACGTGTGAATTTATCAATACTGATTACTTTAATCCCAAACATATAAACGGAAGAAATGAAAATATTAGGCAAACCTAGCCCATCAGTGATGATCCTTCCCAACATTTCGTCTATTTACTCTATCATATCCACCATTGATGAAATAAGATCTTCCAATATTGTGTGTTATCTTCTCTTTATAATATTTGTAGAAATTAGGATTTTAAGAATATTTATTATTGTCAATGATGATAATATTTCTTCTTTGTTGTTGTGTTCAAATGTTTTTCCTATTATTGTCGATTTGTATATAGCATAGCAACTGTGTGAGAAACATCGACATGAAAGGACTGCTTGTTTTCAATAAACAACTTGAAAGATAAAACAACATATATATAGGCTTATAAGAAAACATAGCTCTGTAAACAACTAAATCGACATGTCAGCTTTCATCTATTACCTGACGTCTGAGACTTTTCTAAAGGTTCACTCTCGCTGGAAATATTTTTAAAAATTATTTTGAATGATCGAGTGAGACGCGTCTTTAGCGAAGGTTTTTTGAACTTCCGAGTTCCCTCCTTTAAAATAATGTCTTAAATATCGATTCATCCAGCGTTTAGCTAAATTTGTTCCTAAAAACAATAATTTATTTTATAATTAATCCTAATTATATTGTCTCTCCAGCTTTTATTACTTTTATTATATTGAAAAGAGGCAATCTTGATTTATAGAAAGAAAAATTCAAGAGATAATTTTAAATTAAGAAGAATTTAAAACATCATCTACTATACAATATTAAAGTCCATGTCTCAATAAAGACCAATTTAGGTCACAGAAGCCGTATTTAAAGAAAAATGAGCTTACTATATTAAAAGATTATATAATATTTTCATATCCTAGTGTTTTGCTTGTTATTTTATTTGTGCACGTTTAATTTTTCCAATATTTTTCTCAGTAAAAAAAGGGGGCAAAATGGCCAAGGATCCTGTACAAATTTGAGCGAACAGTGACCAATTTAATGTCCCCTGCTGTAAAAAACGCGATATTATATCCTGTCGGGAGAGATGAAAGGTTATTAAGGTAGAATGAAAAATCAATCATCTGGGTCGATACCATCACCTTCCTCTCTGGCTTTATTCCCTCCGTCTTTAATGTATTTTATTTTAGATATAGCTTCTCTCTTCTGGTGTGTTTGAGTGTGGGGTAGTTTGCAATATCTGTGTACTCTCTAGATACACCTTTGTTAAATATATTGTGAAATCTTGTATATTGCCCGTATAGAAGCCTGAAAACAGCTACAACCTACACCAATAGATGGCGCTTTAGCTTATTTCTAGTCTGGGACTGGTGTGGGAGTCGCCTACTGTTGTGGTCCTGTTTCCTGGGGCTAAGAATTGTAAATACCCGTTTAAATTGGCTCTGGGATGTAGCGTACTGTAAATACCCGTTAATGGATATATATTCGAGTTCTTATGTAATATGGATTAAAGATTACAATAAAGAGGAGTGTTAGTAGACTTGTTGCCGATTGCTGTTTTGACTCTTTCTCCAACACAGTAGCTACTCTTCTGGTAAATCTCTCGTGTCCTTCCACCAGTAGCAAGGCCGAGAGATACTGCCAGAGGGAAAGGAGATCCATGGGAGGAGTAGTTCTCGGAGGATCTTTGGGCTGTCTGCAGAGTAGAGCTACAGAGGTTAAGCAACGGAGACAGGGTAGATGATCCACGGTAGAGGAGCGACGTCGTCGCGAAGAACCAGAGGGGACAATATAATATCGTCTTTTATATATGATATAATTCGGATTTAACATAGAAAAGGGATTCCAATAGGATGTGACAGCTACTGATGCTGGTAGAATCAATTGGAGGATTTTATAAATCCTAAACTCAATATATAATATATGAATTTGAATAATAATAATTAAAAATAATGAATAGAATAATTTACTTCTTAAATTTGATATATAAACTAATTTGGCCAAATGATACATTCTCTGCCGCACTTTTACAACAGAACAATGGCTAGGGCTGAAATATTTACGGCTCAAATAACTTCGATAATTAATTTACGTTTTTTTTAAACTTGAGCAGCCGATCTCAGAAGTGGGCCTCTCAAAAATATAAATCTGTGTATTATTGCTAATCATATTTACCATTGATGTATATGCAAATCATTGGGCACGCCTTTTATGCTAAGATCCTTCGCCGTTGATGTATATGCAAATCATCAAACACATCTTGTATGCCAAGATCCTTCGAACGAAAAAGCAGCTGATTTTTGAACCTAGATATGTTTTAATTCAAGATATCAAATACAATGGTGTCCAAAATTAAGGTAACAAACTCTTAATGTTAGTTTTCTTAAAATATATAGAATTGTTTTGAACGAAAATTTGTAGATGAATAGAAAAAACTTTAACAATTTCTATTATTTTTCGTTTTTATTATTATATCTATAAAGATTTAGTGTTTATTACCTTAATTTTTGGACACTAGTGTATATATGTAGCTTATTAGAAGAAAATTTCATTTGTATTTCCAAGTATCGTTTCCAAGCTATCAATCCTAGCTGATAACCAGCTTAAATTTCTTAGTTTTATTTTTTAAAATAAATATTTTTACTTCTAAATAATGCAAATATATATATTTTTTTGCCTCTGAATGGATAATCTGACTGAACTTACGCCTTCTTGCTCTCCAATTATGAGTCAATATTGTCTCAATTTTCTAATTTGTATTTTGTAGTGGCTCAAGTAATGATATTTTATCATATACTCTGGTTAAACTTACAATTCAACGCTTATTCAGAATTGTAATATAATTTTCAATGAAATATAAGGAATATATGCCAAGATTATTGAATTTAAAACTTCACATTTATATGAATACGCTGATAAAACAAACCAAATAATTTATATTTTGTTAATGTCTTTTTTTACACAAACACAGAAAATAAAAATTTATTAACACAGTTGAAGGAAACGGTCAGTATGTTGATCAGAAATTTGATAGAATTCACAACAAACTGTCTTCTAGCTAGACCTCATACACGCAGATTGCTCGTAGAGATTCGATGGTGAAATGTATTGAAAGAAAGCAGCAGACAAGCAATAATGGGTTTACATTGATCGCAGTTCCTCTGGACAATGGGCTTATCCCTGGCCGTCAGGTAATCTCTGACAAGGTTAAAAAAAACTAAGATAAAATAGCAATAGGATAAAAATATAGCATTACGATAAATGCTATAGGTATAAAATATAGATAGAGAAGGTAGATCTGTATCTAGGTAGAAGGTATTGCTGGAAGAAATGGGTGACACAGAATAATTAAGAAACACCAGCAAGATCTTTATTCCACGATCAGAGACCCTATAATTGTAGTTTAAAATGTAAACAAACTAACGGAGGTTACAACATTTTTACAAACTAAATGTAGTATGAAGCCGGTGGTAAATGATTCATAGAGCGAAATGCGGGTTCTATTCCTCATGAAGTCTAATGCTTCACATCATAATATTGTATAATACGTTTATCCACGTGTTTATCAAATAGTAAAAAAAATCAGAGACAAACTTGCTGAGTGTGAGCGCTGTCATGAAAATTATAAGATTATGAATAGGCTATATATGTTACAATTCAACACTCTGTGTTAATTCAACCTAATTATTAACTCGGGAATTGAGACCAGGAAAAGGTTTGTTTGTTGTGTATTGCGACGGGAAACCACGTTTGTTCTGGCTTCAGAAATTCTATCATTGCTTTAAAAATCCTGATTTCAAGAATGGCAGATCTTTTGATCACAGAGTGAATCCCACCGATTGCCTATTTACAAATTCCAAATGAAAATGATCATTCAAAGAACCCAATACCAATGCGAGAATGACCAACACTAACACAGCGTTATATGCTTACTACTTAATACAAGGAAAAGTAATATAAGAATGACTGATCTACCTGCCAGTATTACAGATGATCCCCCGGGCCTCATTTTCATACAAGAACCTTACATTGTACAAAGTAAAGTTTGTTTGGATCCACGGATCAAGTATAGAGGAAAAACTATATACGACAACAATCATCCTGAATCGAAACATTAAATATAATACAATTGTAAATATTACAAAAATATCTACTTCTGTATAACCATTTCTATTTTAAAATATAAGGAATAGATACATTGTTGCAAATTTTTAAATGAATCCAAACTCGCTCAAACATATCTGCTATTCATTACAGAACTACTGAAAACCTTTGGTAAGTTTGTTATTGTCCTCTGTGGGAACTTTAATTCAAGAAATCCCGTTTGGTAAGATAGATCAGACAGCCATTTCTAAAGGTTTTAAAATCCACTCCATTGTTGACGAACATAGCTTATTTGTTCATAATATAAAAAATACCTAAATTCTGATATTCAAACATAATAGATCCCACGATATCCAACAAAATTTCAATAAGTACTGTACAAATTGGAACACATCAATATTGATTAATAACTCGGATTATATTGCGATAATCTCTTTATTTCAATGTACATATACATTAGCAGAAAGTTGAGCGAACGTTTAGATGGAAATTTATTGAAAATAATGCTAACACACTAGAGAACTTCCACAGATCCCATCAAATATTTGAATATATTATTCGGAGAACTGAGCAACATTTGAAACACACGAGAGATATTGAAAGAGGAATTTGGAAACTTAAAGGAATAATTAGTGATATACTATGTTCATTATTTGATGTTAAATAACATTCAGCACAAATATCTAATACGAAGTAGTGAAATGGGAAGCTGTAAAAATGAATGCAGTTTTTATTACATTAGAAATTTATACTATCGGAATTGATTAATCAACGAAAATACTTTTAAAAATCAGCAAGAAATAAATATAATAATAATATGAAAGAGAAAAAAGGTAAAATTTGAGCGAATTATTTAAGAAATTTAATTTAAAAAACCTTTCGGCAATTATTTTTAGACTTTACTTTTTTTTTTTGCTTCTCCCTAGTACACGTGGTACAGGTCATGATAATCATGGTGGGTAGAAGTAGCCGACTGCTTCTACTTTAAGTTCACCACATGTCTAGATATGTAGAAAACAGTTCGAATTTGCACTCACAAATGTTTCAGAGCCCCGTATGGTTACTTGTACTCGCTGGTGGTTTTGGACTTTTGCAAGAATCGGGGGCCATTGGAGCATTTTTTTTTTAAATCAGAAAAAAAAAGTGTCAATGTGGGATTCGATCCTGAGTCGTAGCGGTCGAAAACCAACGGTTCAGACCACCCTTCCACCGACTCCTGTTTAATAATTGAAATGATTGAATAATAAATATATCAGAAAGAGAGAGGATTGTCTATTGTAGAAAAAAACTGGGTCCAACTATGATAAACAACAACAACAAAAATGTTTACTGCATCATTTATTTCCAGACGCGATGCAATAAGATAAAAATAAAGGCTATCATATCAAGCTTAGATATTATACGAAAAATAAGAATTATATTTATAATATTCAAAAAATAACTATTTTATCGCGCGATATATAGTTATAAAATAAATAATATTTTTTCAAAATTGAATATTTTAAGAAAGCGTCTGGACCTAACTACATTAGCAATCATATAATCAAACATGCTGGTACCCTAATAACCCCATTTTTGCATAAATCATTCAATAATTTCCAAATATAAATAAATAAAGAAAGAAAATATGCAAAGTGTTAATTATGATCAGTAAAAACCGAAATCAAACGTTATAAGATCTCTGTGTATGTTGTGTGTGTTTTGAGATACTAAAATCTATTGAATGAAACCTCTTTTTTATTATCTAACCAACTGATTCAAAATAGTTTTTAAACGACTTGTTTGAAATTTTAATTATGATTAAAGTAACTCGTGACAAAATATAGCGCTGCATATTTATGTTAAAAAACGCCTGTGAATCTAAATACATGTATAATTAAACTAATTATAAACTAAACTATCATTTTAAATCATTAATTTGTTCAGGTGATACTCCTGTTGAAGAACTGACAATTCGAAAGCTTGAAAGTTACACAAGAAACTCTGCCCTGGAAGCTTTGTTTATTTTATAATAAAATATTTTTACAATGTACCTTTAAAAATGTGTGTGTTGATTGAAAAAATTTAGAATTTATAAAATTTTCACAAGAGAAGCTTGTATAGCATCTATATAGGCTGAAACGGAATTGTGTGAATGTAGAAGGAGAAAGTAATATCTATCATTACCCCCATCTAACTACATATTGGAAAAGAAGACCTAACTTTAAAAGTGATATCTATAAATACAAATGCTATTCTGCGAGTTTCCTGATAGAATATTCAAAGCAAGCATCTTATATCTCTTTTTGGCATTTGTATGCTCGGCATGGGACAAACAAGATGAAGGGTATCGTAAAACCCGTAGGCAATATGTAAAAAACTTCCATTCCTTA
This sequence comes from Cordylochernes scorpioides, assembly GCA_030710605.1. NCBI lineage: Eukaryota > Metazoa > Arthropoda > Arachnida > Pseudoscorpiones > Chernetidae > Cordylochernes > Cordylochernes scorpioides. Next base: position 170,570,736 of record CP092864.1, read on the forward strand.
TTTTAGCGGAAAACTGCCATTTCGTCCTTGTTTGTGTGAGATTAAGTCAACAAATCTCCTATACTCCATATACTGAAATTTCAATGATAGATTCTCTAAATGGTGTCTCCAGGAAGTAGCCTCTCAATGGAGGTTGGATTATTTCAGGACGAGCCTTTTTTTTTTTTTGCTGCAATATTTTGACTATATCTACATATTTATTGAGGAGACTTTATTCACATCAAAATATATTACGACATGATATTTATGGAATTTATTGGAACTATATTAATTAAATATATATTTTCAAATTAATATTGTCGCGCGTGCCCCCTCTTGTTCTTCTCGACGCCGCCGCTTCCTCCACCGTGGATCACATACCCTAGGCTCCGTTGCTTCACTTCTGCAGCTCTACCCTGCAGACAGCCCAATGACCCCCTGAGAATCCACTACTCACGTGTATCTCCTCGTCCTCTGGCAGTATCTCTCGACCTTACCACTGGTGTGGGGACACGAGAGACTTACCAGAAGAGTAGCTACTGTGATGTTGAAGAGAGAGTCACAACAACAACCGTTTTCAGGCCGATATTTGCGACAAAATATATTACATCATCGCTTACCCTTAAAATATCTCGAAGAGTATTTTCACTCCTAGCCTCAGTTTCCAGGGAACATGTAGTTCTTGGTGTCTCCCTTGGCAGCATCCTGATCCAACAGTGGTCCACTGGCTGCTTGGTCCCGCTGACTGAAGACTGAATACCTGTGGCTCCTCATAGTTAGACTGCTGCTGGTGCTTTGAGCCATTTTGGTCATTGTACATAGCATCTTGAACCTCACGTCTAAACTGAGCCTTGTAAGTTTTCCGATGTATCTCCTTCGTAGCTGAATGTAGAATATTCAGCCGGTTTATCTACTCTCGCCCCAACAAGGGCTTTCTACCTCTCTTGGTAACTATTGCTCGAAGCCTTGAGGTTCTGCATTGGAATTTTACATTGAAATTGATTTATCCTAGAATTGGAACTATTGTTTCATTGTTGGTTTTTAACATTAAATCCCCATTTTGAATTTGTTTATGTGAAAAACATCTATTGAAATCACTTTCTGAAATCAAGGTTAGGCCACTACCAGTGTCTACCTGAAATTTTATGAATAATTCTTATATTTTCAAATCTATAGCATATGGAGTTCACTTGTGGCACAATTCACTCTACAAGTTTATGTTCCAATAGAGTTCATGTTTTGTACCAACTCTTCACCATAACCTTGAATTTGGTGAATTTTATTTTGGTGAGTCATCTGCAGGATAGGCTTCGCGATTCTTGCAGATGGAATCAATGTGGCCTCTCTTCTTACATTTAAAACAGGTTGCCTCTTTAAATCTGCATTTTACTTTATGAATTCTTGTCATAGTGTTTATATTTCATTTTTGGTAAATATATCTTATTTCTTTCTTTGGTGCAAATTTATCAATTCTATTCTGCCATTCATCCTGATGAAGTAATTTTGCATTTTGCTCTTCGCTCTTACTGCCAATGGATATCTAGCACTCTCTACAGGGTGCTATATATCTCTGATAGAAGTAGTTCCTATATTTTTATCTCTACTCAGTAGGCCACATACAAACTTGTCACTCAAGGAATCCTCTAAAAATGTCCTTAATTTTAATTCCGATGCCAATCACTTAATCATTAAAAAAGTAATTTAAAATACTTTCTTCTTCATGTTGTTTCCTTTTAAATTACCTAAATCGTTCAACTATGAAAGTTTTGTAGAAAAATGTTCAACCAGTATTTCAATTAACTATTTTCTGGTTGCATTAGACTACATAAGTCCTGTGGTACCTTTTAAAATTTGCTTCAATAAGGGTTGATAGGTAATTTTTTTTTTGCTGCTCACCTGCATTTATTACAATAAAATATTGTTCTAATCTAATATTGTTCCAATAAATGTTTCAAATTCTTCACTCCCTTCTTCATATTCGCCAAAAGTGCAATAAAAACCATTTTGCTTTAATAACTAGAGCATTCCCCAAAAGTTTTTTTTTTTTTTGCTTATCCCTAGTACACGTGGTACAGGCCATGATAATCATGATGGGTAGAAGTAGGCGACTGCTTTTACTATAAGTGCACCACATGTCTACACATGTGAAAAGCAGTTCGACTTTGCACTTACAAATGTGCCAGAGCCCCGTTTGGCTACTTGCACTCGCTAGTGGGGTTGGACTTTTGCAAGAATCGGGAGCCATTGAATCATTTTTTTAAACATAAAAAAGTGCTCAATGCGGGAATCGAACCCGGGTCGTAGTGGTCGAAAACCAATGGCTCAGACCATCCTTCCACCGTCCCCAAGGGGAATATACTTGTATATATATTTCTAAAATCAATATTTCAAGTTAGAGTGCGTTCATTCAGAAAGAATTGGAGACTTTACTATGTATTAAGATGAAAAAAAAAACATAATGAAACAATCTAAATTTCACATGAGTATGACAACAATTGTTTAATTGTTAATAAATTCATTTTTTTAAGACTGGAAAGTAGCTATGAAATGAAAATATTGTGAAAATTTCCACAGGGAGAAAATAGTAAAAGCAAATACTCTTCTCCCGTCAAAATAGATGCAAAAGATTCTGGAAATTTCAGGTTCCGTGGAACCCATGTGGATCCCATGATATCAAAGCTGCCCTGAACTGACAAGGGCCATAGCTCTTAACAATAATCACTAGGCGGTACCAAAGCTGGTGTTATGTCACCGGTCTGATTCTGCTAGCTTGCAGAGTCGGTTCTTGCTCCTATTTTGACGGGGGATGGAGGCATAGGTATATTTATATATGTAATGACATATTATATATTCATCCATAACTTTTATTTTGATTTATAAACTTCAGACTCACCCTGCCTTTCTTACAACCTGAAACAGGAGACAGAAAGTAAGTCGATCAATGTTAGAAACTTTGGAATAAAAAGGAAGAAGTTATTTGTTTGATGAGAAAGAAAATCATTTTAATGCTTATTATAACAACTTAAAGGTGATACTCTTCTCCAACTAGAACAAAAACGGTGAATACGCACTTTTTCTTAAAATGACTACACTCATGGTCAAAACTTAAAAAAGGTGTACCTTTTAGCATGTATATCGGAATTCAGACTCTGAATGATATTTGATACACAGTGACTTTTATTGAAAACACAGGAGATAACTAAGTGTGAACAAAATTGACTCTGTCCCTTCCTTCCAAAAAAAAAAAAAAAAAAGTAAACGATCAGCGATATCAAAGAATTTCTACTTCCTCAAGATGAGTAGATATTTTCAGGTCGAATCTGTGGGAATTAATAAACGTGTATGCTTCCGCGTTTGTTAAATTATCGTATGATTTTAAATACGTTTCTTTTGTGATAAAGAGTTAGATATTACACACACAACAACAACAACACATATTGCATTTTATTTTTTCACAGAGAACATTAAAACTTTGTATTTTTATATTATTTTACTTCAAATAATAGCTTGCCGAAATTCAATATTTGCACGGACCTTTAGTTCTCTCCTTTCTATCACTACCTAAGTGGCGTGGTTAAAAATGAAAATTAAAATGGAACAAATTCACAAACATAGACGCAATAACATCTTTAAGTACCGTACCCATCAATTTTTCATAAAAAGAGTAAATCAACATGTAAATCGAATGATTGTTTGGAAATAATAATCATTCAGAGAGAATTTTATTGGATAAACCTTTCAACATCGATTCTTGATCTTTAGGGCCCAGAGCATTTCAACAGAAATATTAATTCAAAACACTTAAACTCTTGGATATAAACACGTTTTGTAATTTGTGTTCCTAAAATTTCACTAGCACGTGTACTTGAACCTGAATTAAGTGACACCCAATTGATATCTGACATTTTGAGTACGACACCAATGTCGTCGTTAGAGACAGGATTTCCTGAGCGTCAATTTCAGACCTATTAAAATCCATTGGTGAGACTGACATAGTGGGGAGTGTTAGCTTTTTTTATAAGTTGTTTTCATAGATTAATATACAAGTATTTGTATTTGTATTTTTGACCATTTGACCGGGTTACTTTGCATGTATATATTTGGTTTTTGAAATGATGTAAATTAGTTAGTTATGAAAGGAAATTAAAAGAATTAATTTCTTCGAGGTGTTGGCGATTACTCTGCCTGATGTTAGAATAGGAAAGTCTTAGCTCCCAACAGTGTTGCTCACGGTCTGTAATCGACCCAGAAAGATGTATGGTCCGCCAGGCACATCAAGGCGCTGTTATTAACTATACCGGCTTAATAAGACCATGATCTCCATGGATACGCCCAAACATTACATGGGATTGTGGAATCGAATTCTTAGTTCAACACATCATCACTCCCCTGATTTCTTTCGTAATCATTATGCTGAGATAAAACTAAAGATGTTTAAATAGACAAAGACAACATATTTTTGTCGAAATGTAGAGAAAATAAAGCCTTTTCTGACCGAAGTGTCAGTTATTTTAAAGAACCAAAATGCATTGTTTAATGCATTGTTTAATGCATTTTTAAAAGGAGGGATGCCAATTTGGAAAATATATATAAGAAAAAGAGGGAAGCGGAGAAAAAGATCAGCTTGTAATATTTTAAAAATAATAGGCGCATATCCTGACACCGCTCGGCCATCTAAAATGCCAATTATATATTTATTGAAAAAAGAATGCGTGTGGATCCCATAAACACATTTTAAAATATTTCTAGGAATTGCACCATCTTTTTCAACTTTATTCAGTTTATAGATGTTTACAAACAGAAATTTAAAAAAATCTTATTGAAATCAGGGTATATTAAAGTTTGTAATATGATTTGATTCTATCTTTACCCACTTATTTTTTATTTTACTTTTCGTGAGACTTTGTATTAAAACCTTATATTAAATGCAATGTTATATATATTGTTGCATCATGGCTAATGCACCTATTTTATTTTAATTTGTTAGATTATTTTTCATATATTTTAAATTCAAATTTATATTTTATATTTATTTATTTTATTAAACTAAATACAGGGTGATCCAAAAGTCCCGCACAACTTTAAAAATTAATAACTCCGCGAATATTTGCGTTAGAGCAATGCGGTAAACACCATTGTGTTCAGGATGCAATGGGATTAATTATGGCAAATAATGAAAAATTCGAAATTGATTTTAGTTACAATTTTATTCACCAGATGGCGCTCTACCAGATTCAGATATTCAGCGGCCAAATTGTTTGATAAATTGAAAAATATAATTGAACAACACATATTTTTCCTTTTTGAATACCAGGAAAGAACCCTAATAATATCAAATAACAAATTAATAAAACACCACTTCGCCAAAAGTATGAAGAATTGATTAACGATTTTCAAATACAATCAGAGATATGTAAAATAGGCAAATGCAAATTAAAACATGTAGCAAAAATATTTATATTTTATATGGGGTTTTGTGAAATAGATTGAATGTTTGAAAAATACTGCTGATATCAATACACTAATTTTTGATATTTTAATATAGTACCAAAAATTATGATGGCACTACTAATAGGATTTCTTGCTATAAGAAATGTGTAGTTTCTTGACTAATTGGAGACCCTTGACTATTTAACTGGATATTTGTCATGATCCAACAAATGAAATATAGAGGGGAGTGACAAAATTAATTTGTCGTACTTTATTCAAAATATCCTATGGGCTTGTCAAATGTTATCATTATTTATTATACTGTACACAATTTAAAAAAAAGTTTCCCCTCAAATAAAAATAAATTTTAAATCGACCTTTTGCGTTGAAAAACGTGGTAGTAAAATCATTTTATATTATATTTTTTCACAAAATTTCTAAAGTTATTGGTATACAGAAAATATTCCTTATGCTATTTCTTCTAATGAGCGAAAAGCGAAAACTAAACATAAGGGGAAAAATTGTGTGTACCAGTGTTATTCGAGAAGTTATAACACTCTGGTTTGCACGACATAATATGTGAGCAAATGACAAACAAAAAATTACTGTTCACAAATAAAAAAAGATAGTCAAGATGTGAGGACAGCATTTATTATTCCCATATCCCAACACAAAGAGCTGCAAAATATTGGTAGATAATATAATACATGGCGGCTTATATAACACATGAGGTAACTGCCTTCTCTCTTGTATTAGGTCACAATCCTTGCTCAATGTGGCACCCTTCATTCTCAATCACCGCCTGCAGACGATAAATGACAGAATGGACAGCATTAAATAACATATCTGTTGAAATTGATAAAACGTGCCATCTGATAGAAGCCTTCAACATGGTCAATGTGGTAGGCCAGCATCGATAAACACACGATTTAATGTACCCCCATAAACAAAAATCGCAAGGCGTCAAGTCTGGTGATCTTGGAGGCCACTGGTATATAAAGTGGCGACTTATCACACGATTTTCACCGAACGTATCCTTCAGCAATTGTTTGGCACCTCGGGAGATATGAGGAGGTCCTCCATCTTTCATGAATGTTATTTCGCTTAGTGCTTTTGCCCTGCAATATGGGAATACCCTTTTCTCTTCAAAAGTTGGACATAACGTTCATCAGTTACAAAAACGGTTTTAAAAGTTCTTCCATTGATTTTTCAAAGAAAAATGGCCCTATAATAAAAGAAGTGAACCCACACAAAATTGTAACTCTAGGCTGGTAAAGTGGCATTTCTGTAAAAATCCTAGGGCTGTCTGTTGCCCAAATGCGGCTGTTTTGAATGTTAAATTCTCCGTTTAGAGAAAAGTGAGCATCATCTGTCCACAGAACATTCGACAGCCAGTTTTCATCAATATCAATTCGCCGGAAAACCCATGCAGCGAATTCTTGACGCATCTCAAAATCGCCAACTTTCAGCTCGTGAAATCTTTGAATTTTGTATGGGTACACACAATAGAGACATTAAGTGAAGCGTCTTCGGATATCACAATCATACTCGGCGAATTTAACGCCAAAAGTTCAATTTGGGGATCACCTGTCCTGGATAACAAAAGTCAGCAGGTTGAGGACATGCTAACAGACCTCGACCTTACACCGTTAAATAACGGAGAGAACACCTATCTAAGTCCACAGGCACAGAATCCGCAATAGACATCACAGCGATAAATTACAACATCGCACCCACAACACAATGAAAAATCCTGAGAGGTGCAATAAGTGACCACAGACCAATTTTAACAACCCTAAACTTTAAAATTGAGAACGTCCATTAGAATAAAAGAACATGGAACTTTAGGAAAGCCGACTTGAAAAAAATTCACAGAAAAGCTTGAAGAACTGTGCAACGAAAAATTGAATTACAGAACGCTTGACAAAAACTTGAAAAAATTCTCTTCGAACATTTCAAAATCTGCAAAAGCATCGATACCTAGAGGTAGACGTAAAGACCTGTGGATACCTTACTGGAAGGACCACAACATCGAGGCAGTGATTTCAGAGAGAGAGACAATATCAATGAACTTCTTTAAAAAAAAATAAAACAGAAGAAAACAGAAAGAACTCATTGAAATTAGTCACAAAATAGAACAAGAAATTTGGATATGCAAACAAGAAAAATGGCAGAATTCTGCGAAAAAATGGATCCAAGAAAGGACAGCCAACACTGGAATATGATTAGAGTGTTAGAGAACAATCAACACCAACACCAATCCTCCAATACTCTAACCGATATGAATAGAACAGCGCGAACGAGAACAAACAGATGGCTGACATAATTGCTGAATATCTTTCAAGCACTTCCATACTCAACTATACGAATGAAGACAGGACTCTAAAAATAATATAAACCAGTTAGTTAAACAAGCAAGAAACTTCCATCAACAAGATATTTTCTTGAGAGACTTCACACTGAATGAGCTAAACTTATCAATAAAAAAATCCAAGAGGTCACCAAGATATAATCTAATCTTTGGTTAAATGATCAAACACTTTGAAGACAAAGCTAATAATCAACTCCTACGAATACTGAACATTTCATGGCAAACTGGTAAACTACCAAAGAATTGGAAGATATCAATTATAGTCCCAATACTGAAGCCAAACAAAGATGCCAAGGAATACAAGAACTATCGGCCAATTGCTCTCACCAGCAAACTTTGTAAAATACCAGAACGAATTATCCACTCTAGGCTCATAGTCTGGCTCACTAACAATAATAAAATAAACCTCTACCAAACTGCCTATAGATCCCAGCACTGTACGACTGATCAACTGTTTTACTTCTGTCAATCAATAATAGATTCTTTCCAGGAAAAACCGCCAAAGAAGACCACGGCTATATTCCTTGATATGACCTCAGCTTTTGATCGAGTGTGGAGGGAGAAATTAAGTGAAAAGCTGCACAACATCGGAGTAAGAGAAAAACCTTAATCTGGATTGCAGACTTCCTAAGGGGAAGAAGGTTAAAGGCTCGGGTCAATGGAGAATTTTCCAAGGAAGGAAGAACATGGGCTGGTGTAACTCAGGAATCTGTGCTCAGTCCTCTACTCTATCTGCTATATATTAACGACATCTATCCTTACCTCACTGAAGACACAAAGGTTGTCTGTTATGCAGATGATATAGCCATATGGCACACAAGTAGCAGCATAGAAAAATCGTAAAAAATACTGAACACATCAATGAGAGGACTGGAGTAGTGGGCAATGGAATTACAAATGACCATAAACCCAATAAAACCAAACCTATGCGTCTTCTCCACTCACAGGAAAAAAGGCATAAATATAACAAAAAAATAAGCATAAACAAACAAATGATTGATAAAATTAGAAATCCATAATACCTAGGTGTGATACTGCAGTCCTGTATCTTTCAAGTTGGTCTCGAGGACCACGCCATCACCATCTCCTAAGCGGCAAAGTACGCGATCTACGTATTCATCGTAGATCGCAAAATGCGTGGTGTCGCTGGAGACCCACTGGCGATTCTCCACAAACTCTGCAGCGCTGGAAGAGGCGCCATATTCATTGTACATAGTGTATATAATGCATATTATATATTTTTTAATAGTGCAGACTGTGCATGTATTGACAAGATGTCAACAAAATTATTTTAATTATTATTGATGAGGAATTGTAATTTTCAGAACACATAATTAGCACCTCAAATAGAACTATCAGAAAACTAAACATTCTGAGAAGGCTATGTGGAACAAATTGGGGAGCAAAACCCAGAATTCTCAGAACAACATATACCACCTTAATAAGGCCGATAATGGAATATGCAACACCGGTCTGGGCTCCCTCAAGCTCATCACTAAAAGTAAGACTAGACAGTGTTCAAGCAAAAGCGGCCAAAATAATCACTGGTGCTGCTTCATCCACCAACAATGAGAAAATTCAGAGAGAATGTGTTCTAGACCTACTCGCTCGAAAGCAGAAGACAAAATAAAAACAACTTGGATCGGCACTTCGGAAACGAGGAACCAAAGGACGAGATCTCTCTGACCACTTGTGGTTTGGTAGATCCGCCCTTTTCTGAGAATGAGGTGAAACTGACGGCTTTCAAGTTCGGGAAAAGGAAATCTCCTGGTCCCGAAGGGATCGATAACACGGTCGTGAAAGCCCTGGTAAGGATGCACCCATCGCTTCTTTTCAGGTTATTCAATAGGTGCCTGAACACTGGTACTTTTCCTGAGGCATGGAATGTTCCCCGAGTAGTGCTTCTCGAAAAGTCTGGTAGAAAGGGTAATTCTCCTAATGATTATCGTATGCTTTCTTTACTAGCGTGTCTAGGTAAGGTCCTGGATAGCTTACTAGCTCAGCGACTGAAGCACTGGCTAGAAGGTAATGAGCTCCATTCCTCTTTCCAACATGGTTTTAGGGAAGGGATTGAGATGGGCTTAAATAAGGGTGCTTGGGTTCTTTTCGTGGCCCTGGACATTGATGGCGCGTTCAACTCCATGAACTGGAACAAGCTGATGAGAAATTTGATGGACATGGGTTGTCCTGATAATTTGTGCAGCTTGGTTCTTGACTTCCTGAGGGATAGACGGATTAGCCTCAGTTTTGGTGGGCGGAAGTTGGAAAGAAACTGTGCTAGGGGTTGCCCCCAGGGTTCTTGCTGCGGACCTATTCTGTGGAATATCCTGGTAAACACCGTTTTCCAGGAGGAGCTCCCTGAGGGAGCCAGGCTGGTTCTCTATGCTGACGACCAGTTCCTCATTGTTGAGGCTGCTTCGAGAGCGAAGGCTGAGAAGTGTGTTGAAACTTCTCTCCAAATTCTCTCGAACTGGGCCCATGACTCTGGCCTTAAGTTCAATGTCTCCAAAACTAAAGCCCTCAGCTTTAAGCCTAGGGACATAAGAACTAAAAGGAAAGGGATCAAATGGGAACACAAGCCGGCTATCGGGATCGAAGGACGGAGGGTAGCGTTGGTCAATAGGATGACCATCCTGGGGGTGGTCATTGATGACAAGATGGGTTGGCAATACCAGGCGGAGGAGATGGTGGCGAGAGGCAGGGAGGCGTTGTGCAGGCCTGTCCTGATTGGCTCTCAACAGGGGGGGGGGGGGAGGAGGGTACTATTTTTAGGAACCTCTGCCTCTTCTGTGTCGAGCCAATCCTGCTATATGCTTCCAGGGCTTGGTGTCGCCGAAACAGGGATCAGAAGGTGGCGACTACTCTAGAGAGAGTGCAGAGGACAGCGGCACTCAGAATCATAGGAGGATATCGCACTACCAGCAGTGAGGCCTTATTGGTCCTCGCTGGTCTTATTCCCCTGGGGTTGAAACTAGAGGAGGAGACCATCAGACAGAAGATCTAAGAGAACAGGGAAGATGTCCTGGGACTTGAAGCGGGTGCCCTGGAATGGAAGAGGGACCCAAGAAAGCCCCCGCAGTGGTTGCCAAAGTGGAATTGGAGTCCTGGAGAGCCGACAGGGAATGGCACGGAGGTTTTCACTGATGGGAGTAGGTCTGGAACCAATACTGGAGCTGGGGTAGTGATTTTCACTAATGGAGAGCTGATCTTCCAAGAAGGTTTAACACTCAGAGTGGACGAATTGGTCTTTTCAGCCGAGCTGGTTGCGATCAGGGTAGCCCGCAGAGTGTGTGCCGAGAAGAACTTCAGCCCGGACCGCCTCTATTCAGATTGTATGTCGGCCCTCGTCGCCATCAATCTGGAGAAAGGGCAACTCGCGCATCAAATAATCCAGGAGCAGGAAATGATGACGCGGGCTCCGGAGATCCCTTGGTTTAGGAGACACAGCCTCATCGAAGGTAATGAGTTCGCAGACAGGATCTCTAAGGCAGGATGCTCAAAAGGTAGATCACTGAGGACCACAGTGACCAAGAAAGAAGTTTATAGGAGGATCAGGGGGCACGTCCAGGACTTATGTTTGGACAGATGGAGGAACATTGTGAAGGGGAGAGAGTTATTCAATGGGGTAACAACACCCAAGTACCTCTGTAAGGTAATGTCCCACAAACTCATTAGGGTAGTTCGGGACATGGGCTCTTCCCCAAGTCTCCACAGATTTGAAATTAAGAGCAATCCTGATTGCGTCTGTGGAGAAAGGGATGTGAATGCACGCCACTACGTCTTGGATTGTCCAAGGGTAGTGGGTGTGCAGGAAGAAAGAAGGAGGGCGAGGGGCGCGATCGAGAGTGAGCTGCTGAGAAATCACAGCAAGCTTCTTGAGAAAGCCCACGACGTGGCAGCTGAGCTTTTTCTCAGCTGTGAGTGAACAGAGTCGACCGGGGTCTGCCTCCCCGCGGTCCCTGCTGGACACAGTAGATAGTTTCCTATTTTGCTGTGATTAAAGGCCACCGGTATAGAAATCCTTCCAGACACGTTGTCTGGGAGGTGGTGTTTCAAGGTACAATGTCCAATCACTAGCTTGGATACCGTTACTTGGCTTATGAGTTGAACAGAATAGCAGCGAAGGCATGCTTCGCATGCCGGCTTGTGGACCGAAAGGTCTGGGTGGCCATCTGCTTCTAGGGTATACCAACTGTGCTTAGGTGGGATCCTCCAGTTCTTGTTTATTTTGGCTACTGTTTCTATTTCTTTAAAAGTAAGTTTATTTTTCTGTAGCAAGGGTTATTTTGTGCCTTTTTTCGCTAGCGCATCAGCAGCTTCATTGCCTTCAATGCTAACATGTAAGAGTATCCATTGAAGGTGAATTTTTGAGGTATTGAGAGTTTTTGGAGATAACCAATTATGTTCCTGCTTACTTTGTCTCTAAGTTCCCCTGTGTGACTCAAGTGTTGTATGGCACTTCTACTATCAGTAAGAATCCATATATCGTGATGTTTAATGTTTCTAATGGATTTTAAGACTTGATAGATGGCTATAAGTTCTGATCTGAAGACTGAGCAAAATTCTGGGTTTCTTCTGTTTATTTTCTCAATGCCATTTGTGGTTTTAATGAGAGAGCCACTGCCAGTGTGTCCCAACTCATCTCTGCTACCATCGGTATAGATAGTTATTGCATTTTTAGGAATTTTATTAATTATTACTAATGATAATTGTTTTAAGTATTCTGGATTTTGGTATTGTCTATTGGTGGTTTTATTTAAAGTGGCATTAAAAATAACATTTTGTTAGTGGTTCGCATGGAGATATTTTTTTCAGCTAAATAATATTTTTCCACTTTATATTTTAAAAATCCATTTCTTTTGGCCAGGTGGAGAGGGCCTTCTTTTTTTAGTCTTAGATTGGATTCCCAATTAAGTATGTAATTGAAAGTTCTGTGTTTGTTTACATAACTCTTGATTTTGTTTATATATTTTGGCAGATTGTAGCTTATTCTATTCTTTAAGGGCATAATGTCTGCCTCGTAAAGTACAATATCATTAGGGCAGGGTTTTCGAAGACCTGTAATAATTCTAGCTGCACTTAGTTGTATCCTTTCCAGTGATTTTAGATTTGTTTCAGATGCTGTACCATAGATTTGATATCCATATTCCAGGATAGGTCTCATTAGAGATGTGTAAGTTAATTTTATTGTTGTTGTCTCAGCTCCCCACTCTTCCTGAAATATATTTCAAGATTTTTAGTCGGTCTCTTCCTTTTCTAACAACTCCTTCAATATGCTTACTGGAGTTGATTTCTGGATCCAGGGTGTAGCCGAGATATTTAGGATGTTTATTATATTGCAATTGTTGTTCTTTCAGAATAATATTTGGTCTTATTTTGTATAGTTTCTTATCGGTAGTAAAAAGACAGGTTTCAGATTTTTGGGGGTTAAATTCTAATTTATGTTTATTAGCAAATTTTTCTAGGTGGAGAAGAGTCTTGTTAAATCTCTTTCAGCTTTTTTCCAGTTAGTGCTGCTGCTCCATAAAATAATGTCATCAGTGAAAAGTCCAATATTGGTTTTATGTGAAATTTATTTTTCTATGCCTGCAATAAATAGGGTGAAGAGAGTTGGGCTAAGGACTGATCCTTGTGGTAATCCTTGGTACAATTTGAAGGTTTTAGATAGAGTGCCATTATATTTTATCCTAATTTATATATTTTTAAGAGAATCATTTATCCAAGTGATAGCTTTTCCATCAATTTTGGAATGTTTGTATAATTTTGTAATTAACTTGTTTTTCCATACCCCCCTTATCAAAAGCTTGTGTAAGGTCTAAAAAGCAGCTATGGTGTGGTTAGTTGGTTTTTCGTTTTGTGCATCTTTTACCTTTTGTGTGAAAAATAAGAGTTGGTCTATTGTCCCATGTCCTTTCCTAAATCCATATTGTTCTTCTGGTAAGAGATTTCTTGTGTCGGGGTGGTAGGTGAGTCGTCTGAGTATAATTTTTTCCATTAATTTGCAGCAAATATTTGTTAGGGAGATAGGTCGGTAGTTTTTTGGGTCATCAGCAGATTTGTGAAGTTTTTTAATGGGAATTATTGTTGCATTTTTACAGTCTTGAGGCAATTTTCCAGTTTTCCAGGAGTTATTGAAAATATTAAGAAGTCTTTCTTTGCCAATTTTGCCCAAGTTTGATATCATTCGGCCATGGATTCCATCTGGCCCAGGAGTCTTGTTTAGGTCGGTGTTTTCTAATGCATAAGCTAGCTCTTTCATATTGATTTTTTTCATGGAAAATATTATGAGTGCTGGTGACATTTTTTACGGTCATGAATAATCTTTCGGGCCTTTTTTCAACCTTGATTTTACTACTTATTTGATATGAATTACCTAAAATATTGGCAGCAATTTTGTCATTAGTTGCTGGTGTACCATCTGTATTCTTAATCATATTTGTGTTTTCAGTTTGTGGCTGGACTCTGTCAATTTGTTTTGCCCAATTCCAAAGTTTTGTATTTGGGTTTCTTGGGTTCAGGTTTTCACAAGTTTGTTTCCATTTTTCCCTTTTCACATTTACGCATAATATTTTTTTTATTTTTGCAATCACAATGTTCAGTTCAGTTCTACAATATTTTTGGTTTTGGGTGCACTTTTTTGTAGTTCATTTCTTTTAGTTATAAGTCTTTGAATATTTTTTGCCTGGTGTGTATAATTTGGAATCCATTTCTTAATATTACCTCTTGGTATTGAAACTTTGGCTGCTTTAATAATGGTGTTTTCGAAAGATATCATATTAGCCTTTTTGAAGTTCCAGAATTTTTCTTAATTGAGCTAGTTTTGGTCTTGGTGCTAATTTCTATCAAATTAGGCAAATGATCACTTCCAAAACTTTTCAATATTTTCTATTTGCATTTGTGGAAAATGTCAGGATAGTAAAAACTTATATCAAGGGCTTGTGCAGTATTATAGCTTGTAGGAATGATGGGTAGGATTCCCATCATTTAAGCACATAAAGGCATTGTCGTCAAATATGTTTGATAGTATTTTGCCTCTTGGGTTTGGCGTAGAACATCCCCATAGTTGATGTTTGGGATTAAGGTCACCTACAATAATAGTGTTGTCTGTAAGAAATTGAGCCATTGTTCCATCGTCAATAAATGTATTGTTTGGAGGGTGATACATATTGTATATGTGGATGGCTTTGTTTTGATTGAGGTAGACTTTGATACCTTGGGCTTCGAGGTCTAATGTGTTTGTAATATTAACGGCTATGTCCTCATAGTACAAATTCTTGATTAAAATTGCTAGGCCACGCCCTTCAACAGCATATACAGATGGATCTTCAGACCTTACCCTGAGTAATGGAGGGGCCGGAATTAACATAATACTGCAAGATGGAACAAACATCAAAATCAAAGAAGAAGCAGGACAGATTTCGTCAAACTTCACTTGTGAACTGACAGCTATCTGGAAAGCCCTTGATGTATGCCTTAACCAACCATCCCTGCATCAAGCAGAAGGAATTTTAATATACAGCGACTCCATATCCGCTCTAGAAGAAATTCAGAAGGGCAATACTAAAATCACACAGAAAATACACTCGTTACTTACCCAACTGGAACCATTGGAGAATAACTGCATTATACAATGAATCCCTGCCCATGCTGGGATCAGGGGTAATGAAATAGCATTCGAATTGGCAAAGGAAGCCAGAAGGTTGAGCCAAAGGAAAGAACAAATGTCATTATTTGACGCTGATTCTTTGTCAAAATACAAGATAATTAAACGAAAAAATAAGAAAAGATCAAAATGCGAAATAAACTCTGAGAGTAAAATGACAAAAACTATAACAAGACTTAGAACAAAACACTATAAAGGAATGACAATACATCCAGATGGCATAAGAACCTATAGGGCATGCAACAATTGTCCTGGTGTGGAACTTACACCTACCCACATATTCTTATAGCCAGCAATGGCCGCAGCCTTGCAAAAATTAGACATAGACCCTGAGCAGAAGCTTTACACACCTAAGATAGTGGACATTGCTGCTGCTGTGATGGAGATACATGGATACATCTGAGGCTCATTATTGGACACGACAACAACAACGGCATTCCAGAGAAAAATAAATTATCAGAGATAGATTCATATTTTTCAAATGAATTAAAATAAATATAATCGATACTGAGTGAGAGTTGAATTAAATATATTAGAAATTTATTATCTTCGGAAACAAACCGTATCTAAAATATCAATTTTCTTTTTGCTACATGTTTTAATTTGCATTTACCTATTTTACATATCTCTGATTGTATTTGAAAATCGTTAACCAATTCTTCATACTTTTGGCGAAGTGGTGTTTTATTAATTTGTTATTTGATATTATTAGGGTTCTTTCCTGGTATTCAAAAAGGGAAAATACATGCCGATCAGTTATATTTTTCAATTTATCAAACAATTTGGCCGCTGAATCTCTGATTCTGGTAGAGCGCCATCTTGCGAATAAAATTGTAACTAAAATCAATTTCGAATTTTTCATTATTTGCCATAAAAAATCCCATTGCATCCTGAACACAATGGTGTTTACCGCATTGCTCTAGCGCAAATATTCGCGGAGTTATTAATTTTTAAAATAGTGCGGGACTTTTGGATCACCCTGTATATATATAATAAACATATTTATGTATTATAAAATCATCACTATTTGTATTTTGGTACACTATGTGACTTCACTGCTCTCTGTGATGTGAGAAATAAATAAATTATTCTAGAGGCTACTTAAAGTAATCTCATTATTCCCTTATATAACTTTGTAGGATGGTTGAAACACACTCTGGTAAGATGCAAGACCCGGCACAGGAGAGAATCAAGGTTGAAGAGTCTGCCAAGCCGCAACCTGGTGCAACACATGGTGGCAGATACATGTTAGAGACTCACGTGTGTAATATACACTTTGTGTATGGCATATGAAAATGTGATTCTTCTATTTAACGGTTTCATCGATATTTTTGGTTGCTACCTCTCATTATTAGCTTTAATTCGAAGTTATCAATTGTGGGTTAGGACAGGAAATCTTCTATCATGATGTGTGGAGAAACAGTGAATATAATAAGTAATTGACAGATTGTAAAGAAATATATCTATGTAAATACACTCATGGACGAAACTTAAGGGAGTGGAAAGTCTTTGATGTTGCAGGTTATCTGTTTTTCGGAGACAAAGGCAATTTTTTTTCATATTTGGTTATCTCTTATGTATTCAATAAAGGTCACTACATCAAATATCTCGGAGAGTTATTGTCTAAATTCTGATATATATATATATATGAAAAAATAGTACAAATGTAACATTGTACTGGGATAAGGTGCATAAATTAAGAAAAAGGCATCTCCTTATCGTGCAACTGAAAGTTGCTGATGGCTGGCGCCATCTATCGGAATAAATATCTAACATTGTACTTTTTCTTAATATATATATATATATATATATATATATATATATATATTATATTAAAAAAGATAAGATTTCTGCTGTATTTTGATCATCTTGAGGATTATGGTAATGGTGGTGCAGTCGTGGTTGAATAATCTTGAAATAAAAATAATAATGATTTTGATCAGTAATTGCTTTTATTGTGCTAAAGGAATATATAAAACATAATTTGGTAAAAAGTAATGCCTGTCTTAAGGCGAGTAGAATAAGGAAACAAAAGAATATTTACATAATGTACAAATGTTTTGGGCCGGCCAACGGGGAAGAACAACAATGAGATTTTTATATGGTAAGCGTGACCTCTGGCGGTCGATTAAAACAGAGTGTTTATTTCTATGAAATTATAACTTTAAATAAAATAACATTTCAACATATAACATTTTTAAATAAAATATTTCAATATAACATATATATATATATATATATGCTAAAAGGTACCACTTTCTTTAAGTTTTGTCTCTATCTCTTTCTCCATAGTGAATGCATCTAAATATATTTATATTTACTAGAATAATTCTTCTAGGTCTCCTGTGTTAATGGATGGCTGCGGTGTCAGACGACTGGAAAATAGCTGGTGCCTGCTCTCCGGACATTCCCGTTGCGCGCAGTGCCCTTGTGAACACTGCTATCCTTTGAATCTTCTGCCGTTGTCTAGTAGCTGAGGATCGTCTGCTGGGAAGCAATCGGGTTTCAACATAGTGGGGGATACGTACTTATAAATATATTTTTAATTAATCTTGTTTTTATAACACATGAGATTGACTAGTTTTACAGTTTTTCTGAAATCTCCCCTCTACTATATGAATTATATAATTAGGATATTAATAAAACATTTGTTGTAGCAATACATATATATATAATAGATGAGAAAATATTCAATCGAGATATAACAAAGCGAAACAGGGTCATATGGCTCGATATAAATATATTTTTCACCTGAACGTAAAGGCGAGATGGTCCAGGCCAAATTTGTTACCTCCCATGAGCGACCACCTCGGGGAGAGACCGGACAGATCCCTGAGGCTATTCTACTGTGTAAATTCTACTACCGCCAATTTATCCTGCCGAGTTATTAACTTTATATTTGCGAGATAATTTATTTACATAGCCCAATCCCATTAATTCTTAAATCGCTGTCCCATTAAAATAAGTTGAATAGCTTGTAATTTATTTAAGGATATTAGCTTGTTTCCTCGTTTATGAGCGTATTTCTACGGTTTAAATGGCTGGTATATAGTGAAATCTTGCCCTGCCCAACTATATCGGGATCTTGTGAAGTCGTACTGTAGGAGGGAAAGATAACGCTACACTCGCTATATCAAAACTCACAATTAGAGCCCGGAACCAGAAAATATAGAAAAATATTAAAATCAAAAAAGGCCTAACCTTACAACGAAAACATGAGCCTTTTAGATGACAGAGCGCCATCTAGTGGAACAGAAATCAACTTTGATTTAGCATCTTCCCTGATATTTGGCCAACCCATTTTTTGATAAATCTAGAAAATCCCCTACAATATGGAATATTATTCTAAACGATTTATTGAATAACTATTCAGAATCAAACAGCGAAATCATTGCTTATGCGGATGATTTAACTGTGATATGTTGGGGAAACAACTTGACAGAACTTCGGAATACAACAGGAAAGGTCATGGGGAGAATATTAGACTGGTGTGGGAACAATAAGTTGACCGTATCTGAAGAGAAAACGAAAATCTTATACTTGTTTAATAGCAAAATAGCTGCAAAAATTCCTAACACTATCACTGCCAATCGGGTAGAAAAACTGAAGATTATGGGAATAACTTTTAAAAATCATAGAAATAAAAACAAATTGGATTTTGTGCCCCATATTGATGAGATTATCACTAAGACAAATAGAGCTAGTGGATACCTAATTGGATTAACCGGGAAAGCATGGGGACTGGACAGTAAAAGAAGAATAGAACTCTATAAGACACTGTTTCGAAGTTCACTAACTTATGGTTCCACGATCTGGTACAACTTTATACCCAAAAAAGGCAAAGATAAATTAAACTCTCTGCAGTACAAAATTTTGAAGCACAGTACACAGGTTTATAATTCAACATCTTCAAACTGTACTCATATTGTTGCTAGAACACCAAAGCACACGGATTTTATTGAAACAAATATACTAAAAATGAATATTGGATACAAAAAATCAGATCCAACTAAAAGAAAAATGATATCTAATTTTATAAACCAGAAATTTGAGGAATACTATGGAGGTGCCAATGATAATTTCAAGGGATTCTTTGATACTTCAAGAATTCCTAACTATGTTCAACCCAACTTCTATAACGTTCAATTTTTTACTGGACATGGTGACTTCAACACATATTTGTTTACAATTGGCAAAATTGGTTCACCTGCATGCACTTGTGGAAACGAACAACAAACCCCTGAACACCTCCTGATAAACTGTCCATTAACTTCTGATCTAAGGGAAGAAAACCAACTTTACCTGACTAATACAAAACAAGCTGCTTGCAATGAAGACCAATACATCAAGTTTAATAGATTCTGCAGGATGTATATTTTGAGGCGAAAGTGTTGACTGTACATATTTCAAGCTACTACTTATAATTGCTATATGTAAATTTTGACATCGAACGTTTAATTTTAATGATTTCCAATGTTCAATTGTATTAATTGTATATAATTTAAAATAGACACGCAATTATCCAAATTGTGGATATGGCGTGTCTCTCCCAACTGTTAAATAAAAATAAATAAATAAAAGAAAAGCCAACTACGAACACGTTTCGGGCTGTTGGCCCTCGTCAGCGTATTGCAGGCTGTGCTACTGTATGTACTTGATTTCTGTTCCACTAGATGGCGCTCTGCCATTTAAGAAGCACATGTGCTCGTGGTCAGGATATTCCTTTTTTGATTTTAATACCAGCACCTGACCTTTATTATTATTTTTTTTTATTACAAGGGTCACTCCAAAGGTTTTTGCAATCATTTATTTTTATTAAAGCTGCAACTTTCAAATTTTATAAGTTTCTCAAAGTATTCACCCTTAGCACCTATGCAAGATTTCATCCGTGAAAACCAATTATCGAAGCAATTAAACCAGTCATCTTCGGGGATGGAATTTACGGCATTGATAAAGGCTTGCAGTGCTTCATCATCAGTGCCAAATTTCATCCCTTTCAACAATAAATTAACTTTTGAAAAAAAAAAAAGTCACATGGTGCTAGGTCTGATGAATATGGGGGATCAGTGACTAATTGGACACCAGAGTTAGCTAAAAAGTCTAATGTTTGGGCTGAGGTGTGCGGTCTTGCAAATACTGCTGGAAGGCATTTTGTTGTATACCAGTCACTATTAACCGTCTTTTTCTGAAAAAACAAGCGACCATTTGTTTTCCAACACTTCGAGCTCCGCGAAATATATTAGACTTCTTATTAACTCTGTTAGGAGGCTGAATGGAATACCATTCCATAGTCTATTGCCATAGTCCATTTGATATGTGAATTAAGGATAGTCTCTGAAATCTATCGTTTTTTTTTGTTGTTGTTTTTTTCTTATGTCGTAATAAAATAATTTGACACAAAGGAAACTATAAGGCTCTAATTCTTGATCTAAGAAAGCGACTCCCCTACTCCCAATGACGACCTGCCTAATACACCAGCTTGTAGAATCAAAAGCGACTTCACATTACCCAACCTCCAATGAAAGACTACCTCTAAAAAAGAACAAGAAAATATTTCCACATTGATCTCTGAAGACCACCGTTGTGGCGTATACGTCAAATACATATTTCAAATTATATTGGAAACATAAACCATGGTGCTCTTACGACGTTTAACATTTGGTCACATAGTTCATCTGTCATTTTTATACGTTCTTAGCTATTTCCGGTTAAAAACCTATTCTGAATCAATATTATGTAATCGTGCGCCTAGATATATGATGTTCATATCGACAATTCAATCGGTGAAAGGTTATTATGGTAGGTTGAATTTATATAGATTCAATATGCACACTTCAAAACCTTTTTTCCCCCTTTATTTATAACGTTTCGGTGACCCAACCTTGTCAAGAATCCTATTATTGTCTTGTCGCTTTCTGAAGTAACTAAGGAGCATGTAGAGCGTGCTGCGCGTCGATATTAAAAAACATTGAATTATAAACAAGAGTTAAAATCTACAAATAAAGCGAAAAATATTCACACGAAAGTTAAAAAATTATAGTGAATTATTTGAAACTCCGTTTTGAAGAATTGTTAAAAAATTCCCTTTTCAAAGTTAACTTTCATCTCTTATTTTCTCTATTAGGTATTTATATTCTTTTGATACATCACTTTTCTTATTGATAAAAATCCTGCTAGTTTACTCAGACTCCCATTTTTCCAGAAATACATAGGGCACTAGGAAAGTTTTGCAAAATATGACTATATTATTTACAATATCTCAAAATATTTTCCACCACAATCAATATACTTCTCCATCCTTCGAAATCAGTCATCAAACCAACTCTTCCACGTTTCCTCAGGGAGCTGGGCGTCATCCCATGCCCTCAAAAGGTCTTCATCGAAGATAAAACGCTTAACTTATAGTCTGTTCTTCATGTGAGGGAAGAGGGCAAAGTCTCACAGTGCAAGGCCTGGACTGTAGGGAAGATGCTCCAACAATTTTAGTCCAGTACGTGCCAAATAATCGGCGCAGACCTTCGAGCGGTGAGCTGGAGCATTTTCATGGTGAAAAAGCCATGTGTCAGTCCTTGAGTTTGGACGTAACCTTTTGATAGCTTGAACAACTTTAGGAAGGCATTCCTCAGTGTACCACTTGGCGCAGTGACTGTGTTTTGATTTTCCAGTGCCGCACGACTCACAACTCCTCTGGCAGTAAAGAAGACAGCTAACATTTTCTTCTTAATGGATCTGAATTTCCGTACAGACACAGGCGTGCTTTCGTCTCCAAAGCTCCATACTTTGTTTTGGGCTTTAGTAAGCACATCAAAATATTAAATCCACGTTTCATCACCTGTTATGAGCATCTCACGGCACCATATAACACGTCGAGTCATCTGCTCATCAGTTAAGGAATGAAGAACCCATAGAATAAAAAGCTTTACTCACTTTTAAATGGCCGTTCAGAATGGATTGAATTGCTGGTACAGGAATGTCTAAACTCTCCTCTAACTGGCGATAAGTTATATGTTGATCAGTCTCCAATAATTTCTTGACAGCAGCGATGTTTACCTCATTAACTGACGAAGCTGGACACCCTGACCTTGGCGCGTCTCTTTTGTCATATTTCCCTCGCTGAAACTCACGCTACCACTTGAATATGATAGTACGATTTGGGTATTATTTCCCAGTACAGGAGTCATTTCTTACAAGCATTCTTCAATTCCCAAACCGTGTTCAAAGTTATATCACAAAATGGCTCGGTATTCAATTTTGCGCCAGGTAGACATTCTTAACATTTTATCACTCCGCAGATCAAAGAATACTAACATCTAGCAAATGGATTTTTGAGTGCTCTTTCAAATATAAACAGGGCTCAACAAGTTCGAACTCGTACCCACGTGGGACACGGGTTGATGTTCATTGCAAAACTTTCCTAGTGCATTTTTAGTGCTTTAAATTTATTTTTGATTCGCTTAAATATTATATCTGCTCCTTCTCAGTCGTCAGCGTTATGTTTTGGATTCAATAAACCTATGTCTGTAAGATTCCTAATACCTTTCAACCCCTGTTTGTGATCTTTTATTCTATCTTTCATAAACGGCGTTTTGTTTACCCTAAGTATATTTGGTTGCAATTTTTACATGCTCTCTATTCTGTTTATAATATAAAATAAAGGAATTATGCACGAATTTTTCTTTTATACAAAATACAAATTTCTACTGTCCTTACTGCGAGGAAAAATTATATTGGAAAAGCTTGGCTGATCAGTGGTGAACCCTCCCAGCGGTTTCGCCAATTTAATCTACCAGACCGCTTCTTAGAGCCCTAAGAATTAAATTGGCGAAACCGCTGGGAGTATTCACCATTCATGAGCCAAGCCCTCTCAATATATTTTTTCATCGCAGTAAGGACAGTAGAAGTTTATATTGTGTATAAAAGAAACATTCGTGCTTAAATATTTTCAATTATATATAGATAGATAGCGCGTTATTGCTTTGTGATAATATATTCTATTTTTATCGTTTGATCTTGATCCTTTTCTTATTTGATGTCTTGTTTCTAAGTCTGCGCGCTCAGGGTGTGTTAGACGTTAAATACTTTTCTATTTAAATTTATTTTGATCTTTGCACCTCTTGATTCAAGGTAGGGTAGGTTCCCATTCTTGTTCTCTAATGTATATCTGTTTTCAGAACTATTTATTGTTTTTTTCTTCTTTTTTTTTATCCATCTTTATATTTTATTAGACATGAATTCGTTTTCTAGTTCTCATTTAATTCTCCCGATGTGTTCTTTATAACCATTTTTATCTGTACATATAGCTCTCTCTGTATACCAATGCGTTTACAACAACCTTTTTATGCTGCAAAGGGCGTGACTATTATAATATGATATTATACCAGTTATATCTTCCTATGGACTGTTGTTCGTGTTGTGATATGTGATAGATTATCATATGCTATTAATTTTGTCTATTTGAAATGTTGTAACTATTTTTATGTAAATATTATTTTTCCTTCAACGCTATGCAAATCCATGGCGATCTTTCAATATGTAAAACTCCTCGCTGTATAAAAGAGAACTAAAAAATGGTGAAATAAATTCTTTCAACCGGACAATGAGTGGTTGTCACCTCTAGTATTTTTAAAATAAATTATAACATGGCGCAGTCGACAGGATGAATATTTTGTTTTTAAGCTTTGTCTAGGTCTCTAAAAAGAAAAGAGCAGAATTACAAAACATGGAAAATATAAAGCCACCTGCCGAATTTGTGCCATATAATGGTGAGAAGAAATGGGAAACTTGGCGTGAAGCATTTGAAATTTTCTCTATAGCTGCAGACCTGGAGAGCATGCCATTGGTACGTCAACGAGCCATCTTGAAACATATCCTTGGTGAAAAAACGATGTCGATATATAAAACATTCAGAGTAACAGAAAATGAAGCTTACCCAAGTATTAAAGAGATGCTCGACATGTTGTCAAAACATTTCAAACCCTTTAAAAATATAATTCAAATTAGAAACAAATTTTTCACATGCGTACAAAAGGAAGGGCAAGGTATAACTGAATTCTTTACGGAATTAAAACAACTTGCCCATGAATGTGAATTCGAG
This sequence comes from Cordylochernes scorpioides, assembly GCA_030710605.1. Classification (NCBI taxonomy): domain Eukaryota; kingdom Metazoa; phylum Arthropoda; class Arachnida; order Pseudoscorpiones; family Chernetidae; genus Cordylochernes; species Cordylochernes scorpioides. The sequence goes on from CP092864.1 coordinate 170,595,273, forward strand.
GAATTGGCTGAATCTCTCATCAGGGATCGTTTCAAAATTGGAATGATAGATCAGGAAGTAAAAAAGAAGTTGTTGGAAGATCCCCAGTTGACCCTACCAAAAGCAATTTCTGTAGCCACGATTGCCGAGTCTGTTTGCTTACAAATAGCGTCATGGGAAGAAAAACAGGCCATGATTGAAAAGATTAACAAAAATACCTGGGAGAAAAAATAGAAGTCGAGTAGAAAAAGCTAAAGCAGGACCCAGTATTGCAAACACTAGAAATGAATGCAAGTGGTGTGGACAGCAACACACATATGGTAATTGCCCAGCATACAGAAAGACATGTAACGCATGCGGGAAATTAAACCATTTCGCAGCAGTTTGTAGGACCAAACGCATAAGAAACCTTATAGCGGAAAATGAAGGCGACGAATCCTTCGAAGGAGGTATCAATGTAAATAAGGTTCTTGTTAAGACCGTTCGGTCGGACAAATGGTCCGCTGTGATGAGTATAAATGGCAACAAGACATCTGTACATTTGGATACTGGTGCGCAGATTAATGTGCTTCCTCAGAAAGTGATAAGCTTGTGGCCAGCAAAGCCAATAATCAAGCCCACGTCGTTAAAGGCATATGCATATGGACATCGGAATTACCTATCGTGGGGAAATGTGAAGTGTTATGCCAATATGGTGAAAAGAAAGGCTTGTGTGAATTTATTATTGCTGATGTCGATGCGCAGACACTCATCACAGGCGACACTTGCGAGAAGCTTGAGATTTTGAAACGAATCAATCAAATAAACTCGCATGAAATGATTTTACATGATCAAACGAAAAAAATACTCGAACAATTTCATGAGGTGTTTCAAGGAGTTGGAGTGATAAACTCTGAATGTAAAATGTATACAAAACCTGAGTATCCGCCTGTACGTGCCCTTCCAAGACGCATCCCGGCAAGCCTAGGAAATGAAGTTCAGTCTGAATTGGAAAAGATGATAAAACAAGGAATAATTACGAAGATTTATCATGAAACAGAGTGGTCTCACCCTATGGTCGTAGTGAAGAAAAAATCGGGCCAAATTAGAATATGTTTGGATCCACGCAAATTGAATCAGGCCCTGGCTTTTGGGCCACATGATTTCGAAAAATGGAATTGATCCAGAGCCAAATAAGGTCGACAAAGTGATCAACCTCAAAAAGCCAGAAGATAAAAAGTCGCTTCAAAGAATCATGGGTCTTTATAACTATTTAGGAAAATTTATTCCGAATCTAGCCGCGTCAACGTCCAATATTAAAAAAGAATGTGGTCTTGCACTGGGGCCCTAGACAAGACATCGAATTCCATCACATTAAGGAATGCGTTCGAAACGCTCCTTCGTTGTGCCATTACGACAAAACTAAGACGTTAGTTCTACAATGTGATGCCAGCAAGGATGCTATGGGAGCTGCTCTGCTGCAAGAGAATCGACCGCTGGCGTTTGCATCCGCATCATTCAACGATTCTCAGAAACAGTACTCACAGATTGAAAAAGAATTATTGAGCATTTATTATGGATGCAAAAAGTTCGAATATTTATTATTAGGACACACGTTCATAATCCAGACGGATCATCAGCCTTTATTACCACTTATCCAAAAACCGTTAACTGATATATCGCCTCGACTGCAGAGAATAGTTATGAAACTCTGCTTTTGATTTCAAATTGCAATATCGGCCTGGAAATGCTTAATTGTCGCAGATACCCTATCCAGGGATACTCATCCCATAGACGAACTCCCAACTCCCTTTCTCGAGGACAGAAGAATGGTCAAATTAATATCTGCTAATATCTCGGACGAAAAACTGATTACTCTACAGAAGGATACCCGAGAAGATACAACGCTGTTAAAAATAATCCACTACGTTATCGAAGGGTGGCCAATAAGCAAAAAAGATGTAGATGAAGATGTAAAACCCTATTATGATTGTAGACACCGTATTTACCTATGGAATGAGTTATTATGTGTCGGATCGGCACTAGTGGTTCCTGGAACACAAAGAAACTACATGCTCGAATTATTACATAAATCTCATCAAGGGATATCAGCAATTCAGGGTTTGGCACGTGAATCTCTTTTCTGGCCAGGAATGTCCATGGACATAGCTGAGAGAGTTAAAAGTTGTGACATTTGTCAAAAATACCAGAAGTCTAAAACACGGGAGATGTTAAGATCTTTTCCAATTCCGGATTATCCTTGGCAGACAGTCTCTATGGACATATTTTATATTGAAAGAAAGCCTCATTTATTAATTGTGGACAGATTTAGTGGTTACCCGGAGGTTTATGCATTAAACCCGCCTACTGCGACCAATGTGAGAAAAAATAAGAGAGACATTTGCACGATTTGGAATTCCGGAAACTATTATGTCCGACAATGGACCCCCGTTCCACTCAGAGATAATGACAGACTTTTGTACAAAATGGGGCATAAGGCAAATTTTTTCAAGTCCACACCTTCATAGATCCAATGGACTGGCAGAAAGGAATATCCAAACAATAAAGACTTTATTGAACAAATGTAAAGATCAAGGATCCGACGCATATCTGGCCCTGTTGACCTACAGAAATACTCCAAAGAATGACCTACCGTCCCCGGCACAACTATGTTTGTCTAGAAGTCTCCGCCGCCTCATCCCAAGAATCACCCCGCTATATGGCCCGTGCAAAACCAATCAAAGACATATAGAAAATGCAAAGTAAAGAAGACAAAATTCGATGAAAAAGTATTACGACAGAAGCAGTAAAATCTACCCTAAAGTCAGCGTGGGAGAGGAGGCCTGGTGCCAACTGTCTCCAAAACAGGCATGGACACCAGTGAAGATTACAGCTCACGGGAATTCGCCTCAAAGTTTCAAAGTCGAAACACCATCTGGAAAGGAATTCCTCAGAAATCAAAAATTTCTAAGACCAAAAAATGGACCATCCGGAAAAGGGGAATCGCCCTCCTTGGGGACCTCGTTCTCAGGTGAATCGTCTCCAGTAGCGGCGGACTCCAGCAGTTGGCAGAGAACTACTGAAGAGGAGCCAGTCGCAGGACCATCTACAACTCCAATACAACGACAACCAAGTGATGGGATGGCTGTGCCCTCTGAGAACTCATCTGTAATGCCCCGGTTCTCTAGGTTCGGTAGAGAGCTGAAGAAACCACAAAGGCTTGGGTTTTGAGGAAGGGGAAACGTGTTGTGATAGATTATCATATGCTATGAATTTTGTCTATTTGAAATGTTGTGACTATTTTTATGTAAATATTATTTTATCTTTCAACGCTATGCAAATCCATGGCGATCCTTCAATATGTAAAACTCCTCGCTGTATAAAAGAGAACTAAAAAATGGTGAAATAAATTCTTTCAACCGGACAATGAGTGGTTGTCACCTCTAGTATTTTAAACATAAATTATAACAGTTCGTACCGAGATTTATAATCTTTTACAATATATTTCCGAAAAAAAGTGATTCCTTTCAGGCTTTCTTTATCCTGTGTGCTAATTTAATATTTGAGCTTAAGACTGTTTATGAAATTGAAGAGCTCATCCAGGTATTCTTTTTTAGCAGCACATAAAGTATCACCCACATATCGGATCCAAAATTTGTTTTTCTCTTCAAAATCGATTTCTTTCAGCCAGTCCATAACCATTATCGCCACATACATGCTAAATGGACAACCCATTGGTGTTCTCTTCTTAAATTTATAATATTTGTCCCCCCCTACCCCTTCTTTATTATCAATTTATTCGGTAAATTTTGTTGAAAAAATGCTGTATATATACAAGCTATTGGTTTTCTTTTTTAATAGTCCTATTTATTTATTTTTTATATAAATGATATGTCTTTGAATTTCCATCCCACAATGACTTCAGAAGGATTATTAGAAAAGGAGAGTAGCTGTTAACCTTCTATTGGCAGGAAGTGTTACAAATTCTTCATAATTTGAACACTTTCTTTTTAAAAATGTTTCCATTGTTTCTATAAATATTAAAGCCCAGCATATATACACTGTTGTCCAAAATAAAAGTAACAAACACTTAATGTTAGTTTCCTAAAAAAATATAGAATCGTTTTGAACAAAATTTTGTAGGTGGATAGACAAACCTATAACAAATAAAGTTGACAAAATAAATTCATTGTTGAAATAATTTTTAGAGTTATGAAAATTTATGTTAATTAGTCCAACGTCAGGTAGATGTTGACCAATATTATATGACTTAATAGGGTGTGTGGTCGTCTCTAACAGCTAGACAGATGTCACAGCTATATCCCATGCTGTTTATTAGGTAATTAAAGTGCTCTTGAGGCAACAAATCCCACTCTTCAACTAAAGCGGTTTTCAGTTTTTGGGTGGTCTTGGGTGGGGGTGAACGAGATCCAATTCGTCTCCCCAAGGTTTCCAAATATGTTCTATAGGATTGAGGTCTGGTGATCTGGTAGGCCACTCCATCCTTTGAATACCTAACTTTCAAGATATTCGTTTATCATCAAGGCTCTATGAGGTCGAGCATTATCATCCATGAAGATGAACCAGGGTCCGACTCCATCCCTAAAAAAACCTTACTTAGGGCTCCAGGATCTCGTCTCTTTCCCGCGGAGAAGTCAGGGTACCGCCATCAAACACATGTAGTGGCGTGCGTGCGTCTAACAGATACCACCCCTGACCATGACACCTTGGCCACCGTAGCTGTCCCTTTCTTTAATGTTTAAAAAAATGGTTTCGAGACCCGGTTTCTCTCCAGATCAGTACACGTCTTGAATCCGTGTTGAGACTAAGCCTTGACCCATCACTAAAACGAACTGGAGCCCACTGATTTTGGGTCCAAGACTGATGTCTGCACCAATTTAGACGAACACTTTTTTGGATGGCAGTGAGAGGGATACAAGCCTTCGACCACCTTGCATACATCCCTCTCTCATTGAGTCTTCTGTAAACTGTTTGCCTTGATATCATGGTTACTGTGGCCGAAGATAGCTCAATCGTTAGCTGTCTGGTTGTCATGGGTTTGTTACGTTTGGCCGTTAACTTTAGATAACGTTCTTCTGAAGAAGTTGTGATTTTGGGCGACCTTGTCCTTCTCTTCTGGATATGTCTCCTGTTTCTTGAAACTGTTTCCATAGATTAGAAGCCACTTTTCTTGACGTTTCAAGCCATCTTGCAACTTCTGCTTGGGACTGGCCTGCCGCTATTCTACCAATGGCCCTCCACCTCAATGAGTCTTCTAAATGGCAATGACGTTCCATGGATAGATAAAACGGAAGGAATGTTGTTCAAATAAAATTGTTAAACTGGATAAAAAAGGAACGCAAGCGAACGCTTTAAAGAATGACCCAAATTTGCATATTAAAATCATTTTTAAATTATTTTTATTGGCTATCTAAACCGTGTGGTGTAATTTGCATATCATATAATAATTTTTATTATTTTTTGTTTTTATTATTAATTTTATCAAAGATATAATGTTTGGTACCTTAATTTTGGACACAGTATATTTATATGTTGAATATACCTTTTATATATCTTTTGCGGTCATATTTTTCCCATTCCTTGTTAGACAATTTCCAGAAGTCATCAAGATTCTTGTATTTGCGTTTGATAGTTTTTTGTTTCAATATAACCTAAAGCCATAAAATGTAATTTACTAGTATCAGTCGATTTTACAGTATTTTATTTCTTAATGATTGAGAATGAATGTTTTTATTTTTATAATCTTAAGTAATCTTGTGTAAAAGAACTAGTAAGGTGAGGAACAATCATCAAGGTAATAAAGCTCAGTCCTAATGCCACTATATATTCTTACTTCTCTTGCTAAATGTGTGGCTCTTGTACAATTTTCTTTAGTTGGTCTCTTACCATTTTTCTTTTGTTGGTCTCTTATAGCTTTACATTTTTCTATGTTTTAAATTCAAATTCTTCATATACTATTTTAAGAAAGGTCTTTTTTTGTGATTATTTTTCAACTTTTGGGATTGATTTCTTGTACAAAGACTTTATTATTGCTATTGTTTAATATTTGGCACCTTTCATCTGTTTTAATATTATAATATATATTTTTAATTTGGGCATATAATTGAAGTGTGCATTTATGGCTTAACCTGCTTTCAATTGAATAATTTATATATTATTCTGATCAGTTTTCGAATACTGCCATTTAAAAGACGCTTCTAAATTTTAGAATCGCGAATAATATTTGGGAAAGTTTTTACGATATATATTGCTTCGGTATTCAGACATTTATTTTGGTCATTTTTAAAGTTATTATAAGATTTTAAAATGAATAATTTATCAAATCTTTCTGCAATAGGACTTATGAAATTAGAACTCTCGCGTGATATTTAAAAAAGAAGCGTTATACTAAAACATCTTATTTAAACTCGTCCTTGTGTTCAAGATAAAAATCTAGAAAAGAAAGTATTAATAGAAAATAGGTAATCAGCTATGTACAGTTTTGTTTGAGAGGCAGAACATCCGCTGAGTGCCCCCCTTCAAGTCATCTTTCTGTGACATTTATAACTATATTCTTAACCTGCCTACTGCAGTACTGGTTTAAAAGTATACAAAGTTCTCTCATCGGCGAATGAATCAGACGAAATATTGTGAATCTTTGACATGTTATGTTGATATATGAAACTGACAATCCATGTTTCTTCCCTTGTATATTCTAATGAATCCCCTCTATCGTAGTGTTCCAAGATCAGCGATAGATATCCCTGCCCTGTTCTTCTACCAAATGTGCCTCCCAGCGAAAATTGTTATCAACGCTTGGAAGAAGAATTTTACGGACGTTCAGTCATCTTTCTCTTCCGAGCTGAGATTGGCCAGCTTCCCATCAGTGCCATCGTGAAAAATCAACTAGAAAATTAAACATGAAGCCATATCTATAATCATGAGAAAATCTGTAGAGTCATATCATCAAAAGAGAAGGAATCGCCTGGAGAAACCTTTATTAAAGAGATGGTTGAGGGTCCGAAAGAGTGAGGACAATTTTGAGGAAGACAATTTTGACTAACCAAATTAGACCCATCACCGGACTGACCCTAGATCGAACAAAAATCTGACGAAAACAAAACGAGATGAAGAATGTCCATGAGTGAGATCTCAAACTTTCAGTAATGAAGAAACACTAAACTACTACATATATATATTGGCGTAAATTCAATTACATTTTCACGAAAAAATATATTCTCTCTTACGAGTATGAAAACGCAGCAACAATTTATATAGTTCTAAAAACGCTGTTAGATTTAGTTAAGAGATAACTTTTCAAACATTATATTTTTGAAATTTTTATATTTTCACTATTTGGTATGAATTTGAAAAAATATATTTTTATACAATCTTGTTTTTCCAACAAGACTGTATGATTTTTAATTGATCGATAAATGAGCACATATAAGGTACTGTAAAATTAATATATTTCTATGCGAGACATTTCTACTATTTCCTCTATATACATTTCTTTATTTTAAATTTTAAAAAGTCGAAGATATGTTAAAATGTGAGATGTTAAACATCCCAAGATGGTGTGGGACATATGCAACCTTTCAGTAGAATCCTCTTTTATGCGACCAACAAGAACGAAGCGATCCATCATCTAAGTGGCACACAAGAGAGACCATCTGCTAATCTTCCCAGGACAACCTTATTTAGACATCAGTTTCCTTCCATCGTCGTTATACATTGATATCTGTGTATTGTACACGAACTTATATTTATAGCATATTCTTCGGACAATGGTGTTCATGATTTAGTTTTACAATATTATAGCAGTCTCTCTCTATCTCTGCATGCCCTTTTCCTAACTCCCACATCCTGACCGCGCTAAATCACCTGTGGTTGCGACGACATGTCACTGGGCCGCAGGTACTGGACATGTAGTAGAATCCGAGAGAATGAGAGAATATTAGAGAGAATGTTCCTCCTGCGGACGGCAGGATTACAGGCCTGGGTATTTGGACATTGACAAAGTAAAGAATAACTTAATATCATTGCCTCAGCTAAAGCTAGAATATACAAGTTTTTCTTGAAATTGGGGCAAATTTACGAATAACTCCTCATTGAAATGACGAACGAACACGCTTCGTCTTTGGAAGAGTCCAATCGACTTGTATAGTTTACCGCCTTTATATATATATATATGAAAATAATAATATAGAAAACAACAGCGCGAATCGAGTTCGTGGATGGCTTTTCTTGATTTATCAAGAAATTGGGTTGGCCAAATATCACGGAGCAAGCTAAATAAACATTTAGTTTATTTTTGCTCCACTAGATGGCGATCTGCCATCTAAAAAGCACATGTGCTCGTGGTCAGGAGATGCCTTCTTTATTTTTTAATATATATATGTGATATCTTGGGACCTCTGGGATCAGTGTTACCTGATGCTAGACGAACCTCGATGTCAACTCTACCGTGCAGTCGTGGTGGAAGGCGACACAGCTGGGCCAAAGGTGAAATAAACAAACAGAGATTTCACTAAGAAGCGTCTGAACGTCAAGAAGGAATGGGACGAGGAGGTTTCTGGCAGGAAAGGATTACCTCTATAGGAGCGGCCTAGGCGGACTGGAGGACTGAAACAAAGACTGACTAACTGAGGCTTGGGGCCTCCTTTTATAGCTTCCCTGGGTCCAGGCAGGTCACTGCCCTTTTCTGACGTAAACAGGGGGGAAGTTACATCATCCAGGAGGGCCATGACCTCGTAAAAATTGGACTGGGCTCGATAGGCCTACTTTCTTATTCTCACTTAGGCCTGATTAGTTTTGGCCTTAATTTTCTCCTGGTATTCTCCATTCCTTCTATCTGTACAGTTGCTATACTTTATTAGAGTCTTAAGCGATAAAGATTGATGTTATTTGATGCTTTCTTTTTGCAGTAAATAACAGGTTATATACAGTCACGTGGTGAAATATGTGGTAGTAGGTATCTGGATTATTTACAACAATTCCATGGTCTTAAATCATCACATATATATATATTTTGAAAATAGAGCAATCCATACTTAATTCATTAGATAATAAAAGGCATATATTGGATTCAATAAAATATTTATTTTGCCAATATTTCGGCTGGCCGAACGCCAACCTTTATCGAGGCATTACATTTTTGTATACACAAACTCAGCGCCGCATAGTGTTATAATATCACAGCTGAAATAATTTTAAAAATACAAAGTAGGTGGGGGAAATTGTGAAAGCAAAAAAATTTAAAAAGTTACAATTTGAATAAGTTAAATATATTAAAATATTAAAGGAGAAAAAATAATGAGGTCTATCTTATATTTTAAAATATTTGTATCTATTATATCATTTGAAAAAAAAATGATTTAAATAAAAAATTGTAAGAAATGTTTTGAAAAATTTTAAACTATAAAATGTGTTGTATTTTTAAAAAATCATTTCAAATTTTTATTGGTGATCAATTTATCCAAAAGAAAAATATTAATTTATAAGAATTACATTTAAATGGAATTTAAAATAATTTGGGATTATTATATGAAGAGAAATTAAATAAAAGGTGTAAACTAAAAATGTTTAATGTATTTAAACGTTTGCGTTTTAAGCGAAAAATGTAAAAATAATTACACAAGTGGAGTGTATAATTTAAAGGTTATTACTAATGTGTGATAATGAAATTTAAGAAACTGCGGTTAATACATCAAAATTTAAAAATCATTAAAGCAAAATAAATTAATTAAATTAATGTCATGTAATTTGAAAAAACGACACCTCTCCCTTTAAAATGGTATATGATAAGTCAAAGGAAACGAAAATTAACCAAGTGAAATTTAAAAAATAAAAAAGACAAAATATTTAAGAAGATCTAAAAGGTGTGTAAATGTCTGGTAAATCAATTTTCCTATTTAGACTTTCTTTGTTTTCTGCAGAGGCCCAGCTTTCTAAGAACAATCGGCAGTGTTTTTCTTTAATATTCTGGTATATAATAGAAGTATTTTCAAAGTCCGGCGTGTGGTTTCTGTTCAGTGCATGATCTATAAGGAGAGACAGTGGGTTATAATTTCTTAATCCTGATTTGTGTTGATTTATGCGTTCTTTATTTATTTTATCTATCATCTCTCCCCTACAGAAATTACTTCCCTACACTGTCTCTAATTCTACAGTAATTGCAGAAACGATCAGAGACCTTTCAATTTCTAGTAACAGCTGTATGGTATCTTTCGACGTTGAATCACTCTATACTTCCATCCCCCACAATGAAGCTATTCTAGCACTCCAAAAATGTATAGAAACCCATCAAAATCTATTATTAATATTTTTCTTTTGGATAAATCGATCACCAATAAAAATTTGAAATGTTTTTTTTTAAATACAACACATTTTATAGTTAAAAAATTATCAAAACTATTATAATAAAATTATCTTTTATTTTTTTCTATTGTTTTTTTTTCATGTGTTAAGCGTCTTTACGCAAATTTGGCCTTAAATACCCATTTCTTGATTTCTCGGGAAGCCATTGGGACCAAAAAACCACAGCCTACTCCACGCTGACGAGCGCCAACAGCGCGAAACGCGTTCGTGGATGACTTTTCTTGATTTATCGAGAAATTGGGTTGGCCAAATATCACGGAGCAAGCTAAATAAACGTTTAGTTTATTTTTGCTCCACTAGATGGCGCTCTGCCATCTAAAAAAGCACATGTGCTCGTGGTCATATATATATATATATATATATTATTATTATTATTATATTAAAAGTAATTTTTATTTTTGGAAAAAAGAGGAAAAGTGAAATATTAAGAACTACAGATTTTGAATTAATTTTGAGTCAGAACAGCAAGCTAATTCTGTATCAAATAGTATAGTTATGAGAATTTTAAGATTTATATATTTTTTTATTTAATTTAAACATGTGAGGTTTGTTTTCTTATTTTTTTTGTAATAAATAATTAGTTAAATATATAATAATAATAAATAAATAAAGTAACACCAGCAAAGCATCGGCAGTTACGCGTCATAGGCTGGGTGAAAAAAGGAATAAGCGAAGAGAAAGTTTTAAAAAGAAGAGCAAAGACAGAACCATGATAATAATTTTCCAAATATAAAAAAAAAGCTAATTAGAGAGAGAGAAGTATTTTTTGCTCTATTTTCTCTCTTGATGAAAGAAGATAGATTTTTGTGATTTTTTTCTTGTAGGGGTGTAGACAAGGTACTTGGTTACACTTAGGACAAGAGCCTTGCACTAACTAATTTATTAAAGCATAGGTGATATAAAGATTAAAAAGTGGAAAGAGAGAAACAAAGAGGTTACATCCTCCGGTAAACAAGCAACAGCGTTGTCAGGCTAAACATTTCACAGTCAGTTGGAGGGGCGGTGCCGACGTCATCCTTCCGGTCACGTGTTATACATGAGTGGCAGCGCTGGTGTCCAACATTTTTTAATAAGCTTATTTTAAAAACAATCTAGTGTAAATGTGGAGGACACGATATAATCTCGTGTCCTCCACATTTACACTATATTGTTTTTAAAATAAGCTTATAAAAAAATTCACAAAAATCTATCTTCTTTCATCAAGAGAGAAAATAGAGCAAAAAAATACTTCTCTCTCTCTCTAATTAGCTTTATTTTATATTTGGAAAATTATTATCATGGTTCTGTCTTTGCTCTTCTCTATAAAACTTTCTCTTCGCTTATTCCTTTTTTCACCCAGCCTATGACGCGTAACTACCGATGCTTTGCTGGTGTTACTTTTTTTTCTTTTTTTATTATAATATATTCTAACTAATTATTTATTACAAAAAAAAAACTCACATGTTTAAGTTAAATAAAAAAATTATAAATCTAAAAATTCTCATAACAATACTATATATATGTTATGAATATTTTGGTTGTTGTGGTTAGATAAGGCTTGATAAGACAAAGGATCGATAAGATAAAGGGTTGAAGTGCAGTCGTGATAAAAAAAAAGATAATTATTTACCGTCAAGTAGCTTTTATTTTCAATTACTTGAGGAAATATTACACATTAGTTAGTTTCACATTATATAGAATTTATAAAGTTAATCATATATTAGTGATTTAAAAGGATTGATATGTTAACTACGCATATTTACAACAAAACTATATAACTAAACTGAAAGTCTTTCTAAAAACGATGATAACAAAGTATTATTATCAATGAATAAAATAAAATATATATTTTTTAAAATATAGAAATATTTGAGTTTTTAGATTATATAATATTTCCCCCCTGTGAAAAAGATCTTAAAATATTAAAATTTTAAAATAAAATTGGTAATTAAAAATAATTAATTAAACGAAATCAATAAATCTATAGAAATAATTTTAAAAATGAAACAATAAAAATCAATATCCACATTTTTTAAAAATAAACAAAAGAAAGTTTGTTTACAAATAATTTATATATAATTATGAAATTATAATAAAAGTATATATAAGAAGTATTATTGAGTGATAAATATCAAAAATGTATATGAAGCAAAAAAGGTATTCAAAATTTGAGTAATTATGACATTATGCTAGTTACACTTCAAAGTATCAAAAAGCGGTAGAATTTTTTTTTTACATGGTTGAGTAATGAATCGCTAATAGATCTATGGAGTGACATTAAGTTATTTGTGAAGGCTTATGAATTGGTGCTGATATTTGTTCTTCATTGTCCATGTCCAAAATATGGCCTTCCTGTAAAAAACATGGTTTATCATCAATATCTATTAACTTTGTGTTAGAATTTTGGTTTACTATTAAGTCATTTTCTATGTTAGTGCTATAGTGAAGTAAAAAATCTGCTTCTGGGTAAAATAATTTAAGTTTATTAGAGTGTATAATTTCTGTTTGTTTTCTTTGGGGAAAATTGGGTTTATTAATTTCATATGTGACTGGAGAAAGTTGTTTTAAAATAGTAAATGGGCCTATATATCTTTATGTTAATTTACCAGTGTTTGGATAAATAAAGGTTTTTACTAATTCCTGATCTCCTTCTTTAAAAATGGGTTCTGGGTGTTTAATATCATAAAGTTGTTTGCTGTGTTCATGGGATTTTATGGTTCTTTCAATGGCTAAATTAGCATTATATTCACATCTTAACCTATTAATGATAGTGGAATTTAATCTTTCTACTTTTGCATTTGTTTCTGGGTGATGGGCACTGGTGAGTAGATGGTTAACATTATTTCTCTCTAAAAAGTGTTTAAATTTATTGCTAAGAAAAGCTGCATTTCTGTCAGTTATTAATATTTCAGGTTTATTAATTTGGAATAAATTTCTTAAACAAGTTATATAGGAATCAGTTGATACAGATTTTGTTGGAAAAGCCCAAAGGAATCTACTATGGTGATCTACTATCATATGGATACTGTGTCTAGTTGTCCCATAATTATGTAACCCGCCCAATGTATCTAGAGAAAAAATGTGATTTGGGTGTGTAGCTATTGGCATCTGTTGTAGTGGTCCATAAACAATTCTGTTATCATAATATTGTTAAACTGGCAAGTTTCACAATGTTTGGTGTAATTAGCAATATCCCTAGTCATATGTGGCCAATAATAGTGTGGAGAAATTATTTTAGTCATTTGAGTTGTTCCAATATGTCCATACTTTGTATGTACTTTGTTTAATAGTTTGCGTCTTAGTGTCTGTGGTACATAAGCTCTTTTAAAACCCTTTTTAGTAATAATGTAGAGGCCATTTTGAATTTTAATTTTAGCACTACTAATTTGTTCAGTTGATTGGTGTTCTTTTAACTCATTATATGCTAGTTAAAATGAGACAGGTGCTCTTGACACAGTATGTCTGCTCCTATATTATTTAATCCTTTAATATGTTTAATGTCAAAGCTATATTGAGATAGAATTAAGGACCATCTAAATAATCTACCTTGTGGGTGTTTTACATTTTTGATCCATTTTAAAGGTAAGTGATCTGTGTGCAAGGTAAAATGTATGTTGTGTAGGTATGTATGAAACCTTTGTACTGAATTAATGATAGCTAATGTTTCAATTTCTGAGGCAGTATAATTCTGTTCATATGGGTGGAATTTTCTTGATAAATAACCTATGGGGTGTAAAATGCCTTGTTCATCTGGTTGTTTTAGAACTCCTGCTACTCCTAGACTTGACGCGTCTGTGAATAAATGGCATGGTTTTGATGGGTCATAAATATATAGTACAGGTTGTGATATGAGTGAAATTTTAAGTGTTTGGAAGGCTTGTTCATGTTTCGCACTCCATAACCAAGGAGCATTTTTTAACAACAGTTCATTCAAAGGTGCCCTAATTTGCGCATAATGGGGAATACATTTATTATAAATATTTATGGTACCTAAAAATCACTGTAAGGTTTTAATATTATATGGTCTATTTAATTTTAAAATTGCTTCAATATTTGTGTTATTTGGTGTATATTTTCCTGAGTTAATAGTGTATCCTAAGAAATGTATTTCTTTTTGTAAAAATTTGCATTTATTAAGAGTGAGCTTTATATCCTCTTGTTCGAATATACCTAATATGTCATCTAAATGTTTAATGTGTTCTTCATAAGTTTTGGAGTCTATAATAATATCATCAAAATAATTTTAGGCATAGTGTATATTATGTTTAGTGAAAACTAATTTCATAATCCTTTCAAATTGTGAAGGTGCATTTTTTAGACCATATGGAAGTCTGTTCCATTCATAACATCCTAATTGTGTTACAAAGGAAGTTTTATATCTATCTTTTTCATCTATAGATATATGCCAATATGCATTTTTAACATCTAGAATAGTGTATATTTTTGACTGTGATAGCCTATCTATAATTTGTTCTATAAGTGGAATTGGAGTATGTTCTGGAACTGTTTTTTGATTAAGTTTTCTATAATCTGTACAGAGTCTTGTGGGGTGATTTGGGGTATCAGATTTTTTATTCACTGATAATGCAGGAGAACTATAGGGACTAGATGAGGGTCTAATAATATCATATTTTAATAATTCAGTTATTTGTTTTTGTATTTCAGCATTATTGTAAAAAGATGTCCTATATGGCTTTTGTGCTATGGGAATATTATCTAAAAGAGATATGCAAATTGGGTTAGTCTTTATGTATCCTTTATCAAAATTGTGTTTAGAGATAACATTCATATATTTATGCAATATATCTGAAATTGTTTGATTTGAGAAATTTGGATTAATATCTACTTTACTAAAGTCTAAATATGAATTATAATTTGTTATAGAGTACGGTTGTCGCATACTGTGAAATGGGTTAGAATCAATAATGGGATTTGAATTAGGATCTATAAGTTTAACATTTGTATTTGGTATATCAAAAGAATTGAAATTACACAATGGGTTAATATTTAAAAGAGATGAATTTTTAACATAGTATGGGTCTGGAATACATAGGGTAGTGGCATATGACTTCTGATTATCAGTTTTTGGATTAAAAGAATACAAGAATTTATAATTTTGGAAAAGAAGGTTTTTTGAAAAATCTATTTGTAACTTAAATATCTAAAATGTTGGTAAGCCTAAAATAATATATTCTATTGGACTATCACAAACAAACATTTATTGATACTTTGTAATTTTACCTAAGCCAAGCCTAACTAATATTTTGTATAATGGGTAACTAAATCCTTCTACCCGACCTATTCTTTCTTTTGGGGAATTGTCTAATATTTTATAATAAATAGAGTTTAAATATTTTAAAGGGATAATTGAAATAGATGATGCAGTGTCAAGTACACAAGGTAAAGATATATGGTTTATAAATACAGAAAATGCACTTCGGATGAGTATTATTCTTTAGTGGTCAGTCTCTATGGAAATGGATATGGTTGGGTAGCTGGTGTGATGCACATATCTTTCAGGGGTATGGAGGCTGGTTTATTGATTTGTGGGGTTCTTGCTGGTGGTGAGTTGCTGCTGCTATCCTGGGAAAAGGCTGGTATTGATGAGCTTTGGAGGAGTTGGAGTTAATTTTTTTTACTGGAGTGCTTGTACTGGTAGAGGTTTGTTGGGGTTCTTCTTCTTTATTTGTTGATAATTTTAATTGGGTTGTGATATTATACCAGTCTGAAGGTTCTTGTACTCTTGCCGCTATTAGATATTTTTTTAGGTGACTTGGCATTCCATCTGTTAGTGCTTCTAATAAAAATGTTTTTTAAAGATTAAGTTTATTGGCTAAGGCAGATTTTTCTTTAAAATATTGTTCAAGATCATTATTATCATTATATTTTAAATTTAGAAACCTACTAAATAAATTTGAATCATTTATTGTGAAGTATGATGTTAATTTTTGTTCTATTTCCCCCCAATTATTTATATCTTGTAACTCTTCTATATAATAACTGAAAGCCTCATCCTCGAGATAATTTGATATATTATTTTGTTTAAAATCTTCATCAAGATGCTTCTGTAAACATTTTTTGTTAAAGAATTTGAGCCAAGATATTATGTTTAAATTTTGACCATTAAATTTCGTTATTTCTATAGTACTTGGATTTGGCGTTATGGCGTGTTCTACATTCCTTTGTTTGCGAGATATTTTGTAAAAATGGTTTTATAAGGCTTGATTAGACAAAGGATCGATAAGATAAAAGGTTGAGGTGCAGTCGTGATAAAAAAAGATAATTATTCACCGTCAAGTAGCTTTTATTTTCAATTACTTGAGGAAATATTACACATTAGTTAGTTTCACATTATATAGAATTTATAAAGTTAATTCTATATTAGTGATTTAAAAGGATTGATATGTTAACTACACATATTTACAACAAAACTATATAACTAAATTGAAAGTCTTTCTAAAAACGATGATAACAAAGTAATATTATCAATGAATAAAATAAAATATATATTTTTTAAAATATAGAAATATTTGAGTTTTTAGATTATATATATATAGTGTAAAACCTATATAATAAAAATATAATAGTGATTCTTTATTTAAAATTTAAAGAGTAAACTGATGAGAATGATAATTTATATCAAGTAGATTTGATTAGATTAGCAAGCTAAATCTAAATTAATTATAAAAATAAATAGTTGTTTAGTTTTGTTATAAAATTATATTTATTACTTTGATTATTTAAATTCAAATTATAAAATTTGTAAATTGTTATTATTTAATAGAGAGAGAAAAAAAATTATTTACTTCTTACACATCATCCATATATATTTATAATTAATAACAATAAAATTTAACAACGTAACGTCTTTTGCAATCGGCTCTTACCCGTCATTTAGACATACTCTAATTTATATATAGAATAATAGAAGTGAGAATATATTTAATAGTATAAATTTTAGTAGTTATATATAGAGAGAAAAGAGAGAAAGACAGAACCATGCACTTTTTTCAAACTAATAATAAGAAAAAAAATTGTAAAGAAGGTAGATAAGATTGTTAGTATATATATATATTTTTTATAATTTTATATTTTATCCTTTTTTTATAATTTTTTAAATTTTTTATTTTATAATATGAATAAATCTAGTTGTATTTAGTAATATATCTATAATATGAATCAACTTTTGTTATAAATTTGGTTATTATGTTTTAAAACCCTAATGGTAGACCAGACATATACAAAAAAAAATAAAATGAATTAATTAGTGGAAAGAGAAATCTGCTGGACCGGAGATTTTCAAATAGAAATCCAGCGACATTTCACTCCTGCTCTATAATGGCATAGATTTCTCTTCGACCGGATTTTATGTGTTAATATTAAGTTGTTTTAGTGAAACATTTATATGCACAGATTTAACAAATACAAGTGTTAAGAAATTCTAACTGTCACCTACCTCATCTGTGACGCCTTCTTCTGTAAACAGCTATTTCTGGTTAACATCTGTTGCGGGGGGGACACATGTTCGTCCCTTCAAAATTAGACTGCTTTCTCAGAAATTTCAGATCAATAAGACAACTGAAGAAGAAAGAAAATAGATAAGGGAAGAAAGTTAATTTTTATAATCTTTACAGTTATTTATATTAATATAACTGATTTAATTATTATTTATCTTTTAATTTTCCTTTAAAAAGGTAAATTATTAGATGATCAATAAAGCTATTAATTTTGAAAATTCATTTTTATTTAATTTCCATTTTCCTCCCCAGAAATTGGAGATTAAATAAAATGAATTCTATATAATATTACTTTAAAAGTCTTGTGAGAAATCTTTTAAATTAGTTATATAATTTAAGTTTAATTAACTGTTAAAGATTATAAATTTGTATTAGTTATTATTGAGAGAAATTATAAAAAGTTGATTTAATAAATGGATATTTCCATTTATTTTTTTTAAGTATTTTATAATTGATATACTGTTGAAATATTTTACTTGTTTAATACTAAATTTGTTTTTAATAAATTCCATGTTTAAATTTTTAACATCTTCACACATTTGATTTTGAGGACCTATATTCTAAAATAAGTTTAAGAGATCTAAATAATAAAATAACCAATTTATTTAACGAATTTATTAATGACAAAACTTTCTACATTAAAATTATTCATAACAGATATAAAACAATTAAATTAGATCTTAAAACAGCAAAAACTCTACTGGAAACATTTTTAAATTTTAATTATATAGAATTTAAAAATAAAATATATATTTAATCAGAAGGCGTTCCCATGGGAACTTCATCAAATCCTTTATTAGCCACCCTAATACTATTCTGGTACGAAAGAGAATACTTTCTACAAAATAATGTTAATTGGCAAATGTTCCATTTTGTAGATGACATTATTATATTTAATAACCCACAGTTTAAAAACATAATACCTGAAATATATCCTAAATACTTGAAACTTAAGAACAATGAAAAAATTAATAGAAACAAAAAAAGTTAACTTTTTAGACCTAAATATAAACCTTACAAATAATTCTATTAAAATTTATAATAAAAAAAGTAATTATAATTTCAATATTATAAAATACTGCAATATAAATTCTAATATATCATTAAATTGCTGCAAAGGTATATATTTTGGTCAGTTTCTAAGATTTTATAGAATAAATAATATATTAAAAAATTTCATAGAAGATGTTAAAAATTTAAACATGGAATTTATTAAAAACAAATTTAGTATTAAACAAGTAAAATATTTCAACACTATATCAATTATAAAATACTTAAAAAAAATAAATAGAAATATCCATTTATTAAATCAACTTTTTATAATTTCTCTCAATAATAACTAATACAAATTTATAATCTTTAACAGTTAATTAAACTTAAATTATATAACTAATTTAAAAGATTTCTCACAAGACTTTTAAAGTAATATTATATAGAATTCATTTTATTTAATCTCCAATTTCTGGGGAGGAAAATGGAAATTAAATAAAAATGAATTTTCAAAATTAATAGCTTTATTGATCATCTAATAATTTACCTTTTTAAAGGAAAATTAAAAGATAAATAATAATTAAATCAGTTATATTAATATAAATAACTGTAAAGATTATAAAGATTAACTTTCTTCCCTTATCTATTTTCTTTCTTCTTCAGTTGTCTTATTGATCTGAAATTTCTGAGAAAGCAGTCTAATTTTGAAGGGACGAACATGTGTCCCCCCCGCAACAGATGTTAACCAGAAATAGCTGTTTACAGAAGAAGGCGTCACAGATGAGGTAGGTGACAGTTAGAATTTCTTAACACTTGCATTTGTTAAATCTGTGCATATAAATGTTTCACTAAAACAACTTAATATTAACACATAAAATCCGGTCGAAGAGAAATCTATGCCATTATAGAGCAGGAGTGAAATGTCGCTGGATTTCTATTTGAAAATCTCCGGTCCAGCAGATTTCTCTTTCCACTAATTAATTCATTTTAATTTTTTTGTATATGTCTGGTCTACCATTAGGGTTTCAAAACATAATAACCAAATTTATAACAAAAGTTGATTCATATTATAGATATATTACTAAATACAACTAGATTTATTCATATTATAAAATAAAAAATTTAAAAAATTATAAAAAAGGATAAAATATAAAATTATAAAAAATATATGTCATAATTTGTATATAATTGTATGCACCCCCGACCCACTATGCATGTACAATGTATGATTTTCAAAGATTTAATAAAGAATAAGGTAACTGGAGGAAAGAAAGTAGCAACAAGACATAGGAAGTAGGCTTAAAGCGGGCACAATTATTAATAACTTGTATAGTCAATACTTCCTGACAGGGCCGGACGTATCTGGTGACCGCAGAAGTTATAAAAGTTGAGAGACGCCCAATATTTCCGGAGCAGGACCGGTGGTATTTGATAACCGCGGAAGTTATAAGAGTCGAGCTAACACCCAATACTTCCTGACCAGGTCGGACGTATCTTCCACCAAAGAAAGCCGCAGGACCAATTAGAAAGTATCGCCTAAATAGGTCAACCAATAGAAAACGGTCATGTGACATCTCTCGACCAATAGGAAAGAAGCTAAGTCTTGGTGTTAAATCGAGAAGCTAGATTTGTCGGGCTTAGACTCGCCCCCACCGAGGTGACATCTGCTCTGGACCTCTCTCCCTCTGCTCATCCCATAGCTAAGTCCAATCACCACCATGTGATCAGATAATTAACAATCAAAACCCGCTCCGCCTTCTCTAAGCTTTCTTTCCTCCAAACCAGTTGCCTTTTATTTTCAAAACCCATCAAGTGTCCTGACTTATTTCCCCTGTGTGTAATCCTTGCTCACTCAGCCACCACGACTGCGTCACCACTTCAACAATCTTCAACTCAAGAGTAAGGTTTCCCAGCATAGTATAATACCACATATAATGAAGAGTCGACAGGATAAAGATGGAAATTAGCCCAGGCGCCAGCAAAACAAATGGCAATGACAAACCCAGAGGAAAGAAGCGGACAAGAAGCGAGGCGACCAGGCGCCTTCTAGCGGCCATCATATGGCAGATGACAGTGGCCCTCCGACGAGTCAACGCCCCACAAGGTGAGACGGAGTTCCGGAGCGCCATTCCCCGGGGAGGACGACGGACACAACCCCCGCCAACCCCAGGCGAGTGTCACCGAGGCCGGACACCGACCACCGAGAAGTCATCCACCGCCATGCCGTACACCGCCCCCGAAACCAATCCGCGCGACCCGGGACAGTACAAACGGTCCCGAAACGATATTCCAGTACCGGACTTCACTTCCACTTCGCGGACGGTGCGAGCAGTCCCGAGCCCCAAGCCAACCAACCCAAACCAAGACGTCCCAGAGGAGACCTGTTGAACTGAGGTAGGCACCCACCCTATGGCGTCAAGAAATTGACTTTGGACTTCTACCTAACCCTACATACCCCTTTAATCATGTATCTAACCTTGTACTCAATGAATGCACGCACGGGCTAGGCCAAACCTGTCCGAGAGGACTTGCACTGCGACCAAATTTGTCACACAGGACAACCCTTGCCTGCATTCATTGACCCCACCACCATGTTTATCACTCAACCCAATTACCAGTACTATATGCCCTCAAATACAAGCCACAACGGCTTCAACCATCACCATGCCAAAAAAAAAAACGTGTCAGTACAGCTCACACACTTACCACACAAAATCCATACATGACCATACTTCGCCACGCCATAATCACGTAAATGTACCTCACAACAATCACACAAACGTATTTAGCAACAACCACGACATTCGCAACAACAATACACCGACAACATCCATCCAAAGGACGGTTTTCACGCTAACAACACACGCTCCCATACGTCATCACACAACAAACACGCACAACCCGCCCAACAAGCGCGACACTCGCGCCAAAAGACGACAACAACCAACAAACGCATGCACAGTCGTTAGTAACAATCATCTCGTCTACCCAAAACACTAAAAAAATGTTCACATTAAAAGGTGCCATATACACTAACAATAGAAATTTCGATAGATGTTCGTACAACCCGCACCCATGACTTTAATAAATTTGTTGTTCATAGTGAGAACAGGTTAGATTTTGTACAAACAAGGACTTCACGTGACACCTTTTCATTCACAATTTTTTTTTGACTCGTGTCACAGGTCACCCCACAAAACTTTTCATTTCAGGCCACAGACGCCTTTCACCACACCTGTGACACGTCTCCACTCAAAGCGTGTTCACGTCGTAAGCCTCATTTTCACTCAATTCCACTCTAATATCACTGAATAGCATTTTTTACTAAAGTCACAACGACCATTCGATTTAATAAATGGATACAACGTCCGGATTTTCAAAATACAAATAACGTCGAAACTACACCCACTCATCTCTTCACAATGTTATGAGCAGAACATAACACACGACAATACAAAAACAGGTAAAAACCTGTCCCACCTGCCGATTATCTACAAATATCGATGAATCCAACACCAATAAAAAAAGTAGAGAGACAATAAAAGATGCAAGTCGCACTCAAAATAAATTAGACGGCAGGAAGTGAGAATTTTGAGACGTAGCGACAAAAACGAAACGCTCTTACTTCAATTACGTGCAAATAGAGAGGAAGTCTTGTTCCCCCACGTCCCATGTCCGGTTTCTAATTACCATCTCCCTCGACCAGCAGCTAAATCGAGGTCAAGCTGGGAACTTCTACATGTCATCCAATTACCACCCCTCGTTTCTGGCCAACACATAAAATTAGGTCACCGCTTCCCCGCACAGATTCCTCTATGCCACCAATCTTGGATCCCAGTTCGAGTCTGCGTATCGATTTTTACATACAATTCCGCACGCACAAGACGTCACACACATTTAAATGAGTTCATATTCCTATTATAACTAATCATAATTACTTTACAAACTTCCAAAAACGTTACATATTCCACTTACACTGAGATCTCAAAACAAAAATACACACAAAGACAAAAAATTTATAGGGCATAATTGAGCAATTAAAACATCTAGATCGGGGCATATAGATACAACAGGGTTCAATTCAATACATTTTTTTTGTTTATACATTAACCAATTTTACTATTTTTCAATTAAATTCAAAATATTTAACCAATTTAACAACTTATTCAAATTATTATCATTTTTAATTATCAATTATCATTCTATTTACCACTTAGCTTATATTGCCATAACTTCAATTATCAACGAAAACTCATTGATTTTCGGTTAAACTAAAAACATTAAATCATCCTTTATTGTTGAAACCTTTTTTTTTCATTTTTCTTTTTTTTTTAACCAAGCACTCAACTTTGATTTCGCTCAACCACTTTTTATTTTATTTGATTTCAAAATACCTTATGACATTTTATTTTTATTTTTATTTTTTGATTTCTCAAAAGCCCTAATAGAACTCCCTCGATTTCCATTCCCAATTTCGAGTAGAGTATAGTTAGGCATTTTTCCTTTTTCTCACCATGCACCAAGCATTCACTTTGATTTCTTCCAACTTTTTATTTTTATTTTTGATTTCTCAAAAGCCCTAATAAAAATCCCTCGATTTCCATTCCCAATTTCGAGTAGAGTATAGTTAGGCATTTCTTTTTTACCATGCAACAAGCACTTTTCTTTTTTCTCACCATGCAACAAAGTATTTTTTTTTCTCACCATGCAACCAAGCATTTACTTTGATTTCTTCCAACTTTTTATTTTTATTTTTTGATTTCTCAAAAGCCCTAATAGAACTCCCTCGTTGTTATTTCCAATTTCGAGTAGAAATTAGTTAGGCGCATTTTCTTTTCTTTTTAATCCACTATGTACCATAGCATTCATTTTGATTTTTTACAATTAAAAATTTTTTTGATTTCTATTAATTATACTCAACCTATACCATCAACACCATTCTATTTTACTTCTTATATCACCACCAATGCTTGTATATAACCTCTCAATACCCACAAATAATTTTCCCACAAAATTATTTTTTACTTTACAGAATTCTCTCAGGCTAACCCCTTCTTGAATTCTTCACATGAAGGGGGCGCATCTGTCATAATTTGTATATAATTGTATGCACCCCCGACCCACTATGCATGTACAATGTATGATTTTCAAAGATTTAATAAAGAATAAGGTAACTGGAGGAAAGAAAGTAGCAACAAGACATAGGAAGTAGGCTTAAAGCGGGCACAATTATTAATAACTTGTATAGTCAATACTTCCTGACAGGGCCGGACGTATCTGGTGACCGCAGAAGTTATAAAAGTTGAGAGACGCCCAATATTTCCGGAGCAGGACCGGTGGTATTTGATAACCGCGGAAGTTATAAGAGTCGAGCTAACACCCAATACTTCCTGACCAGGTCGGACGTATCTTCCACCAAAGAAAGCCGCAGGACCAATTAGAAAGTATCGCCTAAATAGGTCAACCAATAGAAAACGGTCATGTGACATCTCTCGACCAATAGGAAAGAAGCTAAGTCTTGGTGTTAAATCGAGAAGCTAGATTTGTCGGGCTTAGACTCGCCCCCACCGAGGTGACATCTGCTCTGGACCTCTCTCCCTCTGCTCATCCCATAGCTAAGTCCAATCACCACCATGTGATCAGATAATTAACAATCAAAACCCGCTCCGCCTTCTCTAAGCTTTCTTTCCTCCAAACCAGTTGCCTTTTATTTTCAAAACCCATCAAGTGTCCTGACTTATTTCCCCTGTGTGTAATCCTTGCTCACTCAGCCACCACGACTGCGTCACCACTTCAACAATCTTCAACTCAAGAGTAAGGTTTCCCAGCATAGTATAATACCACATATATATATATACTAACAATCTTATCTACCTTCTTTACAATTTTTTTTCTTATTATTAGTTTGAAAAAGTGAATGGTTCTGTCTTTCTCTCTTTTCTCTATATATATATAACTACTAAAATTTATACTATTAAATATATTCTCACTTCTATTATTCTATATATAAATTAGAGTATGTCTAAATGACGGGTAACAGCCGATTGCAAAAGACGTTACGTTGTTGAATATTATTGTTATTAATTATAAATATATATGGATGATGTGTAAGAAGTAAATAATTTTTTTTCTCTCTCTATTAAATAATAACAATTTACAAATTTTATAATTTGAATTTAAATAATCAAAGTAATAAAGATAATTTTAATACAAAACTAAACTATAAAACTAAACAACTATTTATATATATATGTGATGATTTAAGACCATGGAATTGTTGTAAATAGTCTAGATATCTACTACCACATGTTCCACCCCATGACTGTATATAACATCTTATGTACTGCAAATAGAAAGCCTTAACTAACATCAATCTGTACCGCGTAAGAATCTAATAAAGTATAGCAACTGTACAGATAGAAGGAATGGAGACTAACAGGAGAAAATTAAGGTTAAAACTAATCAGGCTTAGGTGAGAGTAGAAGCAAGACATAGGAAGTAGGCTTAAAGCGGGCACAATTATTAATAACTTGTACAGTCAATACTTCCTGACAGGGCCGGACGTATCTGGTGACCGCAGAAGTTATAAAAGTTGAGAGACGCCCAATATTTCCGGGGCAGGACCGGTGGTATTTGATAACCGCGGAAGTTATAAGAGTCGAGCTAACACCCAATACTTCCTGACCAGGCCGGATATATCTTCCGACAAAAGCAGCCGCAGGGCCAATTAGAAGACAATACCTAAATAGGTCAACCAATAGAAAAAGGTCATGTGACATCTTTCGACCAATGGGAAAGAAGATAAGTCTTGGTGTTAAATCGAGAACCTAGGTTAGGCAGTCTTCGCTTGGATCCCAACGGTAACACTTGCTCTAAAGATCTCTCTCTCCCCTCGTCCCATTCCTTCTTGACGTCAGACGCTTCTTAGTGAAATCTCTGTTTGTTTATTTCACCTTTGGCCCAGCTGTGTCGCCTTCCACCACGACTGCACGGTAGAGTTGACATCGAGATTCGTCTAGCATCAGGTAACACTGGTCCCAGAGGTCCCAAGATATCACAGACACCCCCGTCCGAAGAGTCGACAGGATAGTGGACGCCAAGGTACAAGTAAGCAAATAGACCACTGTCTGTACAGAAAGATGGAACAGGGAAGAGAGGAGGATCCAAAGGAACCAATGGAGTCCGATCCCGACTCCGAACGTGGCGAAAACACCACTTTTCCAAAGAAAGAAAACACTCTCGGTAGGACGCAGGAAATTGTCCCCAGCCAGGAAGACGTCACGCCCCCGCCGCCGGTGTCAGATGTCCTGGGGAGGTTGACGACGACGCTACATCAGCTTTCTGCCGTGACCGGACTTTCGCGAGATGTGGAACTAACGCGCTACGATGGTTCGTACGAGGCGCAGAGCTTCTTCACCAACTACGACGCCCAAGCAGATCGGTACCAACTACAATACTCTACAAGACTGAGAGAGCCACCAGACCTCCTGCAAGCACCCCTCCGAGTTACCCACACGCGAGCGTATGTTACATGCTCCCCCGACCATCTCTAAACCACGAGCCCAGCGCAAGCAGTGAACTCTTAACTGTCCCAATGAACCTCCAACCATGGCACAAGACCAGGACTGTCCCGACATACAAGACAGCACAACAGTAGGTTCCTCCTTCTATAATTTTTGTTGAACAATTGCTCGTTCGAGCTGAACTGTCCAATAATGTAAACCTACCCCTACTACTTGATACAGAAGCATCTATCGCTATAATTAGGCAGAATACTTTTAAAATAGTAGAAACCAGTTTGTAAAAGAAAATACCTGTCCATCCATTTAACTTAACTATTAACGCCATAGCTAACAATATTGTCACCATAGATTATATCTTTTTGATCTTAAAAATAAGTAACATAACGCGGAATCTAAAATTCCATATCATCGATACACCCTTGCCTTTTATCATATTATCCCTTAACTCCATAAAACGATTTCTACTAATTATAAACTGTTCTCAGCTACTCCTGTATCAATATAATGTACCTCTACCAACTACCTTGTACCAATTCACTTCGTGCAAGCAACACGTGTTCCATGGACAGGTCAATACAACTGTCCCATTTACTAAGTTTTCCCCTCCTATAACGGGTTGCTCACACGTGGTGAACTCCAACACTCTTATTTAATCTTATTGTAATGTTCCTAATCCCATTTTCAACGCCCCTATGTCCTTTTCTTTCATATCTTTGGACAGAAGTAACTTAAATCACAGCCTTCCAAAACTATTCCAATCGTTAAAGTCCAACATAGCTACACTCCCTCGTACCTTCCTTTTACATGCATATTTTAATCATCGACAAATCACTCGCAACAAAATAAACAACACCCTCTCACATCACTTTTTCCAATTGGCAACAAATTTTTAGTGCGCGACTTCACACCCAAATCTAATTTCGAGCCACACAAGCTTTATTACGTCGCCCTACTAAACACACACACAAAAAATTATTTTTTTCACATTAAACGTGTCATATCCACTAACAATATAAAAATTATCGATATGTTCGTACAACCAGCACCCATGACTTTAGTAAATTTGTTATTCATAGTAAAACAGGTTAGATTTTGTACAAAACAAAGACTTAACGTGACACCTTTTCATTTACAATTTTTTCGCTTCGTGTCACAAAGCTACACCACAAAACTCTTTAACTTTTCAGGCCAAAGACGCCTTCATCACGCCTGTGACACATTTAACCACACATTGTTCACGTCGATAGTCGCAATTTCATTCAATTCTAACCTGATATCAATGAATAACATTTTTACTAAGTCCGCCAAAAACCATTCGATTTAATATCAACAGATACAATATCCGAATTTTCGAAATACAAACACAAATCTAACAAATGCTTGAACACACGGAATAATTCAACCTCTGTATCTCCCTATGTCAATCCCATAACGCTTGTCACCAAACGTGACAAATCAAAACGCTTTTGCGTTTACAATTATAGAAATTATATCTCCGAACGTAGTCCGAATTAACAAATCCAATAAGTTGGAAGAAGCAAGCAACCTCGCAAAGGGCCCCTGACCTAAATCCGAAATCACATTAAAAATAGGTTCGCTCCCCATCGCCCCCCCCCCCGAGCAAACAAACAGCCGACATCTTGTTACGACCCGTCGCCACCCCGATGTCACTCTAATGGATTTTCGCTACCTATTAAATTAAATATTAGTGCGTACCTTTTACTATATATCGTTCTAATCCCTAACCAATTTCTACGCCGATATCCCATTTAGCTACTAATAACTTGCTTAACACGTTATTTTACATTTACTAACAAATCTGTTCACTAACATTCTCTCGCCCTCAATTAACTTGTCCACTTAACATCGACACTTAGAACCAAGGACAACATTTTACCTAAAAATCACACACACCCACACATGTTTTAAAAAAAAAAACAACAACAACAACAACAACAACCCTTTATCGGTTAGAATAGATCGCCGTGTTTCTCCTGCACACACAGAATAAATGCCGCTTTAGGAAGAATCACGTTTTCACCTAAACGTGGCGCAGGGAACAAAAAATCGATAACATTAGGACTCAGTTAGTTTCACAGTTAGAAACAATGTGATCCACGAGTCACGTCAAACATAAAACAAATTCGATAAGTTAGAAAAACTTAGGCCAACAAGACCAAAGATATCAATCGAGGACAATTTAAAGCTCTCTCCACCCATCCTAAAAAACAGGAACATTACGTTTGGCCTACAACTTTCCATTCTTTCACGATATATAATTTCTATGTATAATCTTACTTGCTCTTCTTTCTCGATGAACATTTTTTAAAATTTTTCATTTTAATATTCTTTATATAATCATTATATAGCTCTTATAATTGTTTTTTTTATTTCCGTCAACCAATCAGTTTAGATTATTGTCGTTTTATTTTATTTTTCTTTACCAAAACTTATTTACTTTTGCTTTATGACTCTATTCTATAATCAACTTTATATTTTATCTTTCATATCTAATAATCTCAAGTTTATATTTCATGCTTATATGACTAATTTGCATTTTGTCATTTTATATTTTCTCTCACTTTATAAATTAGATGTTTTATTTACATTGTTTCATCTTCCGCTACCATGTCAATGCTATCGAGTATATTACTGCCTATTTTTTTTCATTTAATATTTTCACTTTCTATTACCCCTTATATACTGCTGTAGTGTGTTAATCTTTGTATCATATCATCACTATTTTTACTTTTTTTTTTAAGATTACTTTGCATTTAACTTCGCAATTCTATTTTCGATTTTTTAAATCCTTTAACGCTATATGCAAAGCCTTAATTTCGCAATTTCACATCTCAATGATATATTCTTTTATAATCAAACTAAAAATCATGATCTAAAAACAGGGCAATCTTCAATAACCTCTTAAACAACCACTTTAAAGGTTACACTTCTTAATAATTACTAACAATACTTTTACGCATGAACTTTTAACTCCTTCGCAGGCTAGACTTGACCTACTTTGATTTCGTAATTAACAATTTTGACACACCGTCCCCCAGACTTACCTATCCCTACTTCTGGCTTGGATACGTGCAAATTGTATTTTTTTATATATTCCAGGGCACTCTCATGCCACACGCTGGCACATCTTTTTTTATTTTACTCTTTTTCTCGCTAAGCCCCTGACGACTCCAATTAAAACTTTGATTTCTGGTCACTGATCTTCGCCCTCATTTATCCTGCATGCGTACGTCTTAACGACTAATTACTAAAACCCATAACAATCACCCTTATCTTACTTTTCGATTGTGGTACTGTAACTTTATTAGGTCCTTAAATTTACATATGAAACATGGCCTAGGTTCTCCGCGCCGTGCACATTAAATGGTTTGGGACTTGAGTCAAAGTGACATTGCCTCAACCAAGTAATAATAACCCCTCAACCCTTTCTAACGCCCATCACGAAGAGATCATGATTTTCCCATCCAATCGTTTTTATTTTCACCTATAATCATTATATGTACTCTATTAAATATTTTATTCATATTTTTATTTTTACTTGTATGTTTAGTATTAGTTGTTTATGCTTTATTATCTCTTATGGATATACAGAAATCAACCCCATGTTATATACTAACTCATTTCAATTAATTTTTAAAAATTACTTCCTTAATAACAGTCTTCCTATTCCGCTCTCTTAAATCCCTCCATATGAACCCTCTCACATCCGGGGCCATCTGTGATGATTTAAGACCATGGAATTGTTGTAAATAGTCTAGATATCTACTACCACATGTTCCACCCCATGACTGTATATAACTTCTTATGTACTGCAAATAGAAAGCCTCAACTAACATCAATCTGTACCGCGTAAGAATCTAATAAAGTATAGCAACTGTACAGATAGAAGGAATGGAGACTAACAGGAGAAAATTAAGGTTAAAACTAATCAGGCTTAGGTGAGAGTAGAAGCAAGACATAGGAAGTAGGCTTAAAGCGGGCACAATTATTAATAACTTGTACAGTCAATACTTCCTGACAGGGCCGGACGTATCTGGTGACCGCAGAAGTTATAAAAGTTGAGAGACGCCCAATATTTCCGGGGCAGGACCGGACGTATTTGATAACCGCGGAAGTTATAAGAGTCGAGCTAACACCCAATACTTCCTGACCAGGCCGGATATATCTTCCGACAAAAGCAGCCGCAGGGCCAATTAGAAGACAATACCTAAATAGGTCAACCAATAGAAAAAGGTCATGTGACATCTTTCGACCAATGGGAAAGAAGATAAGTCTTGGTGTTAAATCGAGAACCTAGGTTAGGCAGTCTTCGCTTGGAACCCAACGGTAACACTTGCTCTAAAGATCTCTCTCTCCCCTCGTCCCATTCCTTCTTGACGTCAGACGCTTCTTAGTGGAATCTCTGTTTGTTTATTTCACCTTTGGCCCAGCTGTGTCGCCTTCCACCACGACTGCACGGTAGAGTTGACATCGAGGTTCGTCTAGCATCAGGTAACACTGGTCCCAGAGGTCCCAAGATATCACATATATATATCTAGGTGGACGCTTATCAGTTTGCCAAAGTTGGTGTTGTGGCTTTGTCACTGACCCGAGGCCGCTAGTTGCGGTGACGGTCAATAGATGGCGTCAGATTCTGACGTTTATTTTGACGGGAGAAGCGCCCATTGCTTCTATGGATTAATTTCCTCCCGACAAATTTTCCATCTATATATATATATATATATATATATATATAGATGGAAAATTTGTCGGGAGGAAATTAATCCATAGAAGCAATGGGCGCTTCGATATATATAAATATAAATATATATATATATATATATATATCGATCTAGAACGTTGCGAGGAGCAGGGCCGAATCTTTAGAATTGTTTTTCATGCAGCGGTGATAAATATGAAGTAATCCTGCGCATGCTTAGCTTCAAAAACACCAGTTGGGAGGCAGGAAAAAGGCAATAGCTAATATCGACATCTTATATATGTGAAATAGCAGAATCGGATCAGTGGAATACCCACAACACCATCATTAGCAAATTCCGATTTTCCAACTAGTGACCACAGTTTCGGTTCATTGTTCTGCTCAGTCTAATTAAAGAACGCTCTGTTCTCACCAGGATTACTTCAAATGGAGAGTTTTCAACTTGAAATTGTGCTACACTCATGTAAAAAACTTGAAGTTGTACCTTTCCATATGTATAACGGGATTCAGACATAACTTTAAAATATAATTGATGCACAGAGACCTTTATAGAAGACACACGGGAAAACTAAGTGTGAACAAATTTTTCTACTATCTCCTTTAAAATACAGTCGACATCAACGACTTTAAACTTCCCTAGGGTTTGTGAATGAGTGCGTTTCCTGAATATATGGAAGCATAAATCACTATGATCCCAAACATATCTGCCAAATAGCTGGATAAATAAAAAATAAAATATAATGCCCATTGGCCTTTCTACACCTTCTCATTAAACAATGATATATATATTTAATCAATCAAATATAATAGATTATGAAAAAGGTACCTCCTTATTGTGCAACTGTTGCACGATAAGGAGATGCCTTTTTCAAAATTTATGCACTTTATCCCAGTACAATATCACATTTGTACTATCTTTTCGATATATAATAGAGGTATAAATAGAATGCAATAAAAAGGATCTAAAGGTTTATATTTACTCATATTAATCAAATTTTAAGCGCATTTTAAATAAAAGCTTCTTCTCTGAAAAAAATAATTATTGACGATCAAATCATCAGTATGTACAATATTTATAAACAAAAATATATGTTGGATGAAATATACAGGGAACAAAAAGAAACAAGACTTTCGCTTGCCCTGTAATTCCATGTTGCTAAATCAACCAGCGTCTCGTAAAGATTTTTCTCAGGTTCAGGTAGCCTATAATTTCTTTGTCGCTAGTACGTCGGGCTAATGTTCGATTGTGGAAGTTGGAAATACATCAAATAAACAAGTTACATATTTTATTTAAAATATAAGTAATTATGTGCAATAATATAAAAATTCACGAAAATATATGCATATAAAGCGTTTTTCAAATAAATTACATCATTACACAAGTAGATATTATAAGGAAGAGAGAAAGAGAAATATTTTACTTTTTAAATATTCCAACTAGAAGTTTTATCATTGTAATGATGGTGATAGTTAGCGATTGCTTCTACTGTAAGTGCACTACTTGTCTACACTTGTGGAGAGTTAAAATATCTTGTTATTAAACAAAAACAATTTTGTAGAGAATAATATAAAAGCGTAATTGTACATATATAAGATGGATAAATTAAGAAAAAAGCATCTTCTGATCGTGTAACTAAAGTTTGCTGATGGCGCTATCAACTAATCGTTTCTTTTTTTAATTATTCCAGATTTGGCCAAGTACCATTTATTGATTAATAAAGAAAAGATAACCACGTATGCGTTTCGGGCTGTTGTTCCTTAAAGCGTGGTGCAAGCTTTAGCTCAATGAAAAAAAAAACTGGTCTTTGGGGCATCCTGAAAAATTATGAGATATGTATTCAGGCCGGAAGAGCGTGAGAAAACCAAACAATGTGAAAAATAGAACAAAATATAAATTGTACTGACAAAATATCAGTCGCACGATCAGGAAATACCTTCTTCTTAAACAATTTTTGGTTAATTTTTAGGAGCTCTAAAAACAAGGTTGAAGATATGTCATACTAGCCGAATGACCCGGGCAACGCCCGTGTTTTACCCGATTGAATGTTTTGATTCAAATACTATTTGTTACAATTATAAATTGGCGCCTTATATAAATGCATATGTTGGTTAATAACTATAGCCTATGTGCTTTATCTGTCTATGTACTGTTGGCTTCCGTAGGCGTCTCTTTCTGGGAAAAAGAAAGAGAGGATTCCATTTGGTTATTAACTAATATATGCATTTATTTAAGGAGCGACCCGCTCCAACACAACGGTTACAAAAACAAAAAAGCGAGTGGGGGGGGGGGGGGGGGGGGGGGGGGCAAAGGTGGCGTGATCGTAGCCAACCAATAGGAGGGCGCCATTCCAAAAAAAAGCAAACGGTGACAGAGATGACTGATTAAGAGATGAAGAATGACGCTCGTAACTGTATGTCATATAGTTTATTCTATGATTTTTGCATAGTTTCACTGTTTGGTGAGTGAGATTATGAAATCAACAACGCCTGATAATTTGTTTATACTAAACTGAATTTAATTATAAGGCGATAACGTGTATATTAGAAATGGAAGTATCAAAGCACGAATGTTTATTTTCAAATAAAAAACAAACTTCTACTGTCCTTACTGCGATTGCGAAACCTCTGGGAGGGTTCACCACTGATGAGCCATCGTAGTAAGAATACTAAAAGTTTGTTTTGAATTTGAAAATAAAAATTTGTGCTTTGATGCTTTCTTTCTTATAAACTGAAGTTATCAACCGTATTTCACAAACCTCCGATAAGCGACCACCTTTTTACTTACTCTATAAAACGACCGCTTTTGAAAAACACAATTAGTTTATTTCGAAAAATAATCGGCTCCTATTGATTCTTTAAGCCGTTGAACAATTTTACTATTTTAAAATAAAATCTTTAAAGAGAAATGACCTTACAAAATAACGATTTAAAATTTTGCGCGTGAACTTCTTTTTTCTCGAATATTATTTTAATACTATTACTAGCCGAATGACCCGGGCAACGGCCGGGTTTTACCCGATTAAATGCTTTTATTCAAATACTATTCGTTACAATTAAAAATTGGCCCCATGGATGTCATTCTTGTATAATATATAAATGAGTTTTAAAAATTGTAATAAAAAAAAATGCATTGGCCGGGAATCGAACCCGGACCGCCCGCGTGGCAGGCGAGCATTTTACCACTGAACCATCGATGCTTACGAGAAATGGCCATATTTGGGTATTTATTCCATTCACAAAAGCGCACACACAAAAACAGTGATATAATTAAGAATTGATTGATGACTCTGATACTTGTATATTTTAATTTTATATAGCATCATTTGTATTTTGCACACTTTCAGAGGTACTTTACTATTTCAATTTATTTAGCTTAGTCATTACCAAACTCAAATATAGCTGCATAGTTTTAAGTGTTTTTCCCCTAATTTTACCTCCATACAATTGTTTTAAAAACTTTAAAATATCGGATAAATATTTGTAAAATACTATTGATTTTTAAAGTTTTTATTAGTTTTTCTCCTGTGATGCGTTGAGTTTATCTAGCCCAGTTTCCAGTTATTCCCAGGTAATTTTGTTATCATACTTTTGCATTCCAATTTATAGCAATTCTGTAAATATAAATTAGGTTCTGAAACAACCATTCAAGAATGGAATTAAAACCTCAAACATATTAGTAATGCCTATCACCCAGAAGATATAAAAATAAACTTTGTTGATACTGAACATTTTTAAAAGTCAACATGAAAAGGTTTTTAAGATTCAAAAACGATAAAACCGAAGGTTATGATACTAACAAAAATAGAATATGAATGTTAAATTCACGTCTATCAAAAAATAAAACTTCATATTAGCAATTCAGTTGAGCAAATTGTTTTGAAAGTTCAATTCACCTGTGACGAAAAAACTGAAACCATAAGTTACTTTAACACAGGTTGATGCAAGCATTAAAATTATTAAATCATATGAAAAAATAAAGGGGACATTAATTCATTAAAAGCAAAAATGGTGGTAAATTTCATTGTGGATTAAATGTACTTTGTATTTAAAAAAGTATCCTCTATTATTATTTTTTTTAGAAGAAATAAATGAATTATACTTTTTCATAAAAATTGTCTATTCAATTTATTAAATGTTATCTCTTTAACTTTATTCAAACTTATTTGATAGGTAAAACATGTATTTACCATATAAATGCTATACTAGTATAAATAAATGTTACCATATAACATATATATTTTTATTAAGAACTTTAGAAACTCCAAATTACATATATACTTCTCAATTATCTCGCCAATGCATCCAACTTTAGAAGACCTAATTTACAAATCTGGTCGAATTTTTGTGAGGTTGACTTAGGGAGGTTTAGCTATTTGTTGAGTACACTTTTTTTATTTCGACTTTGAGCGCTATGTCCCCCTAGGGACACTTGCACTTCAAAGTTAAACAAAAATTTGTAAGAAAAGAAAGAAAGATATTTTAAATATGTACAGAATTTGTATGCAAGTTAGTTAGATGAAAAGAAAAAAATATATATATCAACACAATTGATATATGTACAAAGGGTTGGTATGCAAATCTAGTTAAATGAAATCAAATTGTAAAGCATTGTGTGTATTCGAGAAAAGCAATTTACAGATTGAAAAAAAGTTTTAAGGAATATTTTAGAATGAAAATATACTAGATATTAGAGAATTATTCAATTAAAACAATACAAAAGAAATTATAAAACTATTTTAGAGGCGTAATATTCTTTTTAAAACTATAAAAGGAAGTTCCAAAAATGCAATATAACAGCGGTATGGTAGATTAAACTGGCGAAACCGCTGGGAGGGTTCACCACTGATGAGCCAGGCCCTCCCTTTAATTTTTCCATTGCAGTAAGGACAGTAGAAATTGTTTTTTAAAAAGAATATTACGCCTCTAAAATAGTTTTATAAATTGATAACAGATGGCGCGCTAGTGCATCGTAACAATACAAAAGAGTTAATTTCTAAATAAAAGCATTCCAATGGAATGGAAGTGCACACTGATAGAGCTGTTGGGGTTGAGAACTATTCTCTCATCAAAGTATTGCTTCAAGTTGGAGAATCATGTTATCTGTGTGTTGATAGATCCACAATATCAATACTCCAATAACGATGTGGAACCTAACACCTCCAGCAACTTAACCCTCTTTCTTTACAATCCATTTTCCATTTTCGAACTCAAATAAAAAAAAATATCGTATAAGAAGAAACACTACCCGATAAAAGAAAGGAATTTACTCAACAATATTCTACACTCTCGGCCAAACGATCTCCTCCTTTTCGGTTAAGGAGATCGTCGGTATGGAATTGTCCAACCTCTTTAGGGTATTGGCGGTTAGCAAGGAGGATGTCGAACTTGGTGGTGCATGGTCCAACCGTCCAATACAGAAAAAAAATTGCATTGTTAGAAATCGGCGGGAGAAGTATCTGGCATGGAAGTTGTTAATTCAAATAAACTAACAAACATTCGAATTGGCCTTCATTAATAGAAGAAAATGCAGATTTTTGTCAAAAAAGCTCTGAGGATGCTTCTGAAAACGACAAGCAAATGGAGCGCAAGAAGAGGAAGCTCTCGCCAGACCAACACCACCAGGAAGAGGCTAGGCCATCTCAACCCAAAGGAGATACGCTCTGACGACGGTGACAGCAACAGAACCTAAGCAAGGACAGGACGGCAATGATTGAATTTAACCAATGTTGATTCGTCGACTGGAATCAGGACTTCCATCCAGTCCAGTACTCAGGCGTTAGAGGAAATGTTGAGCAAGAGAGCTATGTTCCAGATAATGAGGTTGCCCGGCTAGGTGTTGGTTGGGATGGCCAGTATCAAAATAATTGGCGTCTAGTTGAGGAGGCTTTACGATTACAAGCGTTATCCTTAAATCTTTTCAATATAGGAAATGGTTGGGAAGGATGAAGCTCCCTGGTTAGGATAGCATGCCCTGAGAGATCGTCAAGGGCTTCTAAGATTTATTTTCGGAAGATATCACGTTATCGTCAAATCACAGCTTCACGGGGCTCTGCTTGAATCCTCAAGGAAAAACATCGTCTGCCTAGGTTCCAAAGCGCACGGTGCTTAAGCGGTTGCCGACTAGTATATACTACAGAATCGTCAGGCGTTCTTCTGGCTTGTCTGCGTCACCACCTGCCATCTATAGTTCTGGGTTACCAGACTACGCCGTTTAGGGGGATGTCCTTTTTGAAATAGCGCGTAGGTGTCTGACGAGGTGGCTCTGGCATTCAAACGACCTGCAATCAGCTTTTAACAACCTGAACCGAGAGTACATGTCCTCTCAGTTGCGTTCCATCGGTCTGCCTCCGCCTTTTGTGGAACGGCTGATAGTGTCATCAACGCAGAGACTGGCGCCTACCATCAAGTTCGATTGAAATTCCACCAGCCCATTCAGAATGCTCAGAGGGATATAGCAGGGTTGTGTCTGCAGTTCAGCCTTCTTTTCCATTTTCGCTGGTCCTCTCCAGCACTACCTGGAGAGAGTTCTGGGAAAAGGGAATGTTCTAGTTTACGCCGATCATATTCTTCCACCTATCCTCGACGATTGGCGATTCAAGAGAGTCAAAACCATCTTTTAAAATCACAGCGAGTGTCAGAAGTGAGCGCTAACTTCCCTGAAGTAAGGGATTGTGGTCTGGTACCTGGAGGTGATTGGCTGCGAAATTCTATCAGGACATGGAACCTCGGTTCAGAAAAATCGTCTACTTGTTATCCTGGAGAAAGCCATCTCCAGATGGTCCTCATACGTCCGTGGCTTCTCCCTGATCGGTCAAGCGACAGTGGCTAACTCGCTAGTACTGGTGGCGATACTCTACTATCTGTACGGCTACCCGTCCAGCGACGCCACTATCGCCAAATTGCAGGCCAGGCTGACGCGTTCCGTCTGGAGGTACAGCCATTGGCAGCTTGGCTACAGGGAGTCTACTGTACGTCCTGTGCCCGTCGGTGGCAAAGGTTCTTTGGATATCAGAACCTAACTTCTTATCGCCGTCTTCATGGAGGTTCGGCTGCACGAAGAGCAAGATAAAATATCGCTTACTCTTAGTTGACGGAGTCCGAAACCTAGATGGCCTATTTTTCTCCGGGTTCTTGGCTGCTGCTCCATCGCCGATGGAGCTATAGCAGCAGGTCGCCTTCATCTTGGACCTCGGATAGTGTAACTCCCGACCTACTGAACCTGCCCCTCGTCGGCGCCTGCAGGTTCTCTCACGGTGATATGGAGTGCGCATCCGTGACCTGGCAGACTCTGCTCCGCCGCCCATCACCAGGCTCACAAGAAGCACCTGCAAATATGCAGCTACTTTTGGATCGTTCTACCAGCGTCCTGTGGCGAATAACTCACGCATTCAGTAAAAGGAGATGACCTTGAAGCAAGCCGTGGTGCTGCGCAGGAAGGCCACGCAGTTCTTGCGCATATGCATAGGTACTGCGCGTCGCTTGCTAGAAACCTGGAATGCCCACGCCTGGCCGCCGTTCCCTCCTTTTGGTATCTTCGGATCTAGAAGCATGTTTTTTACGTGCCACTCACCAGCGTGCGTTTCTCATCCCTCCGACCTGTGGCTGCAGTGTCATCTCTCAGTCTCATTCATGAGGTGCTCTCCATCATTGGGCCACCGCCGGACCTGCAACCTTTGATCTTCTAGGTGGCCTCGAGGATCATACCATCACCATCTCTTTAGAGGCAAAGAACGCGATCTACCTTTTCTTCGTAGATCGCGAAATTCGTGGTGTCGCTGGAGACCCAGTGGCCATCTTCATGCGGAAAATTGGCAGTATATTTATATAAACATTGTGCATATAGCCTTCAATAATTTTAATCGTTTTATTGTTATATTCCATTATTATTAACAACTGAGAGAATCCTCACCCTGATAATTGATTGAATGTCAAATTATCTCTCTCAATAAGAAGAAATTTGCATAGTCAATATTATATCTTTGAACTCTCTGGATTTAAAGACTGGGGGGAATTTAAATGTTAGGACGCTAATCTTTCTGTACATTCGTCAAAATGCCCCCCAGTCTTTAAAACCCGAGGATTATAAGTCTTCCGAGAGGCCGAGGACAGCACATCGATCTGGCCGGCAGCTCCTCCAATTAACGGGCGGTAAATGGCAGCAGCCGCTGACAAACGGCCAATCCACGGGAATGGAGCTGTCATCAGGTCCACAAATCTCCCGCCACCACCGCAGAACACAATCTCCCTGTACACCAAGATTATAGCGTGTTCTTCTCTATATTTGATTGCCTTTCTTTGGTTTCTCACCGCACTCTTCATCGAACCTGGAGGATTTGGATAATTTCGTGCGTCCTCTTGTAAAATCCTTTCAAACCGTTACCATTCTTTGGGCTAACGAGGTCTATAACATGGATCCATTGTAACAATGTTTCCCAATTTTTAAGGATATATCGTAACGCACAAGCGCCGTAAGAGTTACTCAGAAATACTATCGAATGTCTACACTTAGGCTTGAAATATTTTTATAAAATCTCTTTCAAACACAAAATCAGTATCAACCCTTAAAATACTGCAATCCTTCCTCGAAAACGTGTACTCTCATTGCCTGGGGTAAATTTGTATCGATTAGCAAAACCCTATTCGCCTACAAAGTCTGACGCTGGGGAAAGAAGGTTAAAAAACTCGTGTGCAGGTTGGATTTTCTTCAACTGTGGCAAAGTCAATGGTCTGAATCTGCACGCGCGAGAAATATTTGTCTCTTTTTATATAAATAGTATATATGCCTTTGCATGTTCTCACATGTTCCAATTGAAAACTGCCCTTAGGTTCTAATAGCTGTTTCATTGAGTCGTGTCCTTCCATGAGGTAAACTACTGATTCGATATACAATCATCAGCAATAGAAGCCTTTCATTAAGTCACTTCGTATTATATAGACTGCAGCCCTGGGGTCTAAGAAAAAATTCAAGCAATAATGGAAAGTATCATAACAGCTATTGAGTGTCTTCTAGTTATCTTCTCTATCTGCTGAACTGTAGAACTGGTTGTATAAGTAGATAAAGCTCTCACCAGTCAATGAAGAGCTGATAAATCCTTAACTTGATACGTTGATAGACTTGTGTGATGTTATTTGTCGTGAAAAATGAAGAATTCGGTATCTTCTGATCATTGAACTGAAATTATTTTATGTCTTGCGCCATCTATCGTAATAAATATCAACTAATCGCTTAATGGAGGATGTTAGTTATGTCTTATAAAAGATGGTATATGCAAATACGTTTGAGAGATATCAAATTTCAAGTAGTTATTTAGATGATCACCTCGATTATAGAATGAAGCGGCTCTACACTGCAATGTTGATCAACTCTTATCAAATATATATGCGAACATTAGTTTTAGAACATATTTCTTTGGTTAATTGGAAAAATATAAATCATAAGGAGAAGGAATTAAGTGTTTATACCTAGAATTTTAGTTTTAAAAATGTTCAAAGGTATCTTTATTATATATTTAAAAGTAAAGCTTTTGAGCCACGTCTCATCAACGTGCTTATTCACAAAACTAAAAACTGAATGAAATTTTATAACTATTATATTATATTACAATATCTGCATTGAAATAATATATTTCTATTTTCCATGCAGATTCAGGTTTTTGAAAAAAATCTTGAAGTAGTAGGTTGTCTAAGGGCAGATAACTGGGGCGTAGGTTGTTCTGGTAGTGTCTTGAATCAAATAACAGGGGCGGAGAATGGCTTTGTTGTGACATTTGGGACTTTCTTCTGTTACTGATGTCAAGAATAGGGCGCGGCCTAGTATATAGAATACTGGATTTCCCTATACCTTCCCATAATACTTTTCAAATGAGCCTTCTTTTTGCACATGTCAAGAAATGCATTAATATGTATAGGATGATTAAGATAAGAGCACGAAAATGATTCCTTTTTCAATCCCCCAATAACGAATTTTATTGAAGCTTCTTCGTTCATTGAGGAATCCAACTAGTAGTACAATACAAGGGTATCTTCTGCGAACCTGATCACTGGCTCACCCCAGTATATCATTCTGTTAAGCTTCAATATCAAATTTTATTTATTCGCATTTTTTAAAAGAAAAATCCTGAATATGGCGGTTCTTAATAGATTCACAAATAAGGAAGATAGATTTGTATAGGTTCAACAAGGATTTTAAATTTCCCGTCATTCCATAGCAATATAACATTCTCCTGAATAGAGTGACAGGAAGTCACTGAAACGTCGGGAGTTAAAATAAACTATTGTTGATTTGGCTGTGTTTTTCTCCGAATCAACTTCCAACCAGAAATGATATTCAAAAGGACAATTATATATCAATGTGACAATATAGTGGTAATAATGTGGTGAGGTGAGAAATAATCACACGACGAGTTGGTAGAGCAATAATCCAGGCAGCCAGCCGAGAGAGAGCGAGCGAGAGGTTATCCGCTGAACGACTGCCTGTGTGGCCACCACCCCTACCAAAATAGTCCCCAGGTGTTGACGGGCGGGCCCCTTTCCCCCCCCCCCTTTGGAATGTCGTGATGTCTAAAGTGTCTCGCTTTAGCTGCCCATCCATCTCTCTCTCGTTGACTGTAGGTTTGTTTTATTAATCCTGGAAGAGCATATATTATGACATATATATATATATAGTCCGCTTAGTCGCATCTCTTCAAGAGATTCGATGCCTTGAAAACTGCCCCAATATACTGAAAGGATATCTATGCCCGAGTTCAGAACAACTAGTTCAACGCAAACATCTTCAGTAATTGTTACACCATGTAGAGGTTTGGAGGGTTCAGCAGCTTTAATATTCTCCTTTCTTGTTATATGTATTTCCCAAATAGATTCCCAAAACAAGAGAAAATTATATGTGTAAATAAAATACAATATACCTTTTTTTTGAAAAAATTAAATTTTATTTATCCCTTCCCTCGTAGGTGATGATCTCAAGTCATCTCGTCGGTGTTTCTCCTAAAATTGGCCTCACCTCGCGCCAACCTTCAAGTGGAGTGACGTAAGGACAATGGTGTTAAATATACAATTCAAATACAATACCTACATTTCGAAGTATAATACATTTTCAACGAAAAGTAAATATGTATATTATTCGAAATATATTTTTAGAACCATATTATAATTCTATTGAAAAATGAACGCATAAATCATTATTCAACACTATAAAGGTATTCATAAATACAAATGCAGATTTAACTAATCACAAAAGTACTTACTGTAGACGCGATAGCTGGGGTCAGGGCCATTGCCAACTATTTTATATATATATATAATATATATATATATATATATATATATATATATATATATATATATATATATATTCTCTAAATAATATTATCCTTTAATAAAATCAAAATTTATAAAAATAAAAAACGTTTATAAAATACTTTTTTAATTTCAATATTTTCTATATTACTGCACTCTGAATTTTAACTCATTTGTTGTCTATTTTTGCATATATCCTTAAGTTTTAAATATTTTCTAAAATAAATTGTAAATCGTCTTTTTTCTCAACTCTCATTTCACTATTACAATTACAATTATTTTATTTCCAAAGCGCTATATCCCGCAAGGGATACTTGCGCCAAACAAGAAGAAAAATTTATTTACATTATTCAACGCATGAAAATATTAGAGATCCAGATTTTGTAGAAAGCTTAGAATGTATTTACAAAATGAATTGAACTTTAAATATGATTTTTTATCGGAAATCGATTCGTTAAGTTCACAAACAACTAGTTTATTCTTCATTCTATAATCTGGAAATGCTGGGCAATCGATCAGTAGATGTCTTGAGGTTTGTTCCTCAATACCACAAAAGCAACTTGAATCCTCCACTTCCTTTATTCTATTTAAAAAAAACTTTTTAAATATCCGTGGTTTGTAACAAATTGAGTATTATAAAAATTTGGGCGAAAGTATTTAGGGATTTCTTGGGG
This sequence comes from Cordylochernes scorpioides, assembly GCA_030710605.1. Classification (NCBI taxonomy): domain Eukaryota; kingdom Metazoa; phylum Arthropoda; class Arachnida; order Pseudoscorpiones; family Chernetidae; genus Cordylochernes; species Cordylochernes scorpioides. The sequence goes on from CP092864.1 coordinate 170,638,312, forward strand.
AAAAAAGCTTAAGAAAGTATTATTTGCTTCGTTTTTCAGAACATTCATTCTTGATTTGATAAAGGTATCTATAATTCCTGGAATAAATGGGTCATAAATTTGTTGATCATCTGTGGATAAGCTTCTCAGATCAGATATCATGATTCTGGATTCGATAAAGTCTGAGATCAGAGGGATGTTGGCCAAACTATGAACACAGCTATATGATGTGGATTTATAGGCTTGTATACACCATGTCAGTATTTGATATTGTGTTGAATTTAATTTTTGTAAACATTTTCTATTTAAATATTCGAACCAAATTTCGGCTCCATAGGTAAGTTTTGTCTGAAAATGGATTTATATAAAGTTAGCCTTTTCTGGGTGTTAGACCCCAAGATTTCCCACAAATTGAGAAGAGATAATTTTTGATACGTTTTGTACTATATTTCACTATAGAAGAACCGTAAGGTTTGAAGTTAAGAAACACATCTCCGTTGTTTTTATAATTTTTGCTCTTTTAGTTTCTATCAATTTAAAAGTTCCGACATACTAGATAGAAAACAAATTATAAATTCAATATATTTCGAATACATGAGGCCTTTTACCTATCAAAATTCATTGTATGAAAGTCCAACTTCTACAACCACTAAATGGAGATGATCCTCAGTGGTTTAGACAATGGTAAGTTGTAGCGGTAGGGATCAAACTGGCAAAGTCTGGAATGGTGGATTCATAAATGATGAGCCAAATCTTCTCAATAATTTTAGCCTATGGTTATGTTTGAGTTGTCTTTCTTCAGGGGAATTAATATGTTTGTGACAGACAAACCTATCCTCAAAATGAATATGCTGCCATTGTGGCTCCCGTAACTCTCTTTTAGTAAATATATTGAGCCATTCTAGTAATGCCTATGACGCTAACAGAGGTGAGAATAAATCTTGAAATATATTGCACAATCTAATTTTACCGATTTCAGCTCTCTTACCTTGAATTTTGATTATTTCCTAAACGACCCATTTTTCATAGGTCTTTTTTTAAGGTAGTGTACTATCAAAGTATTAAGTAGTGTACTATCAAAATATGATATTATTGATTATTAAATCTCTAAGTACCTTTTTGCCATGAATCGAAAAGACAATTTCAGTGTATATATTTGTATAATTCTATTCATATAGAAGACACCAGATAGAGATGTGACAAGGATACGAAAAAAACAAAGGATCCAATGCTACAGTAGATTTTAATCATATATATTTATGGTTGAATGCTCAATATTTTTAGATTCTATAAACCTAGATGACATTGTAGAATGGTGAGGGGGGGGGGGGGGTAGTTGTATTGTAAATGAAGAGACATTTATGAAGATGCTAAAAGTAATATACTTTTATATTTTCCTAAAAAGAATTGTTCTATTTACATTTAAAATTTACTAAAATTATAACACTTTGTACACATTGACAAAAATAACCCAAACTGGATTACTCATTTTGTGTTAACATAAGTAAATTGATTTATATTTTCCTATATACGACATGTCTTCAACCTTCTGACCTTTGTTATCCAAGATAGGTGATCCCCAAGTTAGACCTTTGGCGTCAAAATCGCCGAGTATGATTGTGATATCCGAAGATGCTTCACTTAATGTCTCTATCCGGCTTGTATTGATGCTAGTATTATCGGGGTGATAATCATTTATGATTGATATTGTTTTAACTGGGAGGTAGATTTCTATTGCCTGAGCTTCTGTCGTGCTTTCTGTAGGCTTTCTCTGATTATAGGCGATTTCCTTAAATTTGATTTCTCGAGTTTTTATCAAAACGGCAAGTCCTCCTTCCAATTTTCCCGATCTGTACTTTCGTAGTGTTGTATAACCTTTGATATTATATCTCAGATTATGATTCAGTTTTGTCTCCTGAAGACAAGCAATATTCACATTGTTGTCACGGATAGGATAAGTCAGCTCTTCAGTTTTCCTCTGGGTGCCATTAATTTATTGAGCTGTAGTAAATTGAATTGTGTCCTCGTAGTATATTTCTCATCAAGAGCCCGGGCTGCAGCTCCTGACGTGGCGGTTACCTCGGACATTGCTGGAGATATCGTTTTTTTTTCTTCATTTGTAGCTTTACACACCCAAGATAGAGAACATTGCGACTGCTGTGATAGATATGTATGGGGACATCTGAGGCTCTTCATTGGTCAGGACAACAACAACATATTTACGACATGATTTCGGTATTGAAAAGGTTTCTCTAACAAAGTAATTATTTATTTTGAATGTCTGAAATATATGTTTTTCACTTTATATAATAAAATACTTAATCAAATACTCCTCTCGAAAAGTTTCTTCACAAATTTAGTAGTATTCGCAAAACTTTTCCGAAGTACTTGATTAAATATTTAAAATAGTTTCTGCAATTTTCAAGCTAGATGGAATGTAATTTTATATACGATATGCTCAAAACTTTCAGCTCGCCAGATATTAAGATTTCCAATATTCAGTTTGCTAAGCTAGCAAGGACCTTTAACAATCAATATAGGACTTTAGAAAATGGAATTCCTTGATAACAAACAAAAAACAACAACATTGTTTTATAGAGTATATAATTCTTGAACCTGAAAAACAAGAGTGGTAACTTCATGCAATATGAAGCATAAAAGACTTTATGGAGGTAACTCTTCTTTTTATTAAAGGATATATAAGAACATATCCAAGTTATTATATATTTTTATATATTATTATTAAAATCGCATATAAAACAAACTTTAATAAAATAATTTAAATCGCCTCAAATATCTCATACTTCAGAAGGTTGTCTTCAGCTGGTATTGCTCTGATCCTTCACAATTACGATCAACTATTTCAAAAGAAAGATATACCTTTGTACTATATAATGTGTATTTCGGTTATCAATCTTAAATATTCAAATTAGATTCCAGAATATTTAGTTCTTTCAAAATAACAATTTTCCAAAACCAAAATTATATGGAGAGGACAATTTTAAGATTTTATTTAATCACTCTATATAAATATATATATATATATATATGTCTGAAAATAGGCCTTAACTAGAAGAGAGGAGGCAGTATGCTTCAAACAAATCATCAATATAAAATCGAACCTGTAGTAAAAACTTCAATTATAAGAGACTGAAGTATAAATCACATATGACGGGATTAAACCATAAACGGTTCAACTTACAAATGAAGAGAGCTCATCAACAATTATTAAAAGGAATGTCAGCATTCATCGATTCTCAGTGATGCATTATTAATGGAGAAGATTTTGGATGGAGGGTCTAAATCTCATTACATCCTCTGCTGGGAGTCCCTTCCCCGACATATTACTTCTCTCGGAACAGTCACCTTTTTATTGTGATCAAGTGTGTTGAAGTCTGTTGTATATGTATTTTAAGAACGACACGTTTGACAAGTTTTACCGCAAATGTTTCTTTTGAACGAAAAATCGTAATTTATTTAAAGAGAAATAACGACTATTTCTATCCTTAGGGATGAATTGTGAAGAGTAATGATGAACGGAAAAATAAATGTGTCCAGGGATGGGAAACGAACCCACAGTGTTTTGTTTACAGGTAAGATGCCATGTCCTCTAGGCTATCCTGGACATCCCATTCCCATCCCTGAACACTTTTATTTTTCCGTTTATTACTACTCTTCGCAATTCATCCTTTCATACTTCATCCCTAATTATAGAAATAGTCATTATTTCTCTTTAAAATAAATTACGATTTTTCGTTCAAAAGAAACATTGCGGTAAAACTTGTCAAACAAGTCGTTCAACAACCATAAGCCGCATTATATTGTTTTACCAGGTCTATTATTATGAAACGCGAAAATGGCCGCCAGAAGGTGCTGTGCAACTTTATTTGAGCCGACGGTGGCGCTGTTGAAGGCGTTTTGTTTTTGACTCACGTGGCATCAGCACGCGTGCAGTTTTAGAAATATTCAAATCGTGGAAAATTGCTGGCGCCCGTGGAAAATGGCGATTTCCGAGCCAAAAAGTGCCCATTTGCCGGAAGTTTGTTGTTGGCCTTCAACTGGAAGAAAAGTGCCACTGAAGCCCACTGAATGCTCGAGGAAGTTTACGGCGACCACGCTCTGAGCAAATCGCAGTGTTACAGGTGGTTTGAAAAATTCCAAAGTGGCGATTTCGAACTTGATAATGAAACACGTGGAAAACCGCCCCAAAAGTTCGAGGACGCTGAACTGCATTTTTTGGATGAGGACAGTACCCAAACGCAGGAGAAACTCGCAAAACAGCTCCAGGTGTTTCAAGGTGCTGTTTCCCCACGTTTAAACAGCCTCGGAATGATCCAAAAGCTTTCCATATGGGTCCCCCACGAGTTGAGCGAAAGGCAACAAGAACGGCGTCTGGTAACCTGCGAAGGGCTGCTCGCCAGGCATGAAAAGAAGTCATTTTTGCACCAAATCGTAACTTCTGATGAGAAATGGATTCACTTCAGCAATCCTACGCGCCAAAAGTCGTGGGGCCTGCCCGGCCAATCTCCAAAACAGACGCCTAGGAACAATCGCTTCGGAAAAAAGGCAATGCCTTGCGTATGGTGGGACCAGACCGGCGTAGTATATTTCGAGCTCCTGAAACCTGGCGAAACGGTCAATACTAGTCGCTACGAACAACAAATGCACAACTTGAGAGGGGCGTTGAATGAAAAAAGACCGGAATGGCGTGAAAAGCACAACAAGCTGATACTGCAGCATGACAACGCTCCAGCCCACAACGCTACGTTGGTCAAAAACACCATAAAAGACTTGGGCTGGGAACTCTTACCCCATCCGCCGTACTCACCAGACTTAGCGCTGTCGGACTACCACCTTTTCACATCTTTAGGACACGCCCTAAAAAACCAGAAATTTTCGAACTCAGACATACTCCGAAAATGGCTTGTTGACTGGTTCGACTCAGAAGGAATATAATTTTTCAGACAAAGAATTCGAAAATTGCCTGAAAGGTGGTCCGAGTGTATAGCTACTCAGGGCAATTACTTTGAATAAAAAATATTTTGTTGTATGGAATTGGTGAACTTTTGAATTCACAGAAAATTTTCGCGTTTCATACTAATTGACCTTATATATATATTTTAAGTGTAAAAACAAAAAAGGCATATCCTGACCAGGCTCACATGAGCAGTTCTAGATGGGAGAACGCCATCTAGTGGAACAAAAATAAACTAAAAGTTTATATAACTTGTTCCGTAATATTTGGCCAACCCAATTTCATGATAAATCAAGAAAAGTCAACCACGAATGCGTTTCGGGATGTTGGAACTCGTCAGCGTAGTGCAGACTGGACCACTACAGCCAACATTTTGTCCCAGAGAAATCAAGAAGTGAGTATTCAAGGCCAGATTTGCGTAAATACGTAGATTTTAAGTTTAATTAATTATTCTTACAGAGTATGTGTGTAAGATCACAAGTAAATAGGCGCTAACCATAAGAAGATAAGTTTATCCTTTTTACTATGTTATAAATTTTTCTTTGTTTACTATGTTATAAATTTTTCTTTGTTTACTATGTTATAAATTTTTCTTTGTTTACTATGTTATAAATTTGTCTTTGTTTACTATGTTATAAATTTTTCTTTGTTTACTATGTTATAAATTTTTCTTTGTTTACTATGTTATAAATATTTCTTTGTTTACTATGTTATAAATTTTTCTTTGTTTACTATGTTATAAATTTTTCTTTGTTTACTATGTTACAAATTTTTCTTTGTTTACTATGTTATAAATTTTTCTTTGTTTACTATGTTATAAATTTTTCTTTGTTTACTATGTTATAAATTTTTCTTTGTTTACTATGTTATAAATTTTTCTTTGTTTACTATGTTATAAATATTTCTTTGTTTACTATGTTATAAATTTTTCTTTGTTTACTATGTTATAAATTTTTCTTTGTTTACTATGTTACAAATATTTCTTTGTTTACTATGTTATAAATTTTTCTTTGTTTACTATGTTATAAATGTTTCTTTGTTTACTATGTTACAAATATTTCTTTGTTTACTATGTTATAAATATTTCTTTGTTTACTATGTTACAAATTTTTCTTTGTTTACTATGTTATAAATATTTCTTTGTTTACTATGTTACAAATTTTTCTTTGTTTACTATGTTATAAATATTTCTTTGTTTACTATGTTACAAATATTTCTTTGTTTACTATGTTATAAATTTTTTTCGTTTACTATGTTACAAATTTTTCTTTGTTTACTATATTATAAGTTTCTCATTTATTTTGTTCTCCCTCTCTCTCTCTCTCTCTCTCTCTCTTGTAAACCAATAATGTTTGATTATTATTATTGGAATTAGTATCTTTAAAAGGTCTAAGCAAAGTCAACAAAGTCTTCATTATGGATATTCTTCTAATTTTTCTTGTGAGTTAACAATCTCAGATCTGAGAATCCAAGTTTATTGTAAGAAATAATCCATTTGGTCCTTGGACGTATATTTACTCTATACTCTCCCATTCTGAAGTACAAGTTTAGAAGTCTGTACACGTACATCTATTCACTACACCACACAATTGGTATATTTAAAGGTTTTACTTGTGTAATTGCATTGTTGTACATCAGTTATTTCAAATAGCCTCATAAATATAGCGCCATCTATCGCTTATATTTGTAAAGAAATATTTAAGGATAATTTGTTTTAATTATTTAAATATTTATATAATTAAAAGCTATTTAAATATAGAACTTATACTCCAAATTTTATTCATTGAAATATATAAGGTGTCTGTCTGTGGAAATAACTTTTAAATATATATATATTTGAATAGAAATGTAGCGAAAAAAAATATTTCTAATTTTCTACTTTAATTCTTACCTTTTGTATGAATTCTGACATTCACTGCATAGAATTTGGTATATTATATCTGTTTTCTCTTTTGTACCCTGATATGGGGTTCTTACAATAACGGAGTGTAAGGGAGGATATTTAAAATATGTTCTTATGTTGTGTTTTTCAAGAATTCTGCTAACAGCTGTTGTTGCGTGAGAGAAAGGTATGTGAGCTATGGATTCATACATGTTGAACTCTGTTGTTCGATTAATTATTATAATTATAGCCTTGAATATCACAGAACACAAAATAATAAGTATATATGTCTGGTGTATCTCTTCACTTTCTTACAAACTCCGCTTTTGCCCGTCCCAAGCCCGGATGAAAAAGGGGGAGCAGTAACAAACTCGCTAAATAACCTGGGCTCAGCTGGCCTGGCTGATAGTACCCTGTAAGGGCTATAAGGGATATAGGATGAGCAGCGTCCGTACTCCATGTTACGAGTGGCTGCATATGATGTCTGTTCCTCATGTCAGAGGCGGCCATTAAATATTGGAGCTGAGTCGGCCTGCCACTGAGTAGTGCTCCTAGTCTTAATGACAATATATATATATATCTTTGTATGACTTAATTTTAAATTGTGAATGTTTACTATTGCATATTAATAGTAGTTTGACATCAAGTTTCTACATAGAAGGATCGAGGATAGAAATAATAATCTCTAAAGCAATAATATTCATATATTGTTCTGTCATCTCTTATGAGGTGCCAAATGGATTTTCGGAATCCTCAAATTGGAGGTGTAACTTCATCACATATTACTCGTAATTGTAAAGATATATCCTAAAATGGGGCTTTGTTCGTGCATCGAATTTGACCAAATGAACGTTTTTTAAAAGTATTATCTACTAGCGGATGTGTACCCGGCTTCGCCCGGGTTTTATCCGAGTGAAAGTTTGCCTAACGAATATTATTGATAATAATATTCGGGAACACACAGAATATTATGATAATATAATTCGTTATGTCATATATTTATATAATATATGAAATTTATTTTTCGAGCAAACATATCCACTCTCTACTGAATAGATTTTTAAAAATATATACATGAATAAAAATATCTAGAGATATACTACATGATATTAGCCAAAAGGCCGAGAAACGATATTTTATATATAGAGATGACCTGGCTTCGTGTGTCTTCTGCTCGAGTGAATGTTTCGCTGGTAGAATTTTGTTCCTGCCAACTATTAATCATTAGCTGGCTTTACCCGTGGTCTGCTTTAGTGAATATTCCCCAAAAGAATTTTTTAATGCAATCAAGCATGATACGGAAATGTTGTCATCATCATTTCTGGCTAAAAAAATATTGTTGCTCAGTACTTGGTTAAATATAATTTTTATTGGTTAAAGTGCGACAAAAAAAAAACTCTTCCAGATTTAACTCTCTGTCCTGTTCAAATTTCGGCGAGATTAGTTACATCATGAGGGCGTGCATAGCCGACAAACATATATATATATGTTCCCGGCTTCGCCCCAAGTAAAAGTTTGCTTAACAAACATTTGTTAAAACGATTCTAGCAAACATCCAATCCCTACTGAATCTATACTTGTCTACCTTCTCGATAATTTTCTCCGGGTCCCTTGAAAAATACTCGATAAGTTGAAAAAAAATCAGTATTAATTGGTCCACTCGGTAATTTTAAGTTGAAGGAATAGTATCTTGTAACAAACGAAGATTTGTAAATAATTGTATTTAGCGAATGTACCCGGCTTCGCACAGTTTTTATCCGAGTAAAAGTTTGCCTAACGAACATTTGTTAAAACGATTCTAGAAAACATACAATCCACCTATATATTGATTTATAAACGTATATAAATATAAATATTGTTATATGCGTTTAAATATATTTTTGAAACACATAATTTTTTGAAAACATTTATTATATTTTAAATAAGATATTGTCACTTTTGTGAATTTGATAATTAATTATTTCTTTTTTCTCAATCTATATATATATATAATTGAATGTCTGTCTGTCTGTTTGTTTGTTTGTACTCTATAGATTCAAAAACCATACATCCAATCGCCGTGAAATTTTGGGATATTATTAGGTATATCACCGGGAAGGTTTTTGAAAAATAATTTCATGAATATCTTGAATATCCTTAGAGTTACTTGCAGATTTGTAGATTTAACTCGCAAGCAGCGCCCCCATTGTGACGATGATAACAAGTTTTCTTATCACTAAGTTTGTTATCTTAAATATTATTTATCAAAAGTAAGATTATCTCAGGATGACATGGCAATGTGACACGGGAAAAAATGTTCACTAGATAAAACTATGATTTTCTATATGATATAAAAAGCCAACAATGAAGAGTGAATGTAATATAAAAAGCCAACAATGAAGAATGAATGTAAGATAAAAAGCCAACAATGAAGAGTGAATGTAATATAATTTACGGGCGAAGATTTTACGTGACAACGGTAGAATATTTATTGATATGAATATAATTAAATTGCACAATAGGAACAAGGAATTGAATGAAAATAAGAATTGCACAAATTTTAACTATAGAAATATATTTTGTTTACTAAAACATTGTACATGTAAACTTAAACTTAACTAATTCCTATTTGAGTGATTTTGTTGAGGATAGGACGATGATAGGAGAAATATGAAATGAAAGGAAGTGTTTCTGCTGTAATGTGTCTTGCGAAAGTCAAGTCGATAGTTGCTCCTTTTAACGTAGTTGACTTAGAAACGTTTGATACGCAATCAAGATTATACGTATTTTTCATGAAATTAAGAAACGAGTTGTCAGGCTTTACGTTTTTGTTAAAATCACCACACAGAAGAATCGGTATACTAGAATCAACTTGCACGAACGGTGGCACGTACTGGCTGTTGTGAATGTACGGACCGAGTCCTTGCCATAGTAACATTCCAATATCCTGCATACTAGCTCCTGGATGAATATATACAGCACCGAGTATAAACTTGAAGCTAGTATTAGCGGCGAAGCAAGTAACTTGCAGTACTTTAACAATGGCATTATCATGTGGATCATCGTGTAACCACAGTAAAATGTGAGCGTGCGGACTTCCTCTATGTTGAAACTCAATGCGAAGGAAATTATTGTGTATTTATAATATAACATCCGAGTAACATACGCCCGAATATACGCCCGAGTCTGAAGTTCTTGCATTATACAGCCATTATGGCTGTATTAAAACATTTACTTATATTAGATGTTAAAATTCTTGCTCAACACAGTTTAAATAAAGTTTTCTTATATCTGCCACTTTTTCTTAATATTTGTAATTTTAAAGAATCAATTCGAAAATCAAAACATTTATTCAGATCGAAGGTTCAAATTTTTGCTAAATATATTTGAAACTATTTAAAATTTGTAAAATAATAATTAATTAATTAATTAATTTTAAACTAATAATTTAATTAACACTATCAACATTTATCAATAGTATGACATAACCTATAAACTCAGTTTCTCAACTTTTGTGTCAATCTAACAATTAATCAATCAATCATAGTTTACGATAATGAAATATCAGTGTACAATTATTTACCTTTATTGTTGTAGTTGTTGTAAATGACGAATCTAGGCACTCCACATCTTCACTACAGACACAGCTGACGATACTTTAACCACACGTGTGAACTTGTATTATGACGCTTTCTTGTTTTTCCAACGCCAAGAACGTTCGAGAAAGACAAAGACAGAGACAAGCATGCGCCGATTCAATGCGCCTAATTCTCTAGCGCAGCACTCTCGTTCGGTGACTCATCGTAACGTTACCGGGCGTTACACTTTTTCATAAGTGACTCCCAGCCGCAACCTAATTTAAGACGTTGTCACGTCAAAAAGCCAACAATGAAGAATGAATGTAAGATAAAAAGCCAACAATGAAGAGTGAATGTAAGATAAAAAGCCAACAATGAATAGTAAATGTAAGATAAAAAGCCAACAATGAAGAGTGAATGTAAGATAAAAAGCCAGCAATGGAGAGTAAATGTAATATAAAAAGCCAACAATGAATAATGAATGTAAGATAAAAAGCCAACAAAGAAGAGTAAATATAATATAAAAAGCCAACAATGAAGAGTGAATGTAAGATAAAAAGCCAACAATGAAGAGTAAATGTAATATAAAAAGCCAACAGAGTGAATGTAAGATAAAAAGCCAACAATGAAGAGTGAATGTAATATAAAAAGCCAACAATGAAGAATGAATGTAAGATAAAAAGCCAACAATGAAGAGTGAATGTAATATAAAAAGCCAACAATGAAGAATGAATGTAAGATAAAAAGCCAACAAAGAAGAGTAAATATAATATAAAAAGCCAACAATGAAGAGTGAATGTAAGATAAAAAGCCAACAATGAAGAGTGAATTTAATATAAAAAGCCAACAATGAAGAATGAATGTAAGATAAAAAGCCAACAATGAAGAGTGAATGTAAGATAAAAAGCCAACAATGAAGAGTAAATGTAATATAAAAAGCCAACAATGAAGAATGAATGTAAGATAAAAAGCCAACAATGAAGAGTGAATGTAAGATAAAAAGCCAACAATGAAGAGTAAATGTATAATAAAAAGCCAACAATGAAGAATGAATGTAAGATAAGAAGCCAACAAAGAAGGGTAAATATAATATAAAAAGCCAACAATGAAGAGTGAATGTAAGATAAAAAGCCAACAATGAAGAGTAAATGTAATATAAAAAGCCAACAGAGTGAATCTAAGATAAAAAGCCAAAAATGAAGAGTGAATATAATATAAAAAGCCAACAATGAAGAATGAATGTAAGATAAAAAGCCAACAATGAAGAGTAAATATAATATAAAAAGCCGAGCCGAAGATACTATTCCTTTAACTTCCAATTACCGAGGGAACCAATTAATATTGATTTTATTCAACTTATCGAGTATTTCTCAAGGGACCGGGAAAAAATGTTCACTTTATCGAGAGATTCAAATTTACGAGTTTCAAATTATCAAAATATATCTTTTTTTTTTTAATAAGTTTTTAGAGAATTGTTTTAACAAATGTTCGCTAGACAAACCTTTACTCGGGTAAAACCCCGGGCGAAGCCGAGTACGTTTTATAAGTTTAAAGAGAATTGTTCAACAAATGTTCGTTAGACAAACATTCACTCGGGTTAACCCGGGCGAAGCCGGGCACATCCGCTAGTGAATTATATATATTAATTTAAAATTTCATTTTTGTTATCATCATCACATACAATGTAATTTTTTTTATATAAGCAAACGATAATAAACAACAACAATTAGGGGCTCAAAAATCATTTATTATGGTTAGCAGCTCCGTAAATAAAGATATTTTCACAACAACAATTAAAGTTGCATCATCATTTTTATAAAACAACAGCAAATTAAATTAACAATGTAAAAATATATTTTAACATCACATTTTAACATTTAACACAAAATCGTTACAATTTTTTCTTTAAATATATATTAATATTGAAATGCCAAGTATTTTTTACGTCATTGGAATATTATATTACTGAATTCTCAAATTAAATTTATTATACTTGGAAAACCTTTTAAGCATTGTTACAATTTATAAATATAATTTCACCAGACGCCGCTAGAGGCGCTGCTTGCGAGTGAAAGCAGAAAATTTGCAAATAAAATTGCAAAGAATATTTATTTCAAATCAAATTCAAACCAGAAATCTTCCCAGTAGTATAGTAAATAACTTCCTAAAGTTTCACGGCGATTGGATAATCTTACCTTTTAAAAATATTCATCGTGTGAACAAACTGACATTCATCGTGTAAACAAACCACGTGTTAATTATTAACCAATCAAATTCATTTATCGTCGCGACCAGTGCTGCGCCCAAGCAGTAAAAGACTTGAACTAACCGTTTTTGTTTTTTTATTTAAAAAAAAAAGCACAATATCTTTTTTAGTTTGTTGAATAGCCTATATGTTAAACGAAATCTTCAGCTACCTGCATGCGAAATTCCATAATGATTGAGTCAGTAGATTTTGCGTGAAGCGATAACAAACATCGATTTCGCATTTCATTTTTATAGATATAAGGATAGTACACGTGGTACAAGCCATGATAATCATGGTGGGTAAGAAGTTAGCGACTGCTTTTACAGTAAGTGCACCACATGTCTACACACATGAAAATCAGTTCGACTTTTGCACTTACAAATGTGCCAGTGCCCTGTTTGGTTACTTGCACTCTCTGGTGGGATTGAACTTTTGAAAGAATCGGGGGCCATTGAAGCATTTTTAATAAGCGTTTTAATTCTTATGATTGATCTCCTGTCAAAATATATAAACAATGTTAACCAAATACAGTTAATATGTAACAAATATCATATAATAAGAGAATTAACTAAAATTTAGTTATATTATAAATGTTTATACCCAGGATGTAGAGTGAGCATATCACTGGGCAGATTCCCCAGGTCCTCTAATCCTCCTAAGAAATATATGGTGATATGAAAGGGGAGGGCGGAATATTCGAGCGAGATCAGGCGGGCGGCAGGCCATTGTGCTGGGGGTGGAGAATTTCAATATTTGCAACTGGCGGCATAAAATATTCCGGGAGGTGAGATGATTAAACCGACGTCGGTCCTCTCACCCAACTTCCTAATTCTGTGTATTTCTGGAATATAGGACAGTGTGTTGTCAGCACTCATAGACAAAACTTAAGTAAGTTGTACCTTTTACCATTTATATCGAGATTCAGACTCTAAAATAAAATTGATACTCAATGACTTGTATTGAATACATACATATTGAGGATAGTTACTCTTTCTTCTCAATATAGATACTGTCTCTCTTTGCTTTGAGAGGCGACCTAGTGTTTAGTCCAGCTACTTGACCAGCTCGGCAACTCCAAGGAAGAGGCTCTAAGGACGACTATCAATTGTCCAAAACTTATCCAAAACTGTTTTTTCTTGAACAGCACGGTCAATTTATACATTCAAAGAAATTTATATACTAATTTATACATTTAAAGAAATTTACATACTTTTTTTCTTCTCCTTTTTAAATTACAAATATATTTACATAAATAAAGTTGACTATTCTAGTAGTCGTAACAATACATAATATAAAGACCTCTGGGAAACCCCCAAGACTATAACAGAAAGGCTGAGACAATGGGACCTAATGTAGATCGTTTAAACGACTTTTGAAATAAGCAACAACAACACATACGATATAACCAAATGTGAACAAAATTTCACTGATAGCGGCTTCAGAAGCAGTCTGGTAGATTAAATTGGCGAAACCGCTGGGAGGATTCACCGCTGATGAGCCAAGACTTCTCAATATTTTTCATCGCAGTAAGGACAGTAGAAGTTTCATTTATTTGTGAAAAGAAACGTTCGCGTCTTAATATTTTCATTTGTTATATATAGATGGCGCGTTATTGCTTTGTATTAAAATTGCCTATGTCTCCTTCAATTCATTAAGTTTTGTTGTTGTCGTGTCCGATGAAGAGCCTCAGATGTCTCAGTGCATCTGTTAGCACGTTTTCTTTGAAGTTTCTTCTAGAAATAACGAGCTGACTCAATTCGATTCAATTGATTTATTTCAAGAAACAAAAGAGAATTACACTACGATTTAATGCGAATTAGTTGTATTTTTAACACAAAAGAAAACAGAAGAAGAAAAAAAAAAGAATGATGATAAATAACAATAAAATTCTATGAATATGAATTATAATTAATTAATTAAATACAATAATAATAATAAAAAGAAAACTAACAGCATCTCTATCACAGCAGCAGCAATGTCCTCTATCTTGAGTTAAGTTTTGTTGATGAGTGTGAAAGGCTTCCTCCTAAATAAACTATAATTAAATGTGGCTGAATGTGTCTAGCATCAATGTTTATCATACTGGAGTTTTAAATAGACGGCGTGTGAGGATGTATGAGAGAAATTTCCAAATAGAAGTAAGTTAAGCTTGGCGATACCACGATGTCTGATGTATCATTTCACTTTCTTACAAATTACGCCTTTGCCGGTCCCAAGCCCGGATGAAAGAGGAGGAGGGGGAGCAGTAACAAGCTCGCTAAGAAACCTAGACTCAGCTGGCCCGGCTGATAGTACCCTGTAAGGGCTCCTGATCCAGGGATACAAGATTAGCAACGTCTGTACTCGATGTTAGGAGCGACTGCACATGGCGTCTGTATTTCATGTCAGAGGCGACCATTTCATATTGGAGCTAAGTCGGTCTGCTACTGAGTAGTGCTCCCAGTCTTAATGACAAAGGCAGACACATTCTACTTTAACCAGTCAGGATGGAGCTCTTCACGCTTGATAGCTTAATATGATTGAGAGGAGATAAGAAAGAAGAATAAGACTTTCCTACAGAAAGGTCGTTATACTTCCGTCTTAGTTTTTGGGACCAACGCCAGTCCCTCTCTCCTATATTAGAATATCAGTGGACAGATTCATCCGACTCTCCGGTTTTCACGTCTGTCGAACTTTTGCCAGACCTCGGACTAATTAATCAAAAAACAGTATTTGGCCCATTCTCGAATAATTACAAATCAACGATTAGCTGATATCTATTCCGACAGATGGCGCAAGCCATCAGTAATATTTGGTTACATCATCAGGAGATGCCTTTTTCTTAATTTATCAACCTGATCGCAGTACAATTATCACTTTTGTACTACTTTTTTAACATAGTATCAGATATATTAAATTAATAGAATGATTAACATAATTGACATTTTTACATATACAGATACTGTATATATGTAAGAAATTTAAAAGAAAATGAGAAAGTCATGCGAAAAGTCGATAATGACTGAATATAGCCCATATATGGTTACCAAAACCTAAATCTTTTCGAATTCAATTTTCTTTTGTTAAAGGTTAGACCAATAGGAAATAGGTTGGTGTTCGAGTGGGCCTCTTCAGAAGAAGACCTGGGCGGTAGTTTTGGCCATTTAGATATTTTGACTGCCATACCAAACCTCTTCAACAATGAATTTAGATGAAATGAAATGAGAAATACAAATCTTTTGTTACCTTAGATACAATGCTCAATTCCGATAGTCATTAATGCATTGTTATTCCAAGAGACTATACGTTTATATAAATCAAGAATAAATACAAATACATTTGAATATTAAAAGGTTAAGTAATACATCAGTTAAATTGATTGTTCATTCTTTACCTCCAAGACATACATTAAAACAAACAAATTCTACAGCTTTTTAGATATGAGTTTCTTTGTTTATAAAGAAACCTGCAGCATTTGTTTGATTAATATGCAGGAGATTCAAGTCAACTGATACATTAAAACAATTATTTTCCCCAATCACCCCTGTACCTAACGGACACGAAATGAAAAATGAATGTTTCACAATACCAGTTTCAGCAAATTCTGACAAAGAAGACCTCTATATTATGATTTCGAGCTATGAACCTCATAAAGGTCGCCTTTTATATTATAGAATCTTAAGAAAGAAGTCATGAAATCGGTCATAATCGCCAAAAAGGTTTAAATGCATTTTAAAACTATTTTTTAAAGCGTATGAATCTTTTTGAAAAACAACAATTATATACTGTTCTTATTTCAATGATGAAATAAGTGTTTTATATCAAAAAGAATCATACGTTTCAAAAATAGTTTAAATTTCTTATAACACATGGCACGCTAATACATCAGATTGAATGCATTCTCAATGGGTACATGAATAACATTGAAAATACAAATATTTTCTCATGATGAGTTTCTTTTTATATTAAATTGCAAGCTTTTCAATCGATTATCGCTCTTCAACAGGCTTAAAAAACAATTGACTATTTCTGAGTGGACGTGTATTGCATCGCTCCGCATTTTCCGGTAAATATACTTTAAATTTGATTTAACTTTTGTTATATTATATATTTTGAAATAATTTAAATCCAGTTTATATTTAAACATATTAAATTTTGAAATTATATATTAATATTGCTAAATATTTTGGATTAAATTAAATACTTTAAATAACGCTAACAATTCATTAAAATTTTACGCTGTCAATAGATATGCAAAACAATGAAAGCATTAATATTAGACAGGTTGGATGAATTATGTAAAGATTTTGTAGACAAATTTGATAACAATCAAAAAACGTTGAATAAACAAGATATTGGATATGTAAAAAGTACAACAAAACAGCTAAAGAATAGTGTAATAGAATTAGTGAAACTAGAACAGAGTTTAAATGGAATTGGGGAATGTATGCAGAAAAATTATACCGACATTAGAAACGATTTATCCCAAATAGTAAAACAAAGCAGAAACAAGGACTCGTATGCAGAGGTGGTAAAATATGGGGAAGATAAATTTATTCATAAAGATAAGCAAATTACTGAGGAACAAACTATCATAATAACTTCCAATGAAAATCAAAACATCTCACAGGTACAACAAAAGGTGAATGATAGTATAAAATATTTACGACAGGAGGGAAATAAAATTAGGATTAACAAGGTATTTAATACTAGGAAAGGTACAGTAATAAAATTGCCTAAAGATCAAGATATAGATCGAATGATAGAAAGTTTTACTAAGCAAGATGATCTAAACCAATGCAGTAAAATATACAAGCCAAAAAACTAAGAGATCCAAACATAATCATAAAATCAGTCAACAAGATGACCAACTTAGCTAATTTATCGACAACGTTATGTGAGATGAACCCAGAACTTTCTCAACTCAGTGAAGAGATCAAAGTGCTATTTCCAATGAAAACCAATAGACCAGAGCAAGGTGTAGTACTGAGGGTTTCACCCCTAGAGTCTACCAAATTATGAAGAGAAATGGAAAAATTTACACGGATATTCAACGATGCGATATTAAAGATAAAATATTAGTGAATTAATGTCAGAACTGTTTTTTTATTTAATCCTAATCATAAGAGGAATAACTGTCCCAATTCCGAAAAAATGTATTAAATGTGAAAAAGAGGGAGAACACGAATGCTCGACTACAATTAAATGCTGCAACTGCGTCAAACATCCACATTTTAGAAATAGAGATTTGGAGCATAAACCGAATAGTCAAGACTGCCCAATCTATAAAAAAGAGATGCAAATCATAATACAAAGAACATACTATTCTACACATATAGAAGATGCGGGCCAATAATAAACTTCCAGAATGATGGGGCGAAAACTATATATTGACAAAATCAAAATTATTCAATAAAATACCAAAAAAAGCAAAAATTGCATAAATGAGCTTTGTGCATCTGATGAAATTAGAAATGCAGATATAGTAATGATACAAGAACCTTATATAATCAAAGAGGAGGTAATATTTCTAGGACCTTGTACAAAATATCAATTGATGAACAGTCCCAATATAAATACGGCAATAATTGTAAGAAATAGCAGCTTAAAAATTCAATTAAGTTAAGAATTCACTAAATCATTCGCTACAACTATAACCATACAAACAAAAAGTAAGAATATATCTTTCCAACATTTATATACATCCGAATTCAATGAAAAGTGAGCACGAGGAATTTATGAAGAAGTTAATACAAATTTACATATATCGGTGATAATTTGCGGCGATTTCAATGCCAGAGCTCCGTTATGGTATGATATCAGGAAAAATTATAATGGACATAGACTGATCCCTATCATAGATGAAATAAACTTAATTATCCATAATAATAAAACTTTCACGTGTCGTGATGCAAGTGTGAATGATCTCACACTAACAAATAAACAGGCAATTGCGGCGATCAGAAATTGGAAGACACAGCAGATATCGCAAATTTCAGATCATGTAGCTATATCTTTTGAAATATATACAAACGAACAATTTAGTTCAGAAAAATATTATTCCACTTGGAAATTTAATGAGAAAAATGCGAACTGGTTAGGTTTTAGTCAGAGAATTAACAGTACTGAAGGAGAAAAAATTGAAAACTTACTAGACATAGTGGATACACCAGAAATGATTGATCAAACGGTAAAATAACTTACGAACATACTGATTGAGGCAGC
Organism: Cordylochernes scorpioides; assembly: GCA_030710605.1. Classification (NCBI taxonomy): domain Eukaryota; kingdom Metazoa; phylum Arthropoda; class Arachnida; order Pseudoscorpiones; family Chernetidae; genus Cordylochernes; species Cordylochernes scorpioides. The sequence continues at coordinate 170,657,157 of CP092864.1, forward strand.
ACATAATTCACTTAAAGTAAATAATAATATGACAACAAAAAATAATATTAGTAATAAGTGTGGTGGAATACGAATTTACAGCTTCTAAAGGATCACTGTGTGTCATTATCTTAGGAACTGTTACTATAGAAACAAAAATTGCCCTAATCATATTAAACAATACTATAAAAGCATACGAAATAAGTATTTACGGGAAATAGAAAAAGCTAGGAATGCATCATGGAGAATTTTTCTGGAGGAAAACAAATCGAACAACCCTTATGGAAACTTATATAAGGTGTACAAAAACATCAAAAGTGAATCTAAGCGGAAGAGAAATATGCAAATTTTGGAGGGTAATACTGATATGAAATGTTTGCAGAAGGGTGAGGAATTATTGAATAACTTATTTCCAGATGATAAATGTGAAGAAGATACAAACATCCATAAAAGTGTAAGAAATTATAATTTAAAACTACTCAATAAAGAAAAACCGATGGTTATGATTACTGAAGTTAACGACTTAATTGACAAATTAAATCCAAAGAAATCTCCCGGAATAGACAACATCTCTAACAACATGATAAGACACACTAAACAATTTATAGCTACTATATTGGTGAAACTATTTCAAAAATGTTTAGACCTACAATACTATCCTGCTGAATGGAAAAGAGCAGAGGCAATAATTATTCCGAAACCTGGAAAAACAGATTTTAATAACTATAAAAATTATAGACCTTAATGTCTTAATTCCAACATTTCTAAAATATTTGAAAAAATAATTAATAACAGAATAATAAAATATTATGAAGATTTTAATTTACTAAGTGATCGACAACATGGCTTTAGAAGATCGAAATCTACTATTACTGCACTAACTGAAATAATAAAAATTGCGTTAGAACATAAAGCAGGAGAATATGCAGCAATAATTACAGTGGATATTAGTGCAGCGTTTGATAATGCATGGTGGCCGGCCTTGATGAAAAGACTAGATGAAGATGGTAGGAGGCTTCAATGATAAAACTTCTACAATCATACTTTGATAATAGAAGAGTAAGATTTAGATATTCCTCAACTGAAATTAATAAGAAACTAAGTAAAGGATGTCCACAGGGAAGACCACTGTCTCCCACATTATGGAATATTCTTATTAATGAGATACTGAATAATAATCTGGATGATAATTGTGAAACAATAGGATATGCAGATGATATTACGTTAATATGTTGGAATAAAACTCCTGAACAACTAAGAAAGACAATAGATAATGTATTAAGAAAATCAATAAGTGGTGTGAAAGTCGTAAATTAAAATTGTCAGATGAAAAAACAAAAATATTATATTTATATAAATGCAATAGCGATATAATAGTCTCAGGTAGCAAGTTAATCAAACCGGTTGAAGAACTTAAGATCCTAGGGGTGACTATTAAAAATCACCGAGTCAGAAGCAAACTGGACTTTACGCCTCACGTTAATGAAATGATCATAAAAGTAACTAGAGCTAGTGGATACCTATTTGGCCTGACAAAGAAAGCATGGGGTCTAGACTTTAGACGAAGACTGATATTGTAAAAGACATTATATCGAAGTACAATTACTTATGGTTATCCAATATGGTATCCATTCATAAACAAAAAGTCTAAGGACAAACTAAATTCTCTTCAATATAGTATATTAAAACATTGTATACAGGCCTACAGTACAACATCATCGGATTGTACACATATACTTGCACAAGTCCCCAAACTTACTGAATATATTGAATCTAACATGTTGAAAACCGAAATAAATTACAACCGATTTGACTCTTCAAGTAGGAATATAATTTCTAATTATATAAGGGAAAAATTGCAGAAATACTATGAGAAGACTAATACCATTTTCAAGTCCTTCTTCGCTGGTTCCAAAATACCCAAATATGTCAAGCCAAATTTTTACAATGTCCAATTTTACTGGACACGGTAACTTTAGATCATATTTGTACAAAGTCAGAAAGACGGATTCGCCTAAATGCTCATGTGGTGCAGAAGAAGAAAATCCTGTACATATTCTAACGGACTGTCGACTTGTAGAGGACTTGAGAGTAAAATTCGAATAAATATAAATTGTCTAAATCAAATACACTTCGTTCTCTTTTTATGCGGTTTTTTTTATGCGGTTTTGGAGTTATGCGGTGCAAGAAAAAACAAATTATTCGAATTTCGAAAAAAAAATTTTTGGTGATTCACTTTTTCTGAAAACGAATAAGAATAACAACTACAACTCTACTATTACGCAATCAATACAAAGAAAGAATTTTGTAACGTCCTGGTTGTATGTTAAGTTATCCAACAAACAGTAGAGGGGAAGTTCCAATTGTCTTTTATTCCGCGCCTGCCGGTGTCTTACACAACTCGTGCAAAACGGAAATCAAAACTGAAAACCCGCCGGCGTGCCAGCTGCCGTTACAAATTTCTTTTTTCTTTTATTGACATGTTTCCTCTTGATTTGTTCTTAAAAACAAAAGAGACAAAAACAAAAATACCTCGTTAAAATTGCGTGTTTTTATGCTGCATTTTGTTTTTGTATGAAACTAATTAAAAAAAAGTCTGCATATTGGAAAGCATTAGAAAATAAAACTTGGTGAAAGAAGGTTACTACCGAAAACCGGAAGATAAATTTACTCAAGTGAATTGTAAGTTTTTTTGAATAATTTTAGTGCGTAATTGTACATTAAGTTTTTCCATAATTTTTAGTCCTCTTAAAGAAAATGTGTGACAATAATAAAAAACAAAAAAGAAGTGCAATTTCGCTAGAAACCAAAATTATAATTCTCGATTGCTTGGCGAAAGGAGAAAGATCAACAGCAATAGGTAAACGTTATAATTTAGGCGAATCTACTATAAGAGCAATTAAAAAAAAAATGAAGCGGCAATAAGAAGATCAGTCAGATCTGGTACAAATTTGAGTTCTAAAATTTCATCATATTCAAGAGGCACTTTAATAGAAAAAACAGCAAAGGCTCTCGTAATTTGGATTGAAGATTTAACTCAAAAAAGAATTCCGTTAGATGGACATTTAATCAAGATGAAAGCCCTTAAATTTTACAAGGAGTTAAAAGAATCAGAGCCATCTACATCTTCACGTGAAAGTAATCCACAATTCTCTGCCAGCACAGAGTGGTTAACTGGTTTTATAAAAAGACATTCATTTCATAATCTAAAAATAAAAGGTGAGGTGGCTTCTGCAGATGAAGAAGCTGCTAGAAAATATCCTGAAAAGTTGGCTAAAATTATTAAAGATGGAGGATATTGTGCCCATCAAATCTTCAATGCTGATGAAACAGGATTGTTTTGGAAAAAAATGCCAACCCGTACTTACATTGCAAAGTCCGAAAAAAATGCCAGTGGTTTTAAAGCTGCTAAAGATCGAGTTACTTTATTGCTGTGCAGCAATGCATCTGGCGATCGAATGTTAAAACCGCTGCTTGTAAATCGATCTTTAAAACCACGCGCATTAAAAGGAAAAGACTTAAATACACTGCCCGTACATTGGATGGCAAACAAGAAGGCCTGGGTAACAACGACTATTTTCACTGAATGGTTCAATAAATGCTTCGTACCCGAAGTAGAAAATTATATGAAAGAGATGGGTCTCGAATTTAAGATCTTATTAATTCTTGACAATGCACCAGGTCATCCAAACTTAGAACATCCAAATATAAAGGTAGTTTTTTTCCCTCCAAACACAACGAGCCTAATTCAACCATTAGATCAGGGAATTATTTCAACATTTAAAAAATATTATGTAAAATTCACTTTCCAATTCATTTTCGATAAACTGGAATCCGATACAATAACAGTTACTGAAGTTTGGAAACAATTTAATATCTTGAACTGTGTAGATCATGTTGCGTTAGCAATTGCCGAGATAAAATCACAAACTTTAAATGCATGTTGGAAAGCTGCTTGGCCTGAATGCGTATCAAAGAGAAATGAATCAAATAGAACAACAATAACATCAGATATTATTTCAATTGCTAAGGAAATAGGTGGGGAAGGTTTTGATGATTTTGGCGAGCATGATATAGAAGAATTGCTTGTGGACGAAGCCCTAAATGATGATGATATTTTGGAAAGTATGGTAGATACTACTAAAGATTTCGAAACAGTGTGTGTAGATAGCGAACTGGAAGATGTTACTCCACTGGACGAAAAATTACTTCGGGAAGGCCTTCAACTTTCCGGTAAATTGGAAATTTTTTTTATTCAAAATGATAATGATGTAGAACGCGCCTTAAAATTCCAACGTGATCTGAAATTTTGTATGTCTGGCTACAGAGAACTCTACAAAGAACTAGTCAAGCCATCACAGCGTTTGATTACTGACTACCTTGTCAAAGAAAAAAAAATCACTGAAGTTCCTAAAGAAGCATTACCATGTAGATCTGATGACGTAATTTTATCTTCAAGTGATGAAAGTGATCTTGCACCAATCCACAAACGGGTTCGCACATTATCAGACAGCGAATAATGATGAAAACATTCTTAATATGATTTTAAATAAAGTTTTGTTTATGTTTTTTTTTTTTTTTTTACATATTAAGTTTTGTTTTTGTTATTAACACACATATGTGCCATTTATTAAAATATGATGAGAAAAAAATTAAATCTTATTATTTATAAATCTTTTTTTATGCGATTTCTGGTGCATTTTAAAACATTATTTAGGTTTTATGCGATTTTTTAAATAAATGGAACGTATCCATCATTTTACATATAAATGTATGTCTTTTTTTGTGTGATTTTTTTTTATGCGGATTCCCCTGGAACGCATCTACCGCATAAAAAAAGAACCAAGTGTAGTTAATAATAGATATATGTATATAAATTTTAATAGATTCTGTAGAATGTTTTTTAGTAATAGATAGCCTGGGCTGTAATAACTGATATATAGTTATATGCTGTAAATAGCTCTAAATTTCTGTTCTTATCTGTGATGTTCACTAATATTCATTATAGGGTAATTAAATCGTTAACTAACTGACAAATATGTTAATAATTTCTATTATAATAACTAAAATCATATTAAGAATTACTGTAAATAAGCTCCCAAACTTGTGTATGCATGCAAATATCCAAGACGGATATCGCGTGCTTTGTAAATGATAATAAATTATCGCTTGAAAGCTTGCAATTTAATATAAAAAGAAACTCATTGTGAGAAAATATTTGTATTTTTCAAATGATTTTCACAATTTTATCTTGAAACATGAATACCATACTCTCGTAATCTTTCATTATAACGCTTTATGTCTCATTGAAATCTTCAAATTTTGTTTCATAAATAAGAAAAACCGATCTAAATAGACATGTTCTTCCTAAAGAAAATATTCATAAGTTTCTGATATTCTTTTATAATTTTCGCAATAAAAATAACCTTAAGAAGACGCCGAAGAGCTTTTTAAAAAATAAAGATAGAGAAGAATATGAATTTCTTTAAAATTAATTCTGTTCGGAAAGTGAGTATAGCTAGGTAGAAATCAAATATTCACCCGAAGATTGCAGAGTATCGTATTTCCAATAACTTTTTGCTTCAATTGTGAGATATCGTCTCCATCAATGGCGCAGGTTTTATTTTAGGCCTCTGCCCCTCCATAGATACATTGTGTATTTACGATTAGAGGGTAACCTGTTTATCTTCATTATAAATATCAATATGAAAGCTATGTACAATAGGGACCATCAATAGCCGCTCAAATATAAAAGTATCGAGATATAAATCAAAGAAAGATATCAGACGCGATGCAATTTTTGGTACTCTTTTTGGTATTATCACATCTTTATTTAAGAATCATTTTTAACGCCTTGCCAAATGTTTTAATTTTTGTTTGATCCTGACGAAGAATGAATATTTTTGTCGAAACGTCGAGGTAATAAAAATATTTACTGGCCGAAGTATCTTTAATTTTAAAAACCTTTATTTAAATAATTAAAAAGGTTTCTGGAGATGATTTATTTTATTTTATTAAAGCAGTCTCAAGCTTTCGGATATCTCTGTCCTTCTACAGGATAACATAAATAAACGAATAAAACGCCCCCTGACGAACGCCTGGCATCAGTCGGCGTTTTATTCGTTTATTATTGTTCTCCTGTAGAAGGCCAGAGATGCCCGAAAGCTTGAGACTGATTTAATAAAATGAAAAGAAACTAATCTCCAGAAACCTTCAATCATTTAATTAATTACAGGAGATTTGAATCAATTGATGTGTGAAATTATCATCTTTAGATAAAAGTACAGGCCAAGAAATAGATTCTATTAGATTTTCTAGTTATCAAGCTTCGAAAAGAAAATTTGATAGAAAGCTTACTAATCTAAAATAAGAAACGCATCTGAAGTATGTCGTAAGCTTTTGAATTGTATTTATGCTCTCGATGAATAGCTTAAAACCGCAAAAATATTTTTATTAAAGTACATGAGCGTGAGGGAGGAACCTATGCTATTTGACAATTTTTCCTGTATTGTATCTCTATGTACACAATATGGTGACGTCGTACCTGAAACTGAAAAAAGCCCGAAGAATCGTGTGATTCATACGCGAGTGAAGGAAGTGCCAATTTGTCTGTGAACAGCGAAGGAGTTGTAAGTCAGGCTGCGAAAAAAAGTGAAAACTGGGCGAATCCGGTTGATGCCGCAGAACTGGAGGATAACAACACACCTTTCCTCTCAGTATAGCAGTACAGAAGGAAAAGGTATGAACCCCAAACTGAAACATAAGCTGAATAAGGTCAGATCAGTGGTAGCGACATTTGACCAATTTTGCTATTCCGAGTGGGACGCAGACTTACCTCATATGCACTACATAAAGACTTTGGAGAAGATGCTGTTGAAAGGATCTGTCCACTAGCTGATTAAATTATCTGGTCATGTCGGACTGGCCGGCATTCAGAAGGTGAAACGCTGGCCGAGGAGGTGCATACCGTCGAAGACACCATCCTCAAGACATTTTCTTATAGAAAGAGTCGTAAAAGATCGTAATAAGGAACCTGCCTATTGCAATAAGTGAGGAATACATCATACTTGTATATATATTTATGGTACACACTTGTATATATACTTGCATATATTTATGACAGGGGGGGGGGGAGGGGGTCTCCTCAGTCTTGCTAACTGCTACCTCTGGATAAGGGCCTCTAAAAGACGGCGTTTGGGTGGTAGGTGTTATAAGCGCTGAATCCATTGGACTTTATTTCCAAATTCCAGGGATTTATAGTTATTCTTTCCCTTATTCGTGAAAATGAAGATATTACTGTTTCCTGTGGTCTAGGAATAGCCCTCGGAGGTCACAACCTCGAAGGCCAGGGAGACAACTTGAAGAGTGGTATATTTGCTCGAAAGCTTGCAAATCCAAAATTAAAAGAAATATTTTACCTCACTTTTATTTTTCCATTTTCAAATATATACAAGTATATATGTGCGATCGTGTCGACTCTCTGTCGCAATCCTTTCGACTCTATGTCGAATTGTGTCGACTCTCTGTGTGGTCCTGTTTGAATCCTGTCGAATTGTGTGGTTGGGTGGATTTGATTGGATTGGTAATTAATGGCGCATCTTGGTCGAATGGTGGTTTTTCACAGGGGAAGAACGAGAGCACACCTGGATGGGATAGAAATAAGACCTTGCGAAAGGGATAATGATGAGACTGACTGGAGGTATTTGGCCTATGGTTGGAGCCTATGATGAGCACACCTAGCTCGTAGCACGGTCACCTACCTTCTTTCTTTACTTTTTGTCCGAGATCATCGTCATTAACTCTCTCGATTTCTCATTGGCGGAGATTCTTCCACGTGCTCTCTGATGATTCGCTATCAATTGGTCATGCTTAAAGGTGATTGGTTGTTGATTTGTCATGCTTAAATGTGATTGGCTTAGTACCTCCATTGTCGCTATGATTGCAATCCTCCAGGAAGAAGGTCTTTGAACTTAAGTTTTATGGGTCCAGGGCAGTGACCTTTACTTCCTGGATACTACAACCTTAGCCACCGTTCTGCACTTACGCCCTGTTCACAAAGAATAGCTCTCAAGAAGAAGAAACATCGCAGAAAAGCTTTAGCCTTTGAGTAGCTAAAAACGAGCCATTAACGTCTTCCTGGAGGCAAAGGCCGAAGGTGGGAAAGATAATGCAGGCAATTTTCAGCCAAGGCGTTTAGAAAGACCTGCAATCCTGTTAATTGTTCTTTCCCTTTTCGCGAAGCCTAACTTTTTTAAACCTTTTGACGATACATTGCATATATTGTGGTGAGGTTATAAATTCCTATATACAGATTATCACACACACATATATATATATATGAAAAAATAGTACAAATGTAACATTGTACTGGGATAAGGTGCATAAATTAAGAAAAAGGCATCTCCTTATCGTGCAACTGAAAGTTGCTGATGGCTGGCGCCATCTATCGGAATAAATATCAACTATTCTCGTTGATTTTTAATTATTCCAGAATTGGCCAAATACCCATTCTTGATTAATCAAGAAAAGCTAACCACGGACGCGTTTCGGGCTGTTGGCCCTCATCAGCGTGGTGCAAGCTGTACCTCAACGACCAAAAAATTGGTCATTAAGGCATCCTGAAAAATCATGAAACGGGTAGTTAAGGCCAGAATTGCGTGAGGACGCTACACAATGTGAAAAAATAGTACAAATGTAACATTGTACTGGGATAAGGTGCATAAATTAAGAAAAAGGCATCTCCTTATCGTGCTACTGAAAGTTGCTGATGGCTGGCGCCATCTATCGGAATAAATATAAACTATTCTCGTTGATTTTTAATTATTCCAGAATTGGCCAAATACCCATTCTTGATTAATCAAGAAAAGCTAACCACGGACGCGTTTCGGGCTGTTGGCCCTCATCAGCGTGGTGCAAGCTGTTCCTCAACGACCAAAAAATTGGTCATTAAGGCATCCTGAAAAATCATGAAACGGGTAGTTAAGGCCAGAATTGCGTGAGGACGCTACACAATGTGAAAAAATAGTACAAATGTAAAATTGTACTGGGATAAGGTGCATAAATTAAGAAAAAGGCATCTCCTTATCGTGCAACTGAAAGTTGCTGATGGCTGGCGCCATCTATCGGAATAAATATCAACTATTGTCGTTGATTTTTAATTATTCCAGAATGGCCAAATACTCATTCTTGATTAATCAAGAAAAGCTTCGTTTCGGGCTGTTGGCCCTCATCAGCGTGGTGCAAGCTGTACCTCAACGACCAAAAAATTGGTCATTAAGGCATCCTGAAAAATCATGAAACGGGTAGTTAAGGCCAGAATTGCGTGAGGACGCTACACAATGTGAAAAAATAGTACAAATGTAACATTGTACTGGGACATTGTGTGCGTCCTCACGCAATTCTGGCCTTAACTACCCGTTTCATGATATTACCATAGAATTTTATACTTACCATACTTACCTCCTCACCTGCTCCTGCCATGGCTCCCTCTAGGAAGAAGAAGAAGAATGCCGAGGAGCCCCTCGTAACCCTCGCCCTATTAGAGCTGGAGAATAGCCAGTTTATGGAGGACGTCGAGATAGCATTACGCTATCCTCACCCTACCTCCCAAGAATGCCTGTCCGAAATCATTACGAATATCACCAGTTTACGGACCGAGCAGATCAAGGCCCTCATTGCCGAGGTAGAGAACCTCTCTGGCACCCTCGCGTCCTTTAAGGAACTGGACGAAATCATGCCACAGACTGCCTGCCAAAGCACCCAGACTGACCCCACCAAGCCTGCCACTACTTCTCCTGCTGACAAGCCTGCCTCCACCCTGCCTGCTCCTGTTGCAACCAAGAGGAAGCAGCCTGAGGCTCTCAACCCGCCCGCAAAGAGACCCAACCTAAAAGGTCCAACCAAACTTACGTCATCCCGCGTATCCAAGCCTGCGGCCGCCCAAGTGGTCCTCCATGGGGAAAAATCGGCAGCCCACACAGTGGTCGTCTCTGACGACCCACAGGCTGACCCCAGGGACATTTACAAGGCTGTCCGCGCTGCCCACACCCTACCCCAAGGTGTTTGGGCCTCTCTGCGCACCAAGGGGAAGCTGGTCCTCCATTCCAGCAATCCCAACATCATCCCTGAGGTGACTACCTCCCTGGCCAGCAAGCTAACGGGAATGAAGGTCCGCCAGCAGAAGGAGATCCTGCCAAGAATCTGCCTCTTCAGAGTGGATGAGGAGACCTCCAATTCCACAATCGAGGAGACCTTCCTGGCAACCGCCGCTGTCAGCCAGCTCCCCGGGAACAAAGTGTTGCGCGTGGCGCACCGTTCTGCACTCAGAAACGGGACCTGCACCGCCTTCATCGAGGTGGACCTCAAGACCTTTGGAGCCCTGGGCAACCGCGGAAGAATCGTGGTTGACGGTGTGATCCTCAACTTCGAGGCGTCCATCCGCGCCCGCGTCTGCTTCCGCTGCTGTGGCTTCGGCCACAACTCCACCCACTGTTCCAGAGCTCCCAAGTGCTTCCACTGCGGTGAAGACGGCCATGAAGGCCGCTCCTGCCCAACCAGAGCTGACCAGCACACTTCCAAATGTGCCAACTGCTGCCAAAAAGGCCTCTCAGACAACCACGAGGCGAGAGTCTCAATCTGCCCCATCCTGAAGTCTAAGGCCCGCACGTTTTAGGCTTCAAAAAACCCTCCGCCTCCAACTCCTCCCGCCACCTTCTACTGGTTACTGGACCCCTGCCTCACTTCTCCCAGGCGCTGTTCCCCTGCTTTCCCAACGCTTCCACTTCCCTGCAAGTCTTCTCCTGCCGCTACATCCTCCTATTCCTTGCCTCCTCACATCGCGCATGGGCTCAAAAATCATTACTTTTGGTTAGTAGCCCGTTAAACCACATATAAACGTTGAGGTACAGCTTGCACCACGCTGATGAGGGCCAACAGCCCGAAACGCGTCCGTGGTTAGCTTTTCTTGATTAATCAAGAATGGGTATTTGGCCAATTCTGGAATAATTAAAAATCAACGAGAATAGTTGATATTTATTCTGATAGATGGCGCCAGCCATCAGCAACTTCCAGTAGCACGATAAGGAGATTGCTTTTTCTTAATTTATGCACCTTATCCCAGTACAATGTTACATTTGTACTATTTTTTCACATTGTGTAGCGTCCTCACGCAATTCTGGCCTTAACTACCCGTTTCATGATTTTTCAGGATGCCTTAATGACCAATATTTTGGTCGTTGAGGTACAGCTTGCACCACGCTGATGAGGGCCAACAGCCCGAAACGCGTCCGTGGTTAGGTTTTCTTGATTAATCAAGAATGGGTATTTGGCCAATTCTGGAATAATTAAAAATCAACGAGAATAGTTGATATTTATTCCGATAGATGGCGCCAGCCATCAGCAACTTTCAGTTGCACGATAAGGAGATGCCTTTTTCTTAATTTATGCACCTTATCTCAGTACAATATCGCATTTGTACTATTTTTTCACATTGTGTAGCGTCCTCACGCAATTCTGGCCTTAACTACCCTTGATGATTAACTACCTTTCATGATTTTTCAGGATGCCTTAAAGACCAATTTTTTTTTTTGGTCGTTGAGGTACAGCTTGCACCACGCTGATGAGGGCCAACAGCCCGAAACGCGTCCGTGGTTAGCTTTTCTTGATTAATAAAGAATGGGTATTTGGCCAATTCTGGAATAATTAAAAATCAACGAGAATAGTTGATAGTTATTCCGATAGATGGCGCCAGCCATCAGCAACTTTCAGTTGCACGATAAGGAGATGCCTTTTTCTTAATTTATGCACCTTATCTCAGTACAATATCGCATTTGTACTATTTTTTCACATTGTGTAGCGTCCTCACGCAATTCTGGCCTTAACTACCCCTTTCATGATTTTTCAGGATGCCTTAAAGACCAATTTTTTTTTTGGTCGTTGAGGTACAGCTTGCACCACGCTGATGAGGGCCAACAGCCCGAAACGCGTCCGTGGTTAGCTTTTCTTGATTAATCAAGAATGGGTATTTGGCCAATTCTGGAATAATTAAAAATCAACGAGAATAGTTGATATTTATTCCGATAGATGGCGCCAGCCATCAGCAACTTTCAGTTGCACGATAAGGAGATGCCTTTTTCTTAATATATATATATATATATATATATATATATATATATATATATATTTGTATTCTCCTTCGTCTTCACCTTCCACCCAACCAACAACTATCATAGTTGCCGCAATATCACCGTCAGAAAAAGACACATCTGACAAAGAATCCAAGCTACAACCTCAGCCACCGTTCTGCACTTACGCCCTGTTCACAAATAATAGATCTCAAGAAGAAGAAACATCGCAGAAAAGCTTTAGCCTTTGAGTAGCTAGAAACAAGCCTTTAACGTCTTCCTGGAGGCAAAGGCCGAAGGTGAGAAAGATAATGCAGGCAATTTTCAGCCAAGGCGTTTAGAAAGATCTGGTCCCTCTGCCTAGGCTACAGGACTGTATTCTCGCCATTTTCTACTCCTAGGGGATCCGGCCTCGCCGTCGTCGCGGCGTCTAGAGCAATCGTCTTCTGACTTCGCATCCTGTGATCAGGCAAGATCACCATCACCAGCATCAACATCCGGGGTCTCGGGAAATGCGTCAACAAATTCCATCTGTCCCACACTCCTGAATGAATGTGTTCCAACATCTGCACGGCTACCTGACCGGGAACGCCACTATCGCCAAATTGTAGGCCAGGCTAACGCAGTTCATCTGAGGGGTCTTGCCATCGCACCGCCTGGCTCTTGAGAGTTCTTTTGGGACGTCCTGTGTCCGTCACGGTGGCTTAGGCCTGTTGGAAATAATGACCCAACTCCATCTCGCTTGCTTCAAAGGAGTTCAGGCTGCACGTAGAGATGAAAGAAAGAACACTTACTGGTGACTAGCGGATTGCAGAGTCTGGGTTTCTGGCTGCTACCTCGTCGCCGTCAGAAGCTGAATATTCAGGAGAAGGCCTCCTCCATTCTGGGCCTTTTGCACCGTGTGATTCCCTCTCCCACCCTGCTAAACCTACTTCTCGCCGGGGCTTGAGAGTCTTGGCGACGCCCTCGCTTCCGGTCTCCACATGGTGAGCGCGTAAGCGCCCTGATGAATACTGCTCTGCCGCTCGTCATCTGGGTCACAAGAAGCACCCGCAATTATACAAATTCTCTTGGAGCATTCTGCCAACGTCCTGTGGCGAATAACCCACGCAGTAAGTAAAGGAGAGGACCTTGGGGAAAGCCGTAGTGCTACGCTAGACGGCCACGCCGTTCTTGCGCATATTCATAGGTACTTGGCTTCCCATGCTGGAGCGCCAACGCCTGGCCACCGTAACCCTCTAATAGATCTTCGGATCTTTGGTGTCTACGTGTCACCAACCAGCGTGCCTTTCTCATGCTCCCGTCGCTGATCCTTCGAGGATCGTGCGGCGAACATCGCTCTGCGGCTGACCTTGTCTCATTCTATATAGCCTGTAGCTGGCCCACCGCCACTCTCCCTGCAGCGCCTTCCCTCCTGTCATCCGAGAGGCATTCTCCATCATCGGGCAGCCTCCGTACGTGCAGTCCTGGATCATCGCGGTGGACTTCGATGGCCACGCCGATCTTCTCAGCGACCAAGCACGATATCTATGTTTATTTCGTAGACCGACAAATGTTTAGCGTCGCTGGAGACGGGCTGGCGATCTTCCTGCTGACACTAGAACGGTGGCAGAGCTGAAATGTACATTTTATCTGTAAATAGCCTCTATTTTATAACTCTTGTTATTTATTATGTATTTGTATATATTTAACATTTACAAATTCAAAAATTTTAACAATTTACTAATTTTAACAATTTTATTAACAGTAACTAATTGTGCGAATTGTACACTTTGTGATGGAGAATGTCAATAAAATTATGTTAATTTTCAAATTGTATCTATCTATGATTTTCAATTATTTTACTACTACTTGCCGCGCGGCATACTCCAGAATGCGTTCGGCCGAAAGGTTAGCAGCAGAAGGGCTATCTTGCCATCTACCGTCGTCTGACTTTTTTACGCTATGTAATTACGACAAGAAGTCAATGAACTGCGCATTTGTTCTCACCAGATGGAGTTGCGAAGCAGAGGCTAGCCAATTAGCTTAAGGTAAAACAAACTCCACATAAAAACAAAATGCAAGTGAAAGCAATGGAAAAACACGGCACTATTTTTGCCCACAAAATTCCTCAATGAATGGACCAAGTGGGTCAAGGTAACGTTTTATCACCAGACTATGGCCGTAGATAGATCGTCTTGGTAGCTTGGGAATGAGGAAGCTCGCGTATTTGACACTGAATCACCCGAAATAATAATTAAAAAATTGATGAGGATTATATTATACAGGAACCCATCAAGATAACACCTCGCTGATGCAAATCCAGATAACCATGACTGGAAGATATGTCAAAACTGGAGTTTCCCAGCAGAAGGATCTAGATTCTAATTACCTTCAATTTAGAAGAGACCTCAAAAAAATATTCAGAACAAGATCTCATTTCTTAGCGGGGTACGACAATTAAAGTCAATTCCCCAATGAACTTTTTGTAATCAGTTAATTATCACAATTTAGGTCGTTGCGCCTTCTCTGTGTAAAATTATAATTAATCGGGGGCTGTAAAAACCGGTAGCGTAGAGAACTTCATTAGGCAGTGATAGAAACTAGCAGCTCACTTACCTCGCTTCAAATTCACATATTGCCCCACTATATCATTTAGCTTCATATAGCCTCATTTATCCTTAATATAAAATTACCATATTTTTGTTTTATTGTGGTGTTTAATGTATTCTGAGTTTCTCTAAAACACAATTTAAAGCTAATATATCTAATATAAAATAACAAAAATGGTTGAATATGGTACCAATAAAATCTAATTTGACCGGAGGAGAGAATGTTAGGTCTAGAAGTTTCTTGGACGGAACTAATCCCCTGAACACTCATCAGTAGAAAGTTAAATTTTACTTTCCAACCTCTAGAGATCTTTCTTCAAATTCTGTTTGTCTCAGGATCTGTACTTACAGGTTCTTTTTCCTGCCATTTTTGTAACGATGGCTCTATATGAGAAATTCTGTTCTGTCTCACTGTGGTTATTAGAAGAGTCTCTCTTAGAATTATCATTCATATATATCGAAACCTCTTCTAACGAAAAATGATTTAAATGTTTGAATAAATTCCATAGAGAAGTCACAGACGTATGGGGCCCATCTATAAATGTTCCTCTTCAAGATTCCAAACAGGTTAATTTCTTAAAACCAGGTTTCATAACCTGATGTAATTTCGCAGCCCGTCACTGTAATAGAGGATGCGGACCGCTAGATGCCCAGCGGGAAGTCGGCACGGTCTCTCCAGGTCTAAACTACGGCCGCCGTTTTCATGGAAGTTCACGCTTACTCTCTTTTTCTCCTGACGCACGCCGGAATTCGTTGAAGATGACCTTGATTGGACTGTCAATCTCGCGGATCAGCAAGATAATAGTATCGCAATACGCCAGGTAGGTCCCTTTTCCAATAACTCTCCCTCTCTCTCTAGGTGGCGCAGGAGAGGACCAGTGAAGAAGGAGAAAGGACTCTGTAGTTAAAACTCCTCCAAAGCTCTCTGCGCAACCCGAAGGGGCGGTAAAGTTTCCATCGACCTTGATGGTAACATCGGCCTCCGCTTAGAGAAGGTGGAGCCATTCCACGAAGGGCAGAGGCAGGCCGAAGGAGCGCAGCTGGGGCCAGGAACTGTTGGTCCACGTTATCAAAAACGGAATGTATATCGGTGAATATGACTGCTAGAAGCGACTTTTTCTTGAAGGCCAGGGCCGTTTGTCAGACACGCACACGATATTACCGAAGATACATTTTCCTGCAACGGCGTTCGTCTGGCATTCCGGCACAATGGCTGGTAGGTGGCGACGCAGAAGACTAAAAAATACAGAACAGTCCGCGATCCACCGTAGCTATGAGCCGGTGACCGTTTAAACCCGGACCACCGTGCGCGTTGGGGACGAGACAGATGATGTTCCTCTTCGAAGATTTATGCAGATCGCCGCAAAGCTTGATTTCGACAATGACTTGATGTATAGCTCCTCCGAAGAAGTCCTCGGAGCCCTTGACGAGCTCGCAGGGAATGCTATGATAATCAGCCATTTTCCGTTGTGGTGGTGGCTTGGTGGTAACTTCTACTTCCCACAAGGAGATATCTGCTTGAAGAAGCGGGTCACTGTCCTCCAGAGTAATGCCCTCTGTAGCTTCCTCCAGGAACCCAGCAATGTCCTCCGGGCTACAAGTTTAGCCGTCGAAGCGATCTCTGAAAGTATTGAAGATGGTGTGCCTCATGCTCTCTCCTTTGATGGAGTTCCTCTGGACGCAAATGCGGGCGTTGGTTCTAAATGATGTAGTCGGACGCGCAAGACACGCCTAAACTCAGCCAGTGAAGGTAATCAGTCTCCACGGGTTAGACCTCATGCCTGGAGTGCATGAACCGACTTGCTCTAGCGACATAGTCTTCTCCTTCAAACGGGGAATAGAGAGGAACTTGATGTCGTCGACCTGGTCCTGCTTCAGTTTTACCATTCTCTCCAAAGATCTCCATATTGGATGTCTCCGATCATCAGCGAATCTTCGCCAAGAAACCTTCAACTCTCTCGAGGACTTGCGCAGATCGAAGAAGCGCGGAGATGGATGGCGAAGATGAAGGGGGATCCCTATGTGAAAAATAATGGCACGGTGATTGAAACAGCGGCATTTTGCGCTTAATGAAGCAGTAACGGGTGACGCGTTCAGAGATTCTTTATGTAAAAAAATACTCAATCCAAGCGGGAGGCGTCCCCATGGATTCCGTAACTGGCAACCTACGTAGGCAGGTGCGGAACATCTAAGATTGTGGCAGGTTAACGAGGGAGTTCATGCCCAGAAATTCCGCGAATGCTCCAACTAATTCCCACCCGATGTCGCTCGAAGACTCCTCGGAGATGTTAAAGTCGTCGAGAACCCACGTATCTTCCCTGATGGCATACGCTGCGATGAACTGCTCTTGAATATGCCGTTCTTCAGCAATATGGGACAGATGGCATTCTATGACGCTGATCCGGAGACCACGGATGTTGATGCTTGCGATCTTGCTTTTCCACAAGACGCCATGCCAGAGGACGGCAAATCCAATTGCTACGATGACGGCAGGGCCAGATCCCCTACGAAGACGACGCCCTAGCCGAGGCAGATGTGCCGGAAATTATTCAAGGCCAGCACGTTCTCCTTTTTCCCTAACGCGACACCAACTGCGTGCCACTTCATGAAACAGCACATCACTGCTCTTCTATCGTGAACTGCAATGTCGCTCACATTGAGGCAAGCCTTGCGTAAGATCATGACTGCTGAAACCCTGTTTGTGGTAAGTCGCTTGTAGAGATGGCATATTTTATTTTTCTCGATGAGGTCGATCAGGCTGGCAAGCTGCTTGGAATTGAAGACAGAGATCAGTTCTTCAATTGGGCCCTTGTATCAGATTGTCTTCACAATCTTTTCCACTCTAAAACCCGTTGCCTCACTGCCCTTGAACAAATTGACAGTGAGAAGCTCAAAGACCGCTTACAGCTTTGCGAGGGTTTTAGACTTTATTCCAGATTATATTTCCTTAAAAGCTTTCCTCCTGCACTTTTAGAACAGGGTGTAGGGTCAAAATGGGAGATGAGGACTTAGTCTGATCTTTGTGCAGGAGATGGAGGCTTTTTTTGCTGGTGACGTTACGGCCGCTTTGATAGTTGATGATGGATGGTTGGGCTCTGGGTGGGACTATGGAAGTTCATTCTAGAGGCTTTTCAGCCGCTACTGGTGGAGTCGCGGCAGGACCTGGAACGGGCTGTGTCCGGCTGAACCTTTTTCGTCATTTAGGTACAGCTTGCACCACGCTGATGAGAGCCAACAGCCCGAAACGCGTACGTGGTTACCATTTCTTGATTAATCAAGAAACGATATTAAAAATCTACGATTAGTTAATATTTATTCAGTCAGATGGAGCAACTCATCATCAACCTTTAAATGCACGATCAGGAGATGGCTTTTTTTCTTTCTTAATTTATCCAACTGAACCCAGTACAATTTCACTTTTGTACTATTTTTCATATGAACCTTTTGTCAAAAATGTCATATTACATAAATCAATTACATGGTCAAACTCAAAATCTATTCTAGCTTATAAAATGGACGAAGATTGAATTTTCGGCGATTCAATGCTATATTTTGAATTGTGCTTTGAAACTCAAGAAACCAGGATACATGCATCTCTGCGTCATCCACAATTCCATCACCAAAAGTGACATAGTCTTAACTTTAAGAAAGTACGGTATTATAACTCAATTTCCAAACCTACCGAAACCCTGGCTATGTGTGTTAGAATCTGATCGGGAAGTCGACAAGAAAATAAGTAATGAATAAAAAGAAAGCACTTTACTCGGTCAACTGTCGGGATTGTGGGGTAAGATGTGTAGGAGAGACTGTAAGCTATAGAAATAAGAGTGAGCAGGATGATAAAGAACAGAGAAGAAAGAACTTATATTTACCAACACATGCAAGAAAATAAGCGTAGTTTTAGCCTGCATGACGCCAAGTGTCACTGTCACAATATAACGGTGGAATAACATAGGCCTAGAGAGTCATTGATCTTAATAATATTTAAATACATAATGATAGAATATTTGATTTACCAAAGAGAAGTACAACAAACTTATTTGAGATAGCAATAATAAAATATAGAGGAACATCAGCCAATAACGAGGTTTCAGTCACTCAGTCTCAGCGAAACACTGAAACGTCTAGAAATATATAAAAATAGTGGTTGATGTGGCTATATATTTTCCAAATAAACTTCCAACCAACAAATTATCTTCAAACAAATATGTTGTGTATGTAAATTGTTAAATATCTGTATGTATTTTGCATGTTTTTTTATTATTAATATGTAAATATATATAGAACATTAACGGTGCAATTAAACAGAAATTGACCAGTAAATATAGGCTGCGTGTCGTGACTACTACTGGGAGGCGACACAACAACTGGCGACGAGTGTGTGGGAACTGTTTCAAGTGCTCTTTCACAGGTGGAGGAAAACAGAAATATAAAGCGGACGAGAAGCAAACAGTATGTCTGGATGTCCAATAATTGTACCGTTCTGTTTCTTCAGGCCAGGAGAAGAATCCTTTGAGATTTTCGTTCAGAGGTTCGAAGCAGCTTTTGAGGCAAATGCATTGGAAGAGGGAAAAAGAATACCCATCTTTGTTTCTCTTCTGGATTCGGAAATGTTGAAGCTGGGCAATGATTTGTTTTTCCCGAGTACCATGAAAGAACAGCCGTATGAACGGTTAATACAAACAATAAAACTACATCTAGCTCCAAGAAAGAAGGTGATTCCTCAACGATGCAGGTTCTTGAAGAGAATACAACTCGAAAATGAATCCGTCTCAGAATACCTGCGTGAGCTCCGGCATTTGGCTATGGATTGCACTTTTGGTGAAATGTTGGAGGTCATGTTACGAGACCGTTTTGTGGCTGGTATAAAATCGGAAAGCCTTCAGAAGAAATTGTTACAGGAGGATGACGATGTCACCTTGGACAGGGTATTTTCTATAGCAGTCTCGTTTGAGCTAGCTGAACAAAATGCTAAGGAGCTGCAGGATGGACTAGTGGCTAAGATGGATATTGTTCCGGGAGGAAATAGAAAGAATGAAGCTCGTAGAGGATGGCAGCATGGGCCCGGTATGCAAAGAAGGGAGACAATTTGTTTCCGATGCGGAGAAAAAAACTCTCACCTGGCACCTGCATGTCCACATAAAACAAAATCTTGTTTTAAATGCAAGAGAATTGGACATTTGAGCAGGGTGTGCAAAACGGGTAAATCAGTGCCAGACTGCAGATATGCGCAGGACGAATTAATTTATTCGGTACAAGGTGATACTGATGCAAAAATAAATCTACATGTTGACGAGTATCAGTTGTGTTTTGTGGTGGACACAGGAAGTCCCGTCACACTGATACCGAAAACAATTTATGGAAAATACTGGAAAGATGGTAAATTGTCTCCATCTTATTTAAGATTGAGGTCCTTTTGCGGAAACCCAATAAAAATTATTGGTGAGAGAAGAGTTTTTGTGAAGGAGGCAAATCAAGATTTGCGGTTGATAGTTGTAGATGAAGATATTTCGATAGTTTTGTTGGGACGAGAATGGCTAAAAGGTTTAAATCTTGATTTTTCTAGGTTATTGAACATTAGACAAGTAAGCGAGTCCGATATAAAAGTTATAATAAATAAGTATGCTAATTTATTTAGCAAAGAATTAGGTTGCTTAAAAAACGTCCATATTGATTTGTATTTAAAAAAAATACGACTCCTGTATTTGGTAAGGCGAGAAGTTTGCCTTTTTCTTTGAAGAAAAAAGTAGAAAATGAAATCGATGGCATGGTTAACGAGGGAATTTTACAACCTATTGAGTATGCCAACTGGGCCGCACCTATAGTACCAGTACTGAAGAAAGATGGGAGCCTTAGAATTTGCGGCGATTTTAGATGCACCGCAAATAAGGCCATAGAATTGGATAAGTACCCGCTTCCATCAATAGACGAAATATTTTCAAAATTGTCTGGAAATACAGTGTTTTCGTCATTGGACTTATCCAGAGCTTATTTGCGGGTCAGATTATCTGAAGAGGCCAAAAGAGTGGTGAACATTAATACTACGAAGGGGTTATTTGCCTTTAAAAGGCTACCCTATGGAGTAGCTGTAGCACCAAAAAGTTCCAAAGAGAAATGGACAATCTATTTGCAGATATGTCGGGAGTGGCTTGCTACATCGATGACATCCTGGTAGCCGGAAAGGATCATAGGGATCACGAGCAAAAACTGGAATTGGTCTTTAAAAGGCTGCAAGAAAAAGGTTTAAGATTAAACAAGGATAAATGCAAATTCGCAGTAAATGCTGTTGAATATTTAGGTTTTAAAATAGATAAAAAAGGACTGCATCTCATAAGTAGTAAAATAGAAGCGGTGGTAGAGGCGCCTGAACCTACAAACGTTTCTCAATTGAGATCTTTTATAAGTCTCCTTATGTATTACTCTAGGTTTATAAGAAATATTGCAGATATTTTAGCGGCCTTCTATCACCTCTTAAAAAAGAATTCAAAATGGAACTGGACTGGCGAACACCGTATATTATTTGCAAAATGCAAAGCATTACTAACTAACGAGTCGGTGCTGGCACATTATGATGCAACTAGGGAACTAGTCTTTGCATGTGACGCCTCTAGCTATGGTTTAGGAGTGGTTCTGAGTCACAGGAACGATAGAAAGGAAGAAACTCCTATAGCTTTTGCTTCAAGAACGCTAACTGAAGCGGAAAGGCGGTAT
This sequence comes from Cordylochernes scorpioides, assembly GCA_030710605.1. NCBI lineage: Eukaryota > Metazoa > Arthropoda > Arachnida > Pseudoscorpiones > Chernetidae > Cordylochernes > Cordylochernes scorpioides. Next base: position 170,678,560 of record CP092864.1, read on the forward strand.
TCGCAATTAGAAAAAGAAGCGTTAAGCATTATTTTTGGTTCTGAGAAATTCCGACAATATCTATTGGGACGTGAATTTGTGTTGATCACAGACAACCGACCTTTAATGCACATTTTTTCACCCCAGAAACCGATCCCCATATGTGCTGCATCAAGAATTAAGAGGTGGTCTTTAAAATTATCTGCATTTAAATACACTGTGGAGTTTCGAAAAACTGATGATAATGGCAATGCAGACGCGTAATCACGATTACCTTTAGTCTCAAAAACCACGGAATCTTTAGATGAGGATCAGGTGCTTCTCCTTCGGAAAATGAGTGAGGTCCCCTTCTCATTCCAGGATGTGGCAGTTGAGACACGCCGGGATAAATTACTATCAATTGTGTTGAGAAATGTTAGGGAAAATAATTGGCAAATTCCAAAGGTATCGCAGGAAAATCCACTTTATTCCTATTATAGGATAAAAGACGAATTAAGTTGTGAGTTTGGGTGTCTGCAATGGCGTGAAAGAGTGGTAATTCCCCAGAAATTAAGATCCTTAATTTTGAACGATTTACATGAGATGCACCTAGGGATGGTGAAAATGAAAATGATTGCTAGACGGTATTTTTGGTGGCCAGGCATAGATAAGAACATTGAAGAGTTGGCTAGAGATTGTAGAATTTGCCAAGAATCTGCAAGTATGCCGCCGTCTACCATTTCAGAGTGGACTTGGCCTGAGAAGCCGTGGCACCGTCTACACTTAGATCTAGCAGGTCCCTTTATGGGACGAATGTTTATGGTCCTTGTAGACGCGTACACCAAATGGCTGGAGATTGTCATCATAAAGGACATTACGAGCAGGACCATCATAGGACATCTTAGGGAGATCTTTGCCAGATTTGGATTACCTGAACTTTTGGTAACCGATAATGGCAGACAATTTGTCTCAAGTGAATTTGAGGAATTTACAAAAATAAATAGTATAAGACACACAAAAACGAGTCCGTACAATCCCAGCACTAATGGCTTAGCTGAGCGATATGTACGTGAATTTAAAAACTCTTTACGAAAGAACCAAGGAAAGGACAGTGTAGAAATCAATCTACAGCGATTTTTTTTCGCCCATAGAGCTTTTCCTCAAACGGTATTAAAGGAGTCTCCCGCGGAACTTTTAATGAAAAGAAATCTAAGATCAAGATTTTCAAATTTGATTCCGAAAATGGCGAAGGTAGGAGAGGTGTACCATGATGCCATGAGGAAGCAAAAGCATTTTGCGGTCGGCTCTGATGTGTATTTTCGGAGTTTTGCTAACGGACCAAAATGGCCGTTATGTGAAAAGACACATAAATCAACTAAGGCCAGTTATCAAGAAAGAAGTTCCTGAAGTGAGAGATTTGGTATTGCCGGGTACATCAAGAGATTTTATACTGCCTGGCACTTCTCGAGATCACCCTGGGCTTGGAGGACAGGAGAAGACAAGGGAAGAAGCCCCGGAGGTGGACGAAGAATTGAAAGGAGCGGAGTCTTCAGCACAAGAGGACACTCCAGAACCAGAACCGGGCCCTGCTGCTGCGGCTGTCCCTGTCCCTGTGCGCAGTCCAAGACCGCAGCGATCCAGAAGACCGCCAGAACCAGAACCGGGCCCTGCGGCTGTCCCTGTCCCTGTGCGCAGTCCAAGACCGCAGCGATCCAGAAGACCGCCAGACCGGCTGCACTACTATTAAGAGGGGAGATGTGTTGTGTATGTAAATTGTTAAATATCTGTATGTATTTTGCATGTTTTTTTATTATTAATATGTAAATATATAGAACATTAACGGTGCAATTAAACAGAAATTGACCAGTAAATATAGGCTGCGTGTCGTGACTACTACTGGGAGGCGACACAACAAAATATATATAGAGAGAGGAACATTGGCTAAGGTTGTTGTACTGCTCTATGAAAAATCATAGGTTATATATAGTTTTACTTACTTCTTGGTATTGAGATTAAGTTTTATTTACCTAGGTATGTAAATACAAAATATGCAAGCCCAATATATGTAAAGTAATAGTTATGATATCTCATATGTAAAAAGTTCGAAAATATACATATGTGTGTATATTAATAGAATTAGCAATATATTTGTAGACTTCTAAGTTATGTTAAGAAAGTGTTGATGGTCACTTGGCCCCACAAAGGTTATCCAAGTATAATTCAAACCGAAACATATGGCTTTAAAAGTATTAAATCGTTGGTATCATATTCATTTCTCACACATGATCCTACTATGACTTATTTAACGTCCTGTTGCGTGATCAAGCAATGATATTTATATCAGAAATATCCTGTTACATGATCAGGCTATCATATATTCCTTCATATTAGTTCTCGAACAAATATCTATTTCTTGCATTTTTACCTTTAGATACATTTTGATTTGGAATCAAAAATATATTTAATATAAAATATTATTTCTTTACGATTGTAAATCTATTCACTATTCCTCTCTTTTCTTCTCCACCCGCTATTAACTATCTTACTTTTTCTATTTATATTGGTTATATTTCATATTTTCACATTATATATATGTAATATTGTTGCAAATGCCGACGTATGGATAAGCTAGCAGTCGTGTACGTGAGGCGAGTGTTGATGTCCTTTCCACGCGCGGACAACAAGAAGCAGAGGCAGGGCTAGATGTTAGCACCGAAAGTGATCGGGGATAGCCCACAGGACAGAGGTAGAGGCCAGGACACAAACTTGGATGCTTATCAACGAGACATGGAGAGAGAGAGAGTGTGTGTGTTAGACAGAAGCCGTCTGCCGAGAGACATCTCCTAGAACCATCTGCTGCTGACCCCCTGCCAAAACCTGTCCTTTTTACAGGCGTCGTCTATAAAGAGTCCCTGGGGGCCCCACATGGGCTGGGCGTTGGCTTTTTTCCTCCTCTCTGTCCCTGCCACCAGCTGACCGCTCTCTCTTTGGATCTTTATTTTGACGTCACCATTTTTTAGTTTAAATACAAATAGGGGGTTAAAATACAAATAGTTTATACACAAAACTAGGGGTGGTAGTAAATAGAAAGTGTCATTATTATACAGTTTTAAATATATATATATATATATATTATATTTAATTCATTTCCTTCTTCGATAAAAAATTATTAAATTTCACCATGAATTTTGAGACGCCATTTTTAATTAAATTATTCAAATTTCTATAGTTGTATAAAACATATGTAAATCTATATCGTTGAAATTTAATTATTTCAGATTTTAAAAAATGGAATTTTACTATTTTATTGGATATTTTTTACCACAATAGTTGATATTAATTACTTTTTGATCAAAAATAAGAAAATATTTTTTCGACTGTCTCTTTAAAACGGCTACACCAGGTAAAAACCTTTGAAAACATATCGTAGTAATATCAACAGAAATATATTTCCTTTTTTTTTCACATATAATATTTTTTTAAACCTCATTTTAATTTTCAACTTATTATTATTTTATTTCCATATTTTCTACCTTATCTCTTTTTTATCATACATATTAAAATTTAAATATTTTTTTATACTTCCTATCAACTTAATCGAATATACAGGGTGTCCCAAAATTCATATAAAAGCAATATTGATAGAACACATGTTTAGAATTGAGAAAGAGTTTTTAATTCTATTTTTTTATCAGCTCATAAATAGATATTGTATAGGATTATACTCTATGGCATAGCATATAGGCTTCTCAAAAGTTTTTTTGGCAAATTGTTGAAAATTTCAATGGCCGGTTTGCATAAAGGTGGCTGAATTTCGTCGTTGATAAAAAGCTAGAAACTTCAAGGCGCGGGTGAACTTGCTGGGATAAACTTTAGACTTTAAAAAAAAGTCAACGGTGTTAAATCTCGCAGGATCTTGACGAGAAACTCTGATGACCAAAAGGAAAATTATATGACCAGGAACTAACTCGTACTGTAGTGGAGACTTGTTTTCTCTATATTAATGGCATGTGATACCGGCAATCTTGTGAAAACCACAGGTCATAACCCTATACGGTATACTTTATTAATTAATAAATATTTACAATTATATGAATTTTATAAACCTCTCTCTCTTTGCGTACTCCATCAAAATGACCTTTTGAATGAATTTTGGAACAACCTGATGATATAAGCTGAAATTTTAATGATTCTAATATATTCCTTTCCTTTCATTTTTAAAAAATTTCATATATATCGTGATTCCAAACTATTGTATATCGCACAAATATTTTACTTTCTATCTCTTCCTTATTTTCTAGTCAATATTCTTTCCTAATTTTTTATTCTTCCAACTACAAAATTAATGCTCTTAAGAGTTTTCTTTTAATCTCATATATCACCTCTTGTATGTTTATTAACCTAACTCCACACACAAATGGCTGTTATTTAAACTAAAGGAAGGCACCGTCTATTCCCAACCTTTAGGTAACAGAATAACAAGAGAATGGAAATGCTCTCAACCTTGCTTAAAAAAGGTTCCACCATATAGAATCAAACGTGTATACTATCAAAAAAATTATATTATTTTCATTCTTTCTCATCTAATAACAGTTCAATATAAAACACATTATTTGAAGCGTTTTACCAAATGAAATTCTAATATAAGCTTTAAAAACAGTTGAATTTGTGTATATACAGAGGGTGTTCACACTTATAGGAAACAAGTTTTATTATAAAATATTAAAAATTAACACCATATTTGAAATTTTTCAAATGTTCTATTTGAAAGCATTTTTGTTTATTTACAGAACGGCACCTGATTTTCCACGATAGCAGACACTTTCTGATCATGGTCATACTCAAAAGATCCAATTCTTCCTTTACCACTTTCCAGAGACCTTCAATTGTCCTAGGGTTTCTCTTTCCAAGTGCTCTTTTAAGGCATCCAAAAATGCAAACATCCATCGGGGCTAAATCAGGAGATTTTACAGGGGTTCTGTTCCTCGGAATAGTGTTGATTCCTGTTCTTTGCCTTAGATCTTCCAAATAAGCTTGGGTTGAAGATGAGGTATGACTTGTGGCGTTATCATGGTGAAACCAGACTTTGTTTCTCTGTTTTCCATAGATAGAGAGAATATCATTTTAAAATATAGGTTATAAAATGTTGTTTTGATAGTACTCCGAGTTTATTTTGGCATTTCTTTTAACTTTTCTTATTTTTAATTTTCCTTCATATGATATACCGCATGCCACCATAAATCCTTTGGGGTAACTTTCGGCACATTCCTTCAACCAAATTGGCCTAGATTTTTCCACCCTTTTTTGATAGTATATAGCTCTTTTTCTGTCGCAATCGGTTAAATATACCCATGCTTCGTCATATGTAACAATAAATTTCCATCTATCAGCAGCCAAGAAATTTTCATAAAAATATCTGCTGATATTGTGTCGCTGACGAATATGGCTCTGAAACAATTTGTGAACCGCATGTTTTTTTTTTTTTTTTTGTAGCTTTTAGGCCTAAATCTTTATTTAGTATTTTATTTATTGTTGACACTGATGTTCCTATTAATTTGGCTATATATCTTTGTGACAAAGAGATTTCACTAAACACTATATGATGATTTTATGATTATCTAAAATGGTTTAAATGATAAATATAAAAGTGAGATTTTTTTGACACTTTATCAAAGCTTAACTGCTGTAGTTTATTAAAGAAATGAGCAGATAGAAAGTATTTCTGATTAAGGACTATTTTGTATAATGATTGAAACAATGGGACATCTGAAGTGTGATCTATAGATAATGTATATTGGTCTTGTTACCAGGGGAATTACACTCATGAACAAAACTTATGGAAGTTGCACCTTTCAGAATGTATATGGAAAAAGATATTTGATACACACTTTATTGAAGACACACGTTATAACCAAGTGTGCACAAAATTACCCCTGTCTCCTTCACTAAAACGGCGACTAGCGACATCAAAATATGAAACTTCAAGTTTTGTCCATGAGTGTCCTTCAAGTAGATTCGTGGTCAAAGACAAGTACTTCTACTGTAAGTCCATCACCAAGTTCTCTACACCATAAAAGACAGCAATCTGACTGACCTTTCTCTACAAGGGTCTAGAGATATGTTTGATTACTTGCACTCACTCACTGGTGGGTTGTATATATAATGCAGAATATATTACTTTTATTTAATATTTATTGTTTAGAGAGAGGTCAAAATATTATAACATTTATCCATAGTCCATAAAAATAATCAATTTCTTATAACTATTTAGCGCATTTCTGGCGGATGCCGAATAATATCACATGAAAACTACGTTTAAAGAATATTAATATTAAAAAATGTCCTTAACTTAATGTATATGAGCACCCATCTCCCTGAGAGACCATCTTTTCAAAATTTAGAATTGCCCTGACCTGATCTATTCCAACCTCAAAAGAGAGACCAGGATATGGCACATATTGGGAGGTTTGTATTCTGATTCCTATACGGCTGGTATGCAAAAGTTAAGAAACAAATATTGAAAGGATTTTTTCGAAAAAGACAGAAGCATTTTCAAAGGAAAAAATTTGCATATACATATTTGAGCTAGTAATATGTAAACAAAAAAATATTTCAAAGATTAATATAATATGTTTCATAATCATATTTGAATTATCATATATAAATCAGACCCACTGTAAAGTTACAATCCTGACGCAAATTTTAATCTATGAATTAATTTTATTTATTCAATAAAATTATTTTATTCCTAAATATTTGCCCATTCGTGTGTATCCTTTTGTTATTTTAAACACAAGTAAAATGATTAATATATGTATATAAACATAATTTATCTTTTATAATAACACGTATTTTAAAAATAACGTATAGATGTAGCACAGAATTGTTTAATAAAGTGTGACCAAATTTTCAATCTGTATATATTTAGTATTATATATTTGAACCTGAATATTTTCACAAGTCCAAATAATCGTTATTTTTTTATTATAATCTTACACTAAGTAAAACCAATGTATTTTAAAATGAAAATAGAATATAAAAAATTGGCATATGTTAGAAATATGTTGAGCATAAAATAAAAAAATAAAAATCTTCCTAAAATGATAAAAACTTGAGCGATATTTTCTATTATAATAGAACAATCAAAATTAAATTGTATTCGTAGATTAAAAAAAGGAAAAATAAAATATTTGCTTCCAGCTGCGCAACTAGGGTCAGTGTCCTTCGGATGTAAACATGATGTTGATCATCTTCTGCTAGAAACAAACGTTTACCGTTTTTTTTCGATTTATTTAAAACACCATACGATAAGTTTCAGAATATAAAATTGATTTTAAAACTTTGTTTTTATATAAACAAATAAACATATAATTTAAATATATAGTATACATATAAGTTTTAAATGAATACGTATATATTACTGTTATATTTTGAAGGTGTATGAAATGTTTCTTTTGTGGTATATGACAACAAAAGATCATGGTATTTCCAACCAAACGATGCCTCCCCATACGACGCCATTGCCCGCGCCTACCTGAAAGCTACCTGGCCGCAACTCGCCACCTGGTGATCGACCTCGGAATTAGAGGGATTTCTATAGATCGATTGGGCCTAAAATATTAATACTATTTTAATTTCGCCGTGTAAAACTTCTCCAATTACTTCGGTTGCTAAACTATTGATTATTGACCCTTGAATATCTTCTGCTGCTCCAAATTTCGTAATGCAAATTAAAATATTCAAATATATCAAGTGAGGTTTTATGTATAACATGCTTTATTTCAGGTAAAATATTCTTTTAGAACATTCTTTTCAACTAGAAATGTATTTAATATTGATATTTCCATATCACAATCCATAAAATATTATTTTTCACCTTTATAACTTGAGAGGTTAATAGACTTTGAGCATCAAACATATAACCATGCCCTGCTATGGAGGCAGATGCGCTGGAGGAATTAAATAAAAAAAGAATATTACGGACCATCTTGTAAATAAATCTATTGGGAAACTCTCCGTAATGTAGAAAACCCTTTGGCATATGTCATCTCTCTCTGCCTAAGATCATTTTATTGGGTGTAAATATAGTTTTTTGGGTTGTGTAGTTTCTAGACTGGTTGACATCTTTTAATGTGGTTTTCCACATTCTGCTCGTATTATCATTGCATATCGCCCTCAATGTAAACTTTAGAATGCTATTTGTAAGCTACCTTCCAAATTTCAGTAGTATAACAACAATATAACAATATTCTGTTCAAGAGCCATCCCCATATTCTTCACTTCTCACCAACACTTGATATTACTGATGACTCCTAAATGGTGACTTCAAAGTCTACTAGTTTATGGATAGTAACAATGGCACCTGGCGTTAGCACCCTTCAGGTAAGGTATTGGTAAAAGAAAGTGGAATCCGTTCTAACTATAATCCTAACAATTTACCTTAAGTGTTAGATAAACAACGATAGACAGCATTAGATAACGATAACGATAGCCCGAAACCATGGTCTCTAGGTGGACGCTTTTCGGTTTGCCAAAGTTGGTGTTGTCATTTTGTCTCCGACCCACGGCCGCTAGTTTGCGGTGACGGTCAATAGATGGCGTCTAGTTTTGACGTTTAATTTGACGGAAGAGGAGCCCTATGCCTTTTCAGGTAATCTTCCTATTCTCTACAGAAGAAGAAATACAAGTCGCGGGGAGAAGAGCTTCTCTTATAAGAGGTCGATCGTACAAGATTTCAGGCAAGACGGTCTTCTACGGATACAAAATGACACGAGTGGCAAGGCTTTATGTATATGTATACTTTCATAAATATCTACTTCACGACTAGTGTTACCAAAAGTGTATAGTAATAAAACCAGGGACAAATTAATTGAGTTCAATCCTTCCATCCTCCCGTTACTTTCATAGTTACTTTTTTATATTTAGGCAAAAATATTTCAAAAGAGGCCATCAATAATATACAAATTTATAAATTCCAACTATGTTTATATTTATTTTTAAAATGCACCCCCACCCCCCTCAAAAATAAAAACACACACATTATTATCTATTAATCATCTCTGTAAATATTATGTACAGATGTAGAAAAAAAGAATGTTACCACACCAGAAAATTATGACATAAAAATAACATTAATAACATAGTTTCCAGCTATGGACCTCACCTATACAGGATTTCGTAACATCTTATGGTAAAACTATGAATAGGTCGAATCTTCCAAAAGGATAAGACAGGGAAGTGCTAAAGCCAATTTCAAGACAAATTAATTGTTCATTTTAAATACCCTCAAAAAGGGTTTTGATAAATATATGCGTACACATCACAGAGATGGAAAACATGGCATTTGAACTGCGCATCTAACAAGAGTATTATAGACTCAATATTCGTGCTGCACGAGATGATTCATAAAAATTCCGCTTGAATATTTGAAGTTAGCCTATTTATACCGAGTCATTGATTTACCGAAAGTTTCGTACTCATTTCGAACAAATGTCAGAGTTTGAAAGAAGTCGTGCCATTGGATTGAAAGAAGCTAGTTGGTCAAATCGACTAATCGTGCGACATCTGTGTCGAGGTGATGACGACGTTGACAAGAGTGAGTCAACAACGGAAGGATACAACGTCAGGACGGCAGCAGTCGACTAAGATACACAACAGAACGGGCGGACAGAGCGATTGTCAGAACGGCTGTCTCAGCACCGGATTCGACGCTATTTTACCGTCACACAAGTGTCTAAAATGACCATTAATAGATGACTGAGAGAGCGGAATCTAAGAGTTCCCCGACCGTTACAATGCCTCCCTCTCAAACCCGTACACCAACAAATCTAACTACAGTGTTTTCGGGAGCGAAGACCTTAGAATTTCGCTGACTGGAGACCAATAGTATTTAGCAATGAGTCCCTTTTCTTATTGTGTCCTGACGACCGTGGCAAAGGTGGCTGGAGACGTCCTGAGCAGCGTGTGGCTCCTGGCCTTACTTTCGAACACCACAGAGGTCCAAAACAGGGTGTAATGGTCTTGATGGTCATTTCATTTGATAACAGGACCTCATTGGTAGACATTCCTGGCACCCTGACACCAAACCGGTACGTGGATGACATTCTACGGCCTTTTTGTTGCCTTTCCTATCACATCAACCCGAACGTACTTTTCAACAAGATAATGCCCGGCCACACACGGCACGTGTTACTTTGGATTGTCTTTAATCTTGCCGAACTCTCCCGTAGCCTGATCTCTCACAACTATTTGTTGAATATTCAGCCCGACAGTTGGAGACAATTTATCAAGAAATCCCGCAGCACACCATCCGGAATCTTTATCAGTCCATGACATGCCGCCATCCAAGCCAGTGAGGGTCCAACGACATATTGACTTACTTAATTTTTGATGCTCAAGCTCCTAAATAGACAATAAATCTTCTGAAATTTCAATCATTTTCGCCCCTACATATTTTTATCACACGCACCAAATTTTGTCACAATTGGACAACTCCTTCTTTATGTGTCGAATATTTTTGCTATAGAGTGTATTATACGAGTATATATATATATATATATAAATGAATGTGTGTGTGTCCTTTATGCCTGACCAAACCACTCATTGGAACGCCATGAAACTTTGGGAAGTTATTTAGTACTAGACGAATGGCCCGGGCAACGCCCGGGGTTTACCCGAGTGCGAATATATTTTAAAAACGTTGTCTTGGGTGGTCGCTATTGACAGGGTGGTCTGTATAGACAGGTGGAAGTATCACACAGCTGATAACAGGGTTGTCTAGAGTGGTCGCTATAGACAGGGTGGTCTGTATAGACAGGTGGATGTATCACACTGCTGATAACAGGGTTGCCTAAGGTGACCGCTATAGACAGGGTGGTCTGTATAGACAGGTGAATGTAACACACTGATGATAACAGGGTTGCCTAAAGTGACCGCTATAGACAGGGTGGTCTGTATAGACAGGCAGCTGATAACAGGGTTGTCTAGAGTGGTCGCTATAGACAGGGTGGTCTGTATAGACAGGTGTATGTATCACACTGCTGATAACAGGGTTGCCTAAAGTGACCGCTATAGACAGGGTGGTCTGTATAGACAGGTGAATGTAACACACTGATGATAACAGGGTTGTCTAGAGTGGCCGCTATAGACAGGTGTATGTATCACACAGCTGATAACAGGGTTGTCTAGAATGGCCGCTATATACAGGGTGGTCTGTATAGACAGGTGGATGTATCACACAGCTGATAACAGGGTTGCCTAAAGTGACCGCTATAGACAGGGTGGTCTGTATAGACAGGTGGATGTATCACACAGCTGATAACAGGGTTGTCTAGAGTGGCCGCTATAGACAGAGTGGTCTGTATAGACAGGTGGATGTAGCACACTGCTGATAACAGGGGTGTCCAGAGTGGCCGCTATAGACAGGGTGGTCTGTATAGACAGGTGGATGTATCACACAGCTGATAACAGGGTTGTCTAGAGTGGCCGCTATAGACAGGTGTATGTATCGCACAGCTGATAACAGGGTTGTCTAGAGGGGGGCAGGGAGGCCACGTGTTCGCTGGCAGCCAATGGGCGCGCATTCTATCCGTGAGCTTCAGATATACAGACAGAATAAGGCAATTATATAAGTAGATAGTACTAGAAAGGTTTCTGAAAAATAATTTCTTGAATATCTTGAATATCCTTAGAGTTATTTGCAGATTTGAAGATTTAACTCGCAGACAGCGCCACCATTGCGACGGAGATAGGCTTAGGCAGGAAGTCTGCTCCACGCCTGATGACCTTGGGTCTTTCAGGGCTAATATATTAAGTAAAACTAATTCAAATATTAGTACTTTATAATGGCTATCTCCTTGAGGTTACCGATTTTTAAGTTTATTTTCTAATTTTAGATTGTATAAGAAACATATTTTATTTTAAGTATCGTACTTTATTTTTAAAAATTTAAATAATTGTGCAAGACGATATATACGATATATAAAAATCAAAAGAAATAATGAGTATCGTTTGAATATAAAATTCGAATAAATATAAATGAGACACTAAAAATTAAATATATATATATATAAAAATGAATGTATGTGTGTGTGTGTCTGTCCTTTATGCCTGACCAAACCACTCATTGGAACGCCATTAAACTTTGGGAAGTTATTTAGTATAGTACTGGGAAGGTTTCTGAAAAATAATTTCTTGAATATCTTGAATATCCTTAGAGTTATTTGCAGATTTGTAGATTTAACTCGCAAGCAGCGCCACCATTGCGACGATGATAACAAGTTTTTTTATCAATAAGTTTTATTATCACTAAGAGTTTATTATCTTAAAGATTATTTATCAAAAGTAAGATTATCTCAGGATGACACGGCAATTTATTTGAGACAAGAATAATGATACAATTCCAAAGAAAAGATACTATTCCTTTAACTTCCAATTACCGAGGGAACCAATTAATATTGATTTTATTCAACTTATTGAGCATTTTTCAAGGGACGGGGAAAAAATGTTCACTAGATAAAACGATGATTTTGTAGGGTAGAAAATTAGGAAAGACAAAATTCAGGATGACACGGCACACAGGGACCGGGAAAAAATGTTCACTTTATTGAGAGATTCAAATTAACGAGTTTCAAATTATCTATTATTTTTTATATAAGTTTATATAGAATTGTTTTAACAAATGTTCGTTAGACAAACCTTTACTCGGGTAAAACCCGGGCGAAGCCGGGTACATCCGCTAGTAGTATATAAATCGAAATAAAATATATAAAAAAAACGATATTACTGTTAGATATAAATAACAGCTCATTTGTAGTTATCATTGAATATTTTTCATTTTTTTAGTAATATATATATATATATGTGATATGATCCTGTCGACTCTTCTGTGATGATCCTGTCGACTTTCAATGTGGCAATATAGTGGTAATAATGTGGTGGGGAAAGAGAAATAATCACGCCACAAATTGGTAGAGGAATTTGGAAGCCATCCGAGAGAGAGAGGTAGCGCAAGGGGCTGTCCGCTGAACGACCGTTTTTGTCACGCACCACCCCCCGACTATCCAAAAATAGTTCCTGAGGGTTCCAAGAAAAGCCCTGCGGTCGCCCTCTGGAATGTGGTCGTTTGGTGTCCCAAATGACCTACTTTAGCTGCGTTCTATCGACTACGTCTCTCTCTCTCTCTGGTCGACTGTAGATTTACTTTGTTATTCCTGTAAGAGCATATATTATGACATATGACCCCCGTTGAAGAAGGCTGAACATGGTTTAAGTATACTTAAAGCTGGAGAAGCCAGGAATAGAGAAAATAATTTTACAGTTGAAATTAGTTAAGGTATGGTGACATAATTTTATGTAAATAAAATATTGTATAGTACACAAGTAAATTTTATTTACAAGCAGTTTTACAACACCGGAGAGCTTGATATTTAAGGAAATTCTTGAAAATATCAAGGTTATAAAAGGATATATACAACAAAATCTAATGTATTTTAAGGGAGGTGTTATTGAGGAGTGTGAACAAGGAGAAGAAAAGTCACATACATATGATGAAATTCTGAAGATCATTAAGACTGGGGAACTCTACACTTTAAGATATTTTTCTAGGCGGACATGGCAAGGGGAAACTTGTCATGGGCTTTCTATGCAATAGGTGTAGAGTACGAGAAATGAGATTGAGGTTGGCAATTGTGTGAGCTCAGGACTGAGGTAAATATAAAACTACATACAATGTTAGAACCTTGGCGAACAGAGCGAGGGGAAACTTGCCCTGGGCCATTCTACCTTATCTATGCAGTTACTTGTGTAGCGAGTCCGAGGGGAAAAGTTCCGTGTGTAGGTGAAGAAGTCGAATGGACTTATATTTATTTTGCGAAAAGTATGCGCGCACAGTGCCAAAATTGGGACGAGAACTGCGTTGTCCGTTACAAGTGACAAGCTGCTCGGACACGAGGTGTTTGAACCTTCGTGGGAGCTTGTGCAAGGCGATGATTTCGCGGTGGGTTGTACGTAAGACCCATGTCTACGCGAAATGATGTCGGACCGGACAGAATCAGCGACGATGTTTAACGTACATCCGTGGGAAATATCGAAGGTAGGCTATATCGTGCTGGTTTGGACAATGGACAAACATAGATTTGAAGACAGGGTCCGTGTGGCGAACGTGTGGCGCGAGAAGAAGGGGCGAACTGTGTCGCTCGATGCAGATTGTTCAAGTGCGAACAAAAAGGAGTTGATAAATATCTAGCAGTTAGTCAATCTGCATCCTGTGACGAACACACCATTGGCTAGATGGTGTGGGTCGGTGGATATGCTAGAGATGAACTACGAAATATATTATCATAAATGAAGGGCGTAGATTAGGATTTTGAAATTACAATATAGAAGTTCGATAATTGATTAATTAATAATTATATAAAAGGTTCTGAGCTGGTATAAGGTTAACAAAGTTGTAAGAATGAGTGGGACATTCAGGGGAAGATAGATAAGAGTCACCAAGGGTTGGTTGTAAGCAAGGCTCACGTGATGGTTGAAATTCTTCGACGCCTGAATTACAGGGTGAATTTTGAGTCGTTTAGGGAAAGAAATTATTTTTCGTGAGCCGTGCTTACAAGTAGGAGAGGTCATATACAAATAGGTATACAAAAGTTTAGGTGCTGGAGGCATATTTTTATAGATAAATTGATTATGAAAAATCTATTGTTAATAGTAAAAATCGTAAAGCATTAATAGGTAGAATTCCAATTTTTTCTCTTTTTTTTTTTTAAAGTACGTTAAAATGGAAATTATTTAATTAAAATGACGATTGTTAAATACTACTGGTAAGGTAACTAATTAAATGAGTTACAAATATATAGATAAATAGTATGGAGAATAAAATCATTGTTAATAGGCGTGGAGAGAATAAATGAAGCTAATTATGTAAATATTGGGACAATTTACAAGGAATGACTTATTTAGGAATGAATGGTAGGGGTTAAAACAATTCCACTTACAGGTTATGCTGGTTTAGAGAGCAGGTAAGTTCATTGAGCTTCGGGAGAGTTCTGTCTGTGACACTGTGCGTACCAGTGTTGTACATAACAGTAGCGGCAGGGATATGGCGGAGTCTTGTCCATGATGGTGGAAGGTGTCCTGCTCTGGCACGGCGATCGTTCTTGGGCAGATCTAGTGCTGGAAGAAGTGCGTGGCAGCTCCATCTCCGTCGTAGGTGAATACTTCTTCGGGATCACGGTTCAAAGGTTGGCGAAGAAGGGGTTGAGGGCTCGAAGAGGAGTGGTTACAGTTGAGTTGGGTTTGGCCGATCATCGTGGCTTGGCTTCTTGTTTCTTCATACTCCGGGGTATATGAGGGATTTGCTTCCCGGCCAGGTCTTATCCTGTCGACTCTTCTGTGATAATCCTGTCGACTTTCAATGTGGCAATATAGTGGTAATAATGTGGTGGGGAAAGGGAAATAATCACGCCACAAATTGGTAGAGGAATTTGGAAGCCATCCGAGAGAGAGAGGTAGCGCAAGGGGCTGTCCGCTGAACGACCGTTTTTGTTGCGCACCACCCCCCGACTATCCAAAAATAGTTCCTGAGGGTTCCAAGAAAAGCCCTGCGGTCGCCCTCTGGAATGTGGTCGTTTGGTGTCCCAAATGACCGTACTTTAGCTGCGTTCTATCGACTACGTCTCTCTCTCTCTGGTCGACTGTAGATGTACTTTATTATTCCTGTAAGAGCATATATTATGACATATATATATATATATATGTAGAATAAGAAAAAACACTAAATATAAAATTTTCTTGTAAAATATGCAAATTTCAGAAAAGTATATAAAATATGTAAATGATTTTAGCGTAGTTAATTAATAACCAATCATGCATCATTATTATATAATTTAATAAAGCAGCTATTTTTTCTTAGGCTGATATCTGTCTTATATTGGACAAGAGTCATTAAACAATGATAGTTCAATGTAAGGAAGGAACCCACACTATAAAAAAAGGTTTAAGAAGAATGATTAGAAACACCTGTGGAGCCACAAGTTGCGGGAGGCCAACGAGTGATCTATTGATTTTGGATTAGTCGACCGTCCATCTTAGAGACCCGGGGCATTTTGGAAACAGGAATAAATTATGTGCCGTTCTTGTTTTACTGCTGGGAGGGCGGGCGTAGCTCAATCAAGTGGTATTTGGGCAAACCCACCTTATTTATTGATTGCTCCTCTAGTGGTTGATTATATGAAATTTCGTTTATCATTATTATTATGGAATATTGTTTATAAAATTGTGTGAAATATAAAACGGTTGAAAAATTGTTCTGTTTATCAGCACAAATGTCTCTATGCTCTATCTCTCCTGATAAAAATGTATTGTAGATATATTTTGTGATGTCCAGTTTATAGTTAATTAAGAAACTTAGAAGCAATACGATTTGATTACTCACTAATCTATGCAAATATGCAGTATAGAATAAGACTGGTTATATATAAGACCTTCTATTGATAATATCTTCTAAACTTTAAAAGAGGAGAAATTGATTTTCAGTTAAGCTAGCCTCACATAATGCTCTAGAAAAATTATATAAAATATATTGAACATATATTTCTCTATATATATATTATAGCTATATTTTCATCGTTGACTGTTCTACATTTTTGACCAAAGATTTAGAAGATACCAATTTGTATATTGTTGTAAATATGTATAGTTAACCTACATATTTTTTAATTCACGAATATAGAATTCATTTTATAAATTCTATATATTATCGATAAATATATAATGTATAATATTTGTTTTCTAACTATAATGTATAATTTCTTCAAGTAATTCAAAATAAAAATTACTTGATAAGTAAATAATTATCTTTCCTATTTTCATGATTTCACCTTCAATTCCTCCTTTTTTTTTTCAACAACAAAACAAAATATTCCTAACAAATATAATTCCTCGTTCTCACAATTAAATAAATCAGAGATTCAACTGGGGATAAGTGTCTTTATCAGTTCTTATTGCATGAATTCAAGCTTTCGATCTAGGTTAGGTTAAGATAAGGTTTTAGGTTAGGCTAAGTTCGAAATCTTGAGTTCATGTAATAGTGAAAACTGACAAAGAAACCCATCCACGGGTCAAATTATTCAATAATCTCGACCTCCATTTAATATCTATTAAACTGAAGGTATATACCTCTCTATTTTTATTTATTTCAACACACAAAACGCGATATCCCGGCTAGGAATAATTGCGTCGATTTACATTTTTATTTTTAACAGAAACAGTTATAAACATATTTGGGCAAATTCACATTGATAAGGTCATCCTCGATTAATAATTTTTATGAATATTTTATAATTAATACATAATCTCAATTATACATTAAACTGAAGGTATATACCTATCTATTTTTATTTATTTAAACACACAAAATGCGATATCCCAGCTAGAAATAATTGCGTCGATTTACAATTTTTTAAAACAGAAACAGTTATAAACATATTTGGGCAAACCCACATTGATAAGGTCATCCTCTATTAATAATTTTTATAAATATTTTATAATTAATATGTAATCTCATTTTATATATATTTCTGACACAATCTTATTTACTCTATTCAAGCATATATATATTCCTATCAAACATAGTATATCACTTTCCATGTAAATCATGCCCTGCAAATCATATAGGAGTAACCAGAAAAATCTGGAAGAAAGAGTAAACCAACACAAAACATCTTTTTAAAACCATAGCTCATTATCACTTTTGGTAGATCACGCGCTCAAACAGGACCATATACCTAATTTTGAAAAGTCATAAATTATATACAACAATATATATTCAAGATAAATATTCAAGATTATTTTTAGAAAGTGGGACCTCAATGAAAGATATCAATAGTATCAATAGAAAATTCGACATTTCTCCATTATATTTACAGTTCAAATCCACTTTAAATTATTTTATTAAAATTATTTGAACTCATTTATTATTATTAGATATAAAAAGGCATATATTGGATTTAATAAAAGATTTATTTTGCCTATATTTCGGCTGGCTGAATGCCAACCTTTATCGAGGCATTACATTTTTGTATACACAAACTCAGCGCCGCATATAGTGTTATGATATCACAGTTGTGTATACAAAAATGTAATGCCACGTTAAAGGTTGGCGTTCAGCCAGCCGAAATATTGGCAAAATAAATTTTTTATTAAATCCAATATATACCTTTTTATATCTAATGAATTAAATATGGATTGCTCTATTTTCAAAACGATTTATTATTATTTAATTTTTATTTCAAAAATGTAAATATTTAGTCTATATTTTTATTATTTTTTTAATATATTTGAAATGTTAGCCATGGAGTGCATTTTGTAAATATTTTATATATCGTCGTGTGAAGGCATCGCGTGGTTATCAAAACCATTTCAGAATATGGAAAGACCCTGACGATATAGGCGGACAATCTAGAGAAATATTGGAATTTTGTAATCAATAAAATGATTCATTTTATTTTTGATTCAAATTCTGTTTAATTAATATATTCTGACCACGTTCACATGAACTTTGAGATGGCAGAGCGCCATCAACTAGAACAGAAATCAACTAAACGTTGATTCAGCCTTTACCCTAGCCTGTTTTATTATTTTATTTTAATTCACATGTTCAGCGTATTTGGGCATGCTTGGTCTAAAATACCCATTTCTTGGTTTCTCAGGAAACCTCTGGGACCAAAATATTTTTGGCCGTAGAGGTACGGTCAGCACCACGCTGACGAGGGCCTACATCCCGAAACGGGTGCGTGGTTGACTTTTCTTGATTTATCAAGAAAATGGATTGGCCAAATATTAGGGAACAGGCTCAATCAACGTTTGGCGCTCTGCCATCTAAAGGTTCATGTAAACGTGGTCAGGTTATGCCTATTTTGATTTTTGTAACAAACACCTGACCTTTTTTTTTATTATTTTTCCACATATTCCTATATGTATTGTATATACGTTATAATAATGATATTTAAATCTCAATATATTTCTCTCATTTCTCAATTATAGAGTTTACAATTATTTTTTAATTGAATATTTAATCGATATATTGATATATTTTGGTTATAAATATTTTAGTCTTTATTATAATGGATAATTAACAACAGAGACAGAATGAAATCAATGATGTCCACTTCAGGAGGCGGTATTGAGGGTGTGGTGGATAAAACCGCTTGTGAACAACCCATCATGTGAAACCACCTCCCTGAGTGGCAACCTTTGTTAAACTGCCATTATCGCATTCAACCCAATCTTTAAAAAGATACCGCATCCAGAAGTGACCGTAGGTCTCCAATATTTTCTTAGGAAGTTTCTAAAGAGAGGCTGTACTGTATCAAATTAGGTCAATTTTACATTGGCCATTCTAGCACATTTATAAAAATGACAATATAATTATTGAAAAAATAATACAAATATGATATTGTACTGGGATAAGGTGCATAAATAATGAAAAAGGCATCTCCTTATCTTGCAACTGAAATTTGCTGATAGCTTGCGCCATCTATCGAAATAAATATCAACTATTCTCGTTGATTTTTAATTATTCAAGAATTGTCCAAACGCTGATGAGGGTCAACAGCCTGAAACTCGTCCGTGGTTAGCTTTTCTTTATTAATCAAGAATGGGTATTTAGTCAATTTTGGAATACTTAAAAATCAAGGAGAATAGTTTATATTTATTCCGATAGATGGCGCAAGCCATCAGCAACTTTCAGTTTCACAATAAGGAGATGCCTTTTTCATAATAGAATTATTGTTTGACCCTTGTTCGTGTTGTGTTATTACTGTATATAAATAGAGACCGTTTGTTAGTTATGTAAGCCCTCTCTTTCTTTTATTGTGAGGTTAGTTACAGTGTTAGTGACTTTAAGTCGAGGGATGGGGCGCAGAGCTGTGGATCCTATTGTAACGGGTGACTTTTTATTTTAACTCTAATATCGCCACTAAATATAGATTATCAAAATTATAGTATATACATGTAGCCGAATAGGATGTGAAGTTAATGCATTAAAAAGCGGTGGTAGGCCAATTTCGCTGGAAAGTGAATTGTCGACATTTTATCTACCTTTGAAGCGATTTATTATATGAATAATGAAAAGCTACAATAAATAATATTATAAAAATTTATAACTGCCGCGAATTATCATATATATATAAATTGTTAAAAATTACATTTCATATGTATTATTATTTTTTTATTATATATTATCTATAAAAACTTGAGTCGGCCGTCAGATAGCGTCACTTCAACTATAGCGAATATTATTGCTTTTTATTTTGATATCTTTACATATCACACATATTTCTGATATCCTGTGCTTGCTATATTTAAAATAATAAAGTAAATAATATATGAAAATTATAAAAATATATATACAATAAATAAATAAATAAAAGTTTGAGTTAGAAGGAGAAGAGAGAAGAGAAAATAGAGGCAACCCGGGCTCCTGGAGCATAAATCGCCAACTACCCAGGCTGTACAGCTACAGTCTAGTCATGGGGAGGACAGATTGCTGAGGTGAACCAGGTAGTTCCAGGCCGGCAGGGAGTCAGGAAGTAGAGCCAGGGCTGTCGGGCTCAAGTCTTGTACTCCAAGCAGTGTCTGTAGCCTGTGTAGTACAAAAGCTGGACAAGAGAAGAGGAGGTGGTCCCCAGTCTGTGACTCTTCCCGGCAGTGAGGACATGTTGGACAAGTTAGAAGGAGATCCAGATAAGCATTTTTATAGAAATAAATAACGTTAGGATTGTCTCGAATCACCTTGTTTTCAAATTATATAAATTTGTTTTTGTAGCGCAGTCGTGGCATTCAAAAATGACTCAATACAAATTATTGCGTATTTCTAGAATTAATGTATAACATCGAGTTTATGAAGAAAAACTATATAATATATATAAAATGTAAAAAATAAATTCACTGGCAATAGGTTTCTTTTCAATAATATCATCTAATATTATCTATACACTGTAGATATTAAATACTAATAGATAATATTATTGAAAAGAAACTCATTGCCAGTAAATTTATTTGTTACAAATTTTAACGATAGATGGCAAACTTATATATATATATATATATGTGATATCTTGGGACCTCTGGGACCAGTGTTACCTGATGCTAGACGACCCTCGATATCAACTCTACCGTGCAGTCGTGGTGGAAGGCGACACAGCTGGGCCAAAGGTGAAATAAACAAACAGAGATTCCACTAAGAAGCGTCTGACGTCAAGAAGGAATGGGATGAGGAGAGAGGGAGATCTTTAGAGCAAGTGTTACCTTGTTGAGAGCCAAGCGTATACTGACAATTCTTGCTTCTCGATTTAACACCACGACCTGTCTTCTTTCCCATTGGTCGAAAGGTGTCACATGGCCTTTTTCTATTGGTTGACCTATTTAGGTGATTCTTTCTAATTGGTCCTTACTGAGGTCTTTGTCGGAAGACACGCCCGATCTTGTCAGGAAGTATTGGGTGTTAGTTCGACTCTTATAACTTCCGCGGTTATCAAATACGTCCGGTCCTGCCCCGGAAATTTGGGCGTCTCTCAACTTTTATAACTTCTGCGGTCACCAGATACGTCCGGCCTTGTCAGGAAGTATTGACTGTACAAGTTATTAATAATTGTACCCGCTTTAAGCCTACTTCCTATGTCTTGCTGCTACTTTCTGTCCTAAGCCTGATTAGTTTTAACCTTAATTTTCTCCTGTTAGTCTCCATTCCTTCTATCTGTACAGTTGCGATACTTTATTAGATTCTTACGCGGTACAGCTTGATGTTAGTTGAGGCTTTCTATGTGCAGTACATAAGAAGTTATATACAGTCGAGGGGTGGAACATGTGGTAGTAGATATCTAGACTATTTACAACAATTCCAT
Organism: Cordylochernes scorpioides; assembly: GCA_030710605.1. NCBI lineage: Eukaryota > Metazoa > Arthropoda > Arachnida > Pseudoscorpiones > Chernetidae > Cordylochernes > Cordylochernes scorpioides. The sequence goes on from CP092864.1 coordinate 170,700,420, forward strand.
GGTCTTAAATCATCACAGATGGCCCCGGATGTGAGAGGGTTCATATGGAGGGATTTAAGAGAGCGGAATAGGAAGACTGTTATTGAGGAAGTAATTTTTTTAAAAATTAATTAAAGTGAGTTGGTATATAACATGGGGTTGAGTTCTGTATATCCATAAGAGATAATAAAGCATAAACAACTAATACTAAACATACAAGTAAAATAAAAATATGAATAAAATATTTAATAGAGAACATATAATGATTATAGGTGAAAATAAAAACGATTGGATGGGAAAATCATGATTTCTTCGTGATGGGCGTTAGAAAGGGTTGAGGGGTTAGTTATTACTTGGTTGAGGCAATGTCACTTTGACTCAAGTCCCAAACCATTTAATGTGCACGGCGCGGAGAACCTAGGCCATGTTTCACATGTAAATTTAAGGACCGAATAAAGTTACAGTACCACAATCGAATAGTAAGATAAGGGTGATTGTTATGGGTTTTAGTAATTAGTCGTTAAGACGTACGCATGCAGGATAAATGAGGGCGTAGATCAGTGACCAGAAATCAAAGTTTTAATTGGAGTCGTCAGGGGCTTAGCGAGAAAAAGAGTAAAATAAAAAAAAAAAGATGTGCCAGCGTGTGGCATGAGAGTGCCCTGGAATATATAAAAAAAAATACAATTTGCACGTATCCAAGCCAGAAGTAGGGATAGGTAAATCTGGGGGACGGTGTGTCAAGATTGTTAATTACAAAATCAAAGTAGGTCAAGTCTAGCCTGCGAAGGAGTTAAAAGTTCCTGCGGAAAAGGGTTAGTATTTATTAAGAAGTAACCTTTAAAGTGGTTGATTATGAGGTTATTGAAGATTGCCCTGTTTTTAGATCATGATTTTTAGTTTGATTATAAAAGAATATATAATTGAGATATGAAATTGCGAAATTAAGGCTTTGCATATAGCGTTAAAGGATTTGAAAAATCGAAAATAGAATTGCGAAGTTAAATGCAAAGTAATCTTTAAAAAAAAAAGTAAAAATAGTGATGACATGATACAAAGATTAACACACTACAGCAGTATATGAGGGGTAATAGAAAGTGAAAATATTAAATGAAAATTAATAATGAGCAATAATATACTCGATAGCATTGACATGGTAGCGGAAGATGAAACAATGTAAATAACATCTAATTTATAAAGTGAGAGAAAATATAAAGTGACAAAATGCAAATTAGTGATATAAACATGAAATATAAACTTAAGATTATTAGATATGAAATATAAAATATAAAGTTGATTATAGAATAGAGTCATAAAGCAAAAGTAAATAAGTTTTGGTAAAGAAAAATAAAATAAAATGACAATAATCTAAACTGATTGGTTGACCTAAAAAAAACAATTATAAGAGTTATATAATGATTATATACAAGATATTAAAATGAAAATTAAAAAAAAAAATGTTCATCGAGAAAGAAGAGCAAGTAAGATTATACATAGAAATTATATATCGTGAAAGAATGGAAAGTTGTAGGCCAAACGTAATGTTCCTGTTTTTTTTTTTTTTTTTAGGATGGGTAGAGAGAGCTTTAAATTGTCCTCGATCGCGATATCTTTGGTCTTGTTGGCCTAAGGTGTTCTAACTTATCGAATTTGTTTTATGTTTGACGCGACTCGTGGATCACATTGTTTCCAACTGTGAAACTTACTGAGTCCTAATGTTGTCGATTTTTTGTTCCCTGCGCCACGTTTAGGTGAAAACGTGATTCTTCCTAAAGCGGCATTTATTCTGTGTGTGCAGGAGAAACACGGCGATCTATTCTAACCGATAAAGGGTTGTTGTTGTTGTTTTTTTTTTTTTTTAAACATGTGTGGGTGTGTGTGATTTTTAGGTAAAATGTTGTCCTTGGTTCTAAGTGTCGATGTTAAGTGGACAAGTTAATCGAGGGCGAGAGAATGTTAGTGAACAGATTTGTTAGTAAATGTAAAATAACGTGTTAAGCAAGTTATTAGTAGCTAAACGGGATATCGGCGTAGAAATTGGTTAGGGATTAGAACGATGTATAGTAAAAGGTACGCACTAATATTTAATTTAATAGGTAGCGAAAATCCATTAGAGTGACATCGGGGTGGCGACGGATGTAACAAGATGTCGGCTATTTGTTTGTCCATCTCCCTTCGAATTTATTATTAGCTAGTTCCGGCGGTGGCGGGCATATTTATTTGGGTCAGAGGCCCTTTGTGGGGGCAGCTTGCTTGGTGGTTGTCTCCCACCTTTGTAAACGCGGTTTTCTGATGGCCATGAATTAGTGACATTGGGTATGTTAATTCGGAATACGCTCGGAGAATTTATTTCTATAATTGTAAACGCAAAAGCGTTTTGATTTGTCACGTTTGGTGATAAGCGTTATGGGATTGATATAGGGAGATACAGAAGTTGTAATTATCCTGTGTTCAAGCATTTGTTCGATTTGTGTTTGTATTTCGAAAATTCGGATATTGTATCTGTTGATATTAAATCGAATGGTTTTTGGCGGACTTAGTAAAAATGTTATTCAATGATATCAGGTTAGAATTGAGTGAAATTGCGACTATCTACGTGGACAATGTGTGGTTAAATGTGTCACAGGCGTGATGAGGGCGTCTTTGGCCTGAAAGTTAAAGAGTTTTGTGGTGTAGCTCTGTGACACGAAGCGAAAAAATTGTAAATGAAAAGGTGTCACGTGAAGTCTTTGTTTTGTACAAAATCTAATCTGTTTTACTAAGAATAACAAATTTACTAAAGTCATGGGTGCTGGTTGTACGAACATATCGATAATGTTTATATTGTTAGTGGATATGACACGTTTAATGTGGAAAAAATATTTTTGTGTGTGTGTGTTTAGTAGGGCGACGTAATAAAGCTTGTGTGGCTCGAAATTGAATTTGGATGTTAAGTCGCGCATTAAAAATTTGTTGCCAATTAGAAAAAGTGATGTGAGAGGGTGTTGTTTATTTTGTTGAGAGTGATTTGTCGATATTTAAATATGCATGTAAAAGGAAGGAGTGTAGTTATGTGGGAATTTAACGATTGGAATAGTTTTGGAAGGCTGTGACTTAGGTTATTTCTGTCCAAAGATATGAAAGAAAAGGACATAGGGGCGTTGAAAATGGGATTAGGAACAATATAATGAGACCAAATAAGAATGTTGTAGTTCACCACGTGTGAGCAACCCGTTCCAGGAGGGGAAGATTTAGTAAATGGGACAGTTGTATTAACCTGTCCATGGGACACGTGTTGCTTGCACGAGGTGAATTCGTATAAGGTAGTTGGTAGAGGTACATTATCTTGATACAGGAGTAGCTGAGAACAGTTTATAATTAGTAGAAATCGTTTTATGGAGTTAAGGGATAATATGATAAAAGGCAAGGGTGTATCGATGATATGGAATTTTAGATTCCGCGTTATGTTACTTATTTTTACGTTTAAAAAGATATAATCTATGGTGAAAATATTGTTAGCTATGGCATTAATAGTTAAGTTAAATGGATGGACAGGTATTTTCTTTTACAAACTGATTTCTATTATTTTAACAGTATTCTGCCTAATTATAGCGATAGATGCTTCTGTATCAAGTAGTAGAGGTAGGTTTACATTATTGGACAGTTCAGCTCGAACGAGCAATTGTTCCACAAAAATTATAGAAGGAGAAACCTACTGTTGTGCTGTCTTGTATGTCGGGACAGTCCTGGTTTGGTGCCATAGTTGGAGGATCTTTGGAACAGTCAGAGTTCATTGTTTGCGCTGGGCTCGTGGTTTAGAGATGGTCGGGGGAGCAGGTAACATACGCTCGCGTGTTGGTAACTCGGAGGGGCGCTTGCAGGAGTTTTGGTGGTTTTCTCAGTCTTGTAGAGTATTGTAGTTGGGCCCGATCTGCTTGGGCGTCCTAGTTGGTGAAGAAGCTCTGCGCCTCGTACGAACCATCGTAGCGCGGTAGTTCCACATCTCGCGAAAGTCCAGTCACGGCAGAAAGCTGATGTAGCGTCGTCGTCAACCTCCCCAGGACATCTGACACCGGCGGTGGGGGCGTTGCGTCCTCCTGGCTGGGGACAATTTCCTGCGTCCTACCGAGAGTGTTTTCTTTCTTTGGAAAAGTGGTGTTTTCGCCACTTTCGTAGTCGGGATCGGTCTTCATGGGCTCCTTTGAATCCTCCTCTCTTCCCTGTTCCATCTTTCTGTACAGACAGTGGTCTATTTGCTTACTTGTACCTTGGCGTCCACTATCCTGTCGACTCTTCGGACGGGGGAGTCTGTGATATCTTGGGACCTCTGGGACCAGTGTTACCTGATGCTAGACGACCCTCGATATCAACTCTACCGTGCAGTCGTGGTGGAAGGCGACACAGCTGGGCCAAAGGTGAAATAAACAAACAGAGATTCCACTAAGAAGCGTCTGACGTCAAGAAGGAATGGGATGAGGAGAGAGGGAGATCTTTAGAGCAAGTGTTACCTTGTTGAGAGCCAAGCGTATACTGACAATTCTTGCTTCTCGATTTAACACCACGACCTGTCTTCTTTCCCATTGGTCGAAAGGTGTCACATGGCCTTTTTCTATTGGTTGACCTATTTAGGTGATTCTTTCTAATTGGTCCTTACTGAGGTCTTTGTCGGAAGACACGCCCGATCTTGTCAGGAAGTATTGGGTGTTAGTTCGACTCTTATAACTTCCGCGGTTATCAAATACGTCCGGTCCTGCCCCGGAAATTTGGGCGTCTCTCAACTTTTATAACTTCTGCGGTCACCAGATACGTCCGGCCTTGTCAGGAAGTATTGACTGTACAAGTTATTAATAATTGTACCCGCTTTAAGCCTACTTCCTATGTCTTGCTGCTACTTTCTGTCCTAAGCCTGATTAGTTTTAACCTTAATTTTCTCCTGTTAGTCTCCATTCCTTCTATCTGTACAGTTGCGATACTTTATTAGATTCTTACGCGGTACAGCTTGATGTTAGTTGAGGCTTTCTATGTGCAGTACATAAGAAGTTATATACAGTCAAGGGGTGGAACATGTGGTAGTAGATATCTAGACTATTTACAACAATTCCATGGTCTTAAATCATCACATATATAATTTATATAATATAAAACAAATATATTAAAAACAAAAGAAGAATCTTGTTATTAAATATTTTTCTAGTTTTTTCCGACCAAAAAAAGATTTTTGTTTTTTCTGCGCCGAGACGTGGATCTACTTCGATATTTACATATTTACAAAAAGATGCACACACTAAAAAAAGAGAGAGAGAGAGAAACAATAATAAGGGATTAATATAGTTGAAGTGACGCCATCTGGCGGCCGTCTTCACAGAGAGAGATGTTCCTGAAAAAATATTTAATATATACACTGTTTGTTATAAAATATTTAAATATATATTTTATTTGATTTTTATAAACTCTTGTTTCAATACATCATTAAACCAATTTCAAGACTCTTTCTCAAAAGTTGATATATCTCGATTTACAGTCAGAGGAAAGCCGAAGACAATCCCAACATGCACCACGACCAAAATCAATGGCCAAGTTTCAACATCCCCCTGAACTACCAGCAGCGCCCTCTGTGATAAGTGTGAAAGGGTTCAACGCAACTTCTGTTAAAATGTAAGATATTTCTACACACCTTACTTCAATGAAGAAATATGACCTCCCACATTCTATTTTTCTGTATTGGAATAAGAGAGATCCTCTCTCTATCTCTCTGTAGAAATATATATGTCTTATTGCGGAACTATTCACCAATACTTGAAGAAGTGTTGCAGCTTGCATCATGCTGATGAGGGCCAACAGCCCAAAACGCGTACGTGGTTAGCTTTTCTTGATTAATCAAGAATGGGTATTTGGCCAATTCTAGAATAATTAAAAAATCAACGATAATAGTTGATATTTATTCCGATAGATGGCGCAAGCCATCAGCAACTTTCAGTTGCACGATAAGGAGATGCCTTTTTATTTTCATACCTTTAAGAAGTCTTGTTTAGAAGTGTTGTGTATTTTGTTTAAGCATGCATATAAATATTAACAATAAAACATTTTCATTAGAGCATGAGATAAAAAATAGGTTATGTTACCGTTTCAGGAAGTGATAAGCAGACCTCTGCAGTTAGCCGGCTCCCGATAACAGACTGCCTCCACGGTATATAGATGGCATACCATGGGATATATATACTTCAAGCGCGCAAATTTCTGTGCGTTCAAAACAAAACAAAAACAACTAGTAAAAGATGGACGATTGGGCTATCGAAATATTGAACAAATAAAATAATTATTAAATTCAAAATAAGCCTTTTTAAAAAATATATTGTAACGTTTTTGTGTCAAATGTTAAAATGTTGTAATGTTAAAATATATTTTTATTGTTAATTTATTTGTTGTTGTTTTTTAATAATGAAAATGCAAATTCATTGTTGTTGTTATTTATTATCGTTTGTTTATAAAAAAATACATTGATGTGATGATGATAACAAAAAATAACATTTTAAATTAATATACAAAATTCATTGAAAGAAAAAAGAAATAATTAATTATAAAATTCACAAACGTGACATATCCCTCGGCTTGGAGGATTTATTTTCGTAAAATAAATGGCTTTAGTTGTGAAACATGAACTTTAACTAAGGAGGAATCTTCTCTTGACAATTCGCATGTAACATTTGATATCATTCTTGATATTCAAATGGTCCCTCATACTTTGGTGATGTTTTGACCTTGCTTGGTTCATTAAAAGAAATTTTACGAAGGACCAAATCTCCAACTTTGAATGATGATGATGGATGTCTTGCATCATGACGTGATTTCCACTTTTCCCTATGCTTTCTACTATATGTTTTTTTTTGCAGCTGAACCTAGCACAATAGTGTCCATTGATATCAATTCCAGTGGTTTCAGATCAGAGTTTGGGGTATCATATTCTCCAATGAATGGTTTATGAGTGCATTTAGTTATTTTACATGAGCGATCTCACTCTTTGATGCATTTGATAGCATTCGGCCACCAATAAAATGGTGTTATCAATCTTACTGTCTTGTTAATTGAGGGATGAAAATGAATATCATGACATTCCTTGAGAATTTCTTCTTGAAATGATTCCGGAACAACTGCTTTTAGAACTCCATTAGGTTTCACCATAATAAAATCTTGATGAAGCTTTACAAAGCTGAGATCCGCATTTTGTTGGTGTAGTCTAAGATTGGGGATTGATATGTGAAATGAGACTGGTGGTCTTGACAATGCATCGACATGCGTTTGTTTTGATCCTGATCTGTGAACTATTTTCATTGACTTAGTCAACAATTCAACAATCCACCTTAGGAATTTCACTTTTGGTTTCTTTATGTTGAAGAGCCAGTCTAGAGCCGAATGATCTGTAATAACTTCAAATGTTTGTTCTCAAGATAAACTTCAAAGTATTCGAATGATTGAACTACAGCAAAGCATTCCAACTCAAATGCATAATAGTTCTGTTGATGTGGTAGAAGTTCTCTTAAATAATAGGCAATTACATTTTCTTGATTATCACTTCCGATTTGAGCTAAAATAACACCAATTTCTAGTTTAGATGCATCTGTGTAAAGCTTACATGGCAATGAAGGATCATATGTAGTAAGAACTGGGTTTGTAGATAAATGGAACTTTAGGTTTTGAATATGATTTGTCAACTTCACTTGTCCATTTGAATAACTTTTTTTTTCTTGTCAGGCTTGTTAAAGGATCTGCAATTTCACTAAACTTAGGAATAAATTTCCTGTAGTAGCTTGCTAAACCCAAACATTGCCTTACTTGTTTAACTGTATTAGGCTGAGAAAATTCATTCATTGTCTTTGTTTTTTCAGGATCAGATTTAATCTTGTTGTGTTCTATGATATGTCCTAAATATCTTATTTCTTGTTTTGCAAAGGAACATTTCTTCCCCTTGAGTTCTTTTTGTTGTTCAGATGGGAGGTGAGTTTCAGCAGATATGGAAAAACATTCATTTTATTTAAAATACACAGCTTTGTCTTTTGTGTCAATTATCAATCCAATTTTTTCTGCTATGTCAAGTCGAATAAGCAATGGATAACTGAGGTTTTCCACTACCTGAAGTTTACACTTGATTATTTTAGAATGGATTTTCAAAGTTACTTCCACTGAACCTAAAGTATAAGTGTAACTGTTCACCTGTTTAATTTTAATTATATCATTTTTATTCAATTTTAATTTGAGTTGTTTTGAGAGTGACCAACTCATTAATGAAATAGTGGAGCCAGTATCAATAAAAGATGAAATGAGCATATCATTAAGTGAAACTTCAACATTAAAAAATTTATATGGATTGATGATATTTGATATGCAAAATGAATCAGCAGTTCGTTGTTCAGTATCTGTGGTAGTTGGTTGATGTCTGTGCTTGTTGACCTTATAATTTGGATCAAATAATTACAGTAATTTATCCAATGTTCTAGTTGCAATCCTTTTTTTTTACAAATTGGGCACCAATATGGGCAATTTTATGAGGTTGTAGATGTAGTTTCTTTATTTCAACTTAGAGCGCTAGGGACACTTGCACTTTAAACATAAACAAATATTTTGAAAGAAAAGAAATAAAGATATTTAAATATGCACAGAATTAGTATGCAAGTTAGTTAGATGAAAAGATAAAAAAATATATATCAACACAATTGATATATGTACAAAGGGTTGGTATGCAAATTTAGTTAAATGAAATCAAATTGTAAAGTATTGTGTGTATTTTTTTTTTCGAGGAAAGCAATTAACATATTTAAAAAAAGGTTTTAAGGAATATTTTTGAATGAAAATATGCTAGATATTAGAGAATTAGTCAATTAAAACAATACTAAAAATAAATAATTTCTAAATAAAAGCGTTCCAATAGAATTTAGTATATATATTTTTTTTTATAAAATTCAAAATAAATCTGCAAAATGATTTGAATTTTATATATTTGTATTTTGTTGAAATTAGATCAAACGGGTTTGATACATTTAGTCCATTGTTTATTCTATACTCTTGGAAGACGGGGCAATTTAGCAGCAAATGATAAGTAGTCTGTTCCTCACATCCACATCCATTTTCGTGAATTTTAATAAATTGAGAGTTGTGGAAATTTGCCCGAAAATATTTCGGAATATTAGCGGGAAAGAAACTTTGAAATGTTTGTTAGTATTTTTCTTCAATAATGTCATTTTATATTTTATAAAATTTTCAATTATGTCTGGAATATCCAAGTCATATCGCTGTTGGTCCTCAATCGATAAATTATTCAGATCATATTTTATATTTCTGGATTCCATATAATCAGTAATCAAAGGAATATTTGCAAGGGTATGCACACAACTATAGCTAGTTGTTTTATAAGTTTGTGTACACCATAATAATATTTGATATTGAAGTGAATTAAATTTGTGTATATACCTTTTACTTAAAACAACAAAAGCCTTTATTGGGCACACGTGCCATACAGGATTCTCCCGGTAGGACAAAATAAATAAATAACAAATTAGTATCATATTTATATACAAATATTGGGTATTGACCTCGACCAATTATCGAGTTGGATCCGGTGTCTGTGCTAAATATTTTGATTGAGCTGATTTCCAGTATTTATAAAAAGCGAATGCAAAGGGTCTGGATTTCACGACTTTTGCCATTAAAACATAAGGCGAATTGCTATTATAACCGGTCTCTTGACGAAGAATTTCTCTCTCTTCTTCCATTGCCGTACAGTAGAACATGTAGTGTGGAAAATCGAGACTAAATTCACCGTTGCATAAGGTGCATTTTATGGTCTTAGTTTTCAAAAGTGAAACATGATTAATTCTCTGTACTGCAAAAAGGCTTCTTACTTGTGCAATGATTCTCTTTAAGGTTAGGGGGATATTGTCATTTAGATAGCATTCCATTGTAGGTGATGAATGAAAGTATTTATAGTGAGAGTAGAGTACTGATTTTCTTATTCTTACATAATCCAGTTGCAAGGACTGATCGGTTGCCGTTCTAATAATTAGGGGGATGTATCTTTGTAGAATATTGAAGTCTGTACATCCAACAAGCCATGAAAAGCCGGTGTTATTAAGTAGCTCTGTTATACTTTTTACCAGTCCGATATTCTGTTTTGAAGAAATTGAAATGTCCCACAAATGTGCCAAACAAATTGAAGGTAGCCTGCTGCCGTCCATTTTCAGAATTCTAGTCCAGAATTTTAAAGTTAGTTTTTTCACTGTGATGTCAAGAGAGTTTCTTCCTGTTTCGGCCCTCAAAATATAGCCCGGAGTATAGCTTGGAAGGCACAGAAAACGTCTGAGAAATACCTTTTACTTATATATTTATACCAGACCTCAGTTCCATAAGTAAGTATCCGTCTAAAGATTGTTTTGTATAAAATGAGTATTTTCTTGGTGCTTAGTCCCCATGATTTGCCACATATCGAAAAAAGTATTTTTTTTAGTCTTTGAGTTCTATTTAGTACTGTATATTGTTCAAATGAGGATTAAAATTTAATTTATTCTTCCTTCTATGGTTGGCAAAGGTAATTCCCATAATTTTTATTTCTTGAACAGGCGTAATAATATTATTTTTTAATTTAATTTTAAATTTATCTTTGTTATAAAAATGTAAAATACTAGTTTTATCAAGACTTATTTTTAATTTGTTTTCTGTACACCAGTCGTCAACTTTTTCCAAAATACGCTCAATTGAATTTTTGAGGGCTGTTAAATCTTTGTTCCAGCTTATTATTGTGACATCATCGGCATAGCAAATTATTTCTGAATTTGGTAGTTGTATTTTGATTAACATATCATTTATAAATATCATCCAAAGCAATGGAGACAATGGTCCACCTTGTGGGCAACCTTTTGATAATGTTTTAGATATTTTTCTGCTACTATAATTAAAAAAAATTTTCCTATTTTTCAAAAGGGATTGTAAAATTTTGAGCAGGTCAGCAGGCATATTAGCTTCATCAATTCTTTTGATCAAAGCTGGCCACCATGTATTGTCAAAGGCTCCTTCAATGTCTATTGCAATTAGCGTCACTAATTGTTTCTGCCTATGTTCTATTATAGTATCTGTTATTTTATTCAAGCACGTTGTCGTTGATTTTGATTTGACAAATCCATGTTGTCTGGAGCTCAAAAGAATGTTACCTTCATAAAATTCATAAATTCGATTTTTCAAAATTTTTTTTTATGTTTGGAAGATTTGAAATCAATGAGATAGGTCGATACATTTTTGTTGATTCTAAATTAGATTTATGTGGTTTAGGAATTACCTTTAGAGCTGCTATTTTCCATTTCTCCGAATAATACCCCTTTTAAATACATTTATTAAATAGTTTGCATAACATAACCTAATTTTTGGGTAAGCACATTTGATCATATTGTTACTTATGTTGTCTAAACCTGGAGCTTTTTTAACATCAGAATTAGAAATGATATTCATTATTTCTTCTTCTTCGATTATAATTATACTTGAATTATTCATTCGTGGCTTAAATTTTCTAATTATTTGTTGTTGAAGATTATCCAAATTAGGATCGTCTTCAGCAATTAAATCGTCCATTAATTTGGTCATTGTTTGCTCTTTTAGATATTCTGGTGAATACATAGAAGTACATCTTATAGAAATTTCAAAATTTATAAAAAGACGGCAGTCTTCTTTGGGTACCCGTCGAGTTCAACGGCTGATCGCTGCTTACGTTGTTTGTATCGCCCTGTAATAGTAAATTGGGTTAATAACTCGATAGCGGAGATCTTTAACAATCCCTCGTGCACATTTGATCATCCTGATATAGCAATACATTTGGTGTCAGAAGTGGGATTTCTATTTTATAAAGAATGTTCTAGATGCCAATATAAACCAGAAAAAATGACGGCGGGGTAATAAGTCCAACAGACTCTCCTTTCGGGAATTAAGGAACTCTTCCGGAAACTCTATTCCTGAAACCAGCAATATTTAAAATAGAGATCACCCGAAAATATTTTGAGAGTTATGCAGCCTTTGAATAAAAAACTCTCCCAAGTATTTAAAGAACAAGGCTCATCAGTAGATGCACTTTCTAGAAAGGTTGAATAGCAATCAGCATCACTGTGAGAATAGGTTGCCCAACAGCTGGATCCACTCAACAAGTGGGTCTTGGGAGTTGAAAAAAATAAGTATCTGATCATCAATATTAGATTGATGCTTTAAGATGAAATGGCACAATTTCTACCCCACAACAGATCATATCTTGTGCACGCAACTCTTACAACGGACTCTCCATCTGGCTAGAACTTTTCTACACGAAATACGCCCATCTTAAAGTCTACAACATTCGTTGGCACTGCTTGACAAACAACTTTCAGGGTCGCCTGAGTCAATGGATGGTCCGACATCGAGATGACGGGTGCTTTGGCAGCGGCCCATAGTGGTTCAGTAGGCAAGATTCTGGAGACTTTACCTGTGAAACAACAGTTCGTCTATGGACCTCTGGTTGACTCTCAGCAGCTACCCGCAGTCCGTTTCCGAAATAAAATCCAAACTAAAGGTGAACCATTGCAATAGTGGGCATTGATCTTTAAATAATATAATGGTTTTCTTTCCCGAGGAAGATTAATATTTTCCAACTAAGCAACAGTTCGCAGAAGCCCTTCGAGACCATGAAATGCAGCAATATGTCAAGATTTCACCCTGCTCTCCAAGAAATGCCAGTTATAGCTATGAAGTATGAAACGTCTCAACAAGCTTCAAGAGCCCCTCTTCGATTTGCTCGTTAAACAGAGGTTAGTGAAAGCCACCTCACCAAACCTCATTTTCAACGTCGACATTGGAATAATTTGGAAACAATTTTCCATTGCAGATGTCCTTCTTGCTTACATCTCCAGCATCTGGATTTATTTTGAACGAAATTTAGAATATGTCATTTTTCTTAAAGAACTGAAGCCATAATGTCTTTGATTGTGGCATGTGTTTGTTGTTGAGTCAACATCTTCCCTGCGAGGTCGACTAATTGTCGTTTCCCTAGTATGTTTTTGCGTCTTTGGAATAATTTGGAAACAATTATCCGTTACAAAGACGCTAAATAATTACCCTGGAAACTAGGGAAACGAAAATTAGTCGACCTCGCAGGGCATATGTGGGCTCAACAACAGAGAAATGCCACAATCAAAGCTATTCTGGCCTCAACTCTTCTAGGAAATGCCGATGGCCTTTTATTGTATGGGGGTGTTCAAGGAACATTTTGATGCATGGTCTTCGACTTCGGTGAAAACACCATCATCAACTGGTTTCTTCAATCAACTAGGATCAAAACCCCGCAGTTCAAATCAATTCAGCAACCAGGGAATAGGCACCGATATATGACCGAGTGCTCCTCGAGCTAGTGACAACATCTTCCAGTATCCTGGGTATGTATAGCTGACATTATAAACGATTATTGGAATCAAATATATTTAAAATATTTGATTCTTCATAGATTCAGGAAAAGGTCTTCTCTGTTAAACGGCATCTCTTTTAAATGGTAGAGGCCAACGGAACTCTCGCAAGATTGCTGAGCTTGCGGAGCGATCAACATCGTTTGAGTAGTTTTTTCGCTTTTTATACAGATATTTTCTCAAAGTCGTCCGAAAATTTTGCGAGGACAAAATTGACTCAGAATAGGATAGACACGAAATAATCTGAACCCATTAAACAGGTGCCAAGACAAATTTCCTTTATTCGAAGACGAGAGGTGAACACTCTGGTGAAAGATATGTTGGATCAAGAAGTCATCGAGCCATTTCCAAGTCCCTGGACATCGCCAGTAGTTCTTTTTGACTACCTAAAGATAAACGACGTCCCAGAATAGACTTTACTTATGACATACTCTCTAGATCTAAATGGCTCATTAATTTATATCTTAAAAGTGGATATTGGCAAGTAAAGAGACACCCCAACGACAAACAAGACTGCTTTCACTACTGAAAATGGTTTGTGCAATTCATGGTGATACTCTTTCGCCTTTGCAATGCCCCAGATACCTTCGAGCGCCTAATAGAAGCTGCCATTCAATGTTTTCCCTGGGATGACTTGGATGAAATAATTTGTCACCTTGACAATCTGGACAAGTATTCCAGCGTTTGAGAGAAGCCAATATTAAGTTCAGCGCTGAAAACGGAAGATCCTTCGTAAAGAAGTCACTTACTCAAGTCACATTATCTCTCCTGATGGTATTTTAACTGTCCCAGAGAAGACACAAGCTGTCCGAGAATGGCCGGTCCTAAAATACCTGAAGCAGCTCACAAGATTTTAGGCCTTTGCACCTACTACCGTTGTTTTATCCTTGGGTCTTCACCGTCTTACTGAAGCTGAACTATGATCGGATAATAGAGTGTCAAAGGGCATTGGAAAACCTTATTCTGATCCTTTGTTGGAATTCTCTCAACCAGGCAAGGAAGTTATCCTTGAAACACATAGTAGTGGAAATTGTGTTGTAAGTGATTTATCACAAATTCAGTAAGGCGCCGAAAGAGTTATCACATATTTTATTCAGACACTCTCGAAGTCAGAACGAAACTACTGTGTGATACACAAGGTATTTCTTGAATGGTAACAACAATCAATTACTTCCTTGACTGTCTGTTGAACTAGTTTCTGCTTCGCATCAATCATTACTCCTTACAATGGCTTTTCAGCTTCAAGAATCCCAAATGTCAGCTTGCAATATAACTACTAACGAAACTCTAAAATCAAACTTATGTAAATTATATAAATTAATCGAAGAAATACTATCCCAGGGATACGAAAAAGTACTCGCTGGTGATTTTAACTCTCGAACAGGAACTGGGGGAGAATTTCACAATGTTTTTGGGCTCCCTTCGCTCCTCTCCCCTAAACGTAATTCTAAGGATAAGGTGACTTCGCCACACTCGAGTCAATTTCTTGAGTTTCTTGACAGCAACCTGATGTCTACTGTAAATGGTAGAACATCATCTGATTAAAACGGTAACTACACCTACATTTCTGAACATGGCTCATCTGTTGTGGACTACTGTATAATTACACCTTCTCTTCTAGACTGTGTTGTTGATTTTAAAATAGAAGATATCCCCTATTCCGACCACTTACCAATTACACTGACAATAAACCTAGATCCAGATTCTACTTTTGTGAATATTTCGAAACAACCAAATAATAAGCATTCAATTTATGCTAACTCAGTTTGTCGAAAAAAGTATAAGTGGGTACCTGAAAACTCAACGCGCTTTACGCAAACATTAGAAGATATAAGTGTAAATTGGAATGAGTCAACTGATAATATAACGAATACAATAACAGACCAAATAAAAAAAGCAATGGTTAAAACTGATATGCAAACTACATTAAAGTCAGCTGGTTCAAAATCCGGACCTTGGTTTGATCATGAATGCTATATGACTAAAAAATCGATGAAATCCTACCTCTTAATTTACGTTAAATCAAATAAAGAACAAGACCGTAACACATACATTTAAACAAAAAAAGAATATAATGCTTTGATAAATTATAAAAATAAAAACTACTACCAAATAAAACATGAAAACTAAAAAATGTTCGCGATTCCCAAAATTTCTGGAACACAATAGCTACCTTCAAAAAAAGAGGCTGTATACAGGGGAATATACTGATGCTGACCTGGCAACAATATTATACGGAGCTTCTTGCTTCTGTGAGAGTATTTGAAGTTGTTCCTACTCTGAGTACTATATCCCCACCTGATAATGAACTAACCAAAGAAATAACCATCCTCGAGATTACTAAAGAAATCTCTCGCTTGAAATGTGGTAAGGCCAGTGGAGTCGACGATGTTACGAACGATGCAATAAAAGTCCTACCTCAGAATTATTTGGTCATTCTGAAAGATCTATACAATAAAATCTTAAGCACGGCTTCACTCCCTTCAATATGGTCAAAATCCATTATTCACCCTATCTTTAAAACCGGTGATACAGAAAATCCCGCGAATTACCGGGGAATATCTCTGTTATGTAATTTGGCAAAACTCTTCACATCAATACTAAAAACCCGTCTATATAATTGGATTGAAAATATAAAAATCATCCCAGAGAATCAAGTCGGTTTCAGGGCTATCATTCCTGTCAAGATCACATCTTCACTTTAATATCACTGATTCAACTTACACCGAGGAAAAAAAGAAGAATGTTTTATGCTTTTTTCGTGGACATCAAAAAGGCGTTTGACTCGGTTCCCCACTCTTTACTATGGAATAAACTGACTGATTTGGGCCTAAATTATAGTTTTATGAATTTAATCAAAAATTACTACGAGAATATGACAGCAGCGGTCCGCTGGAATAATTTTTACACGGAATTCATAAAGATAAGATCAGGTGTTCTGCAAGGAGAACCACTTTCCCCATATTTATTCCTGCTTTTCATAAATGATCTAAGCAAAATATTTGACGACTCGAATTTGCCAGGAATATATTTACCTAACTTTGGAAACATACATATACTACTTTATGTGGACGATATAGTTTTAATTGGTGAATCTCGAATTAATCTTAAAATGAAAATTAATATTTTAAAAACATATTTAGAAACTATTTATTTAACTTGGAACGAAAGCAAGTCAAAAATAATGATTTTTCGAAACGGCGGTAAACCAGCACGATCTGAAAAATGGTACTGGGGCCAACAAATTATAAACTCTACACAGAAATATTTATACCTGGGATATCCGCTAACCCCATCAATTTCATTTACCCAAACAGCTCTTCATTTTAAGGGTAAGGCCATAGCAGCTATAGGAGCAGTATGGGAGATTCTTATGAAATCCAAGTTAAATTCTTTTCACTCAACAATGAAGCTGCTCGATACCATAGTTATAACAACCTTACTATATGCTTCTCCAATCTGGTCAGATGAACAAGAGTTAATATTGAATAAAATCCAAGACACTTTTCTGAGACGATATCTATAATCTCCCAAATTATACCCCAGGATATATTTTGAGGATAGAAACAGGAAGAAAATCTCTCGCAGTGATAACAAAAATATTATTGTTAAAATTCTGGCAAAGAATGCTAAAAATGGACAATACGAGATTACCATCAATCTGTTTGGCTCACTTGTGGGATGTTTATACCTCTACAAGACAAAATATTGAATTTACAAAGAGCTTAATAAATACATTAAATAATACCGGTTTTTCATGGCTTATCGGATGCTCTGATCACAATTTAGTGCGAAGTTATATTCCTCTGATTACTAGGACAATGTCAGATCAATCAATACAAGAAGACCAATCAAGAATAAGAAATTCAAAACTTTATCCACATTATAAAAAAATCCATACGTCAATAAAAACAGAACGCTACCTAACCAATGATTTTCCGTTATCAGTCAAACGATGCATAGCTCAATCGAGAATACTATTTACAGTCTTCAAAATAAACCACGTTCTGACGTTTGAGACCAAAAACCTAATATGCACACTGTGTGAAAAGAAAATTACTGAAGAACTGCCCCATTACCTGCTTAATTGTACAGCCCTTGATGAAGAAAGGAAGGCCCTATATCAGCAAATTAAATGTATCAACATTTCACCCTACGTATTGCTTTCCAAAATATCAGCAAACAAATCTAAGGCAATAGCTTACTATAAATACTTTAGATCATCATTTTGTAAGGACCAGTCAACAATTGAATGACTTTGAGACGAAGAGTAAAGCCAGTCCAATTTCCATCTTACTACCTATGTAAATAAAACAAGACGACTGTTACGTTACCCAATTGGGAGAATCTGTATGGGGCATGTCCCTAATAAAGGCTTTGTGTGTGTATATGTGTGTGTGCAATATAACTACTAACGTCGATATAAATATAACTTTAGAGTCTAACATCGTCCGGGTACTTTGCGCAGAATGCTGATGCTCTCTCCAGAAGGCCATGCCCCGACGAATGCAGCCACTGTACACGTGCAGAAACAAAGATAGGAGTCAATTAAAATGCAGTTCAAGCTAGTGAATCTTCAACAGACGATCCATGGAGTAAAAGGTCACTCCGAGAGGTCCGAAATGATAATCATATTTTTCCTATTCTGAAATTGGGTTGAAATTAGTGACGACTTTCCAATCTGGAAGGTGGTGGCTCCCAACAGTACAAAATCAAAAGTCTATTGAGCGAAATGGGACGATTTATACATCGAGGACGGCGTGCTTAACAGAAAATAGGAAAGTGACTGTTGCGGCAAATATTCCGATTGGAAGTTGGTCCTTCTCAAATATTACATCCCACTGGTGTTCAAAGATCTTCACAGCAGTATATCTGGTAATAATCGTCGAGTTTGTATCAGTCGATTAAAATTTCCTTCATTGTCACGTGGAAACCTCCCCGGAGATCTTCCACTGGTCAATAGTTTGAGACAGTTAACGACCAGTTGTGCCGCTTTGCTCTCTTAGGTTCTTTGTGTAGCAACCTTAATGCCTGAAACCACTGGACCCCATGACTGCTGTTGCTGGTGGTACGACATATATATGGTAATTTAAGCCAACAACCCTATATTGTATAATACTTATAACAAGATTGTCATGTTGTATAATAGAAACACATATGTAAATAATTATACGCATGATTGACAAGTGTCATTGTATCACCATATTTAATATACTTTGTACAAACCGAGGATGAATAAATAAAACTCTGTAATAGATTAAGAGCTGAGCTAAAGCAGGAGATTGAGATAGAAGTCCAAAACCGTCTAAAATCGAGATAGAAGTCCAACAACCCTAAAGAGGAATTTGGCATGTCGTTGCCATCAGGTCATTGGGTGTAGAATATCCCTGACGCACCACCATATTATTGCACCCGCTGAAAGTCAATACTCCCGCATACCTCCTCTTTCGGCAAGATATATAAGGCCTCTACCCTAGCCGAAAATATAGTCACTTCACCATCAGAGTGAGCCCTCGTCGGTTGTACCCAGGTCCACCTCATCGACCATGTAGAACAGTAAGAACTCTTCTATCTCCATCTTGCTCTTAGCTCGGCTTTTATCTGTGTTCACGGAACTTTCCTACTACTACTGTGTCTCTTCGTTTTTTTGTGTGTGTGGACATTCCCAAGCTTTCCACTATGCCTCGACCACGACTGCCTGTACTGTGTGAGAACTGTTAAAGGTCTCCAAGGTGCAGAGAGGTACTGGAAAACTCTCCACGCCCTGACTGTCCCTCTCGGTTACCACATCACAGCGAGAGACCCTCGGTTATCACCTATATATATATAAAGGATTTATAATATTTTTAAGGAAAGTTATAGAAAATTTCGATGTTGAATTGAGAGTATAAGGTCAGTATAGCAAGCTATTACTGAACGAACAAGTAGAAATTAATCTAATTTATATGAAAGATAGTTGTAAATTAATGATGATCAGAAACAAATTATAAAATATTATAATTTGGGTATCAAAAAGGTTTTAATTTTTTATGTAACAATATAGGGTTATAACAAGTTCACGCCTTTACCTCGCCCGTTACGCGTCATTTAAGCAGAATATAGAAAAAAAGGAAGAATTGAAGATATTAGGGTAGGAAAAAGAGCAAAGATAGAAACATGTAATCCTTTTATCAATTTTTGATAAAAATAATTATGATGATTAAAATAAAATGATGATAAAAAATTATTTAAAATGTTTGATAAAAGGATTACATGTTTCTGTCTTTGCTCTTTTTCCTACCCTAATATCTTCAATTCTTCCTTTTTTTTCCACGTTCTGCTTAAATGACGCGTAACGGCCGAGGTAAAAGCGTGAACTTGTTATAGCCCTATATTGTTACATAAAAAATTAAAACCTTTTTGATACCCAAATAATAATATTTTATAATTTGTTTTTAATCATCATTAATTTAAAACTATCTTTCATATAAATTATATTTAATTCTATTTATATATATTGTAATTAATTTCTATTTAAAAAAAATGGTGCTGGTGGTGAGATGAGATTGAGCAGTCGAGGCCTTTTGATTAAAGGAGATCAAAACACTCCACTCTTGACGGGTTTATTTAGTAACCAATCGTCAAAGTTTTACAAAATCAATGGTAATAATAAACTTGAGGAATCTTAACAGGTAGAATACCTCAATCTTGAAAGAAAAAAACTTAATTTAAACAAAAGTATAGTGAATTTACATATTTGATAACAAAAAAAAAGTCTAACAAACACGACTAAGCAAAAAAAAACAACATTTATATCTACATCAGCGCTGTCTGGACTTCTCGGCGTCACAGAGTTCATCTATGAAATAAATAATAAAGTATTAATAAAAAATATAATTTATGTAGAAAATAATATGGTAAAATTATTTACAACATATATATCTATATATATATAAGTCAATGTCTGTCTGTTTCGCGATAAACTTAAAAACTACTGAACCAATTGGTACCAAATTTTGCATGTCGCTTTTTATAAACCTGAAGAAATATTTCGGCTACATTTTGATTAGTATTTATGGCTATTTCTTTTTTCATTTGAAGAACCTTTTCTACGCGGAGTAAATACGAGGCGAAGTAACAACACGTGGCCAATTAAGCGACCAATGAGCGTTCTGCATTTCTTTTCAAGTTGCTTGCGTACTTTTTTTAAATATCTTTTTATACGAGTGTCACTTTTTTTTACAAAAGTATTGAGAGAGAAATTTATATTACTAAGTTACGGTAAGTGCACACAATGCAATTTAAAAAAAAAAATCTTTACAAAATTAGCGTTACTGTATGTAAACAATGGCTTTCGTATTTTTTATTAATTTTTGTTCTGGCCTTTGTTTTTTTTATATAATAATAAATAAAAGTTACAGTCAATATGATAATTCTTAAAATTAAACAAACAATAGTCAATATGCAAAAAATACAAATTAACTTAATAAAATATTCTAATATCAAGCAATATGCAAAATCTCTCCTTATATTTAAATGTACATATTATTAGCATCTTAACGGCGTTTATTCGTTTTTATGTACTCCTGCAGGAAGGCAGAAATACTCGAAAGTTCGATATTGTTTTAATAAAGTGTAAAGAATCTCCAGAACTATTTTTTGCGCGGCAGTAAATACGAGGCGAAGTGACAACACCAGGCGAATTAACCGACCAATGAGCGTTCTGCATATTTTCCAAATCGCTTGCCCAACCTTTTTTTTTTTTTTTGAAATATCTTTTTATAAGAGTGTTACTTTTTTTTACAAAAGTATTTAGTATTAAGTATTGAGATAGAAATTCGTATTACTAAGTTACGGTTGTGATGTAATTGTAAATATTCAGAGAATTTAAATGAAAGAGCAATTATCATCATGTTTGCTTATGTTTGAGATAGAAACAGCTCGAGTTAGGCTGTAAATAAATAAATGATAAATAAGCCATAAGTTAGGAAGTTCCCTCTCTCTTAAAATAAATATAAATAATTGTTCATCTCTGCATCCTGATTTATAAAGAAACAAAACAACGGTAAGTGCACACAAAAATGCAATTTAAAAAAACTTTACAAACCTATTGTTACTATGTACACAATAGATTTCGTATTTTTATTAATTTTTGTTCTAGCCTTTATTTTTTAAAAATATTTTTACAAAAAAAAAATCATATGTAGTGAAAATTTAATATGAATTACTGTCTCATTTAACAGCCAAAACATGTGTTTGTCTATAATCCATATACCCTTTGGTTTTTATCAGCCTAAAATATTAACATGGTTATTTTGGCATTAGTTTTTTTTTTTTTTTTTTTTGAGTATTATTATTTTTTGCTGACATGTTGATAGGGCACAACATTTTACAAAGTTACGGTTAGTAAACAATGCAGATTTGACAATATTTACAAACTTTTATTACTGTATGTAAACAATGGGCTTATGTTTTGTCATTGTTGTAATGGCCTTTGTTTTGTTATTATTTTAAAAAAATCATATGTTTCATTGATAGTTTAAAATTTAGTCTTTTGTTGTCATATATTTGCCTAAGTTCCATGTGCCCTTTTATTTTTTACTGAACATTTATTGACATTTATTAACATGACTGTATTTTGGCTTGCATTTTTATAAGCCTTTTTTTCTTACTGAGAGAGATGGGGAATTATATTAGAGAGCCTGTCTCCTCACCCTTCCAATTATTTTACTGTTTTATTCACTTGCTATTTCTATATATTTTGTTTGTGGTAGTTCTATTATGCTGCTTTCTTTTTGTCTACACAGATATTATGCTAGGGAAAAAAAGTAGTTGAGCATTCTAAAGATTGACCTGTTTGACATGTTTTGCCATTAGTTTTTTAGCCTTATTTTTTTTTCTGCTGAAATGTTGAGAGAGAAATTTGTTTTAATTACCAAGTTATGGTTAGTGAACAATGTAGTTTTGATATTTACAAACTTAATGATGCTATGTGTGGACAATGGGTTCTTATGTTTAGTTATTGTTGTGATGGCCTTTGTTTTGTTACTTTTCTTTGAATATGAGATAATACTATTATTAGAAAGGCAGACCTTATTGATAATATGGGTAGTATGCATTTTTTCCCTATAGTTGAGTGCGCCCCATCTCCCTATCTATATATATTTCCAACATACTTCTGCCTTTTCTACTAGATAATCAGTTTTGTTCTGTAACTTATTCTGATACTTTGGATTTGGTTTGGGTCTGCACTGTTTTCCTTAAAAGCTTTTTATATATATATAAAAATATTTTTGGTACTGATTGTGCTATTTCTGTTTTTTAGGACATATTTTCAAATTCAATCATCCCATTTGATATGCCTCGCAAAAGATCTCCAATTGGAGTAAGTACTCCTGCAGCTCGCCGCATGGCTGCCCGAGCTGCTAGAGGCCAAAGTAGCCGCACATTGGAGAATCCCCAACAATCTCAAGCCCTCCTCCAAAGTGACCAGCTGCGCCACAGAGTTCAACGCGCATCAGAGACTCCCAGCAGTCCCAAACACGACAGGAGGCTGACCGGTTGCGGCACTTCAGGCAACGAGATAGCACTTGGGCTGATATGCTCAATGCTGCTTTCCATTACAATCCGGCCCTGAATTATGAACAATTTACTTTTCTTCAGATTGGCCATATTGTTGCACCAGGCTGCGGCTTGGCAGACTCTTCAGCCTTGATTCTCTCCTGTGCTGGGTCTTGCATCTTACCAGAGCGTGTTTCAACCATCCTACAAATTTATAAAAGGGAATAATGAGATAAGTCTACTTTTAGTAGCCTCCAGAATACTTTATTTATTTTTTCACATCAAAGAGAGCAGTGAAGTCACACGTGTACCTAAATACAAATAATGACAATCTAAATAATCTGTGTTTTAAATAAATATCATAGAATATTTTATATAAAAATAAATAAATATATAATTTAAATTTCAAATATATTAAAAATAATATAAGAAATACGCCATTAATCATGATGTAACACCTCCCCCTCTCAAGAGGTCGTCACGTCCTCGTGAGTTACCTCATCAAATCTCTCAAAATAGGGTTTGAGTCTTGAGACATGGACAATCAATGGGTCTTGGCCAGGATTATCTTTTGGCTCAATTAAGTAATTTACGTTAGACAGCTTCTTTAATATTCTATATGGGCCAAAATATTTTCTCAGTAGTTTCTCACACTTTCCTATTTTCCTAATTGGTGTCCAAACTGCTACTAATTCTCCTGGTTCGTAGCTTCTTTCCATGTGTTTCTTGTCATAGTTCTTTTTCATTCTTTCTTGAGTCTTTATTGTGTTGTTAATAACTAATTTTCTTGTTCTGTTTATTTTGTCTAAGTGATGTTTTATGTATTCATCATAATCATCTTTGTCAATGTCCACCGAGATATTCCTGTCGTCCAAAAGAGACGTGGGTTCTCTTCCAAACATCAGGAAAAAGGGAGAATATCCTGTGGTTTCCTGAATTGTAGTATTGTAAGCGTGAGTGATGAATGGGAGTATCTCGTCCCAATTTTTCTGATCAGTGTTCACATACATACTGAGCATATTGATCAATGTTCTATTTAACCGCTCTGTCAATCCATTAGTCTGGGGATGATAGCTCGTTGTGAAGCAATGTTTAATCTTGCACGTTTTCATCACCTCTTTCATTAAATTACTGGTAAATTGAGAGCCTCTGTCACTAATAAGATATTGTGGGGCTCCGTGCCGAAGAAAAATATCCTCTACTAGAAATTTAGAAACTTCTTTCACTGTTGCTTCCGAGACTGCTCTTGTTTCTGCATATCTAGTGTAGTAGTCCGTCAGCACGATTATCCATTTTTTCCTGTTTTTCGTAGATGGTAATGGACCAACAAAGTCAATTCCAATTCTTTCGAAAGGAAAGTTGGCTGGGGGGATGGGCTGTAGTAGTCCAGAAGGTAATTGGTTTGAGCCTTTCCTACTTTGGCAAAGGTGACACGTCTTAACGAATTCTGAGACATCCTTTAGCATGGATGGCCAAAAGTATTTACTCTTTATTCGGTACATGGTTCTGGCGACGCCCAGATGGCCATTCGACATATGATTGTGATATTCTTTCATAATTTCTCTCTTTTTATTCTCTGGAACCACAAGCAACCACGCCCTGCCTTCAGGGTTCGGGTTTTTCTTAAAGAGGCATCCATCTTCTTCTTTAAAGTTTTGCGCAATTGATCGCCTGCTTCCATTAAGGTTTTTCTTAACACTTTCGATAAATTTATCCTCTTCGTCTGTTATTTGATTTAAAAATAGCCTTTCAAAATCCTCATCCCAATCAGTTTCTGGTAAGGGCCCCCTAGATAAGCCATCGGCGTCCAGATGCTTCTTTCCCGATTTATGTATTATATCGAAGTCATATTCTTGAATTTTCAATGCCCATCTTGCCAATCGACCTGTTGGATCCTTCAAGTTTTTGAGCCAGCATAAGGCGTGATGGTCTGTTACTATTTTAAAGTGTCTTCCATAAAGGTAGGGTCGTAATTTTGACATTGACCAGACAACGGCCAGACATTCTTTTTCAGTGGTTGAATAATTTTGCTCCGCTTTACTTAGGGTACGACTCAAATATGAGATCACCTTCTCTTCACCACCAATGTCTTGGACAAGTGTTGCACCTATGCCGATGTTGGACGCATCAGTATGAACATAAGTAGGTGCATTTGGATTGAAGTGACCTAAAATTGGTGGACTTAATAGTGCTGTTTTTAGGGTTTGAAACGCTTCCTCTTGTCTTTCTGTCCAGGTAAATGATACACTTTTTTTTATAAGGTTGGTCAAAGGGTCAGCAATTTTTGAAAAGTCTTTGATAAATTTTCTATAATATGAACACATTCCCAAAAAGGATTGTACTTCTTTGACCTTTTTGGGCCGAGGAAAATTTCTGACAGCTTTGATGTTATGTTCCGCGGGTTTTATACCATGTTTGCTCGTTATATAGCCGAGAATCTCCAATTCTTCAAAAGCAAATCGGCATTTTTTGTCGTTTAACCTTAAATTAGATTCACGAAAACATCTAAAAACAGCTTCAAGTCTTTTGAGGTGCGTTGGAAAATCCGGGCTATATATGATAACATCATCCAGATAACACAAACAAATTTGCCATCTCAGATTTCCAAGCATATTCTCCATATTTCTCTCAAAGGTAGCAGGCGCGTTACAAAGTCCAAAAGGCATCACGTTGAATTCATATAATCCATGCGCTGTAGTGAAAGCTGTTTTCTCTTTGTCTCTTTCTTCGACTTCAACTTGCCAATATCCAGATCTGAGGTCTATTGCTGAGAAGTGTGTAGATCCTTGGAGAGTATCCATAACTTCGTCTATTCTAGGGATCGGATAGACATCTTTTACTGTGACATTATTCAGTTTTCTGTAGTCCACACAAAATCTGTATTTACCATCTCGCTTCTTGACCAATATTACTGGAAAAGACCAGGGGCTAGAAGATGGCCTAATTATGCCTTCTGTAAGCATCTCGTCAATTTGCTCTTTTATAATATCTCGTTCTTTAGCACTTACCCGGTAAGGCTTGTGTTTAATTGGCTTCGCGTCTTCTGTGTCTATCCGATGTTTTGCCAAATTGGTTCTCCCTAATCTCGATGAAAAAAGATCTCCATACCTTACTAAAACTTGTTTTAACTCCTTCTGTTCCTTTGGTGAAAGATTTTCGTTTATTTGGAATCTAGGTTCTTCGTTCTTTTCTACCTCTCTTTCTCGACTCACATTTATTTTCGCTGGACTACTTCCAAAAGCCAATGTTTGGTTTTTCATTATTTTTAACGGTCGAGGATACGGATTAGTTATCCAGATGTGTGTTTCCCTATTTATAACATTGATCAAGCTTCTTGCTAGACGAAGTCCATTTGTTTGAAACATTTTGCTGCTCTCTTCGATAATATATTCTCCATCCTCTGTTTCTACCAATGCCTTGATCAATTTCATGGAACATTCCGGTACAATGGAATCCTTGGCACTCTTTATTTTCAACCTTTCAAAATTGATTTCGTCATGATTATTCGTCAAATCATATTTTATAGTTTCTTGCTTACAATCTATTTTTGCGTTCATTTTCTTAAGGAAATCTCTCCCAAGAATTAATGTCCGTAAATGCGTTTTCAATATCACAAAGTTGTGTGATAATATTTCGTCATCAATTTTTATATTTAAAAATATACTTCCTACCATGTCCAATTTTTTTCCATCGGGTCCTGCACAAATTTTTGCGAGTTTACTTATACCATGGCCTGTATCGAGGGCCGTTCTGAGGTCGACCACTGAGAGGTCAGCACCTGTATCAACCAAAGCTTCAAAAGTCCCTATCTTTTCCATATTAATTTTTAATTTGTATTTAGGGTCCAACTTCTTGATTCCGTTTATGGTCGACTTGCTTTGATTGACAGATTCAGGCGCGACGCTTAGTTTAAATCTTCCAACACGGAATATCTATTCCGGGTAGGAATATTTGTCTGTGTGCTATGACATACATCAGCATAGAGCCGAGGTCCTGATTTCTCTGATATTTCATTCATTTGGCATTTTTCTTCGACCTTCTCTTGGGTATCTGCTGGATCCTCTTCTAGGATTCTTATAAACTTGACCCTACAATAACGGGCCACGTGCCCTGGCTTGTTACATTTAAAGCAGATTGGTCTTCCATCTTCCGTCCTATTTTTGCTCACTTCTTGGCTTTTATTGTAAATGTTTCTCTGAAGGTTTGGTTTCGGCACAAAGTTAGGATTATAAGGACGTCTAGGGGTAGAGGGCTGGGGAAAGTTGTTTCGATACTGTCTGGGGGTAGGAGGGGAGTCGTTCTTGTAATTATTGGAAACAGGGGCTTGGGGCCTGGAAGTGGTCTGGTAGTTTCGTGCGGCAGTCGGCGGCACGTACCTCGATTGTTGTTGGGGTCTAGAATAGCGTGGACCGTTATATAGGTTTCTGGATTTCTCCACACGTTCCCGATACTTCTTTTCAAAAGAATCCATTTTCTTGCACACGACAAGAAGGTCATTGGTCGTTTTAGGAGGGTTCAGGTAGAGCGCGAATGAGTACTCTTTTTTCAGTCCTCCAATAACATGTTCAATTTTTGTTTCTTCTTCCATTGCGGGGTCAACCTTGTTGCACAACACTAGAATGTCTTCCGCGAACCTGATTGCTGGTTCATTCCAGTGTTGCATTCTGTTGAGCTTCATTTTAAGTTCTTCTTTATTCGCGTCCGACGAAAAATCCTGAATGAGGCGGATTTTAATATTTTCCCAGCTCGTGAAACTAGCTTTGTGTAAATTCAACCAGGTTTTAGCGCTTCCCGTCATGTTCATGGCGGCATAACGAGAGATAATGTAGTCTGCCCAATGGTACAAGAAGCCAATTTCTTCAAGAGATTCAATCCATGGGCGAGGGTCTTCCGTTCCATCATACTTGGGGATGTCGATGTTGGGATTCAGGACAACTGGGTCGGAACTAGCATCTCTACCAATTGTTGCACCAGGCTGCGGCTTGGCAGACTCTTCAGCCTTGATTCTCTCCTGTGCTGGGTCTTGCATCTTACCAGAGCGTGTTTCAACCATCCTACAAATTTATAAAAGGGAATAATGAGATAAGTCTACTTTTAGTAGCCTCCAGAATACTTTATTTATTTTTTCACATCAAAGAGAGCAGTGAAGTCACACGTGTACCTAAATACAAATAATGACAATCTAAATAATCTGTGTTTTAAATAAATATCATAGAATATTTTATATAAAAATAAATAAATATATAATTTAAATTTCAAATATATTAAAAATAATATAAGAAATACGCCATTAATCATGATGTAACAATATGGATAAACAATGTCTACATTGTACTGCCTTTAAGTACAATGGTGAGCGGCCTGGAATGTGCTGTTCTCCAGGGAAGGTCAGAATTCCTGATTTACCTGAACCCCCAGAAACTCTCAGAACTCTGCTCGATGGGTCTTCTCCTCACTCGGCTGAGTTCATGCAACGTGTCCGTCACTATAACAATGCCTTCCAAATGACATCTTTTGGGTGTGGTAGTCGTGTTGTGTTGCCAGGTTACATGCCAACGTTCAAGGTCCAAGGCCAGGTTTATCATAGAATTGGCTCTGTTTTGCCACCACTCAACTCTGATAGCCGCCAACTACAGCCAGATTTCCTTCAGGTTTTCTTCATCGGAGATAGTAGTGCAGAGGTTGCCACCCGCCATAGAAACTTTCCCATCACTAAGCCCCCGATTGTTAGCATTTTGCAAGATATGTTGCATCGACATAATCCTTATGTCCATTTGTTCAAAGCTTTCATTGAAAAAATGCCTTCTCTTGATTACAAGTTGGTCATTAAGGCTGACAAAGCACCGCCTGGACACCATCCTCGCACATTCAATGCTCCAACCATTAATGAGGTTGCCATTGTTATTGTGCAGGAAAACTGTGACAGACGTGACATTGTTCTTTCCAAAAGAGGCAGTGGTGTGCAGAGGATTAACGAGTTTCACAGGTCTTATGACGCCCTGCAATACCCATTGGTTTTTTGGAATGGTCAAGATGGTTATCATTTACATATCCCTCAGCTGATTGATGGGGTTCCTTCGGCGCACAAGACGGTTTATTGCATGGATTTTTATGCTTCACTGCTAATGATTCGTAGCCGTAATCCTGGCATAACAAATTGGTTACTGACTTTTGGAGATTTTACCCATCAAATTCTGGTCCACATTTATGTCAAGGTGGAATCTGAAAGGCTGCATTACATCTCAGCGCATCAAGCTCAACTTCGTGCAACCGAACTATATTTAAAACGCCTAAATGGATTGAAAAATAAATAAATAAAATACCTAAATACTAATATATTGCATTGTTTGACATCACACATACTTTTTGCCTGTGATAATGTATTACTTCGGTGTTTCTATTCTATGGCTCTAATACTATTTATTAGTAATGTTCTTTCAGTATGAAGGAAATTGCACTCGGGGGAATTCCCTGGCGAAGCCGGGTCATTCGTCTAGTATATATATATACTAGACGAATGACCCGGGCAACGCCCGGGTTTACCCGATTAAATGTTTTATTCAAACACTATTCGTTACAATTATAAATTGGCGCCGTGGATGTCACTTTTGTGAAACGTCGCGCTCCAAACTTTACAGTCAGATTAGTTACGATATAAATCTTCAAATCGAGCGAGCGTCTATAAATATTTCGATTCAATATTTAGTTTTAATATTTAATTTATATATAATTTAAAATAACCTATCGTTGTCCTAGGTAGCCTAGTGGTCATGGCATCGGCCCGGTAAGCGGAAGGTCGTGGGTTCGATTCCCATCCCTTGACACTTTTTTTATTTTATCCATTCTGACCAAAATCTATCCGTGAACTTCACACAGACAGAATAAGGCAATTATATAAGTAGTTTGAATATATAGTTTTAATATTTAATTTATATATAATTTAAAATAACCAATCGTTGTCCTAGGTAGCCTAGTGGTCATGGCATCTGCCCGGTAAGCGGAAGGTCGTGGGTTCGATTCCCATCCCTTGACACTTTTTTTATTTTATCCATTCTGACCAAAATCTATCCGTGAACTTCACACAGTGAACTTCACACAGACAGAATAAGGCAATTATATAAGTAGATAATAATAATTATTATTATCATTAGATAATGATAATGATCATAATGATGATGCGCGCGTTGATGACCAAAATCTATCCGTGAACTTCACACAGACAGAATAAGGCAATTATGTAAGTATATATATATATATATATATATATATATATATATATATGGTAATTTGAACCAACAACCTCATATTGTATATAATATAACAAAATTTTCATGTTGTATAATAAAGACTTCGGTAAATAATTATACGCATGATTGACATGTGTCATTGTATCACCATATGTAATGTACTTTGTACAAACTGAGGATAAATAAATAAAACTCTGTAATAGATTAAGAGTTGAGCTAAAGCAAGATATTGAGATAGGAGTCCAACGAGGCCTAGAAGATGTCAGGGCGTTGCCACAGTGTACAATATCGCTTCCTATCCACGCCCTTGCTGCATCCTCTGAAATCCAATACTTCCTGGCAAAGATATATAAGCCTCCAATAGGGCCAGAAATAAACAGTCACTTCATAGTCACTTCACCATTAGCGGAAGCCCTCGTCGGTTGTGTACAAGGTCCACCTCATCGACCATGTAGCCCAGTAAGAACTCTTCTATCTCTATATTTTGTTCCTAGCTCGACTTTTATCTGTTCACGGAACTTTCCTAGTACAACTGTGTCTCTTCGATTTTGTGATGGA
This sequence comes from Cordylochernes scorpioides, assembly GCA_030710605.1. NCBI lineage: Eukaryota > Metazoa > Arthropoda > Arachnida > Pseudoscorpiones > Chernetidae > Cordylochernes > Cordylochernes scorpioides. The sequence goes on from CP092864.1 coordinate 170,731,183, forward strand.
CCTTCCCAAGCTTTCCACTTTGCCTCGACCACGAATGGCTGTACTCTGTGAGAACTGTTAAAGTTCTTCCAAGATGCAGAGAGGTACTGGAAAACTCTCCACGCCCTGACATTCTCCTCTCGGTTACCACACCACAGAGAGAGACCCTCGGTTATCACATATATATATGTGTGAAAAAATTAGCGGGAGGAAATCAATCTATAAAATAATGTTTGGATTTCCTGACAAAATAGACGCTAAAACTAAAGCTACTGTGTATTGACCGTCTCTGCAAACTAGCGGACAGTTTTGGCCAACTTAGGAAAAAAGAGGCGACCTTTCTTTTTATAGATCAATATTCTACCGGCAAATTTGCTTCAGGGCGAATGCGGATCCTTTCTCAAACCTTTTGCGTAGTATGTTTGTACATAACCATAGCCAGTTTTGATGGTTTTTGAAGGTACTCATGTTAGATTCTTGTTAGAATGGAGAATATACTGTCTGGTGTGTAAGTATAAATCTTCTAAGATTGCTGGTTGATATATAGAGAGAGAGTAATCCATAATGCATAGGTCTGTTCGTAGACTGTGTCAGAGCTGAGTTCTTTTATTGCTGGCAACGCTTTACAGAAGGATTTTGAAAGACGGATATACAAGTCAGAATGTGCATCAGGCTTAGCTGTTTGATCTGCTAGTTCATGTCCCGGAATTCCGCTGTGACCTCTGACACAACAGTTGTAGATTGGGTCTAGGTTACAGGTGATCTATCCAAAGAGGTGGGTTCTTGGGGGTCGAGGACGGCTTATTGAAAGAAAGAGTCAGTTGGCAGTCTGAGGCAACTCGGGGGTTTTCATGTGGAAAAATCTGAATAGCTTTATTCGGGTAAAGAATGGCCATTAGTTATGCTCTGAAAGTTTAAACATTCTTGATATCATAGTGCTATCAATTTGGGATATCATCCTTTCATTACGGCACAGAAACGACTACAAGAATTTTCTTATTTTGAAATGAAATATACAAATTCTATATTCTCTCTACACCTGACCATCACGACCACCTAGAAGTCTGAAAATATTAAATTTGCCTTGTTAGTTGGATTGAGCGAGTGTAAATATTTTCAAACTCCAATGTGGTCTGGAATTATATTGTATATTCATCACAAAAATTTAATTTAAACATGGAAATCAGTTTATTCCCGACCTTCCACCTTGACCACATTTTTTTTAATGGAATGCTAGCCGCTTCTTACGCCACAGAAGCAGCTTTTCCTCTTCATTTGAAAGTAAATATGCAAATTATATTCTCTAGTCCTTTTTCTACCAAAACAGCCACCTGAAATAGAACTGCATTGTGTTAGCAGGAATGAAATAGTATATATAATATCAGACCTCTCCATAAGGGGGTCGGTGGAAGGTTGGTTTAAACCGTTGGTTTTCCACCGCTACGACCCGGGTTCGATTCTCGCATTGGGCACTTTTTTCGTCAGTTAATCAGGAGTAGCTTGATATTCTTTATTCTCCCTACATAGGATTATTACATAAAAGAGAGAAAAGATAGAAATATTAATTTGGAATGAGAGTTGATCAAGGATATGAGCTCAGGACCTCTCAACTTATTTTTATTGCAATTATGTCTGTAAATTCGAGTTTTTAAAAAGAAATCAAAGCGATGAAAATATTTTCAAATTAAACAATCAAGTGTAGTTTGTCTTTCTGTTTGAAAAAAAAATTGCTCCAATGGCCCCCGATTCTTGCAAAAGTCCAAACCCACCAGCGAGTGCAAGTAACCAAACGGGGCTCTGGTACATTTGTAAGTGCAAAGTCGACTGCTTTTCACATGTGTAGATATGTGGTGTAAGAAGTCGCCTACTTCTACCCACCATGATTATCATGGCCTGTACCACGTGTACAAGGAATAAAAAAAGACCTATCCGTGGTCTAGAAGTATATTGTCACATATAGATAGGAACCAGAATATTTGGATTTTTCCCTTCTTTGAATCCTGAACAATCGCTGAAAATAAATATATTCGAAAATATCAACCGTTTCCGAACTGAATTGTAATTTGAAAGCATGTTAAAATTAAATTTAAAATTTTGAAAGCATTTTATAATGTGAACTATTCTAAGGCGGTCGTATTTTTGGGTGTTTATGAATAAATAAAACAATTTCCTACCGTTATTGTTGCAACGATAAATAAAATGTTCTGCACCAAATAACTACAAACCGAATAAGAGAAAGAAGAGAGTAAGAAGTCTGTGTAGAAGTAAGTATAAAGAGAGAGAGAGGACTGGCAATGTGTGGATAGGGCCCATCATTTAATATTTTAAACGCTATTTTAAAATAGATTCGCGCCCTTAATGGCACCTCTAATTGGAGCCCTGATTCAATTACTCATGCATTAAGTGGCCGAGACACGACGTTTTTCTAGCGCCAAACTTTCCCTGTAATTGGGTTAGCCTGAGCTCCTAATGTATTTTATGAAATAAATTTTGTACAAAATTGTGTCTGGTAGAAAATAAGGAAAGTAGTTGTGTTTACCCTTACATCATTCCTGTTTATACATAGACCGAAAGACAAACTACACTTGATTGTTCAATTTGAAAATATTTTCATCGCTTTCATTTCTTTTTAAAAAATCAACTTTACAGACATTATTGCAATAAACATGTTTTGAGAGGAGGCCTGAGCTCATATCGTTGGTAAACTCTCTTTCCAAATTTCTTTCCACCTTTTCTCTCTTTTGTTAAATAACGAATAATCTTATTCTCAGGGGGAGAATTAAGAATATCAAGCTAATCTTCATAAACTGACGAAACCGGTGAAAGTGCTAACCATTGATGAGTTAGGCCCTCCAAATACTTTGCAGCAAAGTCAGTAGTAAATTATTTTATTTGAAAATGAAACATTTGCAAAAAAAAAATTTCTTAATTGAATCATTATAATGAACCTTTAATCATTATGATGAGATGGCCATTCATTCTATATAATAAGTTGGCGGGGGAGACCGGCAATCAGGTTCAAGTGACAGACACCAAAATTATCTAGTTGCCCCTTCTTTAAAAAGACAGTAACTAGATAGAGATGGGCCATCCTACGTGAGTCCCAGCTGTTCAGAACTAAAAAATAAGAGTTTTTTGCCGTTACTGGTATGACGGTAGTAACTACAAAATACTTCAAGATGTTGAAAATGATTGATATTGAGGAGAAGGGCTTCTTGCCAGAATATAGTGAGCACGACTGAATCAGAGAGTAGTGTGATGGCTACATAGGAAGCCACCACATGCCAGAGTATACTGAGGATGAGAAATCAGGAGCCATACACTACTAGAGCGTGTTCGAGGGACTGAGCTCATCAAGTAATACTTAAAGTTTTAGTATATTTACTGAAAGAGAATCTCCTTATAATGCATTGATATATATTTCTTATTGATAACTTTTTTCATTGAATATTGATGATGTCTAATTACCATTTATCAGAAAATATTTGGGCCTTCAACTACACCACACCGATGTGGGTCAACAGCCCCAAACACGTATATGTAGTCAGTGTTTCTTGATATTTCAAGAAAGGAGTATAGGCCACCTCTGGAAGATAAAAATCAAAAGATAATTGATATTTATATTATGATATAGATGGCAGTGAGATTTTATTCCAATCATAAATATTTAGTTGCACTCTCAGGAGGTGCTCTTACAGTATTCTATATCACCCTGATCTTTTTCTTCGCGTTTCTACAACATTTTAACTCTTTATAACATATTATGAAATTATGAATTATCATCACATATATACAAAAATATAGATACGTTATTTATTGAAAAATAAAGCATGCACCCAGTCTTCGTGACCTTAGCTTCTAAAAGACAACAATAACCAAAGGCAAGTTGAAATGGAAGTACTGCTGTTGTGGATATGTATGGGCCTCTTCCCTCAATGCCAAGCCCAGATAGGCGGCATGGTTCACAAAACTGCAGAATTGAAACCAATCGAAAAGCGGACAGAAGAGGACTATAAAAAATGTATGAGCACCTCAATGAAGAAACAAGATTCAGCTGAAGCCTTGCTGATATTTGTCGGCGATCGGATTGTGATGCCATGCCACGGGATCTGTTTGAAGCCAAACGACTCTGCTAGAGGCTTGTGGCGGAGGCTGCTGGACATTGACACCATCCTGGCGCCTGTTCTTCTAAATGGACGAGAGGTCAGAGTCCGGGCAGATCTGGCGCTTGAGTTTATCCTCCCCTACCCTCGAGATAGCGGCTTCTACCACTGCGAGAGAGACGGCAAGACGCACTCTCGCTACCACCTCGACATCACCGAAGAAGAACCACACTTGATCGTGCGAGAATCAGGTAAAAAAGGACCTTTTAAAATGAAAGACGATTCCCTTACAAATTACAATCTGAAGGTCTACAGCAAGTGGAGTGAATGGACGGAATGCTCACGATGTGGTAAAGTAGGGAAGAGGAAGCGAGTTGGAATATGTACAGTAACTCAACTTAACTCAAATTCCCCCGTGAAGCCAACAGACCTTATCCGTTTGAAGGATTTCCCAGGAGGTGTAGCATGCCGATCCAGAATCCTTCCTAAATATGTGCGGGAGTATAAGGAGATCAAAAATAGATCCAACGAATATCTAGTTGGATTCTGTAAAGTGCCTTGTTCCACCGAATCCGCAATTAAAGAAATTACAGACCAGAGCGGCCAAGTGGTTGAAGTGGTAGATAATAGCAAAGGGTTCTTCTCTCTGAATCAGGATCTGCCGCCGCTGCCTCCTCGCGTGGGACGACGCACGCTCTTCCAGACAGAAGGACGTCGGATGATCCTCATCTGTCCCGGCAACCATGGTGGGAAGTTCATCCGCTGGAAGAACGGATCCTGGTGGATCAACCCGTCCAAGATCCACTACCGAACCAAGGGACGAATCATGATTGACTTGGTGAACAATTTACATATCCGGCAGCTGCGAATGTCGGACTCGGCCCTCTACAGCTGCTGGCATGGGGATCTCCTGGTAGGGACAGTTCGGCTCATCGTGACCCACGCGGGCATCGTCAACATCAACTTCCCCAAGTATTTCATGAACATTGGCTTTCTGGTCTGCTTCGTGGTGCTCGGCTGTATATTCGTCTCTATCAAAAAGAACCAGAAGTTTGTTCCTAAATGAAATGTGAATAAGGATTTTCTAGAAAATCAACCTTGTGTAGTTGCTCCTCTTTATTATTCTTACATATCATGGCGACTAAATGTCAACATTTTCTATAGATTGTGGCTTCTATTTTTAAAATATATTTCAAGGATTCAATTATATTCCAATAAAAAACATATATCCTTCGTAGAAATATTCCAAAATATAAGCTGAGCTACTGAAAACCTATACTCTATAGATAAGGTTTTACAAATGTGAATTACAGTAAAACGAATATAAAAATTGATATATTAAAAACTATATAGGATGTTTCTTGAAAATAAAGATACTTCGGCCAGTAAATATTTTTATTATCTCGACGTTTCGACAAAAATCTTTTGTCTTTGTCAGGATCAAACAAAAATTAAAACATTTAGCAAGGTGTTAAGAATCATTCTAAGGTTCCAAGAGCCTCTATCTTTACCATATAGGATGTGATCAATATTTAGATGATCGCGCTTTAACAAATAAATTTTCTAAAATTTCGAAGTAAGCTTTTAACCTTTATATAAGCTATATTGAAAAGTGCAGAAAGTCCCTCTTGTAAGAAGGGAATTCGAATATTAAACAAAAAACATGCTAGGGTAGGAAGAATATCCTATTAACATATTGCTCTTGTTGAATTGTTGAAATACAACTTGTCAAAGACATTAAAAAAAGAGTTCAAAATGTCTAAAATAGTCTTCAACTATATTAGTTAAATATACAACTACAAATTCATGAATATATATAGGCTATGAAATAAACTTCAAAATGAATTCGGAAGATGCCCTCTTGTTTTTCTGTTAATGGGTAGTTGGAGCAGAAAGCATATCGATGAATTGACTAACAACTATGTACACAAACTAACGGTAACCGATATTTTTCTATATAAAAGATAGACATAATAAATGAACATTTAGAAAAGAAAATAGAAAACATTCTGTCTGAGAAAACGGTTTTAAAAAAATGTACTTAAAAAATATGAAAGGAACCTGATAGAATAATTTTCTTCTAGTAGAGGCCTTTGTTGAATTTGGAATGAAGAAAACACATGAACAATCATATAAATACACAAAATTCAGTGTATGTATGTGTTTATCGGCTATACACGTCAACAATACCTGACCAATCTGGCTTACATTTTAACCGTTTATAGAGTTGAATCTTAAAAACTTATATGTAAATTTTCAGGCTTTTCTATCCCGAATATCCTTGGAGTTATTAATAGAGTTATTAACAAATATCCATATTCTACTCGCTACTAGCGCCTCACTGCGGTAACTGCGAGAAGTTGGGGAAGATGAGGAGAATCCAGCTGCGGGAGAATGACCAACGTGTGCCTCCCAACAGAGCGACGGGGATTGGTGTGTGAGGGAGGTGGAGCGGGACGCTTCACAAGAATGACAAAAGACGTGATGATGGCGTAGGAGCAAGAAATGCTTTCGGTTAAAACCCGGGCATTGCCCGGGTCATTCGGCTAGTATATATATATATATATATATATATAAGTGATAGATTTAAAGCGAACGAGGATGCGTTTCTTATAAGTTTTAATAAAGACGAGCTTTCGGGTCAATTACCCTTCTACAGGACATCATATCTGAAGAATTATAGAGTTGAATCTGGAAAACTTATATGTAAATTTTCAGGCTTTTCTATCTCGAATATCCTTGGAGTTATTAATAGAGTTATTAACAAATATCCATATTTTACTCGCTACTAGCGCCTCACTGCGGTAACTGCGAGAAGTAACTTAGGGGACCATTACCAGTACGTTTTATTTTGGATTGTTTTACTCATGCAGCCTTAAATTGAATCGTGTCTTAATCGTGAAGCTTCTTTTGAATTTCTTCTTGGCATGCTCAGGGCACGCGGATATTTCTTACTATTGTTTTTCTCACTGGTTTGCTAACATGTTTATTTTTCTTGTAAATATGATAATTTTTCTCAAAATGAATATGAATATATGATGCAAGATTCTTCAGATATGATGTCCTGTAGAAGGGTAATTGACCCGAAAGCTCGTCTTTATTAAAACTTATAAGAAACGCATCCTCGTTCGCTTTAAATCTATCACTTATATACTTTAGAGGATTTCAACCTTCTATATATATATATATATATATATATATATCTATATATATAAAATTGAATGTCTGTCTGTCTGTCTGTTTGTCTGTCTGTTTGTTTGTACTCTATAGATTCAAAAACCATACATCCAATCGCCGTGAAATTTTGGGATATTATTAGGTATATCACCGGGAAGGTTTTAGAAAAATAATTTCATGAATATCTTGAATATCCTTAGAGTTATTTGCAGATTTGTAGATTTAACTCGCAAGCAGCGCCCCCATTGTGACGATGATAACAAGTTTTCTTATCACTAAGTTTGTTATCTTAAATATTATTTATCAAAAGTAAGATTATCTCAGGATGACACGGCAATGTGACACGGGAAAAAATGTTCACTAGATAAAACTATGATTTTCTATATGATATAAAAAGCCAACAATGAAGAGTGAATGTAATATAAAAAGCCAACAATGAAGAATGAATGTAAGATAAAAAGCCAACAATGAAGAGTGAATGTAAGATAAAAAGCCAACAATGAAGAATGAATGTAAGATAAAAAGCCAACAATAAAGAGTGAATGTAAGATAAAAAGCCAACAATGAATAGTAAATGTAATATAAAAAGCCAACAATGAAGAATGAATGTAAGATAAAAAGCCAACAATGAAGAGTAAATATAATATAAAAAGCCAACAATGAAGAATGAATGTAAGATAAAAAGCCAACAATGAAGAGTAAATATAATATAAAAAGCCAACAATGAAGAGTGAATGTAAGATAAAAAGCCAACAATGAAGAATGAATGTAAGATAAAAAGCCAACAATGAAGAGTAAATATAATATAAAAAGCCAACAATGAAGAATGAATGTAAGATAAAAAGCCAACAATGAAGAGTAAATATAATATAAAAAGCCAACAATGAAGAGTGAATGTAAGATAAAAAGCCAACAATGAAGAGTGAATGTAATATAAAAAGCCAACAATGAAGAATGAATGTAAGATAAAAAGCCAACAATGAAGAGTAAATCTCTATCTATCTATATATATAAAATTGAAATAATATTATCATGCATATAGAAAAAAATGATTATATGCCTCTTCTTTATGCCGGACCAAACTACTCATTTTATCGACATTTTTGAAAGTAAAACAGTGTAAACGGTATTAAATATGTATAATGGAACAATGGCTTAAAATATAATAGAAAGTGAGCTGAATGAAGACAAAAAAAAATGTTAAGAATTCCCTATGAATTGAAATGAAGTGATTTTGGATATAAAATATAAAAAAAAAACTCGATTGATACACATTTAAAATGGTTAAAATGGCATTTATTAAGCCAAACAGTGTGAAAAAGTAGATACAGTAGAGCTTCCATTGAGAGGATGCCTAAAATCGTAGCTTAAACCGTCTCTCCGAGAGGCAGTCTCTTATTAAAAGTCTATTAGAGATTCTTTAATATCAATTAGAACCTCCAATGAGAGACCACCTACAGGAGAAACAAGTTGAGTCATGTTTTTAGGTGGTCTTTCTTAAGAGACTCTATTTACATATATTAAAATCAACATTTTCTTACTGTTACGTTTAATTACTGCTAATCTATATATATAAAATTGAATGTCTGTCTGTCTGTACTCTATAGATTCAAAAACCATACATCCAATCGCCGTGAAATTTTGGAATATTATTAGGTATATCACCGGGAAGGTTTTTGAAAAATAATTTCATGAATATCTTGAATATCCTTAGAGTTATTTGCAGATTTGTAGATTTAACTCGCAAGCAGCGCCCCAATTGCGACGATGAAAATAAGTTTTTTTTATCTATAAGTTTTATTATCACTAAGTTTGTTATCTTAAAGATAATTTATCAAAAGTAAGATTTTCTACCTAATAATTCTTACAAGTCAAAGGCAAGATACTATTCCTTTAACTTCCAATTACCGAGGGAACCAATTAATAATGATTTTATTCAACTTATCGAGTATTTTTCAAGGGACCGGGAAAAAATGTTCACTTTATCGAGAGATTCGTTATACAAACCTTTACTCGGGTAAAACCCGGGCGAAGCCAGGTACGTCCATACAAGAATAATGATACAATTCCAAGGCAAGATACTATTCCTTTAACTTCCAATTACCGAGGGAACCAATTAATATTGATTTTATTCAACTTATCGAGAATTTTTCAAGGGACCGGGAAAAAATGTTCACTTTATCGAGAGATTCGTTAGACAAACCTTTACTCGGGTAAAACCCGGGCGAAGCCGGGCGGGTCCGCTAGTATATATATACAGTAGACTCTCCTAAAACGCGAGTTTTTACAACGCGATTTCGTACAACGCGATAAAAAAATTGCGACAAATTTATTTATACAATGCGAATTTTCGTATAACGCGTTATAAAATGAAATGCGGAAATTTCCTTATTGACAACTGTACAATACATTTAATTTTTATGCACACGCGTTTTTATTTTTTTTTGTTTTTGAACGAAGTAGTGTTGTATACTTTGTCAATTTAATTACACATGTGTTTCTGTAAGTAAAATTTTTTAAATAGTGTTAAATTGAGTTTTAAAGCTTAAAATAATATTTTAACGCATATAAGGTATTAAATTAGAATTTATATGTAAATATTTTGCAAATATAAAAAATTACGAAACTTGCTCCCCAGGCATGATGAATAAAGTTAGAAAAAAAGAAAAATTGAAAAGGAGATATACTGTATCATTTTAAAAATGTATTGTATAAAATGATGTATATAGGAAAAATAATTATATACTAAAACAAAACTAAATGTTATATTATTTTATATGCAAATACATATAAAATAATATAACATTTAGTTTTGTTTTAGTATATAATTATTTTTCCCATATATATCATTTTATACAATACATTTTTACATGATATTTATCACTAACAATTTACCATAACAACATTCGCGTTATACAAGTTTTATTTCGTACAACGCGAATTCCTATAACGCAATTTCATACACCACGGAACACATTAATCGCATTATGCATCAAATTGTTCATTATTTATTAACAGATTATCAATTTTGATATTTATATATTTTGCTCATCTGTGTTAACCTTCCTCATTGCTTTCTTATATTTTATAAAAATTTATTTGTTTTTCATTAAATAAATTGCGATGTCATTCTCTCTAAGGTTTATATTTCCTGATTTTCTACGTGACCATATTTATAGTTTCCTCTGCAAATAGTTTTATATTACAATATAATCCGGCTTATGATTGTAAAACGATGTTTGACAAATTTTACCGCAAATGTTTCTTTTGAACGAAAATTGGTAATTTATTTTAAGGAGAAATAACGACCATTTCTAACCTTAGGGATGAAGTATGAAAGGATGAATTGTGAGGAGTAATGATGAACGGAAAAATAAAAGTGTCCAGGGTAGCCTAGTGGACATGGCATCTGACCGGTAAGCGGAACACTGTGGGTTCGATTCCTATCCCTGGACACTTTTATTTTTCCGTTCATCATTACTTTCGACAATACATCCTCCCATACTT
>CP092864.1:170742048-170784006 GCA_030710605.1 Cordylochernes scorpioides
CAGCGTATGCCATCAGGAAGATACGTGGGTTCTCGACGACTTCAACATCTCCGAGGAGTCTTCGAGCGACATCGGGTCTGAATTAGTTGGAGCATTCGCGGAATTTCTGGGCATGAACTCCCCTCGTTAACCTGCCACAATCTTAGATGTCCCGCACCTGCCTACGTAGGTTGCCAGTTACGGAATCCATGGGGACGCCTCCCGCTTGGATTGAGTATTTTTTTACATAAAGAATCTCTGAACGCGTCACCCGTTACTGCTTCATGAAGCGCTCAAATGCCGCTGTTTCAACTACCGTGCCATTATTTTTCACATAGGGATTATTCTTCATCTTCGCCATCCATCTCCGCGCTTCTTCGATCTGCGCAAGTCCTCGAGAGAGTTGAGGCTTTCTTGGCGAAGATTCGTTGATGATCGGAGACATCCATTATGGAGATCTTTGGAAGAATGGTAAAAACCGAAGCAGGACCAGGTCGACGACATCAAGTTCCTCTCTATTCCCCGATTGAAGAAGAAGACTATGTCGCTAGAGCAAGTCGGTTCATGCACTCCAGGCATGAGGCCTAACCCGTGGAGGACTGATTACCTTCACTGGCTGAGTTTAGGCGTGTCTTGCGCGTCCGACTACATCACTTAGAACCAACGCCCGCATTTGCGTCCAGAGGAACTCCATCAAAGGAGAGAGCATGAGGCACACCATCTTCAATACTTTCAGAGATCGCTTCGACGGCTAAACTTGTAGCCCGGAGGACATTGCTGGGTTCCTGGAGGAAGCTACAGAGAGCATCACTCTGGAGGACAGTGATCCGCTTCTTCAAGCATATATCTCCTTGTGGGAAGTAGAAGTTACCACCAAGCCCACCACCACAACGGAAATGGCTGATTATGATAGCATTCCCTGCGAGCTCGTCAAGGGCTCCGAGGACTTCTTCGGAGGAGCTATACATCAAGTCATTGTCGAAATCAAGCTTTGCGGCGATCTGCATAAATCTTCGAAGAGGAACATCATCTGTCTCGTCCCCAACGCGCACGGTGGTCCGGGTTTAAACGGTCACCGGCTCATAGCTACGGTGGATCGCGGACTGTTCTGTATTTTTTTGTCTTCTGCGTCGCCACCTGCCAGCCATTGTGCCGTAATGCCAGACGAACCGCCGTTGCAGGAAAATGTATCTTCGGTAATATCGTATGCGTGTCTGACAAACGGCCCTGGCCTTCAAGAAAAAGTCGCTTCTAGCAGTCATCTTCACCGATATACATTTCGTTTTTGATAACGTGAACCAACAGTTCCCTGGCCCCAGCTGCGCTCCTTCGGCCTGCCTCTGCCCTTCGTGGAATGGCTCCACCTTCTCTAAGCGGAAGCCTATGTTACCATCAAGGTCGATGGAAACTTCACCGCCCCTTCGGGTTGCGCAGAGAGCTTTGGAGGAGTTTTAACTACAGAGTCCTTTCTCCTTCTTTATTGGTCCTCTCCTGCGCCACCTAGAGAGAGAGGGAGAGTTATTGGAAAAGGGACCTACCTGGCGTATTGCGATACTATTCTTTTGCTGATCCGCGAGATTGACAGTCCAATCAAGGTCCTTCAACGAATTCCGGCGTGCGTCAGGAGAAAGAGAGAGTAAGCGTGAACTTTCATGAAAACGGCGGCCGTAGTGTAGGCCTGGAGAGACCGTGCCGACTTCCCGCTGGGCATCTACCGGTCCGCATCTTCTATTACAGTGACGGGCTGCGAAATTACATCAGGTTATGAAACCTGGTTTTAAGAAATTAACCTGTTTGGAATCTTGAAGAGGAACATTTATAGATGGGCCCCATACGTCTGTGACTTCTCTATGGAATTTATTCAAACATTTAAATCATTTTTCGTTAGAAGAGGTTTCGATATATATGAATGATAATTCTAAGAGAGACTCTTCTAATAACCACAGTGAGACAGAACAGAATTTCTCATATAGAGCCATCGTTACAAAATGGCAGGAAAAAACACCTGTAAGTACAGATCCCGAGACAAACAGAATTTGAAGAAAGATCTCTAGAGGTTGGAAAGTAAAATTTAACTTTCTACTGATGAGTGTTCAGGGGATTAAAGAAAACTTCTAGACCTAACATTCTCTCCTCCGGTCAAATTAGATTTTATTGGTACCATATTCAACCATTTTTGTTATTTTATATCAGATATATTAGCTTTAAATTGTCTTTTAGAGAACTCAGAATACATTAAACACCACAATAAAAACACAAATATGGTAATTTTATATTAAGGATAAATGAGGCTAAATGATATAGTGGGGCAATATGTGAAGTTAAAGCGAGGTAAGTGAGCTGCTAGTTTCTATCACTGCCTAATGAAGTTCTCTACGCTACCGGTTTTTACAGCCCCCGATTAATTATAATTTTACACAGAGAAGGCGCAACGACCTAAATTGTGATAATTAACTGATTACAAAAAGTTCATTGGGGAATTGACTTTAATTGTCGCACCCCGCTAAGAAATGAGATCTTGTTCTGAATATTTTTTTGAGGTCTCTTCTAAATTGAAGGTAATTAGAATCTAGATCCTTCTGCTGGGAAACTCCAGTTTTGACATATCTTCCAGTCATGGTTATCTAGATTTGCTTCAGCGAGGTGTTATCTTGATGGGTTCCTGTATAATATAATCCTCCTCAATTTTTTAATTATTATTTCGGGTGATTCAGTGTCAAATACGCGAGCTTCCTCATTCCCAAGCTACCAAGACAATCTATCTACAGTTATAGTCTGGTGATAAGACGTTACCTTGACCCACTTGGTCCATTCATTGAGGAATTTTGTGGGCAAAAATAGTGCCGTGTTTTTCCATTGCTTTCACTTGCATTTTGTTTTTATGTGGAGTTTGTTATACCTTACGCTAATTGGCTAGCCTCTGTTTCGCAACTCCATCTGGTTGAGAACAAATGCGCAGTTCATTGACTTCCTGTCGTACTTACATAGCGTAAAAAGTCAGACGACGGTAGATGGCAAGATAGCCCTTCTGCTGCTAACCTTTCGGCCGAACGTATTCTGGAGTATGCCGCGCGGCAAGTAGTAGTAAAATAATTGAAAATCATAGATAGATACAATTTGAAAATTAACATAATTTTATTGACATTCTCCATCACAAAGTGTACAATTCGCACAATTAGTTACTGTTAATAAAATTGTTAAAATTAGTAAATTGTTAAAATATTTGAATTTGTAAATGTTAAATATATAAAAATACATAATAAATAACAAGAGTTATAAAATAGAGGCTATTTACAAATAAAATTTACATTTCAGCTCTGCCACCGTTCTAGTGTCAGCAGGAAGATCGCCAGCCCGTCTCCAGCGACGCTAAACATTTGTCAGTCTACGAAGTAAACATAGATATCGTGCTTGGTCGCTGAGAAGATCGGCGTGGCCATCGAAGTCCACCGCGAAGATCCAGGACTGCACGTACGGAGGCTGCCCGATGATCGAGAATGCCTCTCGGATGACAGGAGGGAAGGCGCTGTAGGGAGAGTGGCGGTGGGACAGCTACAGGCTATGTAGAATGAGACAAGGTAAGCCGCAGAGCGATATTCGCCGCACGATCCTCGAAGGATCAGCGACGGGGAGAATGAGAAAGGCACGCTGGTTGGTGACACGTAGACACCAAAGATCCGAAGATCTATTAGAGGGTTACGGCGGCCAGGCGTTGGCGCTCCAGCATGGGAAGCGCAGTACCTATGAATATGCGCAAGAACGGCGTGGCCGTCCCCTCCTTGTACTTACTGCGTGGGTTATTCGCCACAGGACGTTGGCAGAATGCTCCAAGGGAATTTGTATAATTGCGGGTGCTTCTTGTGACCCAGATGACGAGCGGCAGAGGCAGTATTCCTTAGGACGCTTACGCGCTCACCTCTCCACCATGTGGGGACTGGAAGCGAAGGCGTCGCCAAGACTCTCAAGCCCCGGCGAGAAGTAGGTTTAGCAGGGTGGGAGAGGGAATCACACGGTGCAAAAGGCCCAGAATGGAGGAGGCCTTCTCCTAAATATTCAGCTTCCGACGGCGACGAGGTAGCAGCCAGAAACCCAGACTCTGCAATCCGCCAGTCACCAGTAAGCGTTCTTTCTTTCATCTCTGCGTGCAGCCTGAACCCCTTTGAAGCAGGCGAGATGGAGTTGGGTCATTATGTCCAAACAGGCCTAAGCCACCGTGACGGACACAGGACGTCCCAAAAGAACTCTCAAGAGCCAGGCGGTGCGATGGCAAGACCCCTCAGATGAACTGCGTTAGCCGGCCTACAATTTGGCGATAGTGGCGTTCCCGGTCAGGTAGCCGTGCAGATGTTGGAACACATTCATTCAGGAGTGTGGGACAGATGGAAGTTGTTGACGCATTTCCCGAGACCCCGGATGTTGATTCTGGTGATCTTGCCTGGTCACAGGATGCGGAGTCAGAAGACGATTGCTCTAGACGCCGCGACGACGGCGAGGCCGGATCCCCTAGGAGTAGAAAATGGCGAGAATACAGTCCTGTAGCCTAGGCAGAGGGACAGGTCTTTCTAAACGCCTTGGCTGAAAATTGCCTGCATTATCTTTCTCACCTTCGGCTTTGCCTCCAGGAATACGTTAAAGGCTTGTTTCTAGCTACTCAAAGGCTAAAGCTTTTCTGCGATGTTTCTTCTTCTTGAGATCTATTCTTTTTGAACAGGGCGTAAGTGCAGAACGGTGGCTGAGGTTGTAGCTTGGATTCTTTGTCAGATGTGTCTTTTTCTGACGGTGATATTGCGGCAACAATGATAGTTGTTGGTTGGGTGGAAGGTGAAGACGAAGGAGAATACAAATATATATATATATATATATATGAAAAAATAGTACAAATGTAACATTTCTTAATATATATATATGTAGTAATCCCGACGTGGAATGTATTGGGCAGTCGTGGTCGTGGGTGTGTGATGGATTCCCGCACGGGGACAGCAAGAGACAGAGGCAGGTCTAGATGGTAACTCCAAGAAGGTAGAGGTAAACCACGGACGAAGGCAGTCGGACCACGGGCGTCGCGGATGCCTACATCGCGGATAGGGGTGAGAGACCCGACCGTATAACGGCGTCGCTCTGAAAACAACTCTACAACCAAACTTTGTCCCATTTCTGGGCTCTTTTATATTGGCTGCCCGCATATGGCGGAGAGTCCTGATTGGTTCCTGTAAAATCACGCCACCTGTCAGGCGCCGGGTTGTTTATCACGTCTGGCCACCTGTTGACGGGGTAATTGAACTCATTATCATAAACACCTGTTCGTCTGGGTTATTGCGTCGTCTGGTCTACCTCGTCCCCTTTGTTTTATTTGTCACTTCCATTGTTCGATACATATTTTTATATAGATATGGGGTTATGATAAATATTTTAGGAAGGTTGTGATCTAACTAACTCAAAATATACTACAGAATGTGTCCCCGGTGATGAAGGTTTGGTTGGGGAATGACATGTAATGAATGATAACCTAACAAACCTATTATGAAAAAATAAAAGAAATAATTTGTATACAAATTATTTAAAATTATTATTACGCTACAAGTTAAAAAGAGAGAGATGTTGTAATTGTGGTGTATCAATGAAATAAAATTTAAGGTTATAAAAATAAAAACGCACAAAATGAATGATACAAGATTAAGAGAAAGTATATAATACAAAATGGTAAATATGGTAAAATGAATCGTACAAGGAAAATAATATCTTATTGCATTAAAGATGAGAGAAAAAATTAAGTTAGTTTATTGACTGGACTTATAATGTGACGCTAAGGTTGAAAAAGGGAAAGGGGGTATCTGAGCATGTTTCTGCAAAGTAGTATCCCAAACATTCTGAAATGCAATGCGAACTTGTTTAAGTGAGGCATTGTTTTCATTAACAGAAGGCCTATGATATTCCGTCTGCATCATTAGCTCAGACAGCGAAAAGAGGTGGGAAGATTGATGGAGGTAAAAGGGGGAGGTAGAGGTAAGAGGGATCCCTGTTGTCCATAATGATTGTGCCCGGTTTGAATTATGAGAAAAAAAAAGTGAAAAGTTGAAAAAATGGTGAATTGATATGATGAGTCGGGCGATGAGAAAAAAAAAATATCGCGCTGGATATCCTGAACTCACTATCGGGAATGGTATAGCGAGGAAGGATTGTTCCAGTCAATTTAATCAATGAAAAAAACAAAAATGTTCGGCGAACTGGAATCCCTTGGAAGGTAGTTGGAGGTTTGAAGGATGCGGAAAAGGAAAGGTGGGAGTAAGAGATTTATTGCTGTCAATTTTGATTGTGTCCGACTTGTGTGGTGAAAAGAAAAAGTTGAAAAATGAAAAAATGATGAGCCGGACGATGAGAGGAAAAAAAAATAAAATTCTATCTGGGTCTCCTGAGCTCACTATTTGGAATGATATAGCGAGGAAGGGTCTTCTAGTTAGTTTAATCAATAAAAAAAAGAAAATGGCTGACGAACAATAATCTCTTGATGGATGTAAAAAAGTTGGGAGGAAAAGTTCATGGGATAGAGTTGGAGGTTGTAAGGGAAGCGTCAAAAATAACATTTTGAAAATCTATTGAGAAAAAATAAAATGATAAATGTTTTATCTGTTTAAGAAATATTATAAATATTGTTAAGTGTAGGTTTTTTTTAAATGGTGCCTAAAATAGTTGAAATTGTAAAATTCTAAGTCTAAACATGATGAAAAAAAAGAAAATAAAAATATTAAAGGTAATAATATATAAAGGGTTGATTGGTAGTTGAAGGCATTAATATTGATGGTTAATAAACAAAATGATATTATCGATTAATAGTGAAATGTTTCATCTACATCTGTAAGTTAAAAAAACAAAGTCCAACACCACAAAACTAATAAAACTGTAAGTCTATTTACAATATATGAGAGAAAAGTTAAAAGAAAAGAAAAATATTCGTTCCTGAAAAAATGGAACATATTTATACACAATGTCTAGGTGTAGGTGCAAGATTAATGATGACTTTCTAGTTTGGCCTACGGGGAGGCAATCTGGCCCTATAATTGATTGATTGACAGGCAAGAGTGTTGAAGTAGGAAGGAATATCTCTGCTAATGATGGATGCTAATGATGGATACAAAGGTCATTCCACCCCTTTAGAAGAAGAGTAAAAAAAACTAGGGGGGAGTTCAGTGCGTCCTTGATTTGTTTGTCGTTGGGATGAAGATTGGATTAATTGTCCTTTTAGGAGGCCAAGATGACGTCTCCTTTGGTCTCATGTACAGGATCGATTTTAGAGGTGATGGGGACCTAAATTTTAAACGGGGTTGACAAAACGAAAAACTATCCTATAACATTATAAAAATAAGATTTGCTATAAAATAGATTTTATATAATTTTCCTATCCGTTTTAATCTGGCAGGTTCCGCTGTTAGAAGGATATTAAATTTAATCTGTAATATTGAAATCGTGGGTGTGAATAATTGGGAAAAGGTAGGCTATAAAAGAATTAATTAATTAACTATTGTATAAATAAATGTGTTATGATTATGCGAAATGTGTTAATGGGGTATGGGATATGCGAGAGGAATTAAAATTGATGTGAACAATGTAGAAGTGCGAAATAAAAATGTATTTAATACGTAAATAACAATTTAACACAGGTAGGAATGAAATGCAATGGGATATGGAAATTTTATGGTATGTTATTTAGTTTTCGCATATTACATTTATAGTTGTATTTATAATTGTGGGAAAAACGGGACGCACATTTTGAGATGAGATAACTTAAAATTTATATTTATAAAAATACAAATCTAGGACTAGTTTTTTAAAACTTTTAAATATTGAGAAAATATCAATTGAAATAGTAATAGGTTAAGTAAAATAAAGAGTGTAATAAATTTAATTATTAATACTATGGCCACAATGATTTTTGCAAAGTTTGGAGTATTTGATTATGAAATTGGAGTTTTTCTATAAAATAAGATATTAAAAAAAACACACAAATAAGTTTAGAAAATATGATTCGAGTAATTAAATATAATATGATTTTTTAATGTAAAATTGAAATTAATGAATTGAAATTTAAAAGTTGCTTAAAATAAGGTAAAAATTGATAAATGAGGGTGTATAAGATTTACAATTTGAATTGAAATGCTATCAAAATGGTAAAATAATGAACTTGATGGATTTATAATAATAATGTTATTGCTATTAAAATGGTATCGAATAATTAATTCAGAGCAAACGGAGATAGTGTTACATTAAATAGTTCTGTAGAGAAAATTTTCCTACCAGATGGATGTCTTGAATGGGTCTTGTGGAGTGGGCTGCGATGAGGCTTGGTGATCTTTTTTGCAGTGGTTGCCATGGGACATCGTCGATGCTGGTTGGCGGGGCAAGGCCAGGATTTCTCGATGAATCTTGTCTGCCTGTTCGAGCCGATGGAGTAAGATGTTCGTGGCGCAGGAGATGTCGATGGGGGCGATGATGACCTCCTCGGCACGAGACACGGCTAGTCCCCGAATGGCGTCTGTTAGGCGGCTTACTCGGTCTTCGCAGTGGGGCTGCATGTTGGTGAGGGCATCCGCGACGTAGTCGTCTCTGACCTCCGTCATCCTCTGCATGCTGCTGTCCTCAGTTATCCTGTCGACTTTAACGGGTTCTGTAGTAATCCCGACGTGGAATGTATTGGGCAGTCGTGGTCGTGGGTGTGTGATGGGATTCCCCGCACGGGGGCAGCAAGAGACAGAGGCAGGTCTAGATGGTAACTCCAAGAAGGTAGAGGTAGACCACGGAAGAAGGCAGTCGGACCACGGGCCGTCGCGGATGCCTACATCGCGGATAGGGGTGAGAGACCCGACCGTATAACGGCGTCGCTCTGAAAACAACTCTACAACCAAACTTTGTCCCATTTCTGGGCTCTTTTATATTGGCTGCCCGCATATGGCGGAGAGTCCTGATTGGTTCCTGTAAAATCACGCCACCTGTCAGGCGCCGGGTTGTTTATCACGTCTGGCCACCTGTTGACGGGGTAATTGAACTCATTATCATAAACACCTGTTCGTCTGGGTTATTGCGTCGTCTGGTCTACCTCGTCCCCTTTGTTTTATTTGTCACTTCCATTGTTCGATACATATTTTTATATAAATATGGGGTTATGATAAATATTATAGGAAGGTTGTGATCTAACTAACTCAAAATATACTACATATATGTGATAATCTGTATGTAGGAATATGTAACCCCACCACAATATATGCAATTTATCGTCAAATGGTTTAAAAAAAGTTAGGCTTCGCGAAAAGGGAAAGAACAATTAACAGGATTGCAGGTTTTTCTAAACGCCTTGGCTGAAAATTGCCTGCATTATCTTTCCCACCTTCGGCCTTTGCCTCCAGGAAGACGTTAAAGGCTTGTTTGTAGCTACTCAAAGGCTAAAGCTTTTCTGCGATGTTTCTTCTTTTTGAGAGTTATTCTTTGAGAACAGAGCGTAAGTGCAGAACGGTGGCTGAGGTTGTAGTATCCAGGAAGTAAAGGTCACTGCCCTGGACCCATAAAACTTAAGTTCAAAGACCTTCTTCCTGGAGGATTGCAATCATAACAACAATGGAGGTACTAAGCCAATCACATTTAAGCATGACAAATCAACAACCAATCACCTTTAAGCTAGACCAATTGATAGCGAATCATCAGAGAGCACGTGGAAGAATCTCCACCAATGAGAAATCGAGAGAGTTAATGACGATGATCTCGGACAAAAAGTAAAGAAAGAAGGTAGGTGACCGTGCTACGAGCTAGGTGTGCTCATCATAGGATCCACCCATAGGCCAAATACCTCCAGTCAGTCTCATCATTATCCCTTTCGCAAGGTCTTATTTCTATTCTATCCAGGTGTGCTCGTTCTTCCCCTGTGGAAAACCACCATTCGACCAAGACTGCGCCATCAATCACCAATCCAATCAAATCCACCCAACCACACAATTCGACAGGATTCAAACAGGACCACACAGAGAGTCGACACAATTCGACATAGAGTCGACAGGATTGCGACAGAGAGTCGACACGATCGCACATATATACTTGTATATATTTTAAAATGGAAAAAATAAAGTGAGGTGAAATGTTTCTTTTAATTTTGGATTTGCAAGCTTTCGAGCAAATATACCGCTCTTCAAGTTGTCTCCCTGGCCTTCGAGGTTGTGATCTGCGAGGGATATTCCTAGACCACAGGAAACAGTAATATCTTCATTTTCATGAATAAGGGAAAGAATAACTATAAACCCCTGGAAATTGGAAATAAAGTCCAATGGAGAATCTCGCGAGCAACGCCGGCGTACATCATTAATGGCCTCAAATGCAACATGTGCCATATCCAAAAAAGATCAGGGAGAGGCGCCCCACTCGTCAACTTATAGCTTGACAAGATTCAGCGCTTATAACACCTACCACCCAAACGCCGTCTTTTAGAGGCCCTTATCCAGAGGTAGCAGTTGACAAGACCGAGGAGACCCCCCTCCCCCCCCCCCCCGCCATAAATATATGCAAGTATATATACAAGTGTGTATTCCTCACTTATTGCAATAGGCAGGTTCCTTATTACGATCTTTTACGACTCTTTCTATAAGAAAATGTCTTGAGGATGGTGTCTTCGACGGTATGTACCTCCTCGGCCAGCGTTTCACCTTCTGAATGCCGGCCAGTCCGACATGACCAGATAATTTAATCAGCTAGTGGACAGATCCTTTCAACAGCATCTTCTCCAAGGTCTTTATGTAGTGCATATGAGGTAAGTCTGCGTCCCACTCAGAATAACATAATTGGTTGGATGTCGCTACCACTGATCTTACCTTATTCAGCTCATGTTTCAGTTTGGGGTTTATACCTTTTCCTTCTGTACTGCTATACTGAGAGGAAAGGTGTGTTGTTATCCTCCAGTTCTGCGGCATCAACCGGATTCGCCCAGTTTTCACTTTTTTCCGCAGCCTGACTTACAACTCTTTCGCTGTTCACAGACAAATTGGCACTTCTTTCACTCGCGTATGAATCACACGATTCTTCGGGCTTTTTTCAGTTTCAGGTACGACGTCACCATATTGTGTACATAGAGATACAATACAGGAAAAATGGTCAAATAGCATAGGTTCCTCCCTCACGCTCATGTACTTTTAATAAAAATATTTTAGCGGTTTTAAGCTATTCATCGAGAGCATAAATACAATTTTAAAAACTTACGACATACTTCAGATGCGTTTCTTATTTTGGATTAGTAAGCTTTCTATCAAATTTTCTTCGAAGCTTGATAACTAGAAAATTTAATAGAATCTATTTCTTGGCCTGTACTTTTATCTAAAGATGATAATTTCACACATCAATTGATTTAAATCTCCTGTAATTAATTAAATGATTGAAGGTTTCTGGAGATGATTTTCTTTTTATTTTATTAAAGCAGTCTCAAGCTTTCGGGCAAATCTGGCCTTCTACAGGAGAACAATAATAAACGAATAAAACGCTGACTGATGCCAAGCGTTCGTCAGGGGGCGTTTTATTCGTTTATTTATGTTCTCCTGTAGAAGGACAGAGATATCCGAAAGCTTGAGACTGCTTTAATAAAATAAAAAGAAAATCATCTCCAGAAACCTTTTTAATTATTTAAATAAAGGTTTTTAAAATTAAAGATACTTCGGCCAGTAAATCTTTTTATTACCTCGACGTTTCGACAAAAATATTCAGTCTTCGTCAGGATCAAACAAAAATTAAAACATTTGGCAAGGCGTTAAAAATCATTCTTAAATAAAGATGTGATAATACCAAAAAGAGTACCAAAAATTGCATCGCGTCTGATATCTTTCTTTGATTTATATCTCGATACTTTTATATTTGAGCGGCTATTGATGGTCCCTATTGTACACATAGCCGTCATATTGCTATTTATAATGAAGATAAATAGGTTACTTTCTAATCGTAAATACACAATGTATCTATGGAGGGGCAGAGGCCTAAAATAAAACCTGCGCCATTGATGGAGACGATATCTCACAATTGAAGCAAAAAGTTATTGGAAATACGATACTCTGCAATCTTCGGGTGAATATTTGATTTCTACCTAGCTATACTCACTTTCCGAACAGAATTAATTTTAAAGAAATTCATATTCTTCTCTATCTTTATTTTTTAAAAGGCTCTTTGGCGTCTTCTTAAATGGTTAATTTTATTGCGAAAATTATAAAAGAATATAAGAAACTTGTGAATATTTTCTTAAGGAAGAACATGTCTATTTAGATCGTTTTTTTTTATTTATGAAACAAAATTTGAAGATATCAATGAGACACAAAGCGCTACAATGAAAGATTACGAGAGTATGGTATTCATGTTTCAAGATAAAATTGTGAAAATCATTTAAAAAATACAAATATTTTCTCACAATGAGTTTCTTTTTATATTAAATTACAAGCTTTCAAGCGATAATCCTTCTTCAACAGGCTTAATTAAAAACAATTGACTATTTCTTACAAGAAATTACTTGTAAGAAATAGTCAATTGTTTTTTTAAGCCTGTTGAAGAGCGATTATCGATTGAAAGCTTGCAATTTAATATAAAAAGAAATTTCATTATGAGAAAATATTTGTATTTTCAATGTTATTCATGTATCCATTGAGAATGCATTCAATATGATGTATTAGCGTGCCATGTGTTATAAGAAATTTTAACTATTTCTAACACGTATGATTCTTTTTGATATAAAACACTTATTTCATCATTGAAATAAGAGCAGTATATCATTGTTGTTTTTCAAAAAGATCCATACGCGTTAAAAATAGTTTTAAAATGCATTTAAACCTTTTTAGCGATTATGACCGATTTCATGACTTCTCTCTTAAGATTCTATAATATAAAAGGCGACCTTTATGAGGTTCATAGCTCGAAATGATAATATAGAGGTCGGCATTGTCAGAATTTGCTGAAACTGGTATTGTGAAACATTCTTTTTTTCATTTCGTGTCCGTTAGGTACAGGGGTGATTGGGGAAAAATAATTGTTTTAATGCATCAGTTGACTTAAATCTCCTGCATATTAATCAAACAAATGCTGCAGATTTCTTTATAAATAAAGAAACTCATATCTAGAAAGCTGTAGAATTTGTTTGTTTTAATGTATGTCTTGGAGGTAAAGAATGAACAATCAATTTATCTGATGTATTACTTAACCTTTTAATATTCAAATGTATTTGTATTTATTCTTGATTTATATAAACGTATAGTCTCTTGGAATAACAATGTATTAATGACCTTCGGCATTGAGCATTGTCTCTGAGGTAACAAAATATTTGTATTTCTCATTTATTTCATCTAAATTCATTGTTGAAGAGGTTTGGTATGGAAGTCAAAATATCTAAATGGCCAAAACTACCGCACAAGTCTTCTTCTGAAGAGGCCCACTCGAACACTAACCTCTTTTCTATTGGTCTAACCTTTAACAAAAAAAAATTGAATTGGAAAAGATTAAGGTTTTGGTAACCATATATGGGCTATATTCAGTTATTATCGACTTTTCGCATGACTTTCTCATTTTCTTTTAAATTTCTTACATATATATATGTAAAAATGTCAATTATGTTAATCATTTTATTAATTTAATATATCTGATACTATGTGAGAAAAGTAGCACAAAAGTGATAATTGTACTGCGATCAGGTTGATAAATTAAGAAAAAGGCATCTCCTGATCATGTAACCAAATATTACTGATGGCGTGCGCCATCTGTCGGAATAAATATCAGCTAATCGTTGATTTGTAATTATTCGAGAATGGGCCAAATACTGTTTTTTGATTAATTAGTCCGAGGTCTGGAAAAAGATCGACAGACGTGAAAACGGGAGAGTCGGATGAATCTGTCCACTGACTATTCTAATATAGGCGAAAGGGACTGGCGATGATCCCAAGAACTAAGGACGAAGGTATAACGACCTTTCTGTAGGAAAGTCTTCTTCTTATTTCTTATCTCCTCTCAATCATATCAGGCTATCAAGCTTGAAGAGCTCCATCATGACTGGTTAAAGTAGAATGTGTCTGCCTTTGTCATTAAGACTGGGAGCACTACTCAGTAGCAGACCGACTAGCTCCAATATGAAATGGTCGCCTCTGACATGAAATACAGACGCCATGTGCAAGTCGCTCCTAACATCGAGTACAGACGTTGCTAATCTTGTATCCCTGGATCAGGAGCCCTTACAGGGTACTATCAGGCGGGCCAGCTGAGTCTAGGTTTCTTAGCGAGCTTGTTACTGCTCCCCCTCCTCCTCTTTCATCCGGGCTTGGGACCGGCAAAGGCGGAATTTGTGAGAAAGTGAAATGATACATCAGACATCGTGGTATCGCCAAGCTTAACTTACTTCTATTTGGAAATTTCTCTCATACATCCTCACACGCCGTCTATTTAAAACTCCAGTATGATAAACATTAATGCTAGACACATTCAGCCACATTTAATTATAGTTTATTTAGGAGGAAGCCTTTCACACACATCAACAAAACCTAACTCAAGATAGAGGACATTGCTGCTGCTGTGATAGAGATGCTGTTAGTTTTCTTTTTATTATTATTATTGTATTTAATTAATTAATTATAATTCATATTCATAGAATTTTATTGTTATTTATCATCATTCTTTTTTTTTTTTCTTCTTCTGTTTTCTTTTGTGTTAAAAATACAACTAATTCGCATTAAATCGTAGTGTAATTCTCTTTTGTTTCTTGAAATAAATCAATTGAATCGAATTGAGTCAGCTCGTTATTTCTAGAAGAAACTTCAAAGAAAACGTGCTAACAGATGCACTGAGGACATCTGAGGCTCTTCATCGGAAACGACAACAACAAAACTTAATGAAGTGAAGGAGACATAGGCAATTTTAATACAAAGCAATAACGCGCCATCTATATATAACAAATGAAAATATTAAGACGCGAACGTTTCTTTTCACAAATAAATGAAACTTCTACTGTCCTTACTGCGATGAAAAATATTGAGAAGTCTTGGCTCATCAGCGGTGAATCCTCCCAGCGGTTTCGCCAATTTAATCTACCAGACCGCTTCTGAAGCCGCTATCAGTGAAATTTTGTTCACATTTGGTTATATCGTATGTGTTGTTGTTGCTTATTTCAAAAGTCGTTTAAACGATCTACATTAGGTCCCATTGTCTCAGCCTTTCTGTTATAGTCTTGGGGGTTTCCCAGAGGTCCTTTATATTATGTATTGTTACGACTACTAGAATAGTCAACTTTATTTATGTAAATATATTTGTAATTTAAAAAGGAGAAGAAAAAAAGTATGTAAATTTCTTTAAATGTATAAATTAGTATATAAATTTCTTTGAATGTATAAATTGACCGTGCTGTTCAAGAAAAAACAGTTTTGGATAAGTTTTGGACAATTGATAGTCGTCCTTAGAGCCTCTTCCTTGGAGTTGCCGAGCTGGTCAAGTAGCTGGACTAAACACTAGGTCGCCTCTCAAAGCAAAGAGAGACAGTATCTATATTGAGAAGAAAGAGTAACTATCCTCAATATGTATGTATTCAATACAAGTCATTGAGTATCAATTTTATTTTAGAGTCTGAATCTCGATATAAATGGTAAAAGGTACAACTTACTTAAGTTTTGTCTATGAGTGCTGACAACACTGTCCTATATTCCAGAAATACACAGAATTAGGAAGTTGGGTGAGAGGACCGACGTCGGTTTAATCATCTCACCTCCCGGAATATTTTATGCCGCCAGTTGCAAATATTGAAATTCTCCACCCCCAGCACAATGGCCTGCCGCCCGCCTGATCTCGCTCGAATATTCCGCCCTCCCCTTTCATATCACCATATATTTCTTAGGAGGATTAGAGGACCTGGGGAATATGCCAGTGATATGCTCACTCTACATCCTGGGTATAAACATTTATAATATAACTAAATTTTAGTTAACTCTCTTATTATATGATATTTGTTACATATCAACTGTATTTGGTTAACATTGTTTATATATTTTGACAGGAGATCAATCATAAGGATTAAAACGCTTATTAAAAATGCTTCAATGGCCCCCGATTCTTTCAAAGGTTCAATACCACCAGAGAGTGGAGGTAACCAAACGGAGCACTGGCACATTTGTAAGTGCAAAAGTCGAACTGATTTTCATGTGTGTAGACATGTGGTGCACTTACAGTAAAAGCAGTCGCTAACTTCTTACCCACCATGATTATCATGGCTTGTACCACGTGTACTATAGATAATAATTTTAAAAAAACGTTTATTTGGTCAAATTCGATGTTCGAACAAAGCCCCATTTTAGGATATATCTCTACAATTACGAGTAATATGTGATGAAGTCACACCTCCAATTTGAGGATTCCGAACATCCATTTGGCATCTCATGAGAGATGATAGAACAATATAAGAATATCATTTATTGCTTTAGAGATTATTATTTCTATCCTCGATCCTTCTATGTAGAACCTTGATGTCAAAACTACTGTTGATATGCAATAGTAAACATTCACAATTTTAAATGAAGTCATACAAAGATATATATATTGTCATTATAAGACTAGGAGCACTACTCAGTTACAGGCCGACTCAGCTCCAATATTTAATGGCCGCCTCTGACATGAGGAACAGACATCATGTGCAGCCACTCGTAACATGGAGTACGGACGCTGCTCATCCTATATCCCTTATAGCCCTTACAGGGTACTATCAGCCAGGCCAGCTGAGCCCAGGTTATTTAGCGAGCTTGTTACTGCTCCCCCTTTTTCATCCGGGCTTGGGACGGGCAAAAGCGGAGTTTGTAAGAAAGTGAAAAGATACACCAGACATCGCGTATATATATTATATAATCTAAAATACAAATATTTTATTAAAAAAAAACAACATATATTTCATTTTCATTCATTGGCTGTTATATATTTTGACCATAGATTCAAAACTGACCACTTTAATTATTATTGTTGTAAATATGTATAGTTAACCCTACCTATTTTTTTTTAAATCACGATTATAGAATTCATTCTATAAATTCTATATTGCTGAGATAAATAATTTTATGTGTAATTTTACTTCAAGTAATTAAAATAAAAACTACTTGAAAGGTAAATAATTATCTTTACTTTTCCTCGACTGCACCTATTTTCAACAACAAAACACAAAAAAATCAAACATAATATATATATATACTTGTTATTTTTTGTTCTGTGATATTCAAGGCTATAATTATAATAATTATTCGAACAACAGAGTTCAACATGTATGAATCCATAGCTCACATACTTTCTCTCACCCAACAACAGCTGTTAGCAGAATTCTTAATAAACACAACATAAGAACATATTTTAAATGTCCTCCCTTACCCTCCGTTATTGTAAGAACCCCATATCAGGGTACAAAAGAGAAAACAGATATAATATACCAAATTCTATGCAGTGAATGTCAGAATTCATACAAAAGGTAAGAATTAAAGTTGAAAATTATAAATATTTTTTCGCTACATTTCTATTCAAATATATATAATTAAAAGTTATTTCCACAGACAGACACCTTATATATTTCAATGAATAAAATTTGAAGTATAAGTTCTATATATAAATAGCTTTTAATTATATAAATATTTAAATAATTAAAGAGAGAAATTATCCTTAAATATTTCTTTACAAATATAAGCGATAGATGGCGGTATATTTATGAGGATATTTGAAATAACTGATGTACAACAATGCAATTACACAAGTAAAACCTTTAAATATACCAATTGTGTGGTAGTGAATAGATGTACGTGTACAGACTTCTAAACTTGTACTTCAGAATGGGAGAGTATAGAGTAAATATACGTCCAAGGACCAAATGGATTATCTCTTACAATAAACTTGGATTCTCAGATCTGAGATTGTTAACTCACAAGAAAAATTAAAAGAATTTCCATAATGAAGACTTTGTTGACTTTGCTTAGACCTTTTAAAGATACTAATTCCAATAATAATAATCAAGCATTATCTTTATTGGTTTACAAGAGAGAGCGAGAGAGAGAGAGAACAAAATAAATGAGAAACTTATAACATAGTAAACAAAGAAATATTTGTAACATAGTAAAAAGGATAAACTTATCTTCTTATGATTAGCGCCTATTTACTTGTGATCTTACACACATACTCTGTAAGAATAATTAATTAAACTTAAAATCTACGTATAAAATTAAAGGAACCAAAAGCACGAATGTTTCTTTTATACATAATACAAATTTCTACTGCCCTTACTGCAATGAAAAAATATATTGGGAGGGCTTGGCTCATCAGTGGTAAACCCTCCCAGCGGTTTCGCCAATTTAATCCACCAGACCGCTTCTCAGAGCTCTAATACTGTATATTTTTTTCTAATACTAATTCTAATACTAATATATTTTTTCTTTGCAGTAAGGGCAGTATAAATTTGTATTATGTATAAAAGAAACATTCGTGCTTTTGGTTCCTTTAATTTTATATGTATAGATGGCGCGTTATTGCTTTGTGTTAAAATCTACGTATTTAGGCAATTCTGGCCTTGAATACTCACTTCTTGATTTCTCTGGGACCAAATGTTGGTTGTAGAGGTCCAGTCTGCACTACGCTGACGAGTTCCAACATCCCGAAACGCATTCGTGGTTGACTTTTCTTGATTTATCAAGAAATTGGGTTGGCCAAATATCACGGAACAAGTTATATAAACTTTTAGTTTATTTTTGTTCCACTAGATGGCGTTCTGCCTTCTAGAACTGCTCATGTGAGCCTGGTCAGGATATGCCTTTTTTGTTTTGAAACTTAAAATATATATATCAGGTCTATTAGTATGAAACGCGAACATTTTCTGTGAATTCAAAAGTTCACCAATTCCATACAACAAAGTATTTTTTATTCAAAGTAATTGCTCTGATTAGCTATACACTCGGACCACCTTTCAGGCAATTTTCGAATTCTTTGTCTGGAAAATTCTATTCCTTTTGAGTCGAACTAGTCAACAAGCCATTTTCGGAGTATGTCTGAGTTCGAAAATTTCTGGTTTTTTAGGGCGTGTCCTAAAGATGTGAAAAGGTGGTAGTCCGACGGCGCTAAGTCTGGTGAGTGCTGTGGATGGGGTAAGAGTTCCCAGCCCAAGTCTTTTATGGTGTTTTTGACCAACGTAGCGTTGTGGGCTGGAGCGTTGTCATCCTGCAGTATCAGCTTGTTGTGCCTTTCACGCCATTCCGGTCTTTTTTCATTCAACGCCTCTCTCAAGTTGTGCATTTGTTGTTCACAGCGACTAGTATTGACCGTTTCGCCAGGTTTCAGGAGCTCGAAATATACTACGCCGGTCTGGTCCCACCATACGCAAAGCATTGCCTTTTTTCCGAAGCGATTGTTCCTAGGCGTCTGTTTTGGAGATTGGCCGGGCAGGCCCCACGACCTTTGGTGCGTAGAATTGCTGAAGTGAATCCATTTCTCATCAGAAGTTACGATTCGGTGCAAAAATGACTTCTTTTCATGCCTGGCGAGCAGCCCTTCGCAGGTTATCAGACGCCATTATTGGTGCCTTTCGCTCAACTCGTGGGGGACCCATATGGAAAGCTTTTGGGTCATTCCGAGGCTGTTTAAACGTGGGGAAACAGCACCTTGAGACACCTGGAGCTGTTTCGCGAGTTTCTCCTGCGTTTGGGTACTGTCCTCATCCAACAAAGCTTGCAGTTCAGCGTCCTCGAACTTTTGGGGCGGTTTTCCACGTGGTTCATTATCAAGTTCGAAATCGCCACTTTGGAATTTTTCAAACCACCTGTAACACTGCGATTTGCTCAGAGCGTGGTCGCCGTAAACTTCCTCGAGCATTCAGTGGGCTTCAGTGGCACTTTTCTTCCAGTTGAAGGCCAACAACAAAACTTCCGGCAAATGGGCACTTTTTGGCTCGGAAATCGCCATTTTCCACGGGCGCCAGCAATTTTCCACGATTTGAATGTTTCTAAAACTGCACGCGTGCTGATGCCACGTGAGTCAAAAAACAAAACGCCTTCAACAGCCCCACCGTCGGCTCAAATAAAGTTGCACAGCGCCTTCTGGCGGCCATTTTCGCGTTTCATAATAATAGACCTGGTAAAACAATATAATGCGGCTTATGGTTGTAGAACGACTTGTTTGACAAGTTTTACCGCAATGTTTCTTTTGAACGAAAAAATCGTAATTTATTTTAAAGAGAAATAATGACTATTTCTATAATTAGGGATGAAGTATGAAAGGATGAATTGCAAAGAGTAGTAATAAACGGAAAAATAAAAGTGTTCAGGATGGGATTGGGATGTCCAGGGTAGCCTAGAGGACATGGCATCTTCCCTGTAAACAAAACACTGTGGGTTAGTTTCCCATCCCTGGACACATTTATTTTTCCGTTCATCATTACTCTTCACAATTAATCCCTAAGGATAGAAATAGTCGTTATTTCTCCTTAAAATAAATTACGATTTTTCGTTCAAAAGAAACATTTACGGTAAAACTTGTCAAACGTGTCGTTCTTAAAATACATATACAACAGACTTCAACACACTTGATCACAATAAAAGGGTGACTGTTCCGAGAGAAGTAATATGTCGGGGAAGGGACTCCCAGCAGAGGATGTAATGAGATTTAGACCCTCCATCCAAAATCTTCTCCATTAATAATGCATCACTGAAAATCGATGAATGCTGACAGTCCTTTTAATAATTGTTGATGAGCTCTCTTCATTTGTAAGTCGAACCGTTTATGGTTTAATCCCGTCATATGTGATTTATACTTCAGTCTCTTATAATTGAAATTTTTACTACAGGTTCGATTTTATATTGGTGATTTGTTTGAAGCATACTGCCTCCTCTCTTCTAGTTAAGGCCTATTTTCAGATATATATTTTTTCCTTAGACCCCAGGGCTGCAGTCTATATAATACGATTTAAAATACAATGTAACGCGGCTGATGATTGTAAAACGAAAATTGCAATTATACCGCGAATGTTTCTTTTAAACAAAAATCGAATCTATTTTAAAGAGAAATAACGATTATTTCTAACTTTAAGGATGAAGTATGATAGGATGAATTGTGAAGTGATATAATACGAAGTGACTTAATGAAAGGCTTCTATTGCTGATGATTGTATATCGAATCAGTAGTTTACCTCATGGAAGGACACGACTCAATGAAACAGCTATTAGAACCTAAGGGCAGTTTTCAATTCGAACATGTGAGAACATGCAAAGGCATATCTACTATTTATATAAAAAGAGACAACCATTTCTCGCGCGTGCAGATTCAGACAATTGACTTTGCCACAGTTAAAGAAAATCCAACCTGCACACGAGTTTTTTAACCTTCTTTCCCCAGCGTCAGACTTTGTAGGCGAATAGGGTTTTGCCAATTGATACAAATTTACTCCAGGCAACGAGAGTACACGTTTTAGGGGAAGGATTGCAGTATTTGAGGGTTAATACTGATTTTGTGTTTGAAAGAGATTTTATAAAAATATTTCAAGCCTAAGTGTAGACATTTGATAGTATTTCTGAGTAACTCTTACGGCACTTGTGCGTTACGATATATCCTTAAAAATTGGGAAACATTGTTACAATGGATCCATGTTATAGACTCGTTAGCACAAATAATGGTAACGGTTTGAAAGAATTTTACAAGAGGACGTACGAAATTATCCAAATCCTCCAGGTTCGATGAAGAGTGCGGTGAGAAACCAAAGAAAGGCAATCAAATATAGAGAAGAACACGCTATAATCTTGGTGTACAGGGAGATTGTGTTCTGCGGTGGTGGCGGGAGATTTGTGGACCTGATGACAGCTCCATTCCCGTGGATTGGCCGTTTGTCAGCGGCTGCTGCCATTTACCGCCCGTTAATTGGAGGAGCTGCCGGCCAGATCGATGTGCTGTCCTCGGCCTCTCGGAAGACTTATAATCCTTGGGTTTTAAAGACTGAGGGGCATTTTGACGAATGCACAGAAAGATTAGCGTCCTAACATTTAAATTCCCCCCAGTCTTTAAATCAAGTTCAAAGATATAATATTGACTATGCAAATTTCTTCGTATTGAGAGAGATAATTTGACATTCAGTCAATTATCAGGGTGACGATTCTCTCAGTTGTTAATAATAATGGAATATAACAATAAAATGATTAAAATTATTGAAGGCTATATGCAATTGGTTATATAAATATACCACCAATTTTCCGCATGAGGATGGCCACTGGGTTTCCAGCGACACCACGAATTTCGCGATCTACGAAGAAAAGGTAGATCGCGTTCTTTGCCTCTAAAGAGATGGTGATGGTATGATCCTCGAGGCCACCTCGAGAACATTTCCTTTTCCCAGAACTCTCTCCAGGTAGTGCTGGAGAGGACCAGCGAAGATGGAAAAGAAGGCTGAACTGCAGACACAACCCTGCCGAATCCCTCTGAGCATTCTGAATGGGCTGGTGGAATTTCAATTGAACTTGATGGTAAGCGCCGGTCTCTGCGTTGATGACACTATCAGCCGTTCCACAAAAGGCAGAGGCAGGCCGATGGAACGCAACTGAGAGGCCATGAACTCTCGGTTCACGTTGTTAAAAGCTGATTGCAGGTCGTTTGAATCCCAGAGCCACCTCGTCAGACACCTACGCGATATTTCAAAAAGGACATCTCCCCTAAACGGCGTAGTCTGGTAACCCAGAACTATGGATGGCAGGTGGTGACGCAGACAAGCCAGAAGAACGCCTGACGATTCTGTAGTATGCACTAGTCGGCAACCGCTTAAGCACCGTGCGCTTTGGAACCTAGGCAGACGATGTTTTTCCTTGAGGATTCAAGCAGAGCCCCGTGAAGCTGTGATTTGACGATAACGTGATATCTTCCGAAAATAAATCTTAGAAGCCCTTGACGATCTCTCAGGGCATGCTATCCCAACCAGGAGCTTCATCCTTCCCAACCATTTCCTATATTGAAAATATTTAAGGATAACGCTTGTAATCGTAAAGCCTCCTCAACTAGACGCCAACTATTTTGATACTGGCCATCCCAACCAACACCTAGCCGGGCACCCTCATTATCTGGAACATAGCTCTCTTTCTCAACATTTCCTCTAACGCCTGAGTACTGGACTGGATGGAAGTCCTGATTCCAGTCGACGAATCAACATTGGTTAAATTCAATCATTGCCGTCCTGTCCTTGCTTAGGTTCTGTTGCTGTCACCGTCGTCAGAGCGTATCTCCTTGGTGGTTGAGATGGCCTAGCCTCTTCTGGTGGTGTTGGTCTGGCGAGAGATTCCTCTTCTTGCGCTCCATTTGTTGTCGTTTTCGGAAGCATCCTCTTCCATAATTTCAGACCAATCAGAGCTTTTTTGACAAAAACCTGCATTTTCTTCTATTAATGAAGGCCAATTCGAATGTTTGTTAGTTTACTTGAATTAACAACTTCCATTCCAGATAATTCTCCCGTCGATTTCTAACAATGCAATTTTTTTTTTCTGTATTGGACGGTTGGACCATGCACCACCATGTTCGACATCCTCCTTGCTAACCGCCAATACCCTAAAGAGGTTGGACAATTCCATACCGACGATCTCCTTAACTGAAAAGGAGGAGATCGTTTGGCCGAGAGTGTAGAATATTGTTAAGTAAATTCCTTTATTTTATCGGGTAGTGTTTCTTCTTATACGATTTTTTATTTGAGTTCGAAAATGGAAAATGGATTGTAAAGAAAGAGGGTTAAATTGCTGGAGGTGTTAGGTTCCACATCATTATTGGAGTATTGATACTGTGGATCTATCAACGCACAGATAACATGATTCTCCAACTTGAAGCAATACTTTGATGAGAGAATAGTTCTCAAACCCAACAGCACTCTCAGTGTACACTTCCATTCCATTGGAATGCTTTTATTTAGAAATTAACTCTTTTTTATTGTTTTAATTGAATAATTCTCTAATAATTTTCATTCTAAAATATTCCTTAAAACTTTTTTTCAATCTGTAAATTGCTTTTCTCGAATACACACAATGCTTTACAATTTGATTTAATTTAACTAGATTTGCATACCAACCCTTTGTACATATATCAATTGTGTTGATATATATATTTTTAATCTTTTCATCTAACTAACTTGCATACAAATTCTGTACATATTTAAAAAAACTTCTTTCTTTCCTTTCAAAATTTTTGTTCATCTTTAAAGTGCAAATGTCCCTAGGGGGACATAGCGCTCAAAGACGAAATAAAAAAAAGTGTACTCAACAAATAGCTAAACCTCCTTAAGTCGACCTCACAAAAATTCGACCAGATTTGTAAATTAAGTCTTCTAAAGGTGGATGCATTGGCGAGATAATTGAGAAGTATATATGTAATTTGGAGTTTCTAAAGTTCTTAATAAAAAAATATATGTTATATGGTAACATTTATTTATACTAGTATAGCATTTATATGGTAAATACATGTTTTACCTATCAAATAAGTTTGAATAAAGTTAAATATATAACATTTAATAAATTGAATAGACAATTTTTATGAAAAAGTATAATTCATTTATTTCTTCTGAAAAAAAAATAGAGGATAGCTTTTTTAAATACAAAGTACATTTAATATCCACAATGAAATTTACCACCATTATTGCTTTTAATGAATTAGTGTCCCCTTTATTTTTTCATATGATTTAATAATTTTAATGCTTGCATCAACCTGTGGTAACTTATGGTTTCAGTTTTTTCGTCACAGGTGAATTGAACTTTCAAAACAATTTGCTCAACTAAATTGCTAATATGAAGTTTTATTTTTTGATAGAAGTGAATTTAACATTCATATTCTATTTTTATTAGTTTCATAACCTTCGGTTTTATCGTTTTTGAATCTTAAAAACCTTTTCATGTTGACTTTTAAAAATGTTCAGTATCAACAAGGTTTATTTTTATATCTTCTGGGTGATAGGCATTACTAATATGTTTTAGGTTTTAATTCCATTCTTGAATGGTTGTTTCAGAACCTAATTTATATTTACAGAATTGCTATAAATTGGAATGCAAAAGTATGAGAACAAAATTACCTGTGGATAGCTGGAAACTGGGCTAGATAAACTCAACGCATCACAGGAGAAAAACTAATACATTTTGAAAATCAATAGTATTTTACAAATATTTATCCGATATTTTAAAGTTTTTAAAACAATTGTGTGGAGGTAAAATTAGGGGAAAACACTTAAAACTATGCAACTATATTTGAGTTTGGTAATGACTAAGCTAAATAAATTGAAATAGTAAAGTACCTCTGAAAGTGTGAAAATACAAATGATGCTATATAAAATTAAAATATACAAGTATCAGAGTCATCAATCAATTCTTAATTCTGTCACCGTTTGCTTTTGTGAATGGAATAAATACCCAAATATGGCCATTTCTCATAAGCATCGATGGTTCAGTGGTAAAATGCTCGCCTGCCACGCGGGCGGCCCGGGTTCGATTCCCGGCCGATGCATTTTTTTTTTACAATTTTTAAAACTCATTTATATATTATACAAGAATGACATCCACGGCGCCAATTTATAATTGTAACCAATAGTATTTGAATAAAAGCATTTAATCGGGTAAAACCCAGGCGTTTGCCCGGGTCATTAGGCTAGTAATAGTATTAAAATATATTCGAAAAAAGAAGTTCACGCGCAAAATTTAAAATCGTTATTTTGTAAGGTCATTTCTTTAAATATTTTATTTTAAAATAGTAAAATTGTTCAACGGCTTAAAGAATCAATAGGAGCCGATTATTTTTCGAAATAAACTAATTGTGTTTTTCAAAAAGCGGTCGTTTTATAGAGTAAGTAAAAAGGTGGTCGCTTATCGGAGGTTTGTGAAATACAGTTGATAACTTCAGTTTATAAGAAATGGAAGCATCAAAGCACGAATTTTTATTTTCAAATATAAAACAAACTTTTAGTATTCTTACTACGATGGCTCATCAGTGGTGAACCCTCCCAGAGGTTTCACAATCGCAGTAAGGACAGTAGAAGTTTGTTTTTTATTTGCAAATAAACATTCGTGGTTTGAGGCTTCCATTTCTAATATACACGTTATCGCCTTATAATTAAATTCAGTTCAGTTTAAACAAATTATCAGGCGTTGTTGATTTCATAATCTCACTCACCAAACAGTGAAACTATGCAAAAATCATAGAAGAAACTATATGACATACAGTTACGAGCGTCATTCTTCATCTCTTAATCAGTCATCTCTGTCACCGTTTGCTTTTTTTTTTTTGGAATGGCGCCCTCTTATTGGTTGGCTACGATCACGCCACCTTTGCCCCCCCCCCCCCACTCGCTTTTTCGTTTTTGTAACCATTGTGTTGGGGCGGGTCGCTCCTTAAATAAATGCATATATTAGTTAATAACCAAATGGAATCCTCTCTTTCTTTTTCCCAGTAAGAGACGCCTACGGAAGCCAACAGTACATAGACAGATAAAGCACATAGGCTATAGTTATTAACTAACATATGCATTTATATAAGGCGCCAATTTATAATTTTAACAAATAGTATTTGAATCAAAACATTCAATCGGGTAAAACACGGGCGTTGCCCGGGTCATTCGGCTAGTATGACATATCTTCAACCTTGTTTTTAGAGCTCCTAAAAATTAACCAAAAATTGTTTAAGAAGAAGGTATTTCCTGATATTTTGTCAGTACAATTTATATTTTGTTCTATTTTTCACATTGTTTGGTTTTCTCACGCTCTTCCGGCCTGAATACATATTTCATAATTTTTCAGGATGCCCCAAAGACCAGTTTTTTTTCATTGAGCTAAAGCTTGCACCACGCTTTAAGGAACAACAGCCCGAAACGCATACGTGGTTATCTTTTTTTATTAATCAATAAATGGTACTTGGCCAAATCTGGAATAATTAAAAAAAGAAACGATTAGTTGATAGCGCCATCAGCAAACTTTAGTTACACGATCAGAATATGCTTTTTTTCTTAATTTATCCACCTTATATATGTACAATTACGCTTTTATATTATTCTCTTTTTGTTTAATAACAAGATATTTTAACTCTCCACAAGTGTAGACAAGTAGTGCACTTACAGTAGAAGCAATCGCTAACTATCACCATCATTACAATGATAAAACATCTAGTTGGAATATTTAAAAAGTAAAATATTTCTCTTTCTCTCTTCCTTATAATATCTACTTGTGTATATATACTCTATAACCAAAAAAAAAATCGACGCACTAAAAAGCAGTTGTCCGATTTATATGAAAAAACGTATACAAAGAGGTTTCGACCAAACATGCAAATGATTGAAATTTGGTGGCCGATTTATGCAAAGCAAGAGCTCCAGCGCATCTGAACTGCGCATCCAGCACGAGCATTCTAGACTCAATATTCGGCGCGGCACGAGCAGATTTTCAGAATTTCCGTCTAATATTTTAGCGATACGCCTATTTCTACTGTATCAATGCCTCGCCGAAAGATTCGTGCTCATTACGAACATATGTCAGAGTTTGAAACTGGTCGTGCCATTGGATTGAAAGAGGCTGGTTGGTCTAATCGACTAATCGCGCGACATCTGTGTCGAAGTGATGCGGCTATTAGGCGATGTTGCCAAAAGTGGGTCAACAACGGAAGTATGCAGCAGTCGGGCAGCGGTCGACCAAGGGCAACAACAGAACGGGAGGACAGAGCAATTGTTGGAATGGCTGTCGCAGCACCGGAATCCACGTTATCTACCATCCAACGTGTAACCGGCACACAAGTGTCCAAAATAACCATCAACAGGCGACTGAGAGAGCGGAATCTAAGAGCTCGCCGACCGTTACGATGCCTACCCCTCACACCCGTGCACCGACAAGTCCGACTACAGTGGTGTCGGGAGCGATCAACTTGGAACTGCGCTGACTGGGGACGTATAGTCTTTAGCGACGAGTCCCGTTTCTTACTGTGTCCTGACGACCGTCGCAAACGTGTCTGGAGACGTCCTGGGCAGCGTGTGGATCCTGGCCTTATTGTCGAACACCACACAGGTCCACAACAGTGCGTTATGGTCTGGGGTGCCATTTCATTTGATAGCAGGACCCCATTGGTAGTCATTCCTGGCACCCTGACAGCACAACGGTACGTAGATGACATTCTACGGCCTGTTTTGTTGTCATTCCTCTCACATCACCCCGGGCTTACTTTTCAACAGATAATGCCCGGCCACACACGGCACGTGTTACTATGGATTGTCTTCAATATTGCCGAACTCTTTCGTGGCCAGCAAGGTCGCCTGATATTTCGCCCATAGAGCACATCTGGGACGTGATGGGAAAGCGATTGCAACCATACCGGAATGTTGACTATTTAGCCCGACAGTTGGAGACAATTTGGCAAGAAATCCCGCAGCACACCATCCGGAATCTTTATTAGTCCATGACACGCCAGGTGGCAGCCTGCATCCAGGCCAGTAGGGGTCCAACGACATATTGACATTCTCAATTTGTGACGATCAAACTCTGAAATAAAACAATTAATTGTTCTGAATTTTAATCGTTTTTTCCTCTATATACATTCTCTTTACATACACCAATTTTTGTCCTAATCTGACAACTCCTTCTTGGTGCGTCGATATTTTTGTTATACAGTGTAGATCAATTACCTTCTCACTCTCTGTAGGAAAGAACTCTGGGAAAGCCTTTCTTATAGTGTGATGTCATTTATTTGAAAAACGCTTTATATGCATATATTTTCGTGAATTTTTATATTATTGCACATAGTGACTTATATTTTAAATAAAATATGTAACTTGTTTATTTGATGTATTTCCAACTTCCACAATCGAACATTAGCCCGACGTACTAGCGACAAAGAAATTATAGGCTACCTGAACCTGAGAAAAATCTTTACGAGACGCTGGTTGATTTAGCAACATGGAATTACAGGGCAAGCGAAAGTCTTGTTTCTTTTTGTTCCCTGTATATTTCATCCAACTTATATTTTTGTTTATAAATATTGTACATACTGATGATTTGATCGTTAATAATTATTTTTTTCGGAGAAGAAGCTTTTATTTAAAATGCGCTTAAAATTTTATTTATATGAGTAAATTTAAACCTTTAGCTCCTTTTTATTGCATTTTATTTATAACTCTATTATATTTCGAAAAGATAGTACAAATGTGATATTGTACTGGGATAAATACATTTTAAAAAAGGCATCTCCTTATCGTGCAACAGTTGCACAATAAGGAGATGCCTTTTTCATAATCTATTATATTTGATTGATTAAATATATATATCATTGTTTAATGAGATAGTGTAGGAAGGCCAATGGGCATTATATTTTATTATTATTTTTTTTTTATATTTCCAGCTATTTGGCAGATATGTTTGGGATCATAGTGATTTATGCTTCCATATATTCGGAAACGCACTCATTCACAAACCCTAGGGAAGTTTAAAGTCGTTGATGTCGACTGTATTTTAAAGAATATAGTAGAAAAATTTGTTCACACTTATTTTTCTCATTTGTCTTCTATAAAGGTCGCTGTGCATCAATTATATTTTAAAGTTATGTCTGAATCCCGTTATACATATGGAAAGGTACAACTTCAAGTTTTTTTACATGAGTGTAGCACAATTTCAAGTTGAAAACTCTCCATTTGAAGTAATCCTGGTGAGACCAGAGCTTTCTTTATTTAGACTGAGCAGAACAATGAACCGAAACTGTGGTCACTAGTTGGAAAATCGGAATTTGCTAATGATGGTGTTGTGGGTTTTCCACTGATCCGATTCTGCTATTTCATATATATAAGATGTCGATATTTGCTATTGCCTTTTTCCTGCCTCTAAACTGGTGTTTTTGAAGCTAAGCATGCGCAGGAATTTACTTCATATTTATCACCGCTGCATGAAAAACAATTCTAAAGATTCGGCCCCGCTCCTCGCAACGTTCTAGATCAATATATATATATAGTATAGGTATGATAATTTTAAGAATTATAAATTATTTTATTTAATTTAAACATGTGTTTTTTTTTTAATTTTTTGTAATAAAT
Source organism: Cordylochernes scorpioides (assembly GCA_030710605.1). Classification (NCBI taxonomy): domain Eukaryota; kingdom Metazoa; phylum Arthropoda; class Arachnida; order Pseudoscorpiones; family Chernetidae; genus Cordylochernes; species Cordylochernes scorpioides. Next base: position 170,772,077 of record CP092864.1, read on the forward strand.
AATTAGTTAGAATATATTATAATAAAAAAAAAAAAGGTAACACCAGCAAAGCATCGGCAGTTACGCGTCATAGGCTGGGTGAAAAAAGGAATAAGCGAAGAGAAAGTTTTATTGAGAAGAGTAAAGACAGAACCATGATAATATAATTTTCCAAATATAAAATAAAGCTAATTAGAGAGAGAGAAGTATTTTTTGCTCTATTTTCTCTCTTGATGAAAGAAGATAGATTTTTGTGAATTGTATTTTTTTGTGAATTTTTTTATAAGTCTCTAGACCGCTCTACTATTGTATTGGACTGGTTTTGTTATATACCCTGCATTTTCTATGGAAGGCAGCTAAATGGTGTTTAGTGAACTATGGACATAAGCTTATAGGTCTGTAGAGGTACATACATATAAATTTCAAGGTATTGCATCGAGCAAAGCTCTTCCGCGCAAAACATGTTTTCATAACCATTATATATTAGTAAATTAAATTTTATTGCCCTCTATCGTTAAAATTTTACACAAATAAATTTACTGGCAATGCGTTAATATATATTAAAAAACAATAGAAATATAAAAGATAAGTGGGTCAGGTGTTGATATTAAAAATAAAGAAGGCATCTCCTGACCACGAGCACATGTGCTTTTTTAGATTGCAGAGCGCCATCTAGTGGAGCAAAAATAAACTAAACGTTTATTTAGCTTGCTCCGTGATATTTGGCCAACCCAATTTCTTGATAAATCAAGAAAAGCCATCCACGAACGCGTTTCGCGCTGTTGGCGCTCGTCAGCGTGGAGAAGGCTGTAACCACTGCGACCAAAAATATTTTTTGGTCCCAATGGCTTCCCGAGAAATCAAGAAATGAGTATTTAAGGCCAAATTTGCGTAAAGACGCTTAACACATGAAAAAACAATAGAAAAAAAAAATAAAAGATAAGTGGGTCAGGTGTTGATATTAAAAATAAAGAAGGCATCTCCTGACCACGAGCACATGTGCTTTTTAGATGGCAGAGCGCCATCTAGTGGAGCAAAATAAACTAAACGTTTATTTAGCTTGCTCCGTGATATTTGGCCAACCCAATTTCTTGTTTATCAAGAAAAGCTATCCACGAACGCGTTTCGCGCTGTTGGCGCTCGTCAGCGTGGAGAAGGCTGTAACCACTGCGACCAAAAATATTTTTTGGTCCCAATGCTTCCCGAAAAATCAAGAAATGGGTATTTAAGGCCAAATTTGCGTAACGACGCTTAACACATGAAAAAACAATAGAAAAAAATAAAAGATAAGTGGGTCAGGTGTTGATATTAAAAATAAAGAAGGCATCTCCTGACCACGAGCACATGTGCTTTTTAGATGGCAGAGCGCCATCTAGTGGAGCAAAAATAAACTAAACGTTTATTTAGCTTGCTCCGTGATATTTGGCCAACCCAATTTCTTGATAAATCAAGAAAAGCCATCCACGAACGCGTTTCGCGCTGTTGGCGCTCGTCAGCGTGGAGAAGGCTGTAACCACTGCGACCAAAAATATTTTTTTTGGTCCCAATGGCTTCCCGAAAAATCAAGAAATGGGTATTTAAGGCCAAATTTGCGTAAAGACGCTCAACACATTAAAAAACAATAGAAAAAAATAAAAGATAAGTGGGTCAGGTGTTGATATTAAAAATAAAAAAGGCACATCCTGACCATCTAGTGGAGCAAAAATAAACTAAACGTTTATTTAGCTTGCTCCGCGATATTTGGCCAACCCAATTTCTTGATAAATCAAGAAAAGCCATCCACGAACGCGTTTCGCGCTGTTGTTTTCTATTAATTATTTTCATATTCTATATACAGTTACGAGTGTCATGCGTGCGTTCTTCATCTCTGTCACCGTTTGCCTTTTTTTTTTTGGAAGACGCTCTCCTATTGGTTCGCTGCCGCCGCCACTGCGCGAGACACTTTGTTTTTGACTTCCCCCCCCCCCCCCCCCACTCGCTTTTTGGTTTTTGTAACTATTGTGTTGGAGCGGGTCGCTCCTTAAATAAATGCATATATTAGTTAATAACTAAATGGAATCCTCTCTTTCTTTTTCCCAGTAAGAGACGCCTACGGAAGCCAACAGTACATAGACCGATAAAGCACATAGGCTATAGTTATTAACTAATATATGCATTTATTTAAGGCGCCAATTTATAATTGTAACAAATAGTATTTGAATAAAAACATTCAATCGGGTAAAACACGGGCGTTGCCCGGGTCATTCGGCTAGTATATATATAAAGGCGGTAAATTATACAAGCCGATTGGACTCTTCCAAAGACGAAGCGTGTTCGTTCGTCATATCAATAAGGAGTTATTTGTAAATTTGCCCCAATTTCAAGAAAAACTTGTATATTCTAGCTTTAGCTGAGGCAATGATATTAAGTTATTCTTTTCTTTGCCAATGTCCAAATACCCAGGCCTGTAATCCTGCCGTCCGCAGGAGGAACATTCTCTTTAATAAGAGGTCGGATTCTACTACATGTCCAGTACCTGCGGCCCAGTAACATGTCGTCGCAACCACAGGTGATTTAGCGCGGTCAGGATGTGGGAGTTAGGAAAAGGGTATGCAGAGATAGAGAGAGACTGCTATAATATTGTAAAACTAAATCATGAACACCATTGTCCGAAGAATATGATGATACAATTCATGATATAAATAAGTTCGTGTACAATACACAGATATCAATGTACAACGACGATGGAAGGAAACTGATGTCTAAATAAGGTTGTCCTGGGAAGATTAGCAGATGGTCTCTCTTGTGTGCCACTTAGGTGATGGATCGCTTCGTTCTTGTTGGTCGCATAAAAGAGGATTCTACTGAAAGGTTGCATATGTCCCACACCATCTTGGGAGGTTTAACATCTCACATTTTAACATATCTTCAACTTTTAAATTGAAAATAAAGAAATGTATATAGAGGAAAGAGTAGAAATGTCTCGCATAGATCTATATTAATTTTACAGTACCTTATATATGCTCATTTATCGATCAATTAAAAATCATACAATCTTGTTGGAAAAACAAGATTGGATAAAAATATTTTTTTTTCAAATTCATACCAAATAGTGAAAATATAAAAATTTCAAAAATATAATGTTTGAAAAGTTATCTCTTAACTAAATCTAACAGCGTTTATAGAACTATATAAATTCTTGCGGTGTTTTCATACTCTTAAGAGAGAATATATTTTTTCGTGAAAATGTATTGCTTGTGATTGAATTTACGGCAATATATATATGTAGTAGTTTAGTGGTTCTTCATTACTGAAAGTTTGAGACTTCACTAATGGACATTCTTCATCTCGTTTTGTTTTCGTCGGATTTTTGTTCGATCTAGGGTCAGTCCGGTGATGGGTCTAATTTGGTTAGTCAAAATTGTCTTCCTCAAAATTGTCCTCAATCTTTCGTACCCTCAGCCATCTCTTTAATAAAGGTTTCTCCAGGCGATTCCTTCTCTTTTGATGATATGACTACAGAATTTCTCATGATTAAAGATATGGCTTCATGTTTAATTTGCTAGTTGATTTTTCACGATGGCACTGAAGGGAAGTTGGACAATCTCAGCTCGGAAGAGAAAGATGACTGAACGTCCGTAAAATTCTTCCTCCAAGCGTTGATAACAATTTTCGCTGGGAGGCACATTTGGTAGAAGAACAGGGCAGGGATATCTATCGCTGATCTTGGAACACTACGATAGAGGGGATTCATTAGTATATACAAGGGAAGAAACATGGATTGTCAGTTTCATATATCTATCAACGTAACATGTCAAAGATTCACAATATTTCGTCTGATTCATTCGCCGATGAGAGAACTTTGTATACTTTTAAACCAGTACTGCAGTAAGCAGAAAAGTTAAGAATATAGTAATAAATGTCACAGAAAGATGACTTGAAGGGGCACTCAGCGGATGTTCTGCCTTTCAACCAAAACTGTACATAGCTGATTACCTAATTTCTATTAATACTTTCTTTTTTAGATTTTTTTTCTTGAACTCCAGGACGAGTTTAAACAAGATGTCTTAGTGTAACGCTTTTTTGTTTTGTTGATTCATTCGAATTTTAATGCTTAAAAATCATAATATTTAAATATCACGCGAGAGTTCTCATTTCATAAGTCCTATTGCAGAAAGAATTGATAAATTATTCATTTTAAAATCTTATAATAACTTGAAAAATGACCGAAATAAATGTCTGAATACCGAAGCAATATATATCGTAAAAACTTTCCCAAATATTATTAGCTATTCTAAAATTTTGAAGCGTCTTTAAAATGGCAGTATTCGAAAACTGATCAGAATAATATATAAATTATTCAATTGAAAGCAGGTTAAGCCATAAATGCACACTTCAATTATATGCATATTCCCAAGTTAAAAAATATATTATAATATTAAAACAGATGAAAGGTGGAAAATATTAAACAATAGCAATAAAAAAGTATTTGTACAAGAAATCAATCCCAAAAGTTTTTTGAAAAATAATCACAAAAAAGACCTTTCTTAAAATAGTATATGAAGAATTTGAATTTAAAACATAGAAAAATGTAAAGCTATAAGAGACCAACAAAAGAAAAATGGTAAGAGACCAACTAAAGAAAATTGTACAAGAGCCACACATTTAGCAAGAGAAGTAAGAATATATAGTGGCATTAGGACTGAGCTTTATTACCTTGATGATGGGAGTAAGGAAGATGTATTTTGATAAAGTCCCATCAAAATATTGGACCGCTACGAATAAAAAGAATAAAATGGTTGTTTGTTTCAAAAACATTTCAAGTATTGTATTGAATAAAATTTGAGATTGTGTAAGGATATCCGGCCAATATTTTCGAAGTAAATCTTTCAACTTTATATACTATATATACTGGATGTTTATTTGAATACGACTTTAAAAATATATTGTTCCACACCTTACTAGTTCTTTTACACAAGATTAGTTAAGATTATAAAAATAAAAAAACATTCATTCAATCATTAAGAAATAAAATACTGTAAAATCGACTGATACTAGTAAATTACATTTTATGGCTTTAGGTTATATTGAAACAAAAAACTATCAAATGCAAATACAAGAATCTTGATGACTTTTGAAAATTGTCTAACGAGGAATGGGCAAAATATGACCGCAAAAGATATATAAAAAGTATATTCAACATATAAATACACGTGTCCAAAATTAAGGTACCAAACATTATATCTTTGATAAAATTAATAATAAAAACAAAAAATAATAAAAATTATTATATGATATGCAAATTACACCACACGGTTTAGATAGCCAATAAAAATAATTTAAAAATGATTTTAATAACAAACAGTCTAAGCTCAAATATTAAATTAGCACACAGGATAAAGAAAGTCCGAAAGGAATCACTTTTTTTTCGGAAATAAATTGTAAAAGATGATAAATCTCGGTACGAACAACAGTCCATAGGAAGATATAACTGCTATAATATCATATTATAATAGTCACGCCCTTTGCAGCATAAAAAGGTTGTGGTAAAAGCATTGGTATACAGAGAGAGCTATATGTACAGATAAAAATGGTTATAAAGAACACATCGGGAGAATTAAATGAGAACTACGAGGGTTGTCCGTTAAATAAGTTCCACAGAGGTTTTTAATACAGAAAAACAGGTTTATTTGCCCTGAACTATACATTTTCGAAATTATCAGACTTTTCTTCATTTTATACATATTCCCCGTTTCGTTCGACGCATTTTTGCATTCGGGACACCCACTTATGTAACCCAGAGTCAAAGAACTCTGCCGCCTGGCCGCATAGAAAGCCTAAAACCGCTTCTTCCAACTCGTAATCGTCCTGGAATTGGGTTCCACCCAGGTTTTTCTTCAACTCGGGGAAGAGAAGAAAGTCACTAGGAGCTACGTCCGGGCTGTAAGGTGGGTGTGACACCAATTCCCATCCAAATTCTTCAATGAGGGCGGTGGTTTGACGGGCAGTGTGCGGCCGAGCGTTGTCGTGGTGAAAACGCACCCCTTTGGTTAACATCCCTCTCCTCTTGTTCTGAATCGCGCGTCGAAGTGGTCTCACAATACCGGACGGAAATGATTGTTGTACCCCGACGCAAAAAGTCGCACAACAATAGGCCCTTTCGGTCCCAAAAGACGGTAGCCATCGTCCGAAACCGAAGGCCGTCCAGCACGCGGTTCATCGTGGACGTCTGTTCGGCCGTTTTTAAATTCTCTGACCCATCTGCGCACCATCCCGGAATTCATACACCCTTCTCCATACACTTGACAGAGTTCAGTATGAATGTCCTTCGCAGAATTCTTCTTTGCGGCCAAAAAAACGAATTACTGACCGTAATTCGCAGCTGGCGGGAGACACGAGGGGAAGCTCCGTCACTAACGGCTGCTCAGTCAATACTAAGCTTACCAGCGACGTGGCCTTGGTGGGAAATTGGAGTGGGGAGAACAAGCTACGAGCCCGTGCAGTCGGCTCGCGCCTAAAAGCGATCCTCATGACAGTGGTGCCCCGTGGAACTTATTTAACGGACAACCCTCGTAGAAAACGAATTCATGTCCAATAAAATAGAAAGATGGATAAAAGAAGGAGAAAAAACAATAAATAGTTCTGAAACAGATATACATTAGAGAACAAGAATGGGAACCTACCCTACCTTGAACCAAGAGGTGCAAAGATCAAAATAAATTTAAATAGAAAAGTATTTAACGTCTAACACACCCTGAGCGCAGACTTAGAAACAAGACATCAAATAAGAAAAGGATCAAGATCAAACGATAAAAATAGAATATAATATCACAAAGCAATAACGCGCTATCTATCTATATATAAATGAAAATATTTAAGACGTGAATGTTTCTTTTATACACAATATAAACTTCTACTGTCCTTACTGCGATGAAAGAATATATTGAGAGGGCTTGGCTCATGAATGGTGAATACTCCCAGCGGTTTCGCCAATTTAATTCTTAGGGCTCTAAGAAGCGGTCTGGTAGCTTAAATTGGCGAAACCGCTGGGAGGGTTCACCACTGATCAGCCAAGCTTTTCCAATATAATTTTTCCTCGCAGTAAGGACAGTAGAAATTTGTATTTTGTATACTTAGGGTAAACAAAACGCCGTTTATGAAAGATAGAATAAAATATCACAAACAGGGGTTGAAAGGTATTAGGAAATCTTAAAGACATAGGTTTATTGAACCCAAAACATAACGCTGACGACTGAGAAGGAGCAGATATAATATTTAAGCGAATCAAAAATAAATTTAAAGCACTAAAAAATGCACTTGGAAAGTTTTGCAATGAACTTCAACCCGTGCGCCCACGTGGGCACGAGTTCGAACTTGTTGAGCCCTGTTTATATTTGAAAGAGCACTCAAAAATTCATTTTCTAGATGTTAGTATTCTTTGATCTGCGGAGTGATAAAATGTTAAGAATGTCTACCTGGCGAAAAATTAAATACCGAGCCATTTTGTGATATAACTTTGAACACGGTTTGGGAATTGAAGAATGCTTGTAAGAAATGACTCCTGTACTGGGAAATAATACCCAAATCGTACTATCATATTCAAGTGGTATCGTGAGTTTCAGCGAGGGAAATATGGCAAAAGAGACGCGCCAAGGTCAGGGTGTCCAGCTTCGTCAGTTAATGAGGTAAACATCGCTGCTGTCAAGAAATTATTGGAGACTGATCAACATATAACTTATCGCCAGTTAGAGGAGAGTTTAGACATTCCTGTACCAGCAATTCAATCCATTCTGAACGGCCATTCAAAAGTGAGTAAAGTTTTTTATTCTATGGGTTCTTCATTCCTTAAACTGATGAGCAGATGACTCAACGTGTTATATGGTGCCGTGAGATGCTCATAACAGGTGATGAAACGTGGATTTAATATTTTGATGTGCTTACTAAAACCCCAAAACAAAGTATGGATCTTTGAAGGCGAAAGCACGCCTGTGTCTGTACGGAAATTCAGATCCATTAAGAAGAAAATGTTAGCCGTCTTCTTTACTGCCAGAGGAGTTGTGAGTCGTGCGGCACTAGAAAATAAAAAAAAAAAAAAGTCACTGCCAAGTGGTACACTGAGGAATGCCTTCTTAAAGTTGTTCAAGCTATCAAAGGTTACGTCCAAACTCAAGGACTGACACATGGCTTTTTCACCATGAAAATGCTCCAGCTCACCTCTCGAAGGTCTGCGCCGATTATTTGGCACGTACTGGACTAAAATTGTTGGAGCATCTTCCCTACAGTCCAGGCCTTGCACCGTGAGACTTTACCCTCTTCCCTCACACGAAGAACAGACTAAAAGTTAAACGTTTTATTTTCGATGAAGACCTTTTGAGGGCATGGGATGACGCCCAGCTCCCTGAGGAAACGTTATAGAGTTGGTTTGATGACTGATTTCGAAGGATGGAGAAGTATATTGATTGTGGTGGAAAATATTTTGAGAGATTGTAAATACAAGGTATGTCCCATAAGTTCCCGGATTGGGTCCATAAAAAAAGGTAAGATTTTTTTTTTTTTTTTTATTAAAACTTTTCAAAGTAATCCCCCCTTGCTTCAACGCACCAGCGCCATCGTTTCTCCCAATTGTTGAAACAGTTTTTATAAGCCTCTTTTGGAATGCTCTTCAATGCTAACGGCGATTTTTCTATTATGTCATCCCTGGTGTCAAAATGTCTTCCTTTTAGAACTGCTTTAAGTTTGGGGAACAGGAAAAAGTCATTTGGTGCGATGTCTGGGAAATAGGGTGGTTGAAGTAGGATTTGTGTCCCGTTTTTCGCCAAAAAGCTAGTCATCAAGTGCGCTGTGTGAGGGCGAGCATTGTCATGGTGTAGGATCCAGCCACCATTAGTCCATTTTTCTGGCCTTTTTTTCGAATCGCTTCCCTTAGACGGCGAAGAATGCCCAAATACATATCCTTGATAACTGTTTGGCCTGCAGGAAGATACTCGTGATGAAAAATGCCCTTCTTATCCAAAAAAGCGACCAGCAACACCTTGTTTCTGGATTTCAATAATCTGGATTTTTTGGGTCTAAGCTCACCCTGACATCTCCACTCGGCAGATTGATGCTTGGTTTCAGGATCATAGCCATAGACCCATGTCTCGTAGCCTGTGATTATATTGTCTTTCCATTCCGGATCCGTTCTTGTCATTTCCAACATGTCCTCACAGGTTGCAAGCCGACACAGTTTTTGCTCATTAGTGAGGAATCTTGGGATGAATTTTGCAGGAGTCTTTTTGATTTGGTAACGATCCTTCCAATCGTTGTTTTAGAGATGCCTGTGTCTTGCTCTAGCTCCAGCAAAGTGGTTCGAGAATTTTCTTTTATCAAATCGGTGATTTTTTGCACATTTTCATCAGTCCTTTGAAATTTTTGGGCGTCCTTGACGAAGATCATCTTCAATGGAAATTCTGCCAGCTTTAAATCTAGAATGCCATTCAAAAACAATTGTTCTCTTTGGGGAATACTTTATTAAGCATTTAAAAAGTTTCGGTTGCTGATATTTGAAGTTTCACACAAAATTATATGCAAATCCTCTGCTTCAATTTTCGTTCCATCGTAAAATCGCCGCAGCGCTATGTGTAACCTTTAAATAAATTAGAATAACTTTGGGGCGCGTGCACCTACCGCCTCGATATTGGGACCACCGTGTAGCCAGATATTTTTTCTATAATAAACAGTCAAATTCATTTACATTTTTCATTTATTTATTTTTTTATGGACCCAGTCCGGGAACTTATGGGACATACCTTGTAGTATAGTCATATTGCAAAACTTTCCTAGTGCCCTATGAATTTCTGGAAAAAATGGGAGTCTGAGAAAACTAGCAGGATTTTTATCAATAAGAAAAGTGATGTATCAAAAGAATATAAATACCTAATAGAGAAAATAAGAGATGAAAGTTAACTTTGAAAAGGGAATTTTTTAACAATTCTTCAAAACGGAATTTCAAATAATTCAATATAATTTTTTAACTTTCGTGTGAATATTTTTCGCTTTATTTGTAGATTTTAACTCTTGTTTATAATTCAATTTTTTTAAATATCGACGCGCAGCACGCTCTACATGCTCCTCAGTAACTTCAGAAAGCGACAAGACAATAATAGGATTCTTGACAAGGTTGGGTCACCGAAACGTTATAAATAAAGGGGGGGGGAAAGGTTTTGAAGTGCATAATGAATCTATATAAATTCAACCTACCATAATAACCTTTCACCGATTGAATTGTCGATATGAACATCATATATCTAGGCGCACGATTACTTGCCAATGTGATAGATAATTCGAGGGACATAATATTGATCCAGAATAGGTTTTTAACTGGAAATAGCTAAGAACGTATAAAAATGACAGATGAACTATGTGACCAAATGTTAAACGTCGTAAGAGCACCATGATTTATGTTTTCAATATAGATTGAAATATGTATTTGACGTATACGCCACGACGGTGGTCTTCAGAGATCAATGCGGAAATATTTTCTTGTTCTTTTTTAGAGGTAGTCTTTCATTGGAGGTTGGGTAATGTGAAGTCGCTTTTGATTCTACAAGCTGGTGTATTAGGCAGGTCGTCATTGGGAGTAGGGGAGTAGCTTTCTTAGATCAAGAATTAGAGCCTTATAGTTTCCTTTGTGTCAAATTATTTTATTACGACATAAGAAAAAAATAACAACAAAAAAAAACGATAGATTTCAGAGACTATCCTTAATTCACATATCAAATGGACTATGGCAATAGACTATGAAATGGCATTCCATTCAGCCTCCTAACAGAGTTAATAAGAAGTCTAAGAATAAGAAATTTCGCAGAGCTCGAAGTGTTTGAAAACAAATGGTCGATTGTTTTTTCAGAAAAAAATGGTTTCATTATAAAATCGAAAGACGGTTAATAGTGACTGGTATACAACAAAATGCCTTCCAGCAGTATCTACAAGACCGCACACCTCAGCCCAATTAGTCACTGATCCCCCATATTCATCAGACCTAGCACCATGTGACTTTTTTCCAAAGGTTAATTTAGTGTTGAAAGGGATGAAATTTGGCACTGATGATGAAGCACTGCAAGCCTTTATCAATGCCGTAAATTCCATCCCCAAAGATAACTGGTGTAAATGCTTCGATAATTGGTTTTCACGGGTGAAATCTTGCATAGGTGCTAAGGGTGAATACTTTGAGAAACTTATAAAATTTGAAATTTGCAGCTTTAATAAAAATAAATGATTGCAAAAACCTTTGGAGTGACCCTTGTAATAAAAAAATAATAATAAAGGTCAGGTGCTGGTATTAAAATCAAAAAAGGAATATCCTGACCACGAGCACATGTGCTTCTTAAATGGCAGAGCGCCATCTAGTGGAACAGAAATCAAGTACATACAGTAGCACAGCCTGCAATACGCTGACAAGGGCCAACAGCCCGAAACGTGTTCGTAGTTGGCTTTTCTTGATTTATCAATAAAATGGGTTGGCCAAATATCAGGGAAGATGCTAAATCAAAGTTGATTTCTGTTCCACTTGATGGCGCTCTGTCATCTAAAAAGCTCATGTTTTCGTTGTAAGGTTAGGCCTTTTTTGATTTTAATATTTTTCTATATTTTCTGGTTCCGCGGGCTCTAATTGTGAGTTTTGATGTAGCGAGTGTAGCGCTATCTTTCCCTCCTACAGTACGACTTCACAAGATCCCGATATAGTTAGGCAAAGCAAGATTTCACTATATACCAGTCATTCAACCGTAGAAATACGCTCATAAACGAGGAAACAAGCTAATATCCTTAAATAAATTACAAGCTATTCATCTTATTTTAATGGGACAGCGATTTAAGAAATAATGGGATTGGGCTATGTAAATGAATTATCTCGCAAATAGAAAGTTAATAACTCGGCAGGATAAATTGGAGGTAGTAGAATTTACACAGTGAATAGCCTCAGGGATCTGTCC
>CP092864.1:170784106-170817598 GCA_030710605.1 Cordylochernes scorpioides
AATGTCATTTTTCCTAAAGAACTGAAGCCAGAATGTCTTTGATTGTGGCATTTGTTTGTTGTTGAGTCAACATCTTCCCTACGAGGTCGACTAATTGTCGTTTCCCTAGTAAGTTTAACCGTCTTTGGAATAATTTGGAAACAATTATCCGTTACAAAGACGCTAAATAATTACCCTGGCAACTAGGGAAACGAAAATTAGTCGACATCGCAGGGCATATGTGGGCTCAACAACAGAGAAATGTCACAATCAAAGCCATTCTGGCCTCAACTCTTCTAGGAAATGCCGATGGCCTTTTATTGTATGGGGGTGTTCAAGGAACATTTTGATGCATGGTCTTCGACTTCGGTGAAAACACCCCAACAACTAGTTTCTTTAATCAACTAGGATCAAACGCCCGCAGTTTAAAACAATTCAGCAACCAGGGAATAGGCGCCGATACATGACCGAGTGCTCCTCGAGCTAGTGACAACATCTTCCAGTATCCTGGGTATGTAGCTGACATTATAGACGATTATTGAAATCAAATATATTTTAAATATTTGATTTTTCATAGATTCAGGACAAAGTCTTCTCTGTTAAACGGCATCTCTTTTAAATGGTAGAGGCCAACGGAATTCTCGCAAGATTGCTGAGCTTGCGGAGCGATCAACATCGTTTGAGTAGTTTTTTCGCTTTTTATACAGATATTTTCTCAAAGTCGTCCGAAGATTTTGCGAGGACAAAATTGACTCAGAATAGGATAGACACGAAATATTCTGCACCCATTAAACAGGTGCCAAAACAGATTTCCTTTATTCGAAGACGAGAGGTGAACACTCTGGTGAAAGATATGTTGGATCAAGAAGTTATAGAGCCATTTCCAAGTCCCTGGACATCGCCAGTAGTTCTTTTTGACTATCTAAAGATAAACGACGTCCCAGAATAGACTTTACTTATGACATACTCTCTAGATCTAAATGGCTCATTAATTTATATCTTAAAAGTGGATATTGGCAAGTAAAGAGGCACCCCAACGACAAACAAGACTGCTTTCACTACTGAAAATGGTTTGTGGCAATTCATGGTGATACTCTTTGGCCTTTGCAATGCCCCAGATACCTTCGAGCGCCTAATGGAAGCTGCCATTCAATGTTTTCCCTGGGATGACTTGGATGAAATAATTTGTCACCTTGACAATCTAGACAAGTATTCCAGCGTTTGAGAGAAGCCAATATTAAGTTCAGCGCTGAAAACGGAAGATCTTTCGTAAAGAAGTCACTTACTCAAGTCACATTATCTCTCCTGATGGTATTTTAACTGTCCCAGAGAAGACACAAGCTGTCCGAGAATGGCCGGTCCTAAAATACCTGAAGCAGCTCACAAGATTTTAGGCCTTTGCACCTACTACCGTTGTTTTATCCTTGGGTCTTCACCGTCTTACTGAAGCTGAACTATGATCGGATAATAGAGTGTCAAAGGACATTGGAAAACCTTATTCTGATCCTTTGTTGGAATTATCTCAACCAGGCAAGGAAGTTATCCTTGAAACACATAGTAGTGGAAATTGTATTGTAAGTGATTTATCACAAATTCAGTAAGGCGCCGAAAGAGTTATCACATATTTTATTCAGACACTCTCGAAGTCAGAACGAAACTACTGTGTGATACACAAGGTATTTCTTGATTGGTAACAACAATCAATTACTTCCTTCACTGTCTGTTTAACTAGTTTCTGCTTCGCATCAATCATTACTCCTTACAATGGCTCTTCAGCTTCAAGAATCCCAAAGGTCAGCTTGCAATATAACTACTAACGAAACTCTAAAATCAAACTTATGTAAATTATATAAATTAATTGAAGAAATACTATCCCAGGGATACTAAATAGTACTCGCTGGTGATTTTAACTCTCGAACAGGAACTGGGGGAGAATTTCACAATGTTTTTAGGCTGCCTTCGTTCCTCTCCCCTAAACGTAATTCTAAGGATAAGGTGACTTCGCCACACTCGAGTCAATTTCTTGAGTTTCTTGACAGCAACCTGATGTCTATTGTAAATGGTAGAACATTATCTGACGAAATTATAAAAAAAAAACTACTACCAAATAATACATGAAAAACTAAAAAATGTTCGCGATTCCCAAAATTTCCGGAACACAATAACTACCTTCAAAAAAGAAGCTGTATACAGGGGAATATACCGATGCTGACCTGGAAACAATATTATACGCAGCTTCTTGCTTCTGAGACAGTATTTGAAGTTGTTCCTTCTCTGAGTACTATATCCCCACCTGATAATGAACTAACCAAAGAAATAACCATCCTCGAGAATACTAAAGAAATTTTTCGCTTGAAATGTGGTAAGGCCAGTGGAGTCGACGATGTTCCGAACGATACAATAAAAGTACAACCTCAGAATTATTTGGTCATTCTGAAAGATCTATACAATAAAATCTTAAGCACGGCTTCACTCCCTTCAATATGGTCAAAATCCATTATTCACCCTAACTTTAAAAACGGTGATACAGAAAATCCCGCGAATTACCGGGGAATATCTCTGTTATGTAAATTGGCAAAACTATTCACATCAATACTGAAAACCCGTATATAATTGGATTGAAAATAGAAAAATCATCCCAGAGAATCAAGCCGGTTTCAGGGCTAATCATTCCTGTCAAGATCACATCTTCACTTTAATATCACTGATTCAACTTACACTGAGGGAAAAAAAAAAGATGAAAGTTTTATGCTTTTTTCGTGGAAATCAAAAAGGCGTTTGACTCGGTTCCCCACTCTTTACTATGGAATAAACTGACTGATATGGGCCTAAATTATAGTTTTGTGAATTTAATCAAAAATTACTATGAGAATATGACAGCAGCGGTCCGCTGGAATAATTCCTACAAGGAATTCATAAAGATCAGGTGTTCTGCAAGGAGAACCACTTTCCCCATATTTATTCCTGCTTTTCATAAATGATCTAAGCAAAATATTTGACGACTCGAATTTGCCAGGAATATATTTACCTAACTTTGGAAACATACATGTTAGGTTTTTTTATTATCATTATTATAGTAATCTATATGTTAGGTTTTATTTTTTTATTATTATTATTGTATTTTATTAATTAATTATAATTCATATTCATAGAATTTTATTGTTACTTATCATCATTCTTTTTTTTCTTCTTCTTCTGTTTTCTTTTGTGTTATAAATACAACTAAATCGCATTAAATCGTAGTGTAATTCTCTTTTGTTGTGTGAAATAAATCGAATTGAATCGAATTGAGTCAGCTCGTTCTTTCTAGAAGAAAGTTCAAAGAAAACGTGCTAACATTTTTTGGTGCCGAAACCCGGGAAAGAAGTAGAAGAAATAGAAAGTTCTTAGAAGCCATAGAAATAAAGAAAGGTAAGGTTTTGAATACTAATCTTTAAAATATGGAAACAGAAATCTTAATTTTTGAATCTCTGATTAAAAGTTTAGAATTGATAAAAGCAAATGTAGAATATAATTTAGAAGGCAATGATAAATACGCACTTATGCAAAATAAAGAAGACTTGTTAAATTTAAAAGCTAGCTTTGATAATCAATATGCGAAATTAGTAAAATATAAAGGCATTAATGCTGAAGAAATATTTAAGTATCCTTTGAGGCAAAGTCTAAAATCATTTTTTTTTTATAAAAATAAATAGATCGCTGGGAAATTTAAATAAAAATACATTTTCTGGTGAAACCAATTTAGAACTTCCTAAATTTCAATTGCCCACCTTTAGTGGTGATATTTCAGATTGGCTGAGTTTTAAGGATATTTTTATTAGATCTTTTGATCAAAATCCAACACTGGGAAATTTTCAAAAACTTCAATATTTAAATTCTGCACTAAAGGAAATGCCGCTAGACTTATTAGGGCGTTCAATATTTCTGATGAAAATTATCCTATTGCCTGGCAAACTTTGGTCAATAGATTCGACAAAAAAAGTGAAATGGCTTTTAAACAAATTCAAAATTTGTATGATCTAAAAAATGTTAAAACAAGAATAGACTAAAGATTTACTTGATCTCCTGGACACTTGTAACGAAAGCATTCAGAATCTCTCTATCCTCGGTGTGGAACGTAATAATTTATCAGATATGATTTTAATTCATATAATTTGATCAAAATTTGATCGTTCAATAAGAAAGGAATGGGAGATTAGTTTGCATGAGAAACAATATCCATCGTATGAAAAGATGATTTCTTTCCTGGAAAAAATTGCTGGAAGTCTCGGGAGTTTTCAGAATAAAGAAAATTCAAAACAATTCTACAAAATGAATAAATCCACTCATTCTCATTCAGCAACATTTGCCTCTGGCTCTAGTATAGATAGAAGAGTCAAGTCATGCGTCTTATGTAAAGGTGAACATTTTTTGTTAAAATGTCCTAAGTTTAATGGTATGATGTTACCTGAAAGATGGACATTTGTAAAAGATAATCGTCTATGTTACAACTGTCTAAGATCTAACCATAGAGTATCGTCATGCGTCTTCACGCAAAATTGCAAATCATGTAATAAGAGACATCATACTCTTTTGCATCAGTTCAAACCGGAAATGTTAAGTTCTGTTGCGAACATATCTCCATTGACCCATGCCAGTGTCTCATGTTTTGCAGACAACAAAAGTCATGATCGAATATTACTCTCTACGGCTTTAATAAAGGTCAAATCGGAAAATGGGGTTCTACAAACATGTAGAGCCCTCATAGATACATGCTCTCAAAGGTGTCTTATAACAAATAGCTGTCGAAAGAAATTAAATCTTCCTCTTGCTGAATGTAAAACTACAGTTTTCGGTTTGGGAAATAAACTTGTAGAACAATCAATGGGTGAGGTCTCTCTCCAATTTAGCCCACATTTCTCAAACCTAATATTCAACGTCAATCCTATAGTGATTGATAAGATCACATCAGATTAGCCCAATTTCTTTATAGAAAAGGATAATTGGCCTTATTTGAAAAATCTTCTGTTGGCTGACCCCAATTTTGACAAATCTAGCCAGATTGATTTAGTGATAGGAGCAGAGCTTGCTCCAAGCTTATTTAACGGGAAGGTTAAATTGCAAAATTATCTGGACCCACTGCGTGCGGATCCAAATTGGGATGGTTACTTACAGGTAAAATATTAATGTCAGGTGAAAATTCCAATTAAGATATAACTATGTTCGCGTCGGAGGAACAAGATGAATTTCTCAAAATATTCTGGGAGCTGGAGTCAGTACCCTCTGCCAAATCTTTAACCAGAGAAGAAATTTCGTGTGAAGAAATATATATTAATAACCTCAAAATTCTGGAAGATGGAAAGTACTCTGTTGGACTGCCATTTAGAACATTGCCAACTCTTGGCGAATCTAGGATCAATGCTCTGAAACGATTTCTTTCACTTGAAAGAAAATTACAAAAATCTCCAAGTATCCTAAAACAATATTGTGATTTCATGGACGAATATCTTTTAATCAATCATATGGAGCTTATTCTCAGTGATGAGCTGGATACACCTTCAGGACAATGTTATTATATACCTCATCATTGTGTTTTAAGGAGCAAAGCACTACCACTAAATTGAGAGTTGTTTTTGATGCATCTTGCAAAACTAGCAATGGCAAATCTCTAAATGACTTTCTTCATGTAGGACCAAAACTACAACAGGATATCTTCAACATTCTGATAAGATTTCGAACACGCCCCAATAGCTTTTTCAGGAGATATAGAGAAAATGTATCGCCAAGTAAGAATCGATTCTAGGGATTGTGATTTCCAGATAATTTTATGGAGAAAAAACCCATCAGAACCTTAATTGGATTATAGACTACTGACTGTGACATATGGATTGTCTTGTGCGCCATATCTCGCCATGCGTAACCTACATCAACTTGCAAGGGACAAGGTGTCAACTTTTCCAGTGGCCTCAAAAATAGTACAAACCGAATTTTATGTTGATGACTCGCTTTCTGGTGCAGACACAATTGAAGAAGCTACATGTCATATTTGTGAAGTCAATAATCTTCCTTCTTCAGCCGGATTTTCTCTTAGGAAATGGAGATCAAACGTCCCAGAGGTCCTTTCTGGATTATCAGAACAGGTTGAAGATAGGCATTATCTTTGGGATTTTGAAAGTATTTATGTGTCAAAATACTTGGTATATGTTGGAATCGTTCCTTGGACATTTTTCAGATTCTTGTTAATGACATTCCAGAACAAACGAATTCTAAAAGACATTTGTTGTCCCACATCTCCAGAATCTTTGATCCTATAGGCTGCCTGTCACCAGTTATTATTCGTCTTAAAATTTTGCTTCAATCACTTTGGAAACAAAAGTTGAATTGGGATGATCCCTTGCCTGATACTTTATGCTCTCAATGGAAGAAAATCGAAAAAGAATTATCCGTATTAAATAAAATTCAAATTCCTAGATACTTCTCGTGCAGGGGATCTTTACTTTCTGTTGAACTTCATAGTTTTTGTGACTCTTCAGAAGTTGTATATGCGGCAGTATTTTATATAAGATCTCTTTTCAAATCGGGCCAAGTGGAAGTTTCTTTGATTGCTTCCAAGACGAGGGTAGCTCCTCTGAAAATGATTTCCATACCACGGCTGGAGTTGTGCGCTGCTCTTCTTCTCGCAACTTTATATGATACTATTCGCAATTCTTTATGCTTACAAATTGATAGAGTATTTTTATGGACTGATCCCAAAATTGTTCTCAACTGGATTAAATCTGAATCTAGACATTTGAAACCATTTGTCGGAAATAGGATTGCTGAAGTTCAAAGATAGACTTTACATTCTTCCTGGCATTATGTCATTTCGAAAGATAATCCTGCAGACTGCGCTTCCAGAGGTATAACTCCTTCAGAGCTGGTGGATCACTCTCTTTGGTGGCGAGGACCAACTTGGCTCTCGGATGTGAACTTGGAAGATCCAATTTAAACTCAATATGATTTTCCGAAAGAAATTTCAGGTGAAAGACGAAAAACTTTCTCTGTTTTTCATTCCACTAATCTTCTTTTCCCAGACCTCATTTTCAAATACTCAAATATCAACGAACTTGTTAAAATTACAGCATGGATTTGTAGATTTGTATTCAATGTCCAATGTCCTTTCAATGAAAGAAAAAAGGACATATATCTTCAAGCGAATTAACAAGTTCAATTCACAATATCATTCGTTTCATTCGAAGTTCTGAATTTCAATCAGTTAGTAATGTATTTACGAACGGAGAAATATGTTCAGGGTAGCCTAGTGGACATGGCATCTGCCCGGTAAGCGGAACACAGTGGGTTCGATTCCCATCCCTGGACACTTTTATTTTTCCGTTTGTCATTACTCTTCACAATTCATCCTATCATACTTCATCCTTAAAGTTAGAAATAATCGCTATTTCTCTTTAAAATAATTTTCGATTTTTGTTTAAAAGAAACATTCGCGGTATAATTGCAATTTTCGTTTAATAAAAATATAGTAAATTTACATATTTGATAACAAAAAAAAGTCTAACTAACTCGACTAAGCAAAAAAAACAACATTTATATCTACATCAGCGCCGTCTGGACTTCTCGGCGTCACAGAGTTCATCTATGAAATAATAATAAAGTATTAATATAAAATATAATTTATGTAGAAAACAATATGGTAAAATTATTTACAACATATATATCTATATGTATAAAAGTTAATGTCTGTCTGTTTCGCGATAAACTCAAAACTACTGAACCAATTGGTACCAAATTTTGCATGTCGCTTTTTATAAACCTGAAGAAATGTTTCGGCTACATTTTGATTAGTATTTTTGGCTATTTCTTTTTTTCATTTGAAGAACTTTTTCTACGCGGAGTAAATACGAGGCGAAGTAACAACACGAGGCCAATTAAGCGACCAATGAGCGTTCTGCATTTCTTTTCAAGTTGCTTGGTACTTTTTTTCAAATATCTTTTTATACGAGTGTCACTTTTTTACAAAAGTATTGAGAGAGAAATTTATATTACTAAGTTACGGTAAGTGCACACAATGCAATTAAAAAAAATCTTTACAAAATTAGCGTTACTGTATGTAAACAATGGCTTTCGTATTTTTTATTAATTTTTGTTCTGGCCTGTGTTTTTTTTTATATAATAATAAATAAAAGTTACAGTCAATATGATAATTCTTAAAATTAAACAAACAATAGTCAATATGCAAAAATAACAAACTAACTTAATAAAATATTCTAATATCAAGCAATATGCAAAATCTCTCCTAATATTTAAATATACATATTATTTGCATCTTAACGGCGTTTATTCGTTTTTATGTACTCCTGCAGGAAGGCAGAAATACTCGAAAGTTTGATATTGTTTTAATAAAGTGTAAAGAATCTCCAGAACTATTTTTTGCGCGGCAGTAAATACGAGGCGAAGTGACAACACCAGGCGAATTAACCGACCAATGAGCGTTCTGCATATTTTCCAAATCGCTTGCCCAACTTTTTTTTCTTTTGAAATATCTTTTTATAAGAGTGTTACTTTTTTTACGAAAGTATTTAGTATTAAGTATTGAGATAGAAATTCGTATTACTAAGTTACGGTAAGTGCACACAAAAATGCAATTTAAAAAACTTTACAAACCTATCGTTACTATGTACACAATGGATTTCGTATTTTTATTAATTTTTGTTCTAGCCTTTATTTTTTAAAAATATTTTTACAAAAAAAAATCATATGTAGTGAAAATTTAATATGAATTACTGTCTCACTTAACAGCCAAAACATGTGTTTGTCTATAATCCATATACCCTTTCGGTTTTTATCAGCCTAAAATATTAACATGGCTATTTTGGCATTAGTTTTTTTTTTTAGTATTATTATTTTTTGCTGACATGTTGATAGGGCACTACATTTTACAAAGTTACGGTTAGTAAACAATGCAGATTTGACAATATTTACAAACTTTTATTACTGTATGTAAACAATGGGCTTATGTTTTGTCATTGTTGTAATGGCCTTTGTTTTGTTATTCTTTTAAAAAATCATATGTTTCATTGATAGTTTAAAATTTAGTCTGTTGTTGTCATATATTTGCCTAAGTTCCATGTGCCCTTTTATTTTTTACTTAACATTTATTGACATTTATTAACATGACTGTATTTTGGCTTGCATTCTATAAGCCTATTTTTTTCTTACTGAGAGAGATGGGGAATTATATTAGAGAGCCTGTCTCCTCACCTTTCCAATTATTTTACTGTTTTATTCGCTTGCCATTTCTGTATATTTTGTTTGTGGTAGTTCTATTATGCTGCTTTCTTTTTGTCTACGGAGATTTTATACTAGAGAAAAAAAAATAGATGAGCATTCTAAAGATTGACCTGTTTGACATGTTTTGCCTTATTTTTTTCTGCTGAAATGTTGAGAGAAAAATTTGTTTTAATTACCAAGTTATGGTTAGTAAACAATGTAATTTTGATATTTACAAACTTAATGATGCTATGTGTGGACAATGGGTTCTTATGTTTAGTTATTGTTGTGATGGCCTTTGTTTTGTTACTTTTCTTTGAATATGAGATAATACTATTATTAGAAAGGCAGACCTTATTGATAAGATGGGTAGTATGCTTTTTTCCCTATAGTTGAGTGCGCCCCATCTCCCTATCTATATATATTTCCAACATACTTCTGCCTTTTCTACTAGATAATCAGTTTTGTTCTGTAACTTATTCTGATACTTTGGATTTGTTTTGGGTCTGCACTGTTTTCCTTAAAAGCTTTTTTTTTTATATATAAAATATTTTTGGTACTGATTGTGCTATTTCTGTTTTTTAGGACATATTTTCAAATTTAATCATCCCATTTGATATGCCTCACAAAAGATCTGCAATTGGAGTAAGAACTCCTGCTGCTCGCCGCATGGCTGCCCGAGCTGCTAGAGGCCAAAGTAGCCGCACATTGGAGAATCCCTAACAGTCTCAAGCCCGCCTCCAAAGTGACCAGCTGCGCCACAGAGTTCAACGCGCATCAGAGACTCCCCAGCAGTCCCAAACACGACAGGAGGCTGACACGGTTGCGGCACTTCAGGCAACGAGCTAGCACTTGGGCTGATATGCTCAATGCTGCTTTCCATTACAATCCGGCCCTGAATTATGAACAATTTACTTTTCTTCAGATTGGCCATATGGATAAACAATGTCTACATTGTACTGCCTTTAAGTACAATGGTGAGCGGCCTGGAATGTGCTGTTCTGCAGGGAAGGTCAGAATTCCTGATTTACCTGAACTCTCAGAACTCTGCTCGATGGGTCTTCTCCTCACTCGGCGGAGTTCATGCAACGTGTCCGTCACTATAACAATGCCTTCCAAATGACATCTTTTGGGTGTGGTAGTCGTGTTGTGTTGCCAGGTTGCATGCCAACGTTTAAAGTCCAAGGCCAGGTCTATCATAGAATTGGCTCTGTTTTGCCACCACTCAACTCTGATAGCCGCCAACTATCAGCCAGATTTCCATCAGTTTTCTTCATCGGAGATAGTAGTGCAGAGGTTGCCACCCGCCATAGAAACTTTCCCATCACTAAGCCCCACATTGTTAGCATTTTGCAAGATATGTTGCATCGACATAATCCTTATGTCCATTTGTTCAAAGCTTTCATTGAAAAAATGCCTTCTCCTGATTACAAGTTGGTCATTAAGGCTGACAAAGCACCGCCTGGACACCATCCTCGCACATTCAATACTTAACCATTAATGTGGTTGCCATTGTTATTGTGCAGGAAAACTGTGACAGACGTGACATTGTTCTTTCCAAAAGAGGCAGTGGTGTGCAGAGGATTAACGAGTTTCACAGGTCTTATGACGCCCTGCAATACCCATTGGTTTTTTGGAATGGTCAAGATGGTTATCATTTCCATATCCCTCAGCTGATTGATGGGGTTCCTTCGGCGCACAAAACGGTTTCTTGCATGGATTTTTATGCTTCACTGCTAATGATTCGTAGCCGTAATCCTGGCCATACCAAATTGGTTACTGACTTTTGGAGATTTTACCCATCAAATTCTGGTCGACATTAATGCCAAGGTGGAATCTGAAAGGCTGCATTAACCTCTCAGCGCATCAAGCTCAACTTCGTGCAACCGAACTATATTTAAAACACCTAAATGGATTGAAAAATAAATAAATAAAATACCTAAATACTAATATATTGCATTTTTTGACACCACACATACTTTTTGCCTGTGATAATGTATTACTTCGGTGTTGCTATTCTATGGCTCTAATACTATTTATTAGTAATGTTCTTTCAGTATGAAGGAAATTGCACTCAGGGGAATTCCCGGGCGAAGCCGGGTCATTCGTCTAGTATATATATATATGGTAATTTAAACCAACAACCCCATATTGTATATAATATAACAAAATTTTCATGTTGTATAATAAAGACTTCGGTAAATAATTATACGCATGATTGACATGTGTCATTGTATCACCATATGTAATGTACTTTGTACAAACTGAGGATAAATAAATAAAACTCTGTAATAGATTAAGAGTTGAGCTAAAGCAAGAGATTGAGATAGGAGTCCAACGAGGCCTAGAAGATGTCAGGGCGTTGCCACAGTGTACAATATCGCTTCCTATCCACGCCCTTGTTGCATCCTCTGAAATCCAATACTTCCTGGCAAAGATATATAAGCCTCCAATAGGGCCAGAAATAAACAGTCACTTCATAGTCACTTCACCATTAGCGGGAGCCCTTGTCGGTTGTGTACAAGGTCCACCTCATCGACCATGTAGCCCAGTAAGAACTCTTCTATCTCTATCTTTTGTTCCTAGCTCGACTTTTATCTGTTCACGGAACTTTCCTAGTACAACTGTGTCTATTCATTTTTTTGTAATGGACATTCCCAAGCTTTCCACTTTGCCTCGACCACGACTGACTGTACTCTGGGAGAACTGTTAAAGTTCTTCCAAGGTGCAGAGAGGTACTGGAAAACTATCCACGCCCTGACTGTCCCTCTCGGTTACCACACCACAGAGAGAGACCCTCGGTTATCACACATATATATATATATAAATATATGTGGAAAAGTTTGGGGGAGGAAATCAAGCTATAAAATAATGTTTGAATTTCCTGGCAAAATAGACGCTAAAACTAAGCTACTGTGTATTGACCGTCTCTTCAAACTAGCGGACAGTTTTGGCCAACTCAGGAAAGGAGAGGCGACCTTTCTTTTTATAGATCAACTAGCCGAATGACCCGGGCAACTCCCGGGGTTTACCCGATTAAATGTTTTTATTCAAATACTATTCGTTACAATTATAAATTGGCGCCGTAGATGTCACTCTTGTGAAACGTCCCGCCCCAAACCATCGGCCGGGAATCGAACCCGGGGCGCCCGCGTGGCAGGCGAGCATTCTACCACTGAACCAAAAGCAAACGGTGACAGAAGTGTCTCGCGCATTGGCGGCACCAAATGATGGGGGGGGGGGGGGGCAAAGGTGGCGTGATGACCAATAGGAGGGCGCCGGCAAACCGTGACAGAGGCCATGACGCTCGTAACTGTATATAGAATATTCTACCGGCAAAGTTGCTTCAGGGAGAATGCGGATCCTTTCTCAAAACTTTTGCGTGGTATGTTTGTACATAACCATAGCCAGTTTTGATGGTTTTCGGAGGTACTTATGTTAGAATCTTGTTAGAATGGAGAATATACTGTCTGGTGTGTAAGTATAAATCTTCTAAGATTGCTGGTTGATATATAGAGAGAGAGTAATCCATAATGCATAGGTCTGTTCGTGAACTGTGTCAGAGCTGAGTTCTTTTATTGCTGGCAACGCTTTACAGAAGGATTTTTAAAGACGGAGATACAAGTCAGAATGTGCATCAGGCTTAGCTGTTTGATCTGCTAGTTCATTTCCCGGAATTCCGCTGTGACCTCTGACACAACAGTTGTAGATTGGGTCTAGGTTACAGGTGATCTATCCAAAGAGGTGGGTTCTTGGGGGTCGAGGACGGCTTATTGAAAGAAAGAGTCAGTTGCAGTCTGAGGCAACTCGGGGGTTTTCATGTGGAAAAATCTGAATAGCTTTATTCGGGTAAAGAATGGCCATTAGTTATGCTCTGAAAGTTTAAACATTCTTGATATCATAGTGCTATCAATTTGGGATATCATCCTTTCATTACGGCACAGAAACGACTACAAGAAATTTCTTATTTTGAAATGAAATATACAAATTCTATATTCTACACCTGACCATCACGACCACCTAGAAGTCTGAAAATATTAAATTTGCCTTGTTAGCTGGATTGAGCGAGTGTAAATATTTTCAAACTCCGATGTGGTCTGGAATTATATTAAAAATTGATCACAAAAATTTAATGTAAACATGGAAATCAGTTTATTCCCGACCCTCCACCTTGACCACATTTTTTTATGGAATGCTAGCCGCTTATTACGCCACAGAAACAGCTTTTCCTCTTCGTTTGAAAGTAAATATGCAAATTATATTCTCTAGTCCTTTCTCTACCAAAACAGCCACCTGAAAAAGAACTGCATTGTGTTAGCAGGAATGAAATCTATATATATATATTGTCGCGTGTTTACCCTCTGGTTCTTTGCGACAACGCGCTTCTTCCGTTCGTGGTTCACCTACTCGGGCTCCGGTTGCTCTTCCTTGTGGCCTTTCCCGCACGCCACCCAAAGACTTCCTGAGTTCCACCTCTCCTGTGGAAACTCCCTTCCTCTGGCAGTATCTCTCGGCCTTACCACTGGTGGGGGGACACGAGAGACTTACCAGAAGAGTAGTAGCAGCTGCAGTAGCCCGGTGACGAAGACAGTGGCGATAATAACGACAGGGGGCGACACGGAGACCAGAAGCACTTGTTCTTTATTGTAATCTATTACTAACATTAAATCTAAATAAAACAACAGACAATGGGTATTTACATGACCCTACATCCTGGGGCCAACACAAAAGCGTATTTACATCCAAACTCCCCAGGAAACGGGACCACAGCAGTCGGCGACTCCCTCATCAGCCAGCAAGGGAATCCGGCGAAAGCGCCATCTATTGGCGGAGGTTTTAACCGTTTAGAGGCCTTTTACACGTAACAATATATAAAAATGAATGTATGTGTGTGTGTGTTTGTGTGACAATTTGACAATTAAAAATTATTTATTGTCTTCTAGACAATTTTACATCATTTTAGCAACGAGAGAGAGAAAGAGAAGAAAATAAATATATTACATGAAGAATTAAATATATACATATATGATACAAATTTACAAGGGGGATAAAGGAAGGAAACCTCGGCGCTGGAGGGTCCTGGACCAGGCGATGAGCGGGTCCTCCACCGCTTCTCCGAGCCCAACCTGGACAAAGTAGCGATAGATTCGCAACTTTGCCGACGCCAGGATGGAAAGGGCGTCGTCCTCAAGGCCGGACCCGCCGAAGATCCAAGCCTGCAGGTCAGGGGGGCCGCCCTATGATGTTGAAGGCCTCTCTAATGAGGGGCCTGATGGAGGGACAGCACCAGTAACGGTGGCTGAGGGAGCGGTCGATGGACCCAAAGGCAGGACAGGAGGGGCCGACCGAGGCAGGATGGGCCGGATGGGGCAAGGCGTGGAGGGCCAACTTGAGGCCCAGTCGATCCTGGATGGTGGATTGAAGGTGGGCGTCAATCTCGCCAGGAATCTGGAGATGGGCGTGGCGGCGAGGCGCGGGCGATCCAGGGCCCGTCGGGCCGAGCGGGTCGTGAGGCCGTTGAGAAACGGCGTTGCCGTCCCTCGGAGCACCACGGCCGCAGCTAGGGAACTGGAAGAAGGCGTGGACTCCGCCCCGAAGCCCACGGCGTTCTCGGAGGTCAGCCTCCGACAGAAGGCGCCCAGGGTCGCGGCGTCAGCCAGGGCGGAGCGTGTAGGGCGGGCGATGTGACGGTCCTCGGCTAGAAAGTCCCGGACTCGGACTCCGAGCCAGCGCGCTGGGGCCAGGAGGTCGGGAGGGCGAAGGAACCGGCAGCCGCCGATGATTGGGAGGTCCAGCAGCTGAGATGTGGGGACCGCATGGTGATTGAGGCTCAGGATCTTGGAGGCCTCCTCCCACAGCTTCAGCAACCGGAGACGGCGGGGCTGGAGACGCGTGCCGTCTGGTGGAGGGCGGATCCAGGCCTCGCTGCTGCTGGCGACAAGCCAGTCGAAGCCGTTCCTGCCTCCGCGGAGCGCGACCTGCAAACCCTTGAGGCAGGCGAGCTGTAGTTGGGTTGCCAGGTCGAGGAGGCCGAGGCCTCCGATGGCAACGGGCCTCGCCATGAAGGCGGCGGGAAGCCACGCCGTGTGCTCGGGCCCCCAGACGAACCTCGCCAGTCTGGCCTGCAGTTTGGCGATGGTCGGGGGTGATGGCAGGTACCCGTGCAGGTGATGCTGGATGGTGGAGCCCACTAGCGAGTTCGCCGCTCTAGCTCGTCCGACGAGGGATAGGCCGCGGGTGAAGGGCGTCCATCTGCGGCAGGCGGACTCCAGGAGGGCTAGAAGATGCTGCTCCTGATAGGCTACGGAGCTTCTGGGGGCGATGTCGAGCCTGAGGACCCTGATGGAGGTGGTCGACCAGGAGGCGCCGAGAGGGGAGTCGCCGCGGTTGCGCCAGGCTCCGCACCAAAGGCCCGCGCTCTTCCCGAGGTTGACGGCGATACCGGAGGCCCGCTTGAAGTCTTCGAGGACGGTCGCCACCCGCTCGAATTCTTCGTCGCGATGGAAAAGGAGGACGATGTCGTCGGCGTAGGCGATGACGTTGCCCACGCCGAGGGTCAACTCCAGGCGACGTAGCAGCGGCCCCGTAGCGATGCTAAAGAGGGCGGCACTTACGGCGCAGCCCTGCCTTAGGCCGTTGAGGAGGGGGAAGGCGGTGGTGTGAAAGCCTCCAGCCCGGATCGTTGCGTCCGCCCCGGCGTACAAGATGCTAATCCAGCCCATGAAGGCCGGCGGGAGGCGGAGGGGCGTCATCAGGGACTCCAGGAAGCCGCGGTCCAGGGAATCGAAGGTGGACTCCAAGTCGATGCCCATGACGGCCAGCGGCGAGCCCATGGCGGTAGCCTCCTCAACAGCATCCGTCACCTTGGCGATGTTCCAAGATGAGGACCTCTCAGGGACGGCGTACGTCTGGCAGTCTGGTACCAGGGCTCGTAGGTGGGGCTTGAGGCGCCGGTGGAGAATGGCGGCCAGGACCCTGTAGTCGGCCGAGGGCAGCGCGACAGGCCTGTAGCCATCAAGGCCGCGACCTCCGCGGGCCTTGGGCACGAGGCAGATGGAGCGGCGCCGCGTCGACGGAGGCAGGGCACCGCGGAGCCGTGAAGCCGCGAAGACCCGGACCAGAGCTTCCGCGAAGAAGTCCTCGTTGAAGGCAACGAGGAGTTCGCACGGCAGGCCGTCCCAGCCGGGGGCCTTTCCGCGAGGGAGATGCTCGATAGCGTTGGCGATCTCGCTGGGGCTGATGTCCGGCCGGTGGAGCGGGTCCTCCTCACTCAGCTCGCGGGTGGTGGTGGGCGCGCTGCTGGCGATGAAGGCAGCTCCCGCAGCTGGATCGCTGGTGGGACGGGCGAAGCGGGGCTGGAAGGTCGCGAACGCCCTCCGCCGAAGCTCGGGGCCCTCGATGATGTTATCCTGCTTGTCCCTGATGACGCTGACCGGGCGTCGGAGGCGGATGGCGCGTGCTAGGTCCGGCAGCGATGGGTAGTCGGCCCGGATGGAGGAGGCCTCGAGCTGCGCCGCGATGTAAGGTCTCGCCCTGTAGACGTAGCTGTCGCTGGCAGCGTGGCGCGGGTCGTGCAGGGATCTGGCCTCCGCCAGCAGCCCCGCCTTGATGGTGGTCCACCTATCCCAAAAGGTCCCGTCGTCGTCATCGTGCGTTGTGTCTTCCTCCAGTTTCCGGATGTAGCCAGCCAGATGTTCGAGAACGAGGCCCGAGCGGAGCATCGCGGCCAAGCGAGGCTGGGTGGGGGAGGAGACGGCGGTGGTGGGCGGGCCCACCTGGAGCAGCACGAGGCGGTGGTCCGAGAGGTGGTAGTGGCTGGTCGCGTAGATGGACACGCGATCCAGGACTCCAGCAGGGACGAGGATCCGGTCCAGGCGGCTGGATTCGACTTGGTCGCCGTGCCTGGCGACTCTGGTGGGCAGGTGGGCGGCGTCGAACTGGGTGGCCACGTCGACCAGCGCGGCCAGGTCCAGTAGAGCGGCGAGGGCATCCGACGATGATGATGACGAGGGGCCCCGATCCCTGATGTTGAAATCGCCGATGATCCAGCAGGCCCCCTCCTCCTCCTGTGCCGCCAGGAGCTCCAGTTGCCGGTTTCTCTCCCGGGGTTCATGCGCCAGATGAACGGCGATGGCCGTCATCTCCTCGCCGTGGACATCTATGGTTGCCAAGGCGATGTGGCCCGGCCACAGGACGCGCTGTTGCAGCACGGCTACGCCTGGCCCGAAGACGCAGGCGAGTCCGGATCCCGAGATGGCTACGGGATGGGCCAATACAACAGCGTTGTAGCCGAGGCAGAGGTCTTGGCCGCTGCCCAGATGATATGCGTTTGTCTCCTGGACAAACGCGATGTCCACGCGATGTTGCCTGAGGAGATGTGGTGACGTGGCGAGCCCTCGCCCGTTGATGCTGGCGACGCGGTAACTCATTTGGGCCGTCCTACAATCAGCACCGTCCTGGTCTTCTGGAGGGTCTTGTAGACAAGGGTGTTCGAGTTAGGGCATGAGGCCATGATGGTTTTGGCCAGCTCAGTGAAGGCGGCGACCTGTGCTTCTAGCAGCGAGGGCAGTCGCTTCTTCATGTTGGTTGGAGAGGCGAGGAGCTTCTGTGCGTCCTCCCAGTCTAGGCCGAGCAGCCCGGAGTGGTCGATGGCAATGGAGGGGAGCTTCTCGAGGTGCTCCCGCAGCTGGACGATTGTGGGTTTTCCCTTGGTAGGCGTGGAGGGAGTTGAGGTCCGCTCCTCCTCCGACATCTCGATGTCGAGCGAGAGAATTGTGGGCTCGAGGGGCCGCGGGGCAGCCATAGGAGCAGGGAGGGCAACAGGGGCGGGCTGGGCAAGATCCTTCGGTTCGGCAGGATGGGGCGCCGAGGGGATCGCTGGAGCCTCGGTTAATGTCTTCGCCGGTTGGACAGGGGACGCCGGTGTTGCGGGCGAAGGTGCCGGCTTCCTTGGTTGCTGAGGAGGAGGAGGAGGGGGGCGAGGCCTTGCGTCGGTGGGAGACGCTGCTTGCCTGGGGCTGCCGTTCCCTTGCCTGGCGAGCGCTGGGCAGTTGGCTCTGCGGTGGCCCTGCTTGCCGCACTTGGAACACTTGATGCCAAAGGAGAGGAAGGCTGACAGGGTGTCTCCCTTGGACTTAATGGTCAGACGGGTGGGCATCGACTCCAGCCTCACGCCCTCGCGGAGCAGGATGAACGCCTCCCGGCGGCCGTCGTTGAAGGTGTATTCCCCCATCCTGATCATGATGGGGGCGATGGAGGTCACGGTGCCGAAGTTGCGCAGGGGCTCCACGATGGCGCTGTCCTCGACGAAGCCGGGCAGATTTGCGATGGTAATGCGTTCTGCCCTTTTTCGGAAGGGGAAGACCTTCAGGTGGGTGCCCTCGATGTCCAGGCCCACCTCCACCAGACGGCTCGCATGGTCTTTGCTCGCGAGGCCCACGACATAGTGGCCGTTCATCCTGTTGAACTGGCTTATTTTCCCTGGCCCTCCGAGCAGGTGGCCAATTGCCCGGAAGTAGGAGTAGTCCGGGATGTCTGGGCACAGCTCCACGAAGACGTAGTTCTCGTGGTTGGTAGTGGTCTGCCTCGCCTTGGCGTCGGCGATGTTGGCGCGTGTCGTCTTGATTTCCTGGGGCGGCATTGACCTCGGCCCTGTTGGCCGCTTCTGCTGCTGGGAGCTGCGCTTCTCAGCAGGCCTGCTTGGCTGTTTAGAGGCGTGGTCAGGTGACGGTGAGACGAGGCGCCTTTTCTTGCTCTTCACGACTGTGTAGCCGTCGTTGGCGTCCATCTCCGCCATCTCGCTGTCGGCCCAGTTGAGCGAGGCCGGGCTGGCTGTTGTAGCGCTGGTTGTAGCAGCAGTCTTCGGCGCTGTGACGTCACCACGCGCGGCGGCCGGATTTACATGCATGTCGCCTGCCGGCGAATTAGCATTCTTTTGATTTTCAGAAGAAATTTCCATTATTTTCTTCATATTTATGTCTTTTGGCGATAATTCTTCGCCTGCTGGTAGCAGCATGCTGGGCCTTTCAGGCACCTTTTCAGCACATCCTGGGCTTTCTGCCAATACCACACCTGCCAGACTAAGCGCCCTTTACACGCACTCAAAAGGCGAAAAACGGCGGAGCTCACGAAAGCGCGGCCGCACGCCCGAGTGTGTGTGTGTGTCCTTTATGCCTGACCAAACCACTCTTTGGAACGCCATGAAACTTTGGGAAGTTATTTAGTATAGTACTGGGAAGGTTTCTGAAAAATAAATTCTTGAATATCTTGGATATCCTTAGAGTTATTTGCAGATTTAACTCGCAAGCAGCGCCACCTTGCGACGGAGATAGGCTGCCCCACCCCCTGTCGAGAGAATGTAATCGTCCGCCCCCCACCTCCTGTCGAGAGAATGTAATCGTCCGCCTGCCGGATGGACAGTCCAAGTACCCACCGACAAATCGGAGGGGCAGAGGGGTCAAGAGGTCTTGGCGCGCGGGGGCAGAGTTGGTGACACAGCTGTGCCAAGTAGACAAGAAAAAAGCCTCGCGGGGGCTTGCCCAAGATGACCTCCGGGAACTTCGTCCATCTTCCATAAACGACCATGATTTTATTCAACTTATCGAGTATTTTTCAAGGGACCAGGAAAAAATGTTAACTAGATAAAACGATGATTTTGTAATGTAGAAAATTAAGAAAGACAAAATTCAGGATGACACGGCACACAGGGACCGGGAAAAAATGATCACTTTATCGAGAGATTCAAATTTACGAGTTTCAAATTATCAAAATATATCTATTATTTTTTTCTATAAGTTTATATAGAATTGTTTTAACAAATGTTCGTTAGACAAACCTTTACTCGGGTAAAACCCGGGCAAAGCCGGGTACGTCCGCTAGTAGTATATATAATATCAGACCTCTCCATAAGGGGGTCGGTAGAAGGATGGTCTAAACCGTTGGTTTTCCACCGCTACGACCCGGGTTCGATTCCCGCATTGGGCACTATTTTCGTCAGTTGATATTCTTTATTCTCCTTACATAGGATTATTACATAAAAGAGTGAAAAGATAGAAAGATTAATTTGGAATGAGAGTTGATCAAGGATATGAGCTCAGGACCTCTTAACCTATTTTTATTGCAATTACGTCTGTAAATTCGAGTTTTTAAAAAGAAATCAAAGCGATGAACATATTTTCAAATTGAACAATCAAGTGTAGTTTGTCTTTCTGTTTAAAAAGAAATTGCTCCAATGGCCCCCGATTCTTGCAAAAGTCCAAACCCATCAGCGAGTGCAAGTAACCAAACGGGGCTCTGGTACATTTGAAAGTGCAAAGTCGACTGTTTTTCACATGTGTAGATATGTGGTGTAAGAAGTCGCCTACTTCTACCCACCATGATTATCATGGCCTGTACCACGTGTACAAGGAATAAAAAAAGACCTCTCCGTGGTCTAGAAGTATATTGTCACGTATAGATAGGAACCAGAATATATTTGAATTTTTCCCTTCTCGCAATCCTGAACAATCGCTTAAAATAAATAAATTCCCAAATATCAACCGTTTCCGAACTGAATTGTAATTTGGAAGCATGTTAAAATTAAATTTAAAATTTTGAAAGCATTTTATAATGTGAACTATTCTAAGGCGGTCGTATTTTTGGGTGTTTATGAATAAATGAAACAATTTCCTACCGTTATTGTTGCAACGATAAATAAAATGTTCTGCACCAAATAACTACAAACCGAATAAGAGAAAAAAGAGAGTAAGAAGTCTGTGTAGAAGTAAGTATAAAGAGAGAGAGAGGACTGGCAATGTGTGGATAGGGCCCATCATTTAATATTTTAAACGCTATTTTAAAATAGATTCGCGCCCTTAATGGCACCTCTAATTGGAGCCCTGATTCAATTACTCATGCATTAAGTGGCCGAGACACGACGTTTTTCTAGCGCCAAACTTTCCCTGTAATTGGGTTAGCCTGAGCTCCTAATGTATTTTATGAAATAAATTTTGTACAAAATTGTGTCTGGTAGAAAATAAGGAAAGTAGTTGTGTTTACCCTTACATCATTCCTGTTTATACATAGACCGAAAGACAAACTACACTTGATTGTTCAATTTGAAAATATTTTCATCGCTTTCATTTCTTTTTAAAAACTCAACTTTACAGACATTATTGCAATAAACATGTTTTGAGAGGAGGCCTGAGCTCATATCGTTGGTAAACTCTCTGTCCAAATTTCTTTCCACCTTTTCTCTCTTTTGTTAAATAACGAATAATCTTATTCAGGGGGAGAATTAAGAATATCAAGCTAATCTTCATAAACTGACGAAACCGGTGAAAGTGCTAACCATTGATGAGTTAGGCCCTCCAAATACTTTGCAGCAAAGTCGGTAGTAAATTATTTTATTTGAAAATGAAACATTTGCAAAAAAAAAATATATTATTTGAATCATTATAATGAACCTTTAATCATTATGATGAGATGGCCATTCATTCTATATAATAAGTTGGCGGGGACCGGCAATCAGGTTCAAGTGACAGACACCAACATGATCTAGTTGCCCCTTCTTTGAAAAGACAGTCACTAGATAGAGATGAGCCATCCTACGTGAGTTCCAACTGTTCAGAACTAAAAAATAAGAGTTTTGTGCCGTTACTGGTAAGACGGTAGTAACTACAAAATACTTTAAGATGTTGAAAATGATTGATATTGAGTAGAAGGGCTTCTTGCCAGAATATAGTTAGCACGACTGAATCGGAAAGTAGTGTGATGGCTACATAGGAAGCCACCACATGCCAGAGTATACTGAGGATGAGAAATCAGGAGCCATACATTACTAGAGCGTGTTCGAGGGACTGAGCTCATCAAGTAATACTTAAAGTTTTAGTATATTTACTGAAAGGGAATCTCCTTATAATGCATTGATATATATTTCTTATTGATAACTTCATTGAATATTGATGATGTCTAATTACCATTTATCAGAAAATATCTGGGCCTTCAACTACACCACACCGATGTGGGTCAACAGCCCCAAACACGTATATGTAGTCAGTGTTTTTTGATATTTCAAGAAAGGTGTATAGGCCACCTCTGGAAGATAAAAATCAAAAGATAATTGATATTTATATTATGATATAGATGGCAGTGAGATTTTATTCCAATCATAAATATTTAGTTGCACTCTCAGGAGGTGCTCTTACAGTATTTTATATCACCCTGATCTTTCTCTTCGCGTTTCTACACACATTTTAACTCTTTATAACATATTATAAATTATGAATTATCATCACATATATACAAAAATATAGATACGTTATTTATTGAAAAATAAAGCATGCACTCAGTCAAGCTTAGGTTCGTGACCTTAGCTTCTAAAAGACAACAATAACCAAAGGCAAGTTGAAATGGAAGTACTGCTGTTGTGGATATGTATGGGCCTCTTCCCTCAATGCCAAGCCCAGATAGGCGGCATGGTTCACAAAACTGCAGAATTGAAACCAATCGAAAAGCGGACAGAAGAGGACTATAAAAAATGTATGAGCACCTCAATGAAGAAACAAGATTCAGCTGAAGCCTTGCTGATATTTGTCGGCGATCGGATTGTGATGCCATGCCACGGGATCTGTTTGAAGCCAAACGACTCTGCTCGAGGCTTGTGGCGGAGGCTGCTGGACATTGACACCATCCTAGCGCCTGTTCTTCTAAACGGACGAGAGGTCAGAGTCCGGGCAGATCTGGCGCTTGAGTTTATCCTCCCCTACCCTCGAGATAGCGGCTTCTACCACTGCGAGAGAGACGGCAAGACGCACTCTCGCTACCACCTCGACATCACCGAAGAAGAACCACACTTGATCGTGCGAGAATCAGGTAAAAAGGGACCTTTTAAAATGAAAGACGATTCCCTTACAAATTACAATCTGAAGGTCTACAGCAAGTGGAGTGAATGGACGGAATGCTCACGATGTGGTAAGGTAGGAAAGAGGAAGCGAGTTGGAATATGTACAGTAACTCAACTTAACTCAAATTCCCCCGTGAAGCCAACAGACCTTATCCGTTTGAAGGATTTCCCAGGAGGTGTAGCATGCCGATCCAGAATCCTTCCTAAATATGTGCGGGAGTATAAGGAGATCAAAAATAGATCCAACGAATATCTAGTTGGATTCTGTAAAGTGCCTTGTTCCACTGAATCCGCAATTAAAGAAATTACAGACCAGAGCGGCCAAGTGGTTGAAGTGGTAGATAATAGCAAAGGGTTCTTCTCTCTGAATCAGGATCTGCCGCCGCTGCCTCCTCGCGTGGGACGACGCACGCTCTTCCAGACAGAAGGACGTCGGATGATCCTCATCTGTCCCGGCAACCATGGTGGAAAGTTCATCCGCTGGAAGAACGGATCCTGGTGGATCAACCCGTCCAAGATCCACTACCGAACCAAGGGACGAATCATGATTGACTTGGTGAACAATTTACATATCCGGCAGCTGCGAATGTCGGACTCGGCCCTCTACAGCTGCTGGCATGGGGATCTCCTGGTAGGGACAGTTCGGCTCATCGTGACCCACGCGGGCATCGTCAACATCAACTTCCCCAAGTACTTCATGAACATTGGCTTTCTGGTCTGCTTCGTGGTGCTCGGCTGTATATTCGTCTCTATCAAAAAGAACCAAAAGTTTGTTCCTAAATGAAATGTGAATAAGGATTTTCTAGAAAATCAACCTTGTGTAGTTGCTCCTCTTTATTATTCTTACATATCATGGCGACTAAATGTCAACATTTTCTATATATATATATATATATATATATATATATATACAGGGTGTAACAGGTAAATTGGGACTAACTTTGACAGTCCATAAAACAAAAACTACTTGAGATTAAAAACTTGTTTTTTTTTTCATTACGTAGCCATATTCATGTAAAATGCAACAGTACATGTGTGCGCAGTGTAGTGATGAAGAGTAACCGAGAATTTGAAAATCGAGCTGCCATCATCGTTGCTCTGCGCGCCGGAAGGAGCCCCAAAGAGATAGTGGATTTTCTTAAGTTGCCCAAAACCACTATTTATCGTGTCAAGAAGCAGTTTGATGAGGCCGACAGTAACAAAGAGGGGATAGCTACAAGGAAAAAGCACTCGCGTCGATCGGACAGGGTAAGAGGCGAAGAATTTGTCAAAAATGTCAAGGAGAAGATTGATGGAAACCCTGGGAAGAGCATGAGGGCCATAGCCAAGGAAATGGACGTTGGCTCTATGACAATTGTCAGAACTATCCATGAGGACCTTGGTCTCAAGTCTTATGCCCTTCGGAAAGGTCAGTTGCTGACTGAGAATATGAAGAATAACAGAAAAGGAAAGGCTGCTGCCCTCCTCAACAACCTGAAACACGACTCTTTTGGCATGCTAAGGTTCTTCTCTGACGAAAAGAACTTTCACGTGGACCAAAAGGTAAATCCCAGGAATGATCGCTGGATCTGTAAAGACCCCTCAGAGATACCTGTCGTGATGCACACGAAATTTCCTGCCTCCGTAATGGTCCTTGGCGTTATCAGCAGTGAAGGTGATGTCATGCCTCCCCATTTCTTTGAGAAGGGCCTTAGGATGAACGCTGACACCTACATCAATGTTCTGGAGACCGTTGTGAAGCCTTGGATGGACATGGTGGCCGCAGGAAGTATGTCTTCCAACAGGACTCAGCTCCAGCCCATAAGGCAAAAAAGACACAATCGTGGCTGACACTTAATGTCCCTAGTCACTGAGGTCCTGATATTTGGCCCCCTAATTCTCCAGATTGCAATCCCCTCGACTACTATGTATGGGGCGTTGTTGAGAGAGATGTCAACAAAGCTCCTCATACCACCATCCAGTCTGTCAAGAAAGCAGTTCACACGGTGATGACCCAAATGGACAAGGTCATCGTCGCCAAGGCCTGTGCTTCATTCCGCACTCGCCTCGAGACTGTTGTAGCTAATAATGGAAACTACATTGAATAAATAAAAACTATATCCTTTTATCTACTACTGTGTCAAATTTCATTCGGATATTTTAATTTTTACTTGCAAAAAATTTCAGTTAAAATACCATTGTTGAAATTCCCAATTTACCTGGTACACCCTGTATATATATATATATATATATATATATAGATTGTGGCTTCTATTTTTAAAATATATTTCAAGGATTCAATTATATTCCAATAAAAAACATATATCCTTCGTAGAAATATTCCAAAATATAAGCTGAGCTACTGAAAACCTATACTCTATAGATAAGGTTTTAAAAATGTGAATTACAGTAACGCGAATATAAAAAGTGATATATTAAAAACTATATAGGATGTTTCTTGAAAATAAAGATACTTCGGCCAGTAAATCTTTTTATTATCTCGACGTTTCGACAAAAATATTTTGTCTTCGTCAGGATCAAACAAAAATTAAAACATTTAGCAAGGTGTTAAGAATCATTCTAAGGTTCCAAGGGTCTCTATCTTTACCATATAGGATGTGATAAATATTTAGATGATCGCGCTTTAACAAATAAATTTCATAAAATTTCGAAGTAAGTTTTTAACCTTTATATAAGCTATATTGAAAAGTGCAGAAAGTCCCTCTTGTAAGAAAGGAATTCGATTATTAAACAAAAAACATGCTAGGGTAGGAAGAATATCCAATTAACATATTGCTCTTGTTGAATTGTTGAAATACAACTTGTAAAAGACATTAAAGAGTTCAAAATGTATAAAATAGTCTTCAACTATATTAGTTAAATATACAACTACAAACTCATGAATATATATAGGCTATGAAATAAACTTCAAAATGAATTCGGAAGATGCCCTCTTGTTTTTCTGTTAATGGGTAGTTGGAGCAGAAAGCATATCGATGAATTGACTAACAACTATGTACATTGTTTACAACATCTTTATATAGCCGTGACAAATTACAATATATATAGTTATTGAGAAACTAACGGTAACCGATATTTTTCTATATAAAAGATAGACATAATAAATGAACATTTAGAAAAAAAAATAGAAAACATTCTGTATGAGAAAACGGTTTTAAAAAATGTACTTAAAAATATGAAAGGAACCTGATAGAATAATTTTCTTCTAGTAGAGGCCTTTGTTAAATTTGGAATGAAGAAAACACATGAACAATCTTATAAATACACAAAATTAAGTGTATGTATGTGTTTGTCGGCTATACACGTCAACAATACCTGACCAATCTGGCTTACATTTTAACCGTATATAGAGTTGAATCTGGAAAACTTATATGTACATTTTCAGGCTTTTCTATCTCGAATATCCTTGGAGTTATTAATAGAGTTATTAACAAATATCCATATTTTTTACTCGCTACTAGCGCCTCACTGCGGTAACTGCGAGAATTTGGGGAAGATGAGGAGAATCCAGCTGCGGGAGAATGACCAACGTGTGCCTCCCAACAGCGCGACGGGGATTGGTGTGTGAGGGAGGTGGAGCGGGACGCTTCACAAGAATGACAAAAGACGTGATGACGGCGTAGGAGCAAGAAATGCTTTCGGTTAAAACCCGGCCATTGCCCGGGTCATTCGGCTAATATATATATATATATATATATATATATGTTATATAATTTTTAAAAATTTATAGAAATGTCATAAATATAAATCTTTGTAAATATTATTTTATTTTAATCATCTTTCTAAAATAACTCTGTATTCTTTGGCCACCAGATGGCGCCACTTTAAATATATAAATGAATTGTTTTTGTTTTTTAGAGTAGGTTAGGTTAAGTTAGATATAATTTTTATAAATATGTAAATTGTAATATAGGATTAATTGCTAAATTCTATATTTACTTTAAATTTAATGTATTCTTTTGCTCAAGAGTTCACAAAATAAACTTCTTGAGATTAATTTTCTTTTTTTTTAAATTATATTCTTAACGACTGTACTTTTAACTTTAAAAAATCATTTTAAATTTACATAGTTTGTAACATATATATATTGTTACACCAGGTTGCGGCTTGGCAGACTCTTCAGCCATGATTCTCTCCTGTGCTGGGTCTTGCATCTTACCAGAGCGTGTTTCAACCATCCTACAAATTTATATAAGGGAATAATGAGATAAGTCTACTTTAAGTAGCCTCCAGAATAATTTATTTATTTTCTCACATCAAAGAGAGCAGTGAAGTCACACGTGTACCTAAATACAAATGATGATAATCTAAAAATAATCTGTTTTAAATAAATATCATAGAATATAAAAATAAATAAATATATAATTTAAATTTCAAATATATTAAAAATAATATAAGAAATACGCCCATTAATCATGATGTAACACTTCCCCCTCTCCAGAGGTCGTCACGTCCTCGTGATTGACCTCATCAATTCTTTCAAAATAGGGTTTGATTCTTGAGACATGGACAATCAATGGGTCTTGGCCAGGATTATCTTTTGGTTCAATTAAGTAATTTACGTTGGACAGCTTCTTTAATATTTTATATGGGCCAAAATATTTTCTCAGTAGTTTCTCACACTTTCCTATTTTCCTAATTGGTGTCCAAACTGCTACTAATTCTCCTGGTTCGTAGCTTCTTTCCACGTGTTTCTTGTCATAGTTCTTTTTCATTCTTTCTTGAGTCTTTATTGTGTTGTTAATAACTAATTTTCTTGTTCTGTTTATTTTGTCTAAGTGATGTTTTATGTATTCATCGTAATCATCCTTGTCAATGTCCACCGAGATATTCCTGTCGTCCAAAAGAGACGTGGGTTCTCTTCCAAACATCAGGAAAAAGGGAGAATATCCTGTGGTTTCCTGAATTGTAGTATTGTAAGCGTGAGTGATGAATGGGAGTATTTCGTCCCAATTCTTCTGATCAGTGTTCACATACATACTGAGCATATTGATCAATGTTCTATTTAACCGCTCTGTCAATCCATTAGTCTGGGGATGATAGCTCGTTGTGAAGCAATGTTTAATCTTGCACGTTTTCATCACCTCTTTCATTAAATTACTGGTAAATTGAGAGCCTCTGTCACTAATAAGATATTGTGGGGCTCCGTGCCGGAGAAAAATATCCTCTACTAGAAATTTTGAAACTTCTTTCACTGTTGCTTTCGAGATTGCTTTTGTTTCTGCATATCTAGTGTAGTAGTCCGTCAGCACGATTATCCATTTTTTCCTGTTTTTCGTAGATGGCAATGGACCAACAAAGTCAATTCCAATTCTTTCGAAAGGAAAGTTGGCTGGGGGAATGGGCTGTAGTAGTCCAGAAGGTAATTGGTTTGAGCCTTTTCTACTTTGGCAAAGGTGACACGTCTTAACGAACTCTGAGACATCCTTTAGCATGGATGGCCAAAAGTATTTACTCTTTATTCGGTACATGGTTCTGGCGACACCCAGATGGCCATTCGACATATGATTGTGATATTCTTTCATAATTTCTCTCTTTTTCTTCTCTGGAACCACAAGCAACCACGCCCTGCCTTCAGGGTTCGGGTTTTTCTTAAAGAGGCATCCATCTTCTACTTTAAAGTTTTGCGCAATTGATCGCCTGCTTCCATTAAGGTTTTTCTTAACACTTTCGATAAACTTATCCTCTTCGTCTGTTATTTGATTTAAAAATAGCCTTTCAAAATCCTCATCCCAATCAGTTTCTGGTAAGGGTCCCCTAAATAAGCCATCGGCGTCC
Source organism: Cordylochernes scorpioides (assembly GCA_030710605.1). Taxonomy (NCBI): domain Eukaryota; kingdom Metazoa; phylum Arthropoda; class Arachnida; order Pseudoscorpiones; family Chernetidae; genus Cordylochernes; species Cordylochernes scorpioides. The sequence goes on from CP092864.1 coordinate 170,812,992, forward strand.
AGATGCTTCTTTCCTGATTTATGTATTATATCGAAGTCATATTCTTGAATTTTCAATGCCCATCTTGCCAATCGACCTGTTGGATCCTTTAAGTTTTTGAGCCAGCAAAAGGCGTGATGGTCTGTTACTATTTTAAAGTGTCTTCCATAAAGGTAGGGTCGTAATTTTGACATTGACCAGACAACGGCCAGACATTCTTTTTCAGTGGTTGAATAATTTTGCTCCGCTTTACTTAGGGTACGACTCAAATATGAGATCACCTTCTCTTCACCACCGATGTCTTGGACAAGTGTTGCACCTATGCCGATGTTGGACGCATCAGTATGAACATAAGTAGGTGCATTTGGATTGAGGTGACCTAAAATTGGTGGACTTAATAGTGCTGTTTTTAGGGTTTGAAACGCTTCCTCTTGTCTTTCTGTCCAGGTAAATGATACACATTTTTTAATAAGGTTGGTCAAAGGGTCAGCAATTTTTGAGAAGTCTTTGATAAATTTTCTATAATATGAACACATTCCCAAAAAGGATTGTACTTCTTTGACCTTTTTGGGCCGAGGAAAATTTCTGACAGCTTTGATGTTATGTTCCGCGGGTTTTATACCATGTTTGCTCGTTATATAGCCGAGAATCTCCAATTCTTCAAAAGCAAATCGGCATTTTTTGTCGTTTAACCTTAAATTAGATTCACGAAAACATCTAAAAACAGCTTCAAGTCTTTTGAGGTGCGTTGGAAAATCCGGGCTATATATGATAACATCATCCAGATAACACAAACAAATTTGCCATCTCAGGTTTCCAAGCATATTCTCCATATTTCTCTCAAAGGTAGCAGGCGCATTACAAAGTCCAAAAGGCATCACGTTGAATTCATATAATCCATGCGCTGTAGTGAAAGCTGTTTTCTCTTTGTCTCTTTCTTCGACTTCAACTTGCCAATATCCAGATCTGAGGTCTATTGCTGAGAAGTGTGTAGATCCTTGGAGAGTATCCATAACTTCGTCTATTCTAGGGATTGGATAGACATCTTTCACTGTCACATTATTCAGTTTTCTGTAGTCCACACAAAATCTGTATTTACCATCTCGCTTCTTGACCAATATTACTGGAAAAGACCAGGGGCTAGAAGATGGCCTAATTATGCCTTCTGTAAGCATCTCGTCAATTTGCTCTTTTATAATATCTCGTTCTTTAGCACTTACCCGGTAAGGCTTGTGTTTAATTGGCTTCGCGTCTTCTGTGTCTATCCGATGTTTTGCCAAATTGGTTCTCCCTAATCTCGACGAAAAAAGATCTCCATACCTTTCTAAAACTTGTTTTAACTCCTTCTGTTCCTTCGGTGAAAGATTTTCGTTTATTTGGAATCTAGGTTCTTCGTTCTCTTCTACCTCTCTTTCTCGACTCACATTTATTTTCGCTGGACTACTTCCAAAAGCCAATGTTTGGTTTTTCATTATTTTTAACGGTCGAGGATACGGATTAGTTATCCAGATTTGTGTTTCCCTATGTATAACATTGATCAAGCTTCTTGCTAGACGAAGTCCATTTGTTTGAAACATTTTGCTGCTCTCCTCGATAATATATTCTCCATCCTCTGTTTCTACCAATGCCTTGATCAATTTAATGGAACATTCCGGTACAATGGAATCCTTGGCACTCTTTATTTTCAACATTTCAAAATTGATTTCGTCATGATTATTCGTCAAATCGTATTTTATAGTTTCTTGCTTACAATCTATTGTACAATGTGTAATTGTACAATCTTCGACCTTCTCTTGGGTATCTGCTGGATCCTCTTCTAGGATTCTTATAAACTTAACCCTACAATAACGGGCCACGTGCCCTGGCTTGTTACATTTAAAGCAGATTGGTCTTCCATCTTCCGTCCTATTTTTGCTCACTTCTTGGCTTTTATTGTAGGTGTTTCTCTGAAGGTTTGGTTTCGGCACAAAGTTAGGATTATAAGGACGTCTAGGGGTAGAGGGCTGGGGGAAGTTGTTTCGATACTGTCTGGGAGTAGGAGGGGAGTCGTTCTTGTAATTATTGGAAACAGGGGCTTGGGGCCTGGAAGTGGTCTGGTAGTTTCGTGCGGCAGTCGGCGGCACGTACCTCGATTGTTGTTGGGGTCTAGAATAGCGTGGACCGTTATATAGGTTTCTGGATTTCTCCACACGTTCCCGATACTTCTTTTCAAAATAATCCATTTTCTTGCACACGACAAGAAGGTCATCGGTCGTTTTAGGAGGGTTCAGGTAGAGCGCGAATGAGTACTCTTTTTTCAGTCCTCCAATAACATGTTCAATTTTTGTTTCCTCTTCCATTGCGGGGTCAACCTTGTTGCACAACACTAGAATGTCTTCCGCGAACCTGATTGCTGGTTCATTCCAGTGTTGCATTCTGTTGAGCTTCATTCTAAGTTCTTCTTTATTCGCGTCCAAAGAAAAATCCTGAATGAGGCGGATTTTAATATTTTCCCAGCTCGTGAAACTAGCTTTGTGTAAATTCAACCAGGTTTTAGCGCTTCCCGTCATGTTCATGGCGGCATAACGAGAGATAATGTAGTCTGCCCAATGGTACAGGAAGCCAATTTCTTCAAGAGATTCAATCCATGGGCGAGGGTCTTCCATTCCATCATACTTGGGGATGTCGATGTTGGGATTCAGGACAACTGGGTCGGAACTAGCATCTCTACCAATTGTTACACCAGGTTGCGGCTTGGCAGACTCTTCAGCCATGATTCTCTCCTGTGCTGGGTCTTGCATCTTACCAGAGCGTGTTTCAACCATCCTACAAATTTATATAAGGGAATAATGAGATAAGTCTACTTTAAGTAGCCTCCAGAATAATTTATTTATTTTCTCACATCAAAGAGAGCAGTGAAGTCACACGTGTACCTAAATACAAATGATGATAATCTAAAAATAATCTGTTTTAAATAATTATCATAGAATATAAAAATAAATAAATATATAATTTAAATTTCAAATATATTAAAAATAATATAAGAAATACGCCATTAATCATGATGTAACAATATATACAGTAGACTCTCCTATAACGCGAGTTTTTACAACGCGATTTGTACAACGCGATAAAAAAATTGCGACAAATTTATTTATACAACGCGAATTTTCGTATAACGCGTTATAAAATAAAATGCGGAAATTTCCTTATTGACAACTGTACAATACATTTAATTTTTAAGCACACGCGTTTTTCAATTTTTTTTTTGTTTTTGAACGAAGTAGTGTTGTATACTTTGTCAATTTAATTGCACATGTGTTTCTGTAAGTAAATTTTTTTAAATAGTGTTAAATTGAGTTTTAAAGCTTAAAATAATATTTTTAACGCATATAAAGTATAAATTAGAATTTACATGTAAATATTTTGCAAATATAAAAAATTACGAAACTTGCTCCCCAGGCATGATGAATAAAGTTAGAAAAAAAGAAAAATTGAAAAGTAGATATACATTTTTACATGATATTTGTCACTAACAATTTACCCTAACAACATTCGCGTTATACAAGTTTTATTTCGTACAACGCGAATTCCTATAACGCGATTTCATACAACACGGAACACATTAATCGCGTTATAGGAGAGTTTACTGTATATACCATGGTATTCTTTATACAGTTACGAGCGTCATTCTTCATCTCTTAATCATCAGTCAGTTTTCGTCTCTGTCACCGTTTGCTTTTTTTTTGTAATGGCGCCCTCCTATTGGTTGGCTACGCTCACGCCACCTTTGACCCCCCCCCCCCCCCCCCATCATGACCCCCCCCCCCCCCCCCCACTCGCCTTTTCGTTTATGTAATTATTGTGTTGGAGCGGGTCGCTTTTTAAATAAATGCATATATTAGTTAATAACCAAATGGAATCCTCTCTTTCTTTTTCCCAGTAAGAGACGCCTACGGAAGCCAACAGTACATAGACAGATAAAGCACATAGGCTATAGTTATTAACTAAAATATGCAATTATTTAAGGCGCCAATTTATAATTGTAACAAATAGTATTTGAATCAAAACATTCAATCGGGTAAAACACGGGCGTTGCCCGGGTCATTCGGCTAGTATATATATATAAGTAAAAAAGCTGTCCTATTATTGTGTAATTATGTATCAAATTGTTCATTATTTATTAACAGATTATCAATTTTGATATTTATATATTTTGCTCATCTGTGTAAACCTTCCTCATTGCTTTCTTATATTTTATGAAAATTTATTTGTTTTTCATTAAATAAATTGCGATGTCATTCTCTAAGGTTTATATTTCTAATTTTCTACGTGACCATATTTATAGTTTCCTCTGCAAATAGTTTTATAATACAATATAATCCGGCTTATGATTGTAGAACGATGTTTGACAAATTTTACCGCAAATGTTTCTTTTGAACGAAAATTGGTAATTTTAAGGAGAAATAGCGACCATTTCTAACCTTAGGGATGAAGTATGAAAGGATGAATTGTGAGGAGTAATGATGAACGGAAAAATAAAAGTGTCCAGGGTAGCCTAGTGGGCATGGCATCTGACCGGTAAGCGGAACACTGTGGGTTCGATTCCTATCCCTGGACACTTTTATTTTTCCGTTCATCATTACTTT
>CP092864.1:170827294-171028701 GCA_030710605.1 Cordylochernes scorpioides
CATTCCTAAGGATAGAAATAGTAGTTATTTCTCCTTAAAATAAATTACGAATTTTCGTTCAAAAGAAACATTTGCGGTAAAATTTGTCAAATCGTTCTACAATCATTATATTGTATTCTAGATCAACTTTATAAAATATTTACGAACGGAAAAATATGTCCAGGGTAGCATAGTGGACATGGCATTTGCCCGGTAAGCGGAACACTGTGGGTTGGATTCCCATCCCTGAACACTTTTAGTTTTATATTGTTTAACCGGCTTTAGAATCTTATCTCAAATAAAAAATATATATATATGCTATCAACCATCACATATTGTATTTATGATACATGCCAATAGTATTGATGAGAACAATTTCACAATGAAATTAACATATCTTAACTTATTCTCGAGGTATGTTCCAATGAACCACGTACCTTTGGAAATTTTTGAAAGTTTCATACTTACTAAGGGGGCCGGTGGAAGGATGATCTAAAACTTTTTTTTTTCTGATTTAAAAAAAAATGCTCAAATGGCCCCCGATTCTTGCAAAAGTCCAACCTCACCAAAGAATGCAAGTAACCAAACGGGGCTCTGGTACATTTGTAAGTGCAAAGACTAACTGTTTTTCACATGTGTAGACATATGGTGCACTTACAGTAAAAACTTACTTTTATTAATACATGTATTACAAATTAAAGAAGAGCAATTAATATTATTGTTTTAAAATGTCAAGCGGTTTTTTTGTGGAATTTTCTTATAGATATACCATATATTTCTATATGCATTATATTATAAACCAATAATCAACTCATTTTTATTTGTTTATTACCTCTGGATAGGATTCAGAGCAACGGTAATTCCAAGGCAAAGGTAACAGGGATTGTAGGGGGGTGTGGATAAATCAAAGATAATTTATATTGGCTATGATATGACGCGGTCTCATTGCACCAAATACGGTACTCTGGAATAATCAACATTCTAAAAAGAAACCTGGAATGAAATACACTGGCAGAAATTTATCAGTTAAATTTGGGAGACGACTATTTTGAAGGCCTCATTCAAACTCCAGAAGTTCATTAAAGATGGATTATAGACAGCTGTATAAGAGGTATGCAAACAGGGCAGGTGCCGATTGGAGGTTTTTCTTGGACACTTGAGAATCAATTAACAGCTATCTTTTCAAAGCATACGAGACTTTGATCAGGCTGAATAGATCGCCTACGGGGCTGTGGGCAAACACCATCCTCGTCTCGTATCCTACCCAGCAAATTGTCGACGGGTTATTTACAGATGTTTAGAAAGAGAAACTATTCCCTAAATATTTAGGAAAGGGTAAATGAGATGTACACATTCCAAGTTATTTCTGTTGGAATGTTTGAAACCAAGTTTCTCATTATAAATTATAGTTTATCAAAGTCGTTTTTACATATCATTGAAATTGGAATGATATTTGTAAAACTGGATATGTCAATATTACTATTTGTGATATATTACTTTGGTTATATAAATATTTGCGAAAAAAATCTTCTACCTAGAAATGCAACGAAACATTGAATTTTATTGGGTCATATATTCAAATAATAAACAGGGCAAGATTAAATAATAAGTCAGAACAACAACGCACTTAGCTTTGTAAATTGAGCCCAAACTCTTATTCCACGGTTTCACGTCAATAACTCATAAGTATAGGGCAAGAGTAGGCAACCTTTTAAGTCGGAAGAATTAAAAACGACAATTTACAAAATTTCAAAGTTTTTAAAGAGCCATACATTTTTTCTTAATATGAATAGAGTATTCGCATGAATTTTACTATGCGAGAACTACACGCAGCTTCACATCCAAAGAACCGCATGTGGCTCGTGAGTCGCAGGTTACCGAACCCTGAGATAGGGGTAGCTTGGATTTGGAAAAGTCATACGGAAGGTATTATGAAACCAGCAGAATTAGTCAATACTGAGTTTTGTTGAATATTGTTTTAATTGAATATATCCGTCCACACACACGCCATATATGATAAAAGTGCATTATTTTTGCAGTAAAATAAAGGTGCATTATTTTATACATAACATCATCATTACCAATGTTTGCAAACTCAAAGACTTAAAGACAGATCATAGCCAAGGTTCCTTTATCCTCAACAAGGGAAGTACTGTTGAGAATAGAAAAGGATTTTATACTAATAAAAAAAAATTTACATTGGTCAAACTCAGTATACATATATATATAATTCTTTAACTATCTTGAATAAATACTAACAATAATACTATTTTTGGTCATGATAGTGGAATACATGTACAATTTCTCTGACACGCTTTCTATATTTAAGGAAACGAGAAAACTTCATTTCATTTTAACCATTTCGAGATTTTATTAAATAGAGGAATATATTTTACACAAAACTTAGCAGATTTTCTGTTCTTGTTGAAAATTTGACCCGGGAACATATTAGAAATGTTCTTATTGTCGGATATATAGGAATTCTAGGGGTTCGTTTTTGTGTACGAAAAGTTTCTGTATTGTTTTTAACAGCGCAAAAGCTGATAGTGATTTATTCTAAAAAGACATAAACAATAGAATGGTGCAGTGTGATAAATGCATTGTTGATATTTACAATGATGGATCATAGATTAAGAGGCTTCTGACTATCAAGAACGGCGGAGTATGAAAGTCCATATCTCTAAATGTCGCAATATGCTGTCATCTCTGACAGATGGAAGTAGCTGGAAAACAAATGGATGTAACGATACTAATTTTAATAAATAAATTAAAATAAAAACTTAATTATATTTAGAATATTTAAGTTTATTTAGTGTTCTTTTTTATTTATTCACAGCAAACCCAGTTTTCATACTATCTCAAAGGTACCTCCCCTCGAAGCGTTGCCCTATGTTTAGTAATAATTCGCTCCCTATGTGTCAGTCCTTGGAAATCCCACTCAAAGACAATAGAAGAAATATTTGTTCTTGGAAGATTAAATAGGCGATGATATTTATATTTCACATGACTAATGTGTGATGACATTCCTGCATAGATCAGGTTGCTGTTGAAATTCTCGATCTCATTTCTCAGATCCTTTGATTAGTTGCCATCAGCGTGGCCTTTTAGTGACCTATCTGAGTAACTTTCTAACACTTGCTTCTGACCTATCCCTTGGAAAGCTACGTCGCAAAAATCGTCGCCTAAGAAATTTCTAGGATTTTTTTTAAAGCTAAGTTGTTTCCTTTATCAATATCTGTGTTGGTTAGCCGATGATGATAAACCACTTATTATTATAATTTTTAGAATTCTCTATTCCTTACTTGCTCAATTGACATTTGGTGTTCATAAGCCGATATACTTTTATCTTGTTAATATATTCCTGGAATGTTCTTGTCAAAGACCATCTAAGATTATATAGCAGAGCGCTCTACGACGTCTAAAGAAGAGCGCCACTATTACCGTTTCAAGGAAATTTCCCAACTCCACACCGTTTCAAGAGTATGGCTCGTTCTAATAAAGGCTAATAGATCTGAAAATGATAAAGCTGCGCACATAGTTTTAAAGCTCTACGATTGTGCACAAGGAATTGTCGAAGAATAAGTCAAATGGCATTGGCACCAGATGAATTCACAGCTTTGTAATCCCCATCACAGAGGGACTCTTTATTCGACCTTATGTCGTAAAATTGCCAGCAAAATGACAGAATAAATTAATCTAAAGGTTTAATGCTTTATTTTACAATCATCAGCAAATAATTTGGAAAACTAGTTCTCGTTTTCTCTCGAAGTTTATTGATGTCTTATTATAATATACATACATACTGGTATATATAAACCCAGACCCTTGATTTTAATGCGCAATGTCTTGATGTGTTGATATAATACATTTATTTCACATGTGTGGGCAATATATATGTCGACTCTCAAGTCACACTCAATATAATTAAAGATGTAAAGTTCCGATTTTGCGTCAAATTCGTTTATTCTTTGTAGCGAATAAAAAAAATGGTGGGTTTCGTAGAATCTCATTGATCTGCACCATTACAAGCTATTAAATTATAAGCGTTAAAATTTAGCAGATCGAGATATCTTTCATGATTTTCTAGTATGTCACTACCTTCTCTTCTCATCACTAACATTATTGATATCCACATTCGCACTATAGTTTGTATATGGTAGTTTAAAAGTTTTTAATCTGGCTCTATAATGTTTTTCTTTATTAAAGACGAACATATCGTTGAAATTTATTTGCGCCAAACACAATGTACAAAGTCAACACTGTAAATTGACTGACCATCTCTATATGTGACATTTTACATATTAGCTCAAGAATTCTTTGTGGACAGAAGCGGATTAAGACAACTGGAAACAACGGTCCCTAGCAACCACCAGCCGATGGAGCTCTCTTTCTTGTGCTCGCTAATCTGATTTACCTATTAGCCCATTCAAATTAGACAGAAACCACTTCATTAGAAACTCTCCGATTGTTTAGTACTGGGCTACTTGTCGTAATCTTTTTAGCTCGTGTCTTGCCAAGCTATCCATTACAAGAGGCCACCTGTTGTTCACTTTTTGATTTAATTATACTTCAAGAGATTGGACTCAACAGCCATTGTTCCTCAAATCTCGTTAGTTCTAATGGAATTGTTCATCACGTGATCCTCATTTGCATATCCCTCAGCCTTTCAAACTCCGCCCTGGTAACAGACGCTACTCTGGGTTACAACAATGCTTATCTTTTACATAGGTTCTTATATAAATTTACTAGATTCTAGCGGCACAAAAAAGATAAGCCTAGTCTATAAACTACAATTTTACAATAATAAGTCGAATAAAATACAAAATGAATTGTAATTCCATTCCAGCAATTCAGAAGGCAATATGTCATCTTTGGGAATAAATAAAAATATACTTGTATGAAGGTTGATTTAGGTTTATTCAACTATATTGTGCATATTTTAGGATATATTAAGAAAGGTGAAGTCGTACGCGTTTCAAGTTTCTTTTGAGTGATGCATTGAGTGTACCTTAACGACCAACCAAAGTTGTTATAGAGGGATTATAAATAACCAAGAAATGGGTATTCCACGCCGAATTTGTTTTATTCCGCTAAAAATGAGTAAAAAGGGAAAATAAAATTGATAAAAATAACGCGAAATATTTTTAAACAATATATATATATATATATATATATATATATATATACCAAGATAAAGTATATTTTCAAAATTATAATTGATAGAAAAAAGCACGCCCGAAGTTATTCTAATGGTGTCAATGTTAATTCCAAGCACACAAGGTGATTCTTAAACATGGCAGGAGAAGGATTATGACTGATTATAGTGAAGAACATTCCATGGCAACTAGGATGAATAGTTAGATATTTATATGTTTGTCCGAGCTTCTTTTGATTAATTGTACATACTAGTACGGCTGTATTTGTGCAAGACTTTGTAAAAGCCATTGAGGCAAATCATTAATTTAAAAATTAATCATGCGAGCTACTATCCAGGTCCTGTTGTTGAAATATCGACACAGTTCAACATCCAGTCAACAAAGTTATTCGTTTTATTCAGGTCGAATTGCGTCTATAGAACCAATCTTAAAATCTTTATTTTCTTGTGTCTCACGAGCTCGAAAGCCACAGCTTCTTTTGTAAAAATCTCGTAAGTTCCTCTCTAAAAAGGTACTATGTACACTTGAACAAAATAAGGTATGAGAAATAAATTCTATGTTAGACTGCGGGAGGATGGTTCCAATGTGCCAGAAGAGGCCCCGTTCCCTTTTAATATGCACTAAAGCTATGCTTTTTGTTTATCGCTCCAATACAAACCTAAATGGCGGGGATAAAGCCACAGCACAACAACTTTGGAAAATCAAGACAAAAGCCAACCTGTATATCATGGTTTTAGGGTAAGGCCCACATATCGACTTCGATTTCATAACTTACTACTAGAAGAAGCGTTACGAAATCTGACAAATGGTGTAAAAGTTGCGGTGCCTCTTTTGGTCTAAAAAATAAATTGTGTATACATATCACAAATAATATATATGCCCTCTATTAGAATAAATTGTGAATAAAAAATGGTAAAATCTTATTCATTAATATTTAGATTATTTCTCTGTTGTTTTCAAAACAACACGTATTAAAATATTTTAAAATAGATCATTTCAATTTATTCTTATTGTTACTTCTAACAAGAGGGGTCATCAGAATTGAAAACAGGTTTTTACACAATATTTTGGTCACTACATTCCATAATACAAAACTTTTTAACGTGTCATACTTAGCATTCAAAGTATTGACAATCGTTTTACACCCTATTAAACCATCTTTGTGCCTGTTCTTCGGTCCCGCGGGGCGATATCAGTTCTGGGTTTTTGGAGCGAAGAACTCCTTTACTCCAGCTTCCACCTCACTCTGATCATTGGAGTGCTGTCCGCGAAGGAAGCGGGGAATTGTCAGAAACAAGTATATCAATCTGATGGAGCAAGGTCTGCACTATATGATGGATGTAATAACAGTTTGATTGCTTCAAGGTACTGGAGTTTTTATTGCGTCCAAGAATAATATATATTTGCAGTATGTAGCTTGGCGTTATCCTGTTTTATGACAATACATTTTGCTCCTCAAAACCCCAGGTACTTCTGCTTCAAAGCAGCAAAAAAACCTCTCCAGCTGTTCAGAATACAGATCGGCGCTGATGGCTCGACAGTTTGGAATGAAACTGTAGTGGATTATCCCTACAAATTCCACCCTAAAAAGCATGGACCGGGATCAAGCATTGCTTTTAGATGTTATGGGATAAGATACCCATTTCTCATAACAAGTAACACTTTTTTCATGAAATGTACATCATGCGGATTAGCTAGTAGTTTCATCCACGCTTCCACTCAGCGGGGTTTGTCTGAGCTGGAGTCAATTTATGAGATACAAAACGGCAGCTCTTCTTGGTCTTGCCAAGTTCGTGAAGGTGACAAATGATGGTGGTCAGTGATATCCCCAGATAGACTAATTATCTCTGAGAGTTTGTCGTATTTGCATCCACAGTTTGGCACAGGGAGTTATTATCTATAGTTATTTCCCTTGGGTCATCTTCAAGATTTCTGTCACCTGGGCGAAAACCTAGTTGTAATATATGGGTCAAACAACCTTCCCCTTTTGCACGACAAAAGTTTCGTGTTGCTTCAGAAGCATTGTGACGCCAAAGAAACTCATTAAAATGTTTCTAAATAAGTTTATTTTAAAATATCCACTCTAAAGTTTATTTGAAGCGAATAAAAATAAAACAAAAACCAAACGAAAACAAAAATGATAGAACACTTCAGGGGTCTCAGAGTTAGAATCTAAGGAAGCAGTTAAAATAATCAATTGAGAGGCGGCAACTAAAAGCGTTATTTTTGAATATTGAAAAATTTCGGTTCACTCGAAGATTATAAAACAATATTAAGATGTTTATATTTATTCATTTTAATAAATTTCAAATATATTATTCACCACACTCTATATGTATTACAAACACCCATGTGGATAGTCATTATACACCGGTACTATACATATTGCCACGCAGAAAATTAGGAAAAAAAACGTATTTAAAGCAAGTACAAATCTACATTCAGAAAATACAAGAAAGGTAATGAAGGAACTTTACAGAGTAGCAAAAAAACAAATAAATATCAAAATTGATAATATGTTAATATAAAATATTAAATATTTTTGTACATATATATAACTCCTTCCTTAAAAGATCTGTGACTCACAGCTTGAAATATTGTTGCTACTGACATGGATCTGACATGTTTCTGTTAAATATCCCCTCGAGTCTTGGAACTTTGTCCCTAGTAGCACTGCATCATTTTTGTGGCGGCGTGATGAGTGGTTTGTCGTCTTTTCGTCTATAGGGAAATCGTTTTCTTGGAAGGATCTCTTGGCTTTGGCACGGCGGTTAAATCCTGGAGTCAGTCGCGGAAAATGTAGACCACAGAATTCCAAGGCTTCAAGCTTCAGTTTTTCTTTCCTAATTTACCTAAAATCTCCACCAAAATGACACGTAAAACATTAGAAAAGATAAACTTCAAGATGTCACAGCAATTTATTTAAGGCAAGTACAAATCAACATTAAGAAATATCACTAAGGCACAATGAGTATAGTGAACTGCGGTCAAATAATGGTATCCTTAACGATTTCTTCACAATATTTATTGATTCCAGTAGCTGTCTTTATGGAGACATTTTGAGACAGCCAGAAAGAAATGCATTTGTTTTCCCTAGGTTGTCAAGCCATTTGTTGAACTCAATTCAATCTGCCACGAAGAGATTCTGAAAGAGTTAAACATCCTCTCAATAGAACAGGTTCGGTGTTTGAAGTGGATCAAGCAGATTAAGTTTTGAGGGTACAAATCGCGACAACTATGCAAATTTAGAAAAAAAGGACATTTTGCGGCGGAAGTTCCATCCCGTGACAATTTCCGGCGCTGAGAGCCAACAAATTATCTCCCATGATTTAACTGTCGGCACTCAATTAAAAACTAATTACAAGTGACGTCATGGTCGTTAGCGGGTTGTGATTGGATGGCGCTTTTTGCTGGGAAAACAATTAGAAGTCAAATGGGGTGGGTTCATTGTGAAGTTGAAAAATAAATATGTTTGGGTCAGGAAGAGACCCCATTGTTCTTAATTGTTTAGCGACCTCCGCAGCCTACATTTATTTTTAACGAGATTTGTTTTTGCTTGAAAACTCGGTGAAAATAGGTAAACACATTTTAATAGACAATTTCAACTTTTTGACTAAGAAAAGCTATATCTGCTTTTCTGTAATTTAATATAGAGAGAGTTAGCATTTTCAAATTACTTTCCGTCACATGCACTGCGGGAAAGAGCTCTCATAGATTCAAAGTGAAATGTATTGATTGAATTCAACTTTCAATGAGAGATAGCCTCCAGGAGTGACCAGAAATATCATTGAATTCAGGCGTTCTCTCACTAGAGGCACTATTTTAAACATTATAGCCTAAAACATCTCCTGATCGTGCAACTAAAGATTACACGGTCAAACATTGCTTACCACATGATCCTAACAAAATTTCACCTATGTAATATTTATTCTTATATATTAATCTTGAAAAAAATATATATTTCTGTGTTTGAAGCTCTAACATATAAAATTTAGATTTATATTTTTAAAATTAATACATAGATACTATTCATTCACTTTTTAATTTTTATTCGTTTATTATTCTTTTTCTTTTTCAACCTTTTAACAACCTATTTTATCCTCATTATACTATTAGATTTAATGTAACCACGGTTCGAGAAATGGTAAGACCCGAAAGAAGATCTAGTAAAATAATGTTTGAAAACCCTTTTCTGTAAGTTATTTGAATAATACTTATTGTATAAAATTTCTCAATGTATATTTTCTTACAACATAAACCTTAGATTATTAAAACATTGGATCAGTAAACATGAGGGCAACCATTTCGCTCAATTACATTGCTTTATTTTTCATATAACATTTTTGTAAACAAAAAAGGTGATGATGATAAATTCAATGAATATTTACACAATCATAGAAAAATTATATTAAACCTTTATATAAACATGAATATTCTAACTAAATTAAACATTCTCCCGCCACCAACTTGATGGGGGACCATCAAAAAACATTATATAGGTAACAAACATAATTTTACAATAGGTCTTCTGTAAGTCCCATTAGCAGTCTTGACTTCTACTTCTCTAATTCTAGCGTCATCTCCTGGAAACACCTTTGAAATTCTTCCAATCCTCCATGCTAGTGGAGGTTGTTGTTCATTCTTTATCAACACCAGGGATCCTTCCTTAATGTTGGGTTGGGGCTTACACCATTTGGATCTTTGTTGAAGTTGTGACACATATTCTTGGGACCATCTTGTCCAAAAATGATTCATTATTTTCGAATTAATTGCCATCTATTTGGCAAACTCATTGCTATGATGTCATCTTCATCGGGAAGCGCTGTTAAAGAACCACCTATTAAGAAGTGACCAGGAGTCAATGCCTGTAGATCTTCAGGGTCCTCAGAAAGAGGATAAAGAGGTCGCGAATTCAGGCAAGCTTCAATTTGTGCTAACAATGTTGTTAGTTCTTCAAAATTTATCAAAGCACTTCCCATTGTTCTTCTAAGATGATATTTCATGGACTTAACTCCGGCTTCCCAAAGTCCACCAAAATGTGGAGCTGATGGTGGAATAAATTTCCACTGAATTCCCTCTGAATTCGTAAGAACTTTACTGGCATTGTGACATAGTTTCCCAATAATCTTATGCGCACCAACAAAATTAGTGGCGTTGTCACTATGAATTGTTGCTGGTTTACCTCTTCGAGCAACGAACCTTCTTATTGTGGATATGAGAGCATCTGTGGTCAGACTACTGATTAATTCTAGATGAATGGCCCGAGTGCTGAAACATATGAACAAGGCAACGTAAGCATTCATGGTTGAAGTTGTACGTTCCATGTTCCGTTTAATCAGAAAAGGTCCTGCAAAATCAATTCCAGTTACCAAAAACGGCCTTGATCTGTTGTTCCTTGCAAAAGGTAGATTTCCCATTAATTGAAAAGGAGCTTCTTTTTTTTACGAAATCTAGCGCATTTCATGCATGTTCTTAAAATATTCCGTACAACATTTCTTCCAGAAGGTATCCAGAATATATTTCTAATTGCTGCAAGCGTAGCTTGAGTTGATGAGTGAAGATTATGGACATGAACATTGTTTACAATAAGAGTGGTAAGATGATGTGATCTTGGAAGTAAAACTTGATTAATCCGATCACCATAAACATTTACATTTTTTAATCGTCCGCCAACTCTAATGATTCCCCTAATTTCCAAAAAGGGACATAGATTGTATATTCTACTCTTATTCGGGATTGGCTTGTTGCTTAACAGGCAATGCTTTTCTTTGGAAAATTCAATAGATTGAACACACTTAACAACTGCCAACAGGGCATCATTCAACTCTCTTAATGTTAAGGGCTCCCTGTTCCTTGAATGTGAAGGCATTCGACTGTTGTTGACAAATCTTAAGCACCAAGCTAAGATACATTTCAGTTTGGTTAATGATGAGCAGTTTATCACAATGAATGGAATTTCACCCTCAATTGTACCAAAATACGTCTTGATTTTTTCTTCTTCTTTAAATTCTTCCTTGGAGCTATTAATGAATTTCTTAATTTCAAGGGCAGGTTCAATTAGCTATGGTGGCCCATTCCACCATAGTGGATGTTCTACTAAGTCGGATGGAAATATTCCACGTGATGCACAGTCTGCTGGATTCTGCCTTCCATCAACAGGGCACCAAACCACGGAGACAAGCCGGTGTACCTCAGCAACTCAATTTGCCACAAATGTCTTCCATCGTCACGGCTCGGAATTGATCCAGCATAAGGCTATAGTAGAATCAGACCATAAATAAATTTCATTGATGGTAAGAGGAAGGTTTTCATATACAGTTTTCACTAATCTTGCCAAAAGTAGAGCAGAACATAATTCTAACTTTGGAAGTGAAACCACCTTCATAGGTGCGACTCTTGTTTTTGCCACTAAGAGAAATGTCTTAGCGCTTGTGTTAGAGAAGATCACCTTTAGATACAGATATGCAGCATATGCCTTCTGTGATGCATCACAAAATCCATGAAATTCTACCTTCATAAAATTACCTGGTACCACGCATCTTGGGATCTGAATGTGCTCTAGCGATGGAAGATCCTGGTTTATCAAAGTCAGCTTCCTTCTTAGTTCCTCTGGAATTGGGTCATCCCATTCCAAACCAGTCTTCCAAAGTTCTTGAAAAATCAGTTTAATAGTGTTCGTAAATGGTGAGATCCAACCCAGTGGATTAAATATTTTAGCAACCTGTGATAGTATTTCTCGTTTTGTCATAGATTTCAGTGGCAGAGCTATTCCCTTGATTGTGAAACCATCAGTTCTTGGTTGCCATTGAAGGCCTAAAACGTTGACAAATTCCTTGGATTCCTCAAACCCAATATTTGTGTTGGTGGATCTTAAATGATTTGGTAAAAGTGACAGAACATCCGGAACATTGGAGGTCCACTTACGAAGTTCGAAGCCTCCTGCACTTAGTAAACCATAGAGTTCTCGCACCAAATTCTTGCCTTCATCTACTGAAAAAGTTCCAGTTACTAGATCATCAACATAAAAATCTGTCAATTCTATTTTGCTAGCTTTTGGAAACTTACTCTGCTCATCCAAAGCCAACTGTTTGATGATACGAGTGGCCAAAAATGGTGCAAAACTAGTCCCATAAGTGACAGTTTCTAGCCGGTAGTCCTTTATTTTATCATAAGGATCATTCCGCCATACAATTCTTTGGAATTCCGAGTCTTCTTGTGATATTCTAATTTGCCTATACATCTTGGCGATATCAGCATTTATAGCAACAAGATGAATTCTGAATCTCAGAATGATGTGAAACAAATCCTGTTGAATTTTGGGCCTTGGAATTAGAGCATCATTCAAGGACAAACCTGAATCAGTCTTTGCTAATGCGTCAAATACTACTCGCAATTTGGTGGTGCAACTTTTTTCCTTTATTACAGGATGATAAGGCAGATAGTACCTTCCCTTAATGATATCTTCCTTTGGTACTAAGCTCATATGTCCTAATTCAAGATATTCCTTAATGAAGCTTCTATATGGTCATAAACTTCAGGTCGTGGAATCAAAGATCTTTCCAAAGAACAAAGTCTTTTGATCGCATTGGATCTTGAATCTCCTAATTGGCAGTCATTCCGAAATGGCAGTTGTACAACATATCTGCCTGTGGAATCCCTTCCATGTGTTTCCACAAAATGGATTTCACTTTCATTTTCATCCTTAGATATAGAAGTCACATCAGGAATGGATTCCAATTTCCAAATTTTTCGACTATATTTTGGGGTTCCAGGCATGCATGATGTGACTGAATGATATTCCTAATACTTCTCCTACTACCCTTAGAGGAAACTCTTCAAGAAAGGAGCCATCCTAATTTAGAAGAAGTAGCAGTTAGTTGTTCTTCATCGCCGATAACGGACTCGCCAGTGAACAGGGTCATAGCTAACTCAGCACCAATTAATATGTCGATGGTAGCAGAAATATTATAATCTGGATCAGCCATAGGCATGGTTTTGAGATGCGCCAAGATACACTTTGGACATGTAAGAGTTGGCAAATTATTTGTCAACTTATCCAACACCAAGGCGTTCACCTTGAAATTTCATCTGATTTGAAATGTGGCGTAAATTCAAACTCCACAAGTCCATAAGAGTGACTCGCAAAATGTCCCGAAATTCCCGATATTTGCGAGTCTAAGGTAACATATTTAAGTCCTAGTCTTTTTCTACATTGTCCTGATATAAAGTTAGCCTGAGACCCTGAGTCTATCAAGGCTCTACATGTCTGAGGCACACCATTGTTATCCTTGATTTTAATCCTAGCGGTTGTAACCATGACATTTGAAAAATATTTCTCATTACTTAAAAGACAAGTTGTATTTTTGATGTCTTTTCCACACTCAAATTTCCCTTCATCAACTTCTTGAACCTTGGTTTCTTGGTGAATCAAAGTGTGGTGTCTTTTCTTGCAAATTTGACAAATGTTTTTGCAATAACAATTATTTGCTAAATGGTTTGGCTTTAAACATCTGAAACACAATTTAGCCGAACTAACAAAATTCACTCTCTCTGACTCAGGTAATTTAGAAAATAAATTACAGCTTGAAAGAGCATGTGCACCTTCACATTTAAGACATTTTATCATATATGAATTATAAACATTCACCTTTTGTAATTCCTTTTTTATTGAATGTTGCTCCACATTTGAATCTTTATTTGGTAAATTCTGCAAGCTTTTTGCGTGAATTTCCAAAATTTCCATTAAATCCTTAATTGAAGGCACAACTCTTGGGTTGTTCTGCAATTCCCATTGTTTTCTTGTAGTTTTATCAAGCTTATCTTGTATGATCTTGACGAAAATACCTCAGATAAACTATCGATTTGGTAACCCAATACCTTCACTGTTCTTATTATTTCGTTGCAGCTATCTAGAAGTTTAAACATTGAATTATGGTTGTCATCGGCTAATTTTGGTAATCTTAATGCATTATCTATTTGGGTGCAAATTAGATCCTTTGGGTTTTCATATCTTGTTAATAAAGTTTGCCAAACCTCAACATAATTATCGGCTGTAATTGGAAATGCGTTGACCAGTCTTAGTTGGCTTTTCAAATATTGTAACTTTTCAATATCAGGTATTTGTGAGTTAGAACTAATTGCAGAAAAAAAATAGATCTTTAAATCAAAGCCATGATTCTAATCTGCCATTGAAAGTTGTCAGCTAAAGTTAAGGCATTTTAACATGTAAATAAACATCTTTTTTTTTCAGATGGTTCTTGCCCATTATGCTTTAAATCTAATTCACACTTTAATCTTATACACTTATCTATACAAATTTCCACTTCGTCATTCAAATCATCATCCTCAAGTTGCTGCAAGAAAACATCACTCATTTTCATCAAATCATTATTTGCATAAACACAATGGATTCATACCATAGACACAATGGATTCGATATTTTCCTCTATGCCTTTCATAGTTTTTTTAATACTTTTTAATTTTTTAATTAAAGTTTCTACATCCATAATTGCTATTAAATTCTCTTCCCAAATACTTTTAGTTGAAATATATGGTTACAAAATACTTAAAAGTTACCCTTTATTTTCGATCAATTTTAACTTGACTTTTACTTACGTTCAATCCGGCTCGAGTTGACCAATGTATAATTCTTCTCAATGTATAATTTTCTTACAACATAAACCTTAGATTATTAAAACATTGGATCAGTAAACATGAGGGCAACCATTTCGCTCAATTACATTACTTTATTTTTCATATAACATTTTTGTAAACAAAAAAGGTGATGATGATAAATTCAATGAATATTTACACAATCATAGAAAAATTATATTAAACCTTTATATAAACATAAATATTCTAACTAAATTAAGCACTTATCAAAATATGTTTTTACGATATAAAAGAGTCCATCAGAGAACATTTATTCCAGATTGAATAATTCTTATAAGAATATAAGTTTTTTGAAGGTATAAAATAATCCATCAGAGAACATTTATTCCAGATTTACGTTTTACGGATCCTCCAAAAAAAATCATCTGAGAAAACCCCAAGACTATAATAGAAAAGATGAGACGATGGGACCTAATGGAGATCGTTTAAACGACTTGAGGAATAAACAACAACAACATGTTTTACCTACCCTATCTCTATATATTTCGTGGACCAATTGAAGAAACTCATAGGCTTAACGGTGGCCGAGATGGCACATCGAGCTCAAGACAGAGATGGCTGGCGTAGCATCATGTTTGGGATGTAACACATACAATGGGCCACAACGTTCGATCGCGAATAAAATGGTATTACTATAGCTATAATATAATGTTTATACTAAGTTAGATAGAAGCAATCACACCTCTTGAACAAATACGTTTGTCCTTTAATAAATCCTCGCAGCTTACAGTTTTTAAAACTGTATTGTGTTATATCATCTTCTAGAGGACACTTAGTAATTCTTCACATATCCTCTTGGTCGATTCTGGAAGTGGTCATTCATAGGAAGTTGAGTTATGTCAAGCCTAGGCATTGGGAGATAGTCACTCAAAACTTAAGTACATTACAGTATCATGGCCTCATCACTTACTTTTACATTCATATGAACATAAATACTACATTGAGAATAAAAACCCCCTATTATTTTTAGTTATGTGTGGACGACATTTGATTCATATCAAAACTTTATATTTCAAAATATTTGATAACACTATTTAACCTAAATATCTCTCCCAATCTTATCTGCAACAAAAATAACCCGAAATAAAATTGCCAATTTCTTAAATCTCACCAACAATATATAAAACAAAACAAACATTTTTCTACAAAAAAAAAACCTTTAATTTTAGCCTCAATAATTACTTGTTATTTCCTATCTAACATTACTATGAATTACACAAAAGGTATCAACTTAGAATAATTATAAGAATTTGCAGAGTATATGATAAATTAAACATATTCATTAAAATATAAAGAAACCTCCCAGATGAATTTATAAAAATGGGTTTATACAATTGGCCATAGAATAGAAAATTACTCTTAAGCTTTAAAATTTAACTACGATATTTCAACAAAGACATTCCAATTTTATAATTAAATTTTATAATTATCTATTCATAATTAAAAACATTATTCTTATTCATAATTCTGTTCATATTTTTTTTCATTAATTCTAGAACTTCATTATCTCTCACGATAAATACATTTCAATTCACTCTCTTCTATTCAATTTCAGATTTCCACAAGGGTCTATTCTTTTTATCAAGAGGAAGTACAAATTTTTGTTTATTTCTAAAATCTTTTTTATATTTTCGTTATAATTAATCTTACTTTTATCTAATGCCTTGAAAACCCCTCTTTTTTTAAACAGCTAAAGTTAACCAAAAAAAATCGCAAAATATTGGATGTTGAACCACATGCGTAGAGAGAACATCCTTTAATTAGCATTTTCTCCTCAAAGACCATGCAATTTTGAAATTTTTGTTGCGGAAAAAGCGATAAAACAATTACAAGTTCTTATTTTCTTCCTATCAAGCCTCTTCTTTTCGAAATTTACCTAATCTATATATATAAAATTGAATGTCTGTCTGTCTGTTTGTCTGTCTGTTTGTTTGTACTCTATAGATTCAACTCTTGGGTTGTTCTGCAATTCCCATTGTTTTCTTGTGGTTTTATCAAGCTTATCTTGTATGATCTTGACGAAAAATACCTCAGATAAACTATCGATTTTGTAACCCAATACCTTCACTGTTCTTATTATTTCGTTGCAGCTATCTAGAAGTTTAAACATTGAATTATGGTTGTCATCGGCTAATTTTGGTAATCTTAATGCATTATCTATTTGGGTGAAAATTAGATCCTTTGGGTTATCATATCTTCTTAATAAAGTTTGCCAAACCTCAACATAATTATCGGCTGTAATTGGAAATGCGTTGACCAGTCTTAGGGCTTCGCCTCTTAGTTGGCCTTTCAAATATTGTAACTTTCCAATATCAGGTATTTGTGAGTTAGAACCAATTGCAGAAAAAATAGATCTTTAAATGAAAGCCATGATTCTAATCTGCCATTGAAAGTTGGCAACTAAAGTTTAGGCATTTTAACATGTAAATTAACATCTTTTTTTTTTCAGATGGTTCTTGCCCATTATGCTTTAAATCTAATTCACACTTTAATCTTATACACTCATCTATACAAATTTCCACTTCGTCATTAAAATCATCATCTTCAAGTTGCTGCAAGAAAACATCACTCATTTTAATCAAATCATTATTTGCATAATCTAGTTTGCATTTCGTTGCATTAATATCTACCATAGACACAATGGATTCGATATTTTCCTCTATACCTTTCATAGTTTATTTTATCCTTTTTAATTTTTTAATTAAAGTTTCTACATCCATAATTACTATTAAATTATCTTCCCAAATACTTTTAGTTGAAATATATGGTTACAAAATACTTATAAGTTGCCCATTATTTTCGATCAATTTTAACTTGACTTTTACTTACGTTCAATCCGGCTCGAGTTGACCAATGTATAATACTTCTCAATGTATAATTTTCTTACAACATAAACCTTAGATTTTTAAAACATTGGATCAGTAAACATGAGGGCAACCATTTCGCTCAATTACATTACTTTATTTTTCATATAACATTTTTGTAAACAAAAAAGGTGATGATGATAAATTCAATGAATATTTGCACAATCATAGAAAAATTATTTTAAACCTTTATATAAACATAAATATTCTAACTAAATTAAGCACTTATCAAAATATGTTTTTACGATATAAAAGAGTCCATCAGAGAACATTTATTCCAGATTGAATAATTCTTATAAGAATATAAGTTTTGAAGGTATAAAATAATCCATCAGAGAACATTTATTCCAGATTTACGTTTTACGGATCCTCTAAAATAAGACATCTGGGAAAACCCCAAGACTATAATAGAAAAGATGAGACGATGGGACCTAATGGAGATAGTTTAAACGACTTGAGGAATAAACAACAACAACATGTTTTACGAACCCTATCTCTATATATTTCGTGGACCAATTGAAGAAACTCATAGGCTTAACGGTCGCCGAGATGGCACATCGAGCTCAAGACAGAGATGGCTGGCGTAGCATCATGTTTGGGATGTAACACATACAATGGGTCACAACGTTCGATCGCGAATAAAATGGTATTACTATAGCTATAATATAATGTTTATACTAAGTTAGATAGAAGCAATCACACCTCTTGAACAAATACGTTTGTTCTTTAATAAATCCTCGCAGCTTACAGTTTTTAAAACTGTATTGTGTTATATCATCTCCTAGAGGACAATACGTAATTCTTCACATATCCTCTTGGTCGATTCTGGAAGTGGTCATTCATAGGAAGTTTAGTTATGTCAAGCCTAGGCATTGGGAGATAGTCACTCAAAACTTAAGTACATTACAGTATCATGGCCTCATCACTTACTTTCACATTCATATGAACATAAATACTACATTGAGAATAACAACCCCCTATTATTTTTAGTTATGTGTGGACGACATTTGATTCATAGTAAAACTTTATATTTCAAATAATTTGATAACACTATTTAACCTAAATACCTCTCCCAATCTTATCTGCAACAAAAATAACCCGAAATGAAATTGCCAATTTCTTAAATCTCACCAACAATTTATAAAACAAAACAAACATTTTTCTACAAAAGAAAAACCTTTAATTTTAGCCTCAATAATTACTTGTTATTTCCTATCTAACATTTCTATGAATTACACAAAAGGTATAATTGTAAATATAAAGGTACACTTGGAATAATTATAAGAATTTGCAGAGTATATGATAAATTAAACATAGTTCTTAAAATATATAGAAACCTCCCAGATGAATTTATAAAAATGGGTTTATACAATTGGCCATAGAATAGAAAATTACTCTTAAGCTTTGAAATTTAACTACGATATTTCAACAAAGACATTCCAATTTTATAATTAAATTTTATAATTATCTATTCATAATTAAATGATTAAAAACATTATTCTTTTTCATAATTCTCTTCATATTTTTTTTCATTAATTCTAGAACTTCATTATCTCTCACGATAAATACATTTCAATTCACTCTCTCTTCTATTCAATTTCAGATTTTCACAAGGGTCTATTCTTTTTATCAAGAGGAAGTAAGAATTTTTGTTTATTTCTAAAATCTTTTTTATATTTTTGTTATAATTAATCTTACACACTTTTATCTAATGCCTTGAAAACCCCTCTTTTTTAAACAGCTAAAGTTAACCAAAAAAAATCGCAAAATATTGGATGTTAAACCACATGCGTATAGAGAACATCCTTTAATTAGCATTTTCTCCTCAAAGACCATGCAATTTTGAAATTTTGGTTGCGGAAATAGCGATAAAACAATTACAAGGTCTTATTTTCTTCCTATCAAGCCTCTTCTTATCGAAATTTACCTAATTTCTATATATTTTGTTTATATATTGGTTTTCTTCATTTTAGCAAGTAGTGTATTTATTTTTATTTGAAAATACAAACAATATAAAAATGACAGAAAAAACACAAATATGATAAATATTACATAACAACCTAAAAATAGATATGGTTCGTAAAATTCTGGTTCGTTTTCCCCCAATTGTTTTTAAGAACAAGTGTATGACACCCTAGAAGCCGATTCATATAAACTTGGTTCCGTAATCTTGCTATTAAGCATTCAAAAAAATTATTGAAACATTTGGAAAATTCACTTCAGAAATGCAAATATTTATTTTATCCTACTCATTCTGTTTTTCCAGCTCATCTTCAATATATGTTTTTTTTTTTTCTGATATCCTGTGGTTTAGGTGATGGATCGGAAAATATTTAGAGAAATCAAGCGTCCTTGACAAAAGTATTATCTTTTAGGTTAGTAGTCAATGTGTTATAATAAAGCAGTCTGTCCTACTATAAATTGTCATCTCTCCATTCTACATCATTAGGATGATCAAATAAAGTTGAAGGCCCAAATATCGATTGTACCGCCATATTGTATTGTCTTCTTTTGGCCTTTGTCACGGCCCAAACTCCAGACGACAGCTGGTGCAGCTTTTGTCTCAAAGATCGATCTTTTAGTTAGTTTGGGCATCTTTCTTCTTTGATTGCTCTCTTAAATCTTTTCTCGGCACTCTCCACTTCTTGTATAAATTGCAGAACTGTTCCTAATCCCTTCATACACATAGATTAAATACGGTTGAAACAGTCGAAATAAAAAGCTGATAATCTTTTTTCCTCAATTATTTGAACCCCTTCAAAGTACTTTCCTCTTGTAGGAATACCATTATGATATTGATGTTTCCAGTTTAAAGAACATTCCTAGAAATGTTTACCCGGAAAAATTGTCGCGGCACACGCAATGATTTTTTTTTTAGGCTTCATTCATTAAAAATTGATTCTACAAACGGTGTGTGTGGATACACTATATGGAAAATAACTGCATGTAATTAAATGTGCTTCGCCATGAAGAAGGTACCAACAGAGGAAAAATGTGCATGGAAGGTACAGCAAGCTTGGATATACAAGTAAGTAAAATTTAAATCCAATAGGCAAAGCAGGTGGGAGTAATGCTACATACAGTTTGCATTGAGGGAAGATTATAAAGCAAATTTCTTCAATAGAAATCGCATTTATATTTCGGTTGCTTGTAAATTGATCTACTCTATAATCTACTTTAATATATCCAGAATTTGGTCTTCATTTGATTCTTCAGCTCATTGGTTCTCTTCCTGTTCATTTCTTATTTTCTAGGGTGGATGTGTGCAGCGACATTTGCACAGAAACACGAGTTTGATAGTAAATACATGTAGTAAACTAGTTGAAATATATATCTAAGAATTAGAAATTACGCTATCAAGAAGCATCAAACACTATTTATTAAAAAATGCATCCTTTTTTCAAATTAAGGGGATGACGGAAGGAGTTCTGAGATTTTCTATTGCGATATTTTAGCTCTCTCTAGTATATTTTAATATTATTCCATTTAATATTGTTCTTCTATAGAAGAGTCTTTAGTCCACAAATAAGTTAGAGAGAAATCGTAATGAAACATTTCAAAAGAAACTCAACCACGGAAGCCTGATGTTTTCACTTTAAAGTTTATTTAGAGAGCATTTGATGTATAAAACATATAAACATATTTAATACATTAAGAAAAAGGCATCTCCTTATCGTGCAACTGAAAGTCGCTGGTGGCACAGGTCTACAAAAAAAAACATTTTTTTTTGCACAAGAGAACCTGATGGTGTTTCTAGTGTAACTTTTCATGCTGAACTCAAAAATCTGATCAGAAATTTCCCATCACCCATGGTTTTTGCCTGACGATCTTTTTTTAGTATTGAAATAAATACATGCATCCAACATGAAAGAGACTTACGAAAACATGAAACTGCTTTTTAAAAAGATAGTATATGAAAGATACGGTTGGAAAATATGCAGCGATTTGAAAGTCGTTGCTCTCTTGCGTGGATTACAGCTTGGATATACAAAATTTTGTTGTTTTCTGTGTGAGTGGGATAGCAGAGATAGGGAAAGGCATTACATTAAAAAAATCTGGCCAAACCGTAAAATCTTTACTCCAGGATATAAAAATATTGCAAATCTACCCCTGATCGATATAGAAAATATTTACTTACCACCATTACATATTGAACTGGGATTAATGAAGAACTTTGTCAAGGCAATGGATCGAAATGCAAGTGGATTTGCCTACCTAAAATAAAAAAAATTCTAGTATAAGTGAAGCGAAGATTAGAGAAGGCATTTTCGTTGAACCTCAGATTCGAGAATTGCAGCAGGGTGGAAATTTTCAAAATAGTTTGAATGAAGATGAAGCAGCAGCATGGAATTCCTTTAGAAACGTTTGCAAAAACTTCTTAGGAAGTGTCAAGTTTGAAAATTACCGAGACATAGTTAATGATCTGTTGCTTTCCTACAAGGCACTGGGATGTAACATGTCCCTCAAGATCCAACTCCTGCATTCACATCTAGATTTCTTTCCAGACAATCTTGGCGCAGTTAGCGATGAGCATGGTGAGAGGTTTCATCAAGCTATATCAAGCATGGAGAAGCGGTACCAAGGTAAATGGAGTCCCGCTATGCTTGCCGACGACTCCTGGGCACTCAAGAGGGATCTACCACAATCAAAGTATAGAAGAAAATCCACTGTCTCTGCTTTTCAATAATAAATATGTTTCGTTCATATATGCCTTTATATTAACAATATTTCCAAATTCAAGTAGGTGTATCTCAGAAATATTGTGTAATAGAAAAAAACTAATGGTATATTTGGATTCAGGACATGTAGATAAGATGCTATTTCTTTGTGGACAAAGAAAAATATTTTTTGATAAACCAGTTACGTGACATTGTTTGCAATTTTTAGTGTATTTATCCCAATACTAAAAAAAGACCGTCACGCAAAAACCATAGGTGATGGGAAATTTCTGATTAGATTTTTGAGTTCAGCATGAAAAGTTACACTAGAAACATAATCAGGTTCTCTTGTGCAAAAATCTTGTTGACCAGTGTGGCTTACACCATCGGCCAACAGCCCGAAACACGTACGTGGTTATCTTTTCTTGATGAATCAAGAATGGGTATTTAGCCAATTTAAAATCATAGTTGATATTTATTCCGATAGATGGCGCAAGCCTTCAGTAACTTCAATTTACTCGATAAGTTGATACCTTTTTCTTAATTTATAAACCTTATCCCAGTACAATGTCACATTTGTAATATTTTTTCATTTTTAATACAGTTTGAAAAATATTACAATTATCTGTATTTCAATTTAGACTTTTATAAATAAATGTAATATTTTAGTTTATAAACGTTCCAATTTATCAATATCAACTGTCTAATACTCTAATAATGTCATAATCAACTAATAAATATTGATTTAATATTCATAAAGTCAAATGTTGAGCAGTCATTTATTGATCGTCACTTGAATATTGAGAGGAACACAGCTGTGATCTTTCACAAATTTTCCACGGCTTGTTTATTTTGATTAATGTCGGGGTCACCGAGGTTGTCCTCAACATTCCAGCCGAGGAATGGCGCTGTCACCCTAACAACCGACAGGATGTCTTCAATTGGATTTACCGAACTTTCTTCGAGCTGTATACCGCCCTTGTCGACAATTGGGCCCGGGAGAAAATCCCTATATATTGTGGAGGAAGTTTTATATATTTATTCTATAGATAATAAATTAAAGAATTTTTAGCACGAATTTATTTTTTCAAATAAAACAAACTTCATACTTTGCTGACTGCGATGAAAATACTCTTCGATTGGCAGTACGCCAACCTTCATCAAGGCAAATATGTATTTTAAAGAACGGTATTATGTCTTCGTTCCCTGATAGAGATTGGTATTCTGCTGAACGAAATATGAGTAGATAAACCAATTTCCAAATCACAATTCTTATGCTTTTCTATTTGAATCTTAATTCACATATGTTTTGGTATATTTTAAAAATATTATAAAGAAAGATAAAAATAAAGAAGTTAGAAAAGAAAAAATCACCCAAAAATTGAATGCAGGGTAGTGTCAATAAATAGAAGTTGAATACATTCTAATAAAATAAGTCTAATGATAGGTGTTAGGTTTTTTATTATTATTATTGTATTTTATTAATTAATTATAATTCATATTCATAGAATTTTATTGTTACTTATCATCATTTTTTTGTTGTTTTTTTCTTCTGTTTTTTTTTTGTGTTATAAATACAACTAAATCGCATTAAATCTTAATGTAATTCTCTTTTGTTGTTTGAAATAAATCGAATTGAATCGAATTGAGTCAGCTCGTTCTTTCTAGAAGAAACTTCAAAGAAATCGTGCTAACATTTTTTTGTGCCGAAACCCGGGAAAGAAGTAGAAGAAATAGAAAGTTCTTAGAAGCCATAGAAATAAAGAAATGTAAGGTTTTGAATACTAATTTTTAAAATATGGAAACAGAAATCTTAATTTTTGAATCTCTGATTAAAAGTTTAGAATTGATAAAAGCAGATGTAGATATCATTTAGAAGGCAATGATAAATACGCACTTATGCAAAATAAAAATAAGACTTGTTAAATTTAAAAGCTAGCTTTGATAATCAATATGTAAAATTAGTAAAATATAAAGGCATTAATGCTGAAGAAAAATTTAAGATATTCTTTGAGGCAAAGTCTAAAATCAATTCTTTTTTGATAAAAATAAATAGATCGCTGGGAAATTTAAATAAAAAACATTTTCTGGTGAAACGCATTTAGAACTTCCTAAATTTTAATTGCCCACCTTTAGTGGTGATATTTCAGATTGGCTGAGTTTTAAGGAATTTTTTATTAGATCTATTGATCAAAATCCAACACTGGGAAATTTTCAAAAACTTCAATATTTAAATTCTGCACTAAAAGGAAATGTCGCTAGACTTATTAGGGCGTTCAATATTTCTGATGAAAATTATCCTATTGCCTGGCAAACCTTGGTCAATAGATTCGACAAAAAAAGTGAATTGGCTTTTAAACAAATTCAAAATTTGTATGATCTAAAAAATGTAAAACAAGAATCGACTAAAGATTTACTTGATCTCCTGTACACTTGTAATGAAAGCATTCAGAATCTCTCTATCCTCGGATTGGAACGTAATAATTTATCGGATATGATTTTAATTCATATAATTCAATCAAAACTTGATCGTTCAATAATAAAGGAATGGGAGATGAGTTTGCTTGAGAAAGAATATCCATCGTATGAAAAGATGATTTCTTTCCTGGAAAGATTTGCTGGAAGTCTCGGGAGTTTTCAGAACAAAGAAAATTCAAAACAATTCTACAAAATGAATAAATCCACTCATTCTCAATCAACAACATTTGCCTCTGACACTAGTATAGATAGCAGAGTCAAGTCATGCGCCTTATGTAAAGATGAAATTTTTTGTTAAAATGTCCTAAGTTTAATGGTATGATGTTACCTGAAAGATGGACATTTGTAAAAGATAATCGTCTATGTTACAACTGTCTAAGATCTAACCATAGAGTATCGTCATGCGTCTTTACGCAAAATTGCAAATCATGTAATAAGAGACATCATACTCTTTTGCATCAGTTCAAACCGGAAATGTTAAGTCCTGTTGCGGACATATCTCCATTGACCCATGCCAGTGTCTCATGTTTTGCAGACAACAAAAGTCATGATCGGATATTACTCTCTACGGCTTTAATAAAGGTCAAATCGGAAAACGGGGTTCTTCAGACATGTAGAGCCCTCTTAGATACAGGCTCTCAAAGGTGTCTTATAACAAATACGTTGTCGAAAGAAATTGAATCTTCCTCTTGCTGATGGTAAAACTACAGTTTTTGGTTTGGGAAACAAACTTGTAGAACAATCAATGGGTGAGGTCTCTCTCCAATTAGCCCACATTTCTCAAACCTAATATTCAACGCCAATCCTATAGTCATTGATAAGATCACATCAGAATTGCCCAATTTCTTTATAGAAAAGGATAATTGGCCTTATTTGAAAATCTTCTGTTGGCTGACCCCAATTTTGACAAATCTAGCAAGATTGATTTAGTGATAGGAGCAGAGCTTGCTCCATACTTATTTAACGGCAAGGTTAGATTCCAAAATTTATCTGGACCCACCGCGTACGGATCCAAATTGGGATGGTTATTTACAGGTAAAATATTACTGTCAGGTGAAAATTCCAATCAAGATATAACTATGTTCGCGTCGGAGGAACAAGATGATTTTCTAAAAAGATTCTGGGAGCTGGAGTCAGTACCCTCTGCCAAATCTTTAACCAGAGAAGAAATTTCGTGTGAAGAAATATATATTAATAACCTCAAAATTCTGGAAGATGGAAGGTACTCTGTTGGGCTGCCATTTAGAACATTGCCAACTCTTGGCGAATCTAGAATCAATGTTCTGAAACGATTTCTATCACTTGAAAGAAAATTACAACAATCTCCAAGTATCCTAATACAATATTGTGATTTCATGGACGAATATCTTTTAATCAATCATATGGAGCTTATTCCCAGTGATGAGCTGGATACACTTTCAGGACAATGTTATTATATACCTCATCATTGTGCTTTTAAGGAGAAAGCACTACCACTAAATTGAGAGTTGTTTTTAATGCATCTTGCAAAACTAGCAATGACAAATCTCTAAATGACTTTCTTCATGTAGGACCAAAACTACAACAGGATATCTTCAACATTCTGATAAGATTTCGAACACGCCCAATAGCTTTTTCAGGATATATAGAGAAAATGTATCGCCAAGTAAGAATCGATTCTAGGGATTGTGATTTCCAGAGGATTTTATGGAGAAAAAACCCATCAGAACCTTTATTGGATTATAAACTACTGACTGTAACATATGGATTGTTTTGTGCGCCATATCTCGCCATGCGTACCCTACATCAACTTTCAAAGACAAGTTGTCAACTTTCCCAGTGGCCTCAAAAATAGTACAAACCGATTTTTATGTTGATGACTTGCTTTCTGGTGCAGACACAATTGAAGAATCTACATGTCATATTCGTGAAGTCAATAATCTTCATTCTTCAGCCGTATTTTCTCTTAGGAAATGGAGATCAAACGTCCCGGAGGTCATTTCTGGATTTCCAGAACAGGTTGAAGATAGGCATAATCTTCGGGATTTTGAGAGTGATTCATGTGTCAAAATACTTGGTATTTGATGGAATCCTTCCTTGGACATTTTTCAGATTCTTGTTAATGACATTCCAGAACAAACGAATTCTAAAAGACATTTGTTGTCCCACATCTCCAAAATCTTTGATCCTATAGGCTGGCTGTCACCAGTTATTATTCTTCTTAAAGTTTTGCTTCAATCACTTTGGAAACAAAAGTTGAATTGGGATGATCCCTTGCCTGATACTTTGTGCTCTCAATGGAAGAAAATCGAAAAGGAATTATCCGTATAATAAAATTCAAATTCCTAGATACTTCTCGTGCAGGGGAGCTTTACTTTCTTTTGAACTTCATGGTTTTTGTGACTCTTCAGAAGTTGTATATGCGGCAGTATTTTATATAAGATCTCTTTTCAAATCGGGCCAAGTGGAAGTTTCTCTAATTGCTTCCAAGACGAGGGTAGCTCCTCTGAAAATGATTTCCATACCACGGCTGGAGCTGTGCGCTGCTCTTCTTCACGCAACTTCATATGATACTATTCGCAATTGTTTATGCTTACAAATTGATAGAGTATTTTTATGGACTGATTCCAAAATTGTTCTCAGCTGGATTAAATCTGAATCTAGACATTGGAAACCATTTGTCGGAAATAGGATTGCTGAAGTTCAAAGTTTGACTTTACATTCTTCCTGGCATTATGTCATTTCGAAAGATAATCCTGCAGACTGCGCTTCCAGAGGTATAACTCCTTCAGAGCTGGTGGATCACTCTCTTTGATGGCGAGGACCAACTTGGCTCTCGGATGTGAGCTTGGAAGATCCAATTCAAACTCAATATGATTTTCCGAAAGAAATTTCAGGTGAAAGACGAAAAACTTTCTCTGTTTTTCATTCCACTAATCTTCTTTTCCCAGACTTCATTTTCAAATACTGAAATATCAACGAACTTGTTAGAATTACAGCATGGATTTATAGATTTGTATTCAATGTCCAATGTTCTTTCAATGAAAGAAAGAAAGGACATCTATCTTCAAGCGAATTAACAAGTTCAATTCACAATATCATTCGTTTCATTCAAAGTTCTGAATTTCAATCAAAAATTACCTGTTGCAAACAAAAAGAAATCTTTACCAACTAACTTAAAGCTTTTATCTTTGAATTCTTTCATTGATGAATCGGGGCTATTACGGGTTGGAGGAAGATTACGTCATTCAATTATGCAATTTGATGAAAAACATCCAATAATATTGCCAAGAGATCATTTTATCACGGAATTAATAGTGCGACAGTGTCATCTGGATCATTTACATTCTGGTCTTCAACTGACCATGTCAGCACTACGATTACGAAATTGGATTCCTGCAGGCAGAAGTTTGGTCAAGAAAATAATCCACCAATGCATGGTGTGTTTCAGGGCTAAACGCCAAGTTACCAAGCAAATCATGGGAGATCTGCCTATGCACCAAATTGTGAAATCAAATCCGTTCACTAAAACTGGAATCGACTTTGCAGGACCGTTTTTAATGTAACCAAACATCAAAAGATCCAAAGTAAAATTTATATCATATTATGCTTTATTTGTATATTTCTGCACAAGAGAAATTCATATATAAATTGTATCAGACCTATCTTCAGCGGCTTTCCTCGCAGCTCTCAAGCGGTTTATTTCTCGTCGAAGAAAACATTCTGATATATTTAGTGATAACGGACCCAACTTTAGAGGAGCTAACAACATTTTCCGGGAGCTGTTTGGTATATTGAAAGCTTCAACAATTCAAAAATTCATATCTAATGAACGAATCAACTGGCATTTTATAGCTCCTTCCGCCCCAAATTTCGGAGGTATCTGGGAGGCTGGAATAAAATCCTTCAAATTTCATCTTCTCAGATGCTTAAAGTCTCAGATACTCACATTTGAAGAACTGAGTACTCTGACAACTCAAATAGAAGCTTGTTTAAATTCGTGACATATTTGTCCTCTAAGTTCAGATTCAGACGATTTTAATCCTTTTACACCAGGACACTTCTTAATCGGGAGACCCTTAACTGCCCCTCCAGCATCTAATGATAATGATGATGTTCCAATTAACTACTTCTATCGCCGGAACCTAAATAAAAAAATTAAAAATGTATTTTGGAAACGTTGGAATCGAGAATACCTCAACAATTTGCAACAACGCCTAAAATGTAAAAAATCCTCACCCAACATTAAGGAAGGTGACTTCATCTTGCTCATGGATACCATATCACCACCAGCAATGTATTGGAGCCTTGGTCGCATCACCAAAGTCTTTCCGGGAGCGGACGGAAAAGTTCGAGTCGTCGAGGTGAAGACCAAGCACCAAGAACGCCTTACTAGAACTGTCTCTAAAATAGTACCATTACCTCTTGCTGAGGACTAAGTTAGTCCACCGGGGTGGAATATGTTAGGTTTTTTAATTATTATTATTGAATTTTATTAATTAATTATAATTCATAATTCTTGTAGGGGTGTAGACAAGGTACTTGGTTACACTTAGGACAAGAGCCTTGCACTAACTAATTTATTAAAGCATAGGTTATATAAAGATTAAATAGGGAAAGAGAGGAAACAAAGAGGTTACATCCTCCATAGAAGGTAAACAAACAACAGCGTCGTTAGGCTAAACTTTTACAGTCAGTTGGAGAGGGGGGGGGGGCCGACGTCATCCTTCCGGTCACGTGTTATACTTGAGTGGCGGCGCTGGTGTCCAACATATCCCCTCCCATAATAACTTCAGCTGGACGTTTATTCCGATAGTCCATCAGCGCTCTACAGTAATTTTCATGCTGGCTTCTAGCAAGAGGCTTGGTAAGGAAGTCAGCAGGGTTCTCAGCACTCGGAGTGTAGAAAAGTTCGATTGTTTTTTCTGAGATCTTTTCTCGAACAAAATGGTACTTTACGGCAAAATGTCTAGTTTTCGATTTGTCGATGTAATTTTCCGCATGGGAAATTGCAGCTTGGTTGTCGCAGAATACTTTTGTTTCTCCACAAATCAAACTTTACATTTTCAGCTGTTCCATCAGATTCCGTACCCATGTGATGTCCTTCACAGCTGATGACAGTGCAATGTATTCCGATTCCATAGTACTCAAAGCGGTAACTGTTTGTTTGGTGCTTCTCCAAATTATTGGTGCTCCAGCTAAAATGATGAGATGTCCAGATACTCCTTTTCGGTCTACAATGTCTGAGGCCCAACTTGCATCCGAAAAGGCAATCAAAGGTTTGCCAGTGGATCTGTAAGTTATGCCAAAGTAGTTGGTGCTCTTCAGATAACGCAGCACGCGTTTCCCAGCTTCCCAGTGTTTTCTTGTGTAGTTATCACAGTATCTGGATAGGATCCCGACTGCGTAGGCGATGTCGGGCCTGGTTCTATGAGAAAGGTATGACAGTCCTCCGATCAGTTCACGGTATGGAAACCGCTCATTGGAATTTCCATTTTTCCTTACACTCAGGTAAAGATTGGTTTCCATTGGAGTCGAATACCAACTAAGTAGATGCTCGGATCAATAGGGTTACGTTGTAATCCTATTTCGTGAAGTTGTTTGTTTAAGAATTTATCCCAGCATCTTCCGCTCTGTTTTAATCCATAGATTGAATTCTTAAGCTTGCAGAACAAGTTTTCTTCTCCTGGTTTCTTGAAGCATTCAGGTTGTTCCATGTAAATAGTCTCATTGAGTGTCCCATGAAGATAAGTACTCTTCACGTCGAATTGGTCAATGAACCAGTCCTTTTCTGTTGCTATCGCCGTTAATAGCCTTATAGTTTCAAAACTGGAAACAGGAGTATAGACTTCGTTGTAGTCAATTCCTCTACGTTGAGTGAAGCCTTTGGCGACTAGACGTGATTTATATCTAGTGGTACCATCCACTGCATTGATTTTCTTATTTAGTACCCATCTACATTTTAAAGGTTTGATACCTTTCGGCAATTCCTGCAGTTGCCATACATCATGTCTTTCGAGCGATTCCCTTTCTTCTTCAATGGCTTCAATCCAATTAACTACCTCAGGGCTGTTCATGGCTTCTTCATAAGTGGGGTTATTGTCCTCTGCACTTGTGGCATTTATCTGTCCACCACTATTATCCTCTTCCGGAGATTCTGCCGTCTTTCCATGACTTCGGAGTGTCATAGGATGGCTTCTCAGGTTCTCTGGGAGAGTCTCAGATAGCTGATCTACTCCACCTGTAGTTCCAATCAGTTCTTCAGTTTCTCGGTCTACTGGTTGATCTGCATTACTTTCTTCTTGAAAGGAGGCCTCTTTCGAGGAGAAATGGACAGATGGAAGAGTATCCCTTTCTCTTTTGGGCTGTTTATAGAGGATTTCTTCTTTGAATACACAATTTCTAGATTCCACCACTTGGCGTTTTTCAGGAATCCAGATTCTCCAACCTCGTCCCTGTAGAGAATAACCCACGAGAATTCCTTTAGTGGCTCTTGGCTGAAGCTTCGAATTCCTTCTTTGTTTTGGAACATGAACAAAGGTTTCGCAGCCGATTGCTCTCAGATGTTGCAGAGCAGGTCTTTTTCCAAACCACAATTCAAATGGCGTTTTCTCTTCATTGTGTCTGTTTGTAACACGATTTCTCAAGTATGCTGCTGTGTTGTTGAGCTCTGCCCAAGAGGCGGTTGGCAGATTGCAACTGTTCACAGTACTCCTCACTAAGTTCAGCAAAGTCCTATTCATGCGTTCGGCGACACCATTCTGTTCAGGTGTGTAGACCATGGTGCGTTCATGTACTATACCATGGGCCTTCGTGAAAATATCCCAAGGAGATGAACAGAACTCTAGTCTGTTATCTGTACGGATCCTCTTGAGAGAAAATCCCGTCTGATTTTCAGCTTCTTTCATCCATTCCTTGAATTTTTCTAGAGTATCGCCCTTCCTTTTGAGGAAATATACCCTTGTATATCTTGATGCGTCATCAATGATGGTCAAGACAAATCTTGATCCACCCCAGCTCTCAATGTTGAACGGTCCCATAAGATCACAGTGAACAAGGGCTAGTGTCTGAGTTTCCTTGGTAGATCTCAAATTCAGGAAAGGTCTTTTTGTCGATTTTACAATCATACAATCAGAGCACTTATCAGGTTTTCCAGCCTGACAGTTCAAACCAATGACAACTTCTCTTTTCATCATGTCTACTATGGTGTCATATTTGATATGCATGAGTCTCTGATGCCATAAATTTAGTGGGAATTTACGAAAATTGTTGGTTTGAGCAATGGAATTTGAACATTCTCCTTATTCTGGAAATCTGGACGGAGCAGTCCTGACGAGATAGAGCCTTCCTCTTATCTCTGCTCTGATCATCAAGTTATGATCATTGTCGTAGATATGACATCCCTTCTTGTCGAAGATAACCTCATGACCATTTTCCACAATTTGTAGAACAGAGAGTACACCATGTCTGATCCCAGGTACGAACATTGCATTCTGAGCAACTATGCTTCTAAGTTGTCCAGAATTGTTGATCAGATCTACTTGAGCATTACCTCTTCCTATGTTTGAATGTGATGTACCATCAATGGTGGTCACTTGTCCTACATTATCGTCATTCAACGTGGAAAAATACCTTCTGTTCGGAGTCATATGATGCGTGGCACCTGAGTCAATTACCCACGTATCCTCTTCTGATACAACTGCTGCATTATACATCACATTCAAGTTCTTTGCTTCGTGATGTTGATGTATCGCTCCCTTTTCCTTGTTGTTTACCGTTATTCTTTTTCAGTTTGAAACAGTCGCGTGCAATATGCCCTGTTTTCCCACATCCGAAACATTTTCTAACAGTTTTAGAACCTTGATGTTCATGAGGGAATTGTTTCTTGTTAGAGTTCCTGACTGACAGTGCACCCATCCCTTCATTTGTTGTAGCATACCGGCGCTCTGCCTCAGCTAGCAATTTACGTCTGATGTTGGCACTGGTGAACTCTGACTCTGGTAAGTTACACATTGTTGATATAACATTATCCCAGTCCTCGGGCATTCCACAAAGAATTAGCATGCTTAGATCACCGTCTTCAGTTTTATCCCCTACACCTGTGAGTTCACTCACTATTAGATTTATGCTTCCCAAATATGCATTCATGTTCGCATGTTGACAGAATTTCTGGGAGTACAACTTTCGACGCAGTTGGAGAATTCTGTGTTTGCTATCCCTGGGTGCATAAAGTCTTTGTAATTCATCCCAAACTTCTTTGGGGGAATTTAGATGTCTGATATGGTTCTGCTGCTCCTCACCAATAGAGAGACATATCTTTGCTAAAGCCTTATTCTGCCTCGTATTAAATTTGTTGATTAGACCAACATCCCCTCCCTCGGGTTTGACTTCGCCTGGGTCAACAATTGATCATAAGTCATTGTCCATCAGTATGAGCTTAATTTGGAAGCTCCATGAGGAATAGTTTAATCCATTTAGCTTGGTAATTTTCGTTAAACTTTCGTTAGCTTCCATTATAAGATGGCGTCCACTGAAGGGGGGGGAGAGAGAACAAAAAAAATAGGGCTTTCCGTTCAATGCTTCAGGCAGCTCCAATCAGTCTCATAATCTTTTCTTGTAGGGGTGTAGACAAGGTACTTGGTTACACTTAGGACAAGAGCCTTGCACTAACTAATTTATTAAAGCATAGGTTATATAAAGATTAAATAGGGAAAGAGAGGAAACAAAGAGGTTACATCCTCCGTAGAAGGTAAACAAACAACAGCGTCGTTAGGCTAAACCTTTACAGTCAGTTGGAGAGGGGGGGGGGGGGGCGACGTCATCCTTCCGGTCACGTGTTATACTTGAGTGGCGGCGCTGGTGTCCAACAATATTCATAGAATTTTATTGTTACTTATCATCATTCTTTTTGTTGTTTTTTTTCTGTTTTTTTTTTATGTGTTATAAATACAACTAAATCGAATTAAATCGTAATGTAATTCTCTTTTGTTGTTTGAAATAAATCGAATTGAATCGAATTGAGTCAGCTCGTTCTTTCTAGAAGAAACTTCAAAGAAAACGTGCTAACAATAGGGATACTTCTGGAGCGTTGTATGACTATTATAGCATGATACTTTCATTTCCTACTGTCCATTACTGCAACAAATTTATTGGGGAGAGCTTGGCTCATCAGTAGAGAAACCCCCTCTCAGCGGTTTCTCCAAATTAACCAAACAGACTACTTATCTATTATATTGGGCTATTCATTTTATATATTATTGGCCAATAATTGGCTGGAAGTTTTAGGTCTCCTGTTGAAGGGCATGTTGGTCCGAAAGCTTGAGAAATAAAAAGGTTAGACACCTGGCCCTGGATTGCTTATTGATTTTGCGAATTTGTAAAGGCAGGGTTGAATATGTATTATAATATTTATGTATATAGCCAGCAAATATGTTTTTTTTCTATAATAATTTTGACCATTAAATAATAATTTGTTATTCGAATCATTAATTTTATGAAGTTTCTTATTTGAATTAATATTTGGATCATAAATGAGCCTTTAGCTCGGAAAACAAAAAAAAAAAAAGAAACATATTGTGTTAATCAAATGAGTGGGTTTATTTTGTATTTTACACGATTCGGTGTCTACTCCTATAAAAACACAAAAATTGAAATATGTAAAGAAGAGATTATTATTGAATGATAATTTATTATTGATTAAGTTCTAAACTTAATCAATTCAAAAATGTTTAACCATATTGGGTTTACTACCATGTCAAAATAAAACACTGTAAATTATTTTTAATAACGTCGCGCCATCTTAAAGGGGAAAAAAGACAAGTAATGGTAAAAAACAACGAAAACTTTTTCAACCAACCGGGAAGCAACAAGATTAGGACGGGGCTTGTGACATGGCAGGAAGAATAATAAGCAAAAAATTAATTCCCCACACAGGCAGGCTGGAGTTAAATAAGGATGACATCCTACAAATCCTTTCTCCTCGGTGGACCCACAGTAGTAGAGCTCTTTCCTTACACTCATTACTGTTTGTGTTTAGTATTCTCTTCATCTCTTTTATTTATGATATTAAATATTATTACCTTTAGCCGACTTAATATATTGCTGGTCAATATATTGTCATCAATTGATTTAATTCTCCTTAGTTAAACAATTAAAAATGTTTCCGGAGAATAGTTTATTTTTATTTTATTAAAACCGTCTCAGGCTTTTGGGCATCTCTTCCCTTCTACAGGAAAACATACTCGTATTGTCGCGCGCGCCCCCTCCGGTTCTTCGCCGTTTCCTCCGTCGTGGATCACCTACGCTGGCTACCGTTGCTTTCCCTCTGCAGAGCACCCAAGTGGATCTCTTTTCCTCTGGCAGTATCTCTCGGCCTCACCACTGGTGGGAGGACACGAAAGACTTACCAGCTTTATATGTGTAGCCTTTTGTTGTCTTCCTTTTTTCTTGCTTGAACACTCAAGGCAGCCCAAAACAATATCAAACTTTAGGTTAAAAAAAAAATTTTTTGTTAAAAAGGGGGTTTGTGGAGCGTTCCGAATTTTTCTTTTCCTCCACGAGTTTTTTTTTTAATTACCCCTTTCTTAACAAAGATAATGTCTTCCAAATAAGATGGCTGACTGGATCGGTATTTAATACGCGGTGATTTTCTTCGCGTACGATAGGTCAAAGTAAGTCCTCCATCGGTTAAAATCCTGCTGAACTGATAGAGTCAACGTCAAGACTATACCTAACCGTTTAATTTTACCTTGTTACTAAGAAGTCTCGATAATTTCTGCACCATTTTATAAATTCAAAGGTTGTGGCTGTGTGTCCAAAGTCAAAATTGACCTTAACGACTCCTCCTCCTCCTCACTACCGTGTTAAGTCTTGAGAAGTTGAAGACTCTAGGAACTAGAGCTACTACAACATCTTGTCATTCTAAATAAAGACACCGAGTTCTAAATCTTTTATTTACTCTTAGAAATCTACTGATAAGCCCAAACAGAACCCAGAAAAATAGTTAACCGATTTGCATATCGCGTTGCTCGTTACAACTTCTGGGAGAATACAATGACCCTGGAAAATGTGTTTTTTTTTTCTTCTATGGAACAACGCGTGTACGAATCGAAAATGGCATGAGCTAAATAAAATTTCTATGAATATTTTTGAGAATTTTTTTTCAGAACTTTGGAGATTATTGAGAAAAGTAATCTCCTGATCGTGCAACTAAGAGTTCATGATGCCATCTGTAGGAATAAATATCAACTAATTATTGGTTTTTATTTATTCCAGAATTGTCCAAATACTAAATATTTTCACATAGTTTGGAAATTATGCCACCCGAAAAAATCAGCTTTTGGAGAAGCTTAAACCCCGATCTCAAAAAAAAAAAAAAGAGGAAGACTAGTGATGTTTACATATAAGGTGTTTTCGATTTTGTAGAGAACTAAATCTCTTTATGGTGGAAGATGAAATGGCCGCGCAATTAGTAAACTGAATTTCGGAAGAATTTTAAGGTCATTTTTAACTTTGGACACAGCCACAACCTTTGAATTTATAAAATGGTGCAGAAATTATCGAGACCTCTTAGAAACAAGGTGAATTTAACTGCTATGTATAGTCTTGACGTTGACTCTATCAGTTCATCAGGATTTTAACCGATGGAGGACTTACTTTGACCTATCGTACGCGAAGAGAATCACCGCGTATTAAATACCGATCCAGTCAGCCATCTTATTTGGAAGACATTATCTGTTTTTTAACAAAGAAAATATATAAAATGATGATATTGACGAAATAGAAAACTTAGTAAAAATAAGAAAGAAAAAAATACTAAAAAATATATCCTAGAATAACATAAAAAATATATCAATTTAGGAAATAAAAGGAAAGCGTGTGAGAGAGTGCTCACCAAAAACAGTTTCTCTCAGTTGTTAGGTCGGCCTGCCCGAGCCCTCCTGCCTTGGAAGCACAATTCGTCGTCCTCGGCGAACTTCCTGGTATCTTCAGATGAAGCACAATTCGTCGCCCTTGACGTACTCCAACCACTATGCGAATCTCTCAAAGATTCGTCTCGGCTTCACCTTTCTTTGAGATGTCAGTCACCCAGTCCCTTCTCAGACCGCTTGTATGGTCGTATATGGAAGATGGACGAAGTTCCCGGAGCTCATCTTGGGCAAGCCCCCGCGAGACTTTTTTCTTGTCTACTTTGCACAGCTGTGTCACCAACTCTGTCCCCGCGCCAGGACCTCTTGACCCCTCTGCCCCTCCGATTGGTCAGTGGGCACTTGGGCTGTCCATCCGGCCGGCGGACGATTACATTCTCTCGATAGGGGGTGGGGGGCCGGTGTGTGAAAAGAGGAGAAGAAACAGCAAAAAAAAAAATAGATTCCCCTTCGCTGAGGGGTCACACACACAGAAAATCAAAAATATGAAAATATTTGTAATCTATATAGATAATACCGTAACAGAGTTTTCCATTGTAAAGTCCTGAGCTATCTCCTCCGAAGATTCTGAACTACACATAACAATCTATATACCAAAATTTTCGTTATTTTTTTCTTCGTATGATAGGCCTGTTTTTATTTTCCTAATGTTAACAGTTATTTTTATTTTTTAATTTAATCTATTTTACAATCGTAGATTTTTTGCATTTATCATCATCAATTCATTTGTTTTGAAATGCGTAAAAATGTGTTTTGAAATAATATATATTTCTGATTCATTTGATTATGTAAGTACTTTGTTATAGTTTTTCATTTAAATATATAAATTTTTCGAATTGTAGATTGAATTATTACTTTTATTCTATAATAATTATCTTTTATAAGTGTTTGTTATAGTTTTTCATTTGAATTTAGCACAATTTTTGTATCTGGTTATCTTTTTTGGCATCTTTTCATCTCTCTTTGGTATCTTTTTTTTTCTCATTAATAAGACCTAATCCAAATAATTTAATAGTGTGTGACGTTTCAGCAACAGCATCAGACAGAAGAATAAATGAACTAAAGAATAAAATCTCATTTTTTCTTTTGTCTGATGATGGTGGCATTTGGATTAGGTCTTTTTTTTTTTATTAATTTGTTATAGTTTTTCATTTGAATTTAGCTCCATTTTTGTGTCTTATTTCTTCTTTATATTAAAACTTAGAATTAAGCTTTGCTTTTTTATATACATGTTTATTACACATTTAGCAATACTTTTTCTTTATATTTGCTCTTATTTACTCATTTTTTTACTCTTTCACAATCAGATTTTGAAAATGGCTAAATGGCTTCACTTCTCCCTATTTGCTTTTGTAGCTTTTCTTATAAAAAAAAATATTAGAACTTAGAATTAAGCTTTGCTTTTTTATATACATGTTTGTTACACATTTAGCAATATATATACCAAAATA
Source organism: Cordylochernes scorpioides (assembly GCA_030710605.1). Lineage (NCBI taxonomy): Eukaryota > Metazoa > Arthropoda > Arachnida > Pseudoscorpiones > Chernetidae > Cordylochernes > Cordylochernes scorpioides. The sequence goes on from CP092864.1 coordinate 170,865,459, forward strand.
TTTTTTTGAATACTTACCTCTTTTAGTGAATTTTTGTCAGGGGGGCTGCAAAAGTGCCGTACTTATGCAGTATTTTGATGCTTTTCCTGTGAAAAGGATAATGAAATTTAAAATTAAGCTTTGCTTTTTTATATACATGTTATTTACACATTTAGCAATATATACACAGAAATATTTTTGGAATATTTAACTTTTTTGGTGAATTTTTGTCAGGGAAGCTATGGACTGCCGTAATCATGCATTATGTTGATGTTCTTCTCATAAAAAAAATATTTGGGTTTGGAATTGGGCTTTGCTTTTTGTATACATGTTTTTTACATATTTAGCAATTTACACACAGAAAAATTTTGGAATATTTAACTTTCTTGGTGAATTTTTGTCAGGGAAGCTATGGACTGCCGTAATCATGCGGCTGCAAAAGTGCCGTACTTATGCAGTATTTTGATGCTTTTCCTGTGAAAAGGATAATGAAATTTAAAATTAAGCTTTGCTTTTTTATATACATGTTATTTACACATTTAGCAATATATACACAGAAATATTTTTGGAATATTTAACTTTTTTGGTGAATTTTTGTCAGGGAAGCTATGGACTGCCGTAATCATGCGGCTGCAAAAGTGCCGTACTTATGCAGTATTTTGATGCTTTTCCTGTGAAAAGGATAATGAAATTTAAAATTAAGCTCTGCTTTTTTATATACATGTTATTTACACATTTAGCAATATATACACAGAAATATTTTTGGAATATTTAACTTTTTTGGTGAATTTTTGTCAGGGAAGCTATGGACTGCCGTAATCATGCATTATGTTGATGTTCTTCTCATAAAAAAAATATTTGGGTTTGGAATTGGACTTTGCTTTTTGTATACATGTTTTTTACATATTTAGCAATTTACACACAGAAATATTTTGGAATATTTAACTTTCTTGGTGAATTTTTGTCAGGGAAGCTATGGACTGCCGTAATCATGCGGCTGCAAAAGTGCCGTACTTATGCAGTATTTTGATGCTTTTCCTGTGAAAAGGATAATGAAATTTAAAATTAAGCTTTGCTTTTTTATATACATGTTATTTACACATTTAGCAATATATACACAGAAATATTTTTAGAATATTTAACTTTTTGGTGAATTTTTGTCAGGGAAGCTATGGACTGCCGTAATCATGCATTATGTTGATGTTCTTCTCATAAAAAAAATATTTGGGTTTGGAATTGGGCTTTGCTTTTTGTATACATGTTTTTTACATATTTAGCAATTTACACACAGAATAATTTTGGAATATTTAACTTTCTTGGTGAATTTTTGTCAGGGAAGCTATGGACTGCCGTAATCATGCGGCTGCAAAGTGCCGTACTTATGCAGTATTTTGATGCTTTTCCTGTGAAAAGGATAATGAAATTTAAAATTAAGCTTTGCTTTTTTATATACATGTTATTTACACATTTAGCAATATATACACAGAAATATTTTTGGAATATTTAACTTTTTTGGTGAATTTTTGTCAGGGAAGCTATGGACTGCCGTAATCATGCATTATGTTGATGTTCTTCTCATAAAAAAAATATTTGGGTTTGGAATTGGGCTTTGCTTTTTGTATACATGTTTTTTACATATTTAGCAATTTACACACAGAAAAATTTTGGAATATTTAACTTTCTTGGTGAATTTTTGTCAGGGAAGCTATGGACTGCCGTAATCATGCGGCTGCAAAGTGCCGTACTTATGCAGTATTTTGATGCTTTTCCTGTGAAAAGGATAATGAAATTTAAAATTAAGCTTTGCTTTTTTATATACATGTTATTTACACATTTAGCAATATATACACAGAAATATTTTTGGAATATTTAACTTTTTTGGTGAATTTTTGTCAGGGAAGCTATGGACTGCCGTAATCATGCATTATGTTGATGTTCTTCTCATAAAAAAAAAATGTGGGTTTGGAATTGGGCTTTGCTTTTTGTATACATGTTTTTTACATATTTAGCAATTTACACACAGAAAAATTTTGGAATATTTAACTTTCTTGGTGAATTTTTGTCAGGGAAGCTATGGACTGCCGTAATCATGCGGCTGCAAAAGTGCCGTACTTATGCAGTATTTTGATGCTTTTCCTGTGAAAAGGATAATGAAATTTAAAATTAAGCTTTGCTTTTTTATATACATGTTATTTACACATTTAGCAATATATACACAGAAATATTTTTGGAATATTTAACTTTTTTGGTGAATTTTTGTCAGGGAAGCTATGGACTGCCGTAATCATGCATTATGTTGATGTTCTTCTCATAAAAAAATATTTGGGTTTGGAATTGGGCTTTGCTTTTTTGTATACATGTTTTTTACATATTTAGCAATTTACACACAGAGAAATTTTGGAATATTTAACTTTCTTGGTGAATTTTTGTCAGGGAAGCTATGGACTGCCGTAATCATGCGGCTGCAAAGTGCCGTACTTATGCAGTATTTTGATGCTTTTCCTGTGAAAAGGATAATGAAATTTAAAATTAAGCTTTGCTTTTTTATATACATGTTATTTACACATTTAGCAATATATACACAGAAATATTTTTGGAATATTTAACTTTTTTGGTGAATTTTTGTCAGGGAAGCTATGGACTGCCGTAATCATGCATTATGTTGATGTTCTTCTCATAAAAAAAATATTTGGGTTTGGAATTGAGCTTTGCTTTTTTGTATACATGTTTTTTACATATTTAGCAATTTACACACAGAAAAATTTTGGAATATTTTACTTTCTTGGTGAATTTTTGTCAGGGAAGCTATGGACTGCCGTAATCATGCAATATGTTGATGTTCTTCTCATAAAAAAAATATTTGGGTTTAGAATTGGGCTTTGCTTTTTTATATACATACTAGCCGAGTGACCCGGGCAACGCCCCGGGTTTACCCGAAGGACCCGCAGGTGAGAAACTATAGAAGAAAAATTTTAACAAATCAGAAAATGAAATTGCAAACAACAGAACTACACTACTTTAAGGACATGAGAGCACATGCACTGTATCACCATACGTGTACCATTTTCAAAGACCCTGCTTAGGATTAAAACTTCTCAGAAGCATAACAATAGTACCAATCTAGAGGTTAACTGGTGTGGATGCATTCCTCTGGGAGTGAGACTATTGAGAAATTCAGTAGGGAGTTATTTTGCTTCTCCGCATTCTAACACTCCAACTGTTAACACTGTGGAAACACTGACTCATGTTTGGTAAGCAATTTCAGGGAAGAAACTATAGACATTGGATTAAATAAATTATTAATTAAATTGCATTAAATAAAAATTATTAGATTTAAATAAATATTATTAGAGTGAAAAAAAAAAGAAAGAAATTAACAAATTAGAAAATAAAATTTCGAAAAATACAACTATATTGCAGATAAGATAAGAGGACCTTATTAAAAAATACATAAACAAACTGTAATTCGACACTCGATAATTCGACACTTTCGATAATTCGACACTTTCGATAATTCGACCATTTTAAAAATCAAATTTACAAGGTTGATTGTTGTTTAAATACAACTTTGCTTTTGCATGCATAAACACAGGCTCTTGTAGCAAGAACCCAAATATTATTTATAGTCATAGCAAAAGCCAACTTTAGTGAAAACTGATGCCTCTTCAGAATGAATGGAAGACTGAAATCTGAAGGAGCAGAAGATATGGGTCATTTATACTTTCACCAATGCCTTTAGGATCTTTGCGATGGAACGCGTATGGTGTTTCAGCGCATGTGCTCTCATGTCCTTGAAGCACATATACTGACAGTGCCCAAAGTTGAACACACTGTATAGTGTCTGAAATATCTTTGGCCCCTTCGGATACCAACCTTCGCTTCATTCTAGAGAGGCGTTAGTTTTCATGTCATATCTGTAATATAGTTTTGTTGTTTGCAATTTTCTTTTTTTTTTTTTCCTTTCAAATATGTATCCACTCTGAAATATAGTTTGTAAATTTTTATTCCAATTTATTTTCTTATATATATATGTATTTTTTTTCATTTCCAAAATATTTATTTATACTTTCACCAATGCCTTTAGGATCTTTGCGATGGGACACGTATGGTGTTTCAGCGCATGTGCTCTCATGTCCTTGAAGCACATATACTGACAGTGCCCAAAGTTGAACACACTGTATAGTGTCTGAAATATCTTTGGCCCCTTCGGATACCAACCTTCGCTTCATTCTAGAGAGGCGTTAGTTTTCACTAAGGTTGGCTTTTGCTATGACTATAAATAAGGCTCAAGGCCAAACCTTGGCTACAAGAGCCTGTGTTTACGCACGGACAACTTTATATGTGGCTTTTTCAAGTGTGCGAACATTGGATAGCATACATGTAAAGATGACCCATATCTTCTGCTCCTTCAGATTTCAGTCTTCCATTCATTCTGAAGAGGCATCAGTTTTCACTAAAGTTGGCTTTTGCTATGACTATAAATAATATTTGGGTTCTTGCTACAAGAGCCTGTGTTTATGCATGCAAAATCAAAGTTGTATTTAAACAACAATCAACCTTGTAAATTTGATTTTTAAAATGGTCGAATTATCGAAAGTGTCGAATTATCGAAAGTGTCGAATTATCGATAGTGTCGAATTACAGTTTGTTTATTTATTTTTTAATAAGGTCCTCTTATCTTATCTGCAATATAGTTGTATTTTTCGAAATTTTATTTTCTAATTTGTTAATTTTTTCTTTTTTTTTCACTCTAATAATATTTATTTAAATCTAATAATTTTTATTTAATGCAATTTAATTAATAATTTATTTAATCCAATGTCTATAGTTTCTTCCCTGAAATTGCTTATCAAACATGAGTCAGTGTTTCCACAGTGTTAACAGTTGGAGTGTTAGAATGCGGAGAAGCAAAATAACTCCCTACTGAATTTCTCAATAGTCTTACTCCCAGAGGAATGCATCCACACCAGTTAACCTCTAGGTTGGTACTATTGTTATGCTTCTGAGAAGTTTTAATCCTAAGCAGGGTCTTTGAAAATGGTACACGTATGGTGATACAGTGCATGTGCTCTCATGTCCTTAAAGAAGTGTAGTTCTGTTGTTTGCAATTTCATTTTCTGATTTGTTAAAATTTTTCTTCTATAGTTTCTCACCTGCGGGTCCTTCGGGTAAACCCGGGGCGTTGCCCGGGTCACTCGGCTAGTATTTACATATTTACATACAATATGCCATGAGTTCTAATAATCTGAGAAGAGACAGAAAAATAAACATGACTTTTCAATTTAGTAGACAATTCAATTTGTGGTTTTCAATATTATAGATAGGATAGAAAAGTAAAGATTTTTCAATATTACAAAAAATATATATATATACTAAACCTAAAATTGGTGATATATGGAGGCACATTCGCTGGTTATGTAGAATCAGGTGATCGGCTTTTTTTTTTCGGTTGATTCCGCCTCCCAATAGGATATTATTTATTAAGCGTCCCCCCCCCCCCTTTGTTTTTTATCTAAACGAGTTTTAAACCTAAATTGGATTTATTTGACCGAGTTTAACTTTCCTAATTATTTTAACCACTTTCTTGCCAAATATGCAGTCGATTTCAAGTTTATTCAACTCATTGTTTGGTTATTTTTTCTTTATCATGTCGAATTATATAGATTTCGGTTTAATTCACCTCATTTTGGCCATTATCTTGTCTAATTTAACTGAATTCATGTTTATTTTACTCAGTTTGGAATGTTTCCTTTCTCATACCGATATATGAATTTGTAAATACTAGAGATAATTGTCACAGATCGATTCGATAACCTAAGTATTCAACCGAATCAACCGCGAACCTGCATTTATTTTTATTCAATTTCAAGCCCTTGTCCTCTAATCTTTTAAATACCAGCTCTAACTTGGCTTTATGCTCATTTGCATCTCTACCTGACACCAAAATGTCGTCTATATAACAAGCCACTCCTGGTATGTCAGCAAAAATGTTGTCCATCAACCTTTGGAATTTATTCGGTGCTACAGCCACACCATAAGGGAGTCTTTTAATATGCAAACAATCCCTTCGTAGTATTTATATTTACTACTCCTTTGGCTTCTGCTAGCTCTATCGGCCATTGAAAGGTCCAGAGTTGAGAAAACTGTACCATCCGATAATTTAGAAAATATCTCATCTATCGTAGGCAATGGGTATTTATCCAATATTATTGCCTTATTTGCCGTACTCCTAAAATCTCCACAGATTCTAATTCTGCCATCCTTCTTCAAAACTGGCACTATGGGTGCTGCCCAGTCGGCGTAATCAAGAGGCTCTAAAATTCCTTTATCTACCATATCCTCCAATTCATCCTCTACCTTTTTTTTTTCATAGCGAAAGGCAGACTTCGAGCCTTACAAAACACTGGTGCTGCATCCCTCTTAATGCAAATATTTAATTTTACATCCTTTAAGCAACCCAGTTCATTGTTAAACAGATTTGCATAACTTTCAATTAATGAGTCTATGCAAGATTCCGAAATTTTATTTACATATAATAATTTACTGTAATTTATATTAAAAAATTTCAGCCATTCCCTTCCTAGTAAAACCTCTGGGAAACCTATATCAACCACTATTAATCTAAGTTTCTTTCCGGCTTCTTCAACAAAAACGTCCCTTTCTCCTACTAACTTGATAGGATTATTGCACAAGGTTTTTAGATTCTTCGAAGTAGGAAATAATTTTACTTTCCAGAATTTCTTGAAGATGGTCTTCGGCATCAATGTTACCGGACTTCCAGTATCCACTACACACTTTAATACATTTCCGTCTAAAGTGAGCGTAACTTTAGCCTCTGTTTCACCCTTGAGGGACAGTATCTGTTCTTGCACATATCTATTTTTCTGTGCATTACTTGCCGCTTTGCATACTTTACTTAGATGCCCAATCTTTTTGCACTTATAACAAGCCTTTGACTTGTGTGGGCATGCTGGTGCTAGGTGGGAATTTTTCATGCCGCACCGGTAGCAAGTCCTTTCTTTGGTCGAAGACGTGAAGTTTTTCTTCGTAGGAGAGTACTTCGATTTTCTATTCCTCTCAATATGTGAGGTTACTCTCGCCACTTTTCTTTCATGCAGCTCTTTGGCATCTTTCTCTACCAACTCGTATGAGACTGCCAGGGCAAATACCCTTTCTAATTTAACTTCATCATCCTCTTGCAAGAGCCTCTTTTGAAGGGATTCTGATGTTAAGCCTGCTACAAATCTATCCCGTAGCATCATTTCTAACATCTCCCCAAAAGCACAGTTAGAGGCCAGGTGCTTCAATTCTCTCAGGTATTCGGAAACAGATTCGTTTTCCCTCTGTGTTCGTTTCAAGAACAAGCACCTTTGAGGTATTATCCTCTTCTTAGGCTCTAAATGCTACCTTTTTTTTTACGATTAGTTCATATGTCTGTGTTTCCATCTTTTCTGGAAAGAATAGGTCGTTGCCTAGTTTCAGTAGTCCAGAGTCCAATAGACACAGCAAAATCACAACTTTCTTGTGTTCACTAGTTTCATTTGCAGTGCACGCAGCATTGAATCTTTGTATAAAGATTTCAAAATCGTCTTCAATTGGATTGTAGACTCTGAAAGGCCAATTTGACTAATCGCCATTTTTATCTAGCCACTAAGGCGGTTTGATGCTTTTGAGTCAGTCCAAGTCCGCAATTCTTAAAACCTCGTGGTCGCTCCCGTAGACACGTACCAATAGTTGCACACCTCGTAGTCACTACCGTAGCTTCCTGTAGATTTTCACGTCGCCAGAGTTGTATTTTCCTCGTCGGCAGAGTTGTTTTACCTCGTCGCCAGGTTTGTTCTGTCCTTGAAGGTGGGAGGTAGCCAAGTGTGAGGTGTCGAGGCTAAGGCAAAGACGGACTCCTGTAATCTTCTTTATTACATAAAGTGACTGACTGACGTAGCTTAAAACTGTCTCTATTTATATACACAACATTCTATAAAAGCTATTATGCAAAACAAGATATTTGCATATCCATAATTCGATATGCAAATACACTACAGCCCTGGATTTCATTCCCCCGTCCTTGAAAGTAAAAGACCCAGTTGGCAATTCATATTCACAGAGAGCTATATCCGATCTACAAAAACGTCTCCTCCACGCCAGAATACAGGGATGCCACTCTAACATACGCTTTCTTTCCAAGACCCTCAAACAGCTCGCATGCATCATCTATCAGAGAATCCCCCCAAACCAGTTGACCCAAATCATAACCAATATAACCTCAGAAGTAAAGCTCCTACAGAAGAATATAAGAATCCGGCACTATAAAAAAATCCGCTACTGGTCAGTTAAATTTCGACTACAACTCCATGACACCGACCATTCCTCCAATCTCGTCAACCTCTCCTCAACGGATCTCACTCCCCAGGAAACCACCCTTCTAAGTAAAGGCCTCAAGTTTAGACCTGTCTCTAGGCCAGATCCCCTGAAACTCATCAGTGCTGTTGAAACTGGCATCCGCAACCTTAATAATTCAGATAAATATAAAATACGCCACACAGTCTGCAACTTACTGAGCCTCCCGTTCGCCCAACCCCGAGCTCCCGGCTTGAGTTCGATATCATCCGAAAATTACGTAAGAAAAACCATTTAGCCATTATGCAATCGGATAAAGGCTCCCAAACAGTCATTATGAAAACTAAAGTTTATAAAGAAAAATTGCAGGTTGTGCTCTCCGACATCTCCACTTTCAAACCCATCTCTGCCCAAAACAGATCCACCATATACGCCTCCGTCCGCAAAGAACTCAACCGTCTGAAAAGAAACCAGATCATTTCCCCAGAAGAACACAAGTCCTTTCTCCCTGATACCTCTACCGAATTCTATATATATGGCCTGCCCAAGCTCCACAAGCCCGGAATTCCGTTAAGACCAATCGTGGCACACTTCCTATCCCCCATGGCCCCGGTCGCCAAGTTCATTTCGTCATTCCTCTCGTCCCTCCTGAAAGGTACTCCTTCCCTTACTTCCATCACCTCCACCAGTGCATTCATTGATGATGTGTATGGTACCCCTCCTTGTCCGAACCTCGTCATGGTTTCTTTTGATGTAGTATCTTTATACCCTAGCCTCCCCCATGATTTAATTGTAGACTCCCTTAGGTCCTTTCTAGTTGATTCCCATTTTGATTATCATGCCTCCTCCAAAATTATAGAACTCACCCACCTTTGTTTACAATCTTCAGTCTGCTCTTTAAACTCCCAGTTTTTTCTACAGATAAAAGGGTCCCCAATGGGGAACCCTCTATCCTCAGCTGCTGCAGAGATTGTTATGCGGTCTATAGATATGCAGATCACCTCAGATTTTCCATCCGATATCCGCCTTTGGCGTAGATACATAGATGACGTGTTCTGCATATGCACAAAAAGCCAGGTTGAAAATATCCTCTCAAAACTTATCAGTTACCATCCTGACCTTGCCTTCACCCATGAAACCGAAACTTACAACGCCCTCCCATTCTTAGATTTCCTAATCCTCCGGACCCCAACCAGATACCCCCCCCCCCCCCCCCCCCCCCACTCCACAGTACATTACAAAAATTCGTTTAGACCCAATTATATTCATTTCAACTCCTTCTGCCCCCTAAGTCACAAAATCAACACCGTCAAAACCCTATCCAAACGAGTTCACACCCACTGTTCCACCTCTGATTTCAAAACCAAGGAGACCAATAGAGTCATAGCCAATCTCATGAAATTCCATTACCCCAAGTCATTCATATTACGCCACTTCCACAACCCCAGCCACACCCCTTCCAACCCCATATATAAATCCATATGTGTCCTCCCATATTCCCCCACTAGCGCCTCCATAGCCCGAGCCCTAAGCAAGTTTGGAGTCAGGACCCTGTACTCCAATTCCCCTAACATCAGCTCCCTCATTAGGAACCCAGACACAAAAAGCAATAGCCCATATAACCCATCTCTCTTGTCTGGCTGTGTCTACTCCATCCTCTGCGCTGACTGCGACGTTGTCTACGTTGGTGAGACAGGCAGGAGCGTAGGGACAAGACTCGAGGAGCACAGAAAACACATCTCCAGACAAGATGAGAAATCAGCTATATACCATCACATCCGTACCTCCAACCACTCTTTCGACCTAGCCAATCCATCTGTGCACTATAGCCGCATATACAACAAGCAGCAGCGCCTCACCTTGGAAGCTCTTGTTTCCCAAGGCTTCCATGCCATCAATAGACATATCGACCTCCCTGAATCCTACCAATCCCTTTCCCATAGCCTTGTATCCTCCATCTGTACGTATTCCCCCTCCTCCCTCATAGACATTAGAAAATATTCCTAACTCTACTACATTCAATAGCTATTATTATGCATGCTAATTTCGCCTTTCCATAATTTCCTAGTATGCTAATTATTCCTCTCAACATTTCATAGATATGCAAAATTCCTATAGTTTTTTTTTAATATGTAAATAGTCTCTTCCCTATATAGCGTCCAATGTGCCATATGTTGTCACTTGTCTCCTGTAGAAGGGCCGGCCAGCCCGAAAGCTTGAGCGTTTTACAATAAATCAACGTATAAAAGACACTCTTCCCTTGATTCTCGAATTGTTATCTTATCTTATTGTTTATTTATTTATTTGTATAATATGTTCATAACTGCTTCTGTTTGAAAATGTAAAGCGACACAATTATCCCTAGCCGGGATATCGCGTTTTGTGTGTTGAAATGAAATAAAAATTCTCATACTGATTTGAAATTTATTTAATCGATTTTGCACATTTTACCTTATCTTACCGAATTTGACCAATTTCAGGTTTATTTAAACAATCTTGGACATTTCTTTATCAAAAAGGATTTCACCAATTTTTGAGTTTATTAAACCGTTTTCTGGATTTTTCCAACTAACTTAAATCAAAAGAATTTTTAGTTTTTATAACTGATTTTAACCTTTTTCACCTTCCCGAACCGAATTTAGTCTATTTCGGGGTATTTAACCGGTTTTAATCATATTTTATTTATCTGTTTTTTTTTGTGTGTAAATTTACAATTTATTTTGTTACTTAAGACTGATTTGTAACTTTACTCTGAGATGTAGTGGGAGATATTTGGTCAAAACTTTCTTATAACCAATAATTTCAATTTAATTATAAATTTTATACATTATAAAGTAGAATACCCGATTTTTTCACTAAGTTTTATGTTTTGTTTGAACATTTTAAAAAGAAAAAAAAAAAAGAATTTGAATAATAAAATATATTATTTGTTAAACATAAAATTATGTTTCTTAAAAAAAAAGTCATATTGGATATATATAAACATCTTGAATATTTTTTCAATATTGATAAAAAAAAAAAAAGCATTTTTTAAAATCAAAAACAAAGAAGCACACACTTTCGAGCAAAGTACGGGATTCTCTAAAATATAAGGAAAGTAAACTATATATGAATCAAATATATGGCATCTAAAATGAACAAAAAATATCTGTATATGTCCATCTTATAGACATAATTCAATGAGAATCTGTGTGGAAGAGAGAGGGTATAAGGAGAGGAAATAGAAAGTTGGCTTGTCAGAACAATCCTAATCAACCACATGTTCTTCCCTCTATAAATTGACATTCGGCGGACATTCCACCATTTGCGGTGACTATTTTAGCCTGCTGAGAATAGTTTAAAAGCAACTGGAATTGATGATCTGGGGACAGATCGCTTTGAGGTCGCCTCTACGCCTTGATTCTCTTCGATCTATTCCTTACGGGTGTTTGCTCCTGGATCCTGCCTCCTTTAAGCATACTTATAACTTGCCATACAATTACCACGACTGTTGGCAAATCACCACATATATCGTATTTTTGTGTTGTGTTGTACATGCAGTGCTATACATAGCAACACAAAGAACATGATGTAACTTCAAATTAGAGTCAAATAAAAGAAGACTCGGTAAAGGGCAGTGAACCCGTGGAAGGTGGTTATCCGTCTAAGTAATTAAGGGATGATGTAAGAATATCAGCTTTGTCAGTCCTTGATTTGACGAGAAAGGCCAATAGAGTCTGCCCATTCTGACGTCTCTATCAGTATATAAGCTCTTATTTTTTCTGAGTACAGAAGAGGCTTCTGGACTCAGGGATCGTTAGGTGGCTATGCTACCCGATTGGCCAGTGTTACAATGACTTCCCCTTAGTTCCTCCCACCTGCACGGATGTCACCCTAAACAGAGATAACCATGCTCTTGTGTGTGGTCTTATTTTGTCTTCAGGCTGTGCACTCGGCCCGTGACTGCGGGTTGGCCGATGATCTTACGACTGTGTCTCAACTCCACATATTTATTTCTAATAAATAGTCATTTTCCATCATATTTGATGGGTCCGTAGAAGATCAACTTTTATCGAACGCTTTTACTTGTGGTTTTAATAAAAAATAAAAGTCTTGTTAATTTTTATTGAATATTTCTAAATAGAAAGATCTATATATCAATGTTGTTAGTTGACAAACATGATCAAAATACACATACCAGTACTCTATACCACGATATTACCCTATTTCGTCCCAAATTTAAAAATTAAACCGATTTATTCGAGCATGCCAAAATGATGGGGACGTTTTTTGTCAGACGCCCCAGGCTGGCTAGCAATATCCCGCTTTCCGCCCAGCCGCCTACGATCTTATTACTGCGAGTAGATTGTGGCGCCTTGAAACAAAGATAAAAAATATAGCGGTTAGATTACCTGCCGCTAATTTGGAATTAATCAACATTGGGACCTGCGGCCAAAATTAATGATGCCCGCGTCATAATATGGACCGGATGTGAGGTGCCGGAAATGACGAAATTGCACACACTTTACCAATTACTCCGCTATGGAAAATAGTGCCTGGTTTGCTGGAAGCTAAATTGAAAATTTTGATGAGTTTTGAAAATTTTTCTCGCTTTTTTTAATTTTTTTCCATTTTTAATGTTTCGCTTCCAGCTTCAACTTCCCCCCTCCCACTCCACTTTTGCCCTAGCTAGGATTCGATTAGGAACAAATGAAGATTAAAAAATGTAGATTATCTTTTCAATCACAATTTCTATCTTGGAATATTCTGGTATTACACAAACACACCCATCCTCAAGTCAGGAATTTCTCTTAATGTCAAATTCTGAAACTGGATCTGCGCCAGTTATATATCACACATATATTTATATAGTAAGTAGTATTATATATAGAGATAAAATAAAGAAACGAAAAGAGAAAGGGGAAAGTAGATTAGGAATATATTTCAAGGTATACGAGAGTAACGTAGAAATTTCTCGGCCCGAGAGACAATCAAAGACTCTGAAATACATTTTAAAATATTTTTTTTTTCTACACATTCTCCCTTTACTTCAACACACTTGGTCCAGCGTTTCTCCGATATCAGTATTATTTCACGTAATTGAGAGTCTGGAAGGCTGTTTATTAGACTCAACTTCACCTCAACTTCTTAATTGGACGAGAAGCCCTTTCCAGAAACACATTTCCTTATGTGTGAGAAAAGATGGAAGTCTGAGGGAGCCAAATCAGGAAAATAGAGGAATGGACGAGAAAATCGTACCTCAAATCCCGCAAATTTCTTTTTTCAATACACCTTTGTGAGCAGGTGCGTTGTCCGGTGAAAGATGATTGCTTCTTTCCCAAGCCAGGCCTTTTCTCTCGAAAAATCGACATCCAGCTTGTCAAAAGGATAGAGTAATATTCACCTTGATTGCTTTGCATTTTTCAAGGTAATAAATTAACACAGAATTTCTTTGACATCCCAAAACACACAGGGACTTTAGGGTAGATGCTATCGACTTCGATTTCTTTGGGGCTAAACCACCGGCTTCCACCCAATGCTTCGACTACTTTTGGTTTCTGGCATGGTGATTTGTGCGAAGCAGCCGTGATACTGGCAGGTGGTAAGGACGCGCACAGGAGGCAGGATCCAGGGGCAAGAACCCGTGAGGAGTATTAGGCAAAAGTGGAAGAGAAAGTCCAAGGACCTACCTGGGGAGAACCAGCGTGGAGACAGATTTTCAAAGAAAGAACTGTCCCCAGATAATATAACCTATGGGATTTCATACTCTTCTGAGTGGATAAAAACAGTGATCTCTGAGATGAATGGGGCAGTGTGTGACCCTTAGTTCCCCAAAACTTCTATTCATAGTAGGCAGGACCATGTGGTCGACTAGGCTGATATTACTCTACAACTTTCTCTTTTCTCCTTATACGTCCAAACATATATTTAGATATATTTTTATATATGATGTAATCTATTATATGAAAGATGTCCCTTCCCTTTCAAAGAGGCATTTGTAGAGTAAATTATTTTATTGTGGGAAATGATTTTGTTATAGACAAATTCATTTGATGTATGTAGTTGTACGGTATAGTGTCTGAAGCTGACCAAAGGGAGAAGTGGGGCTCCAGCTGGGTGTGTCCGCTCACTACACGCGGGTGCTAAATATAAACTCGTCTCATTTGAAACCTTTCTCGATGCTATTTCCATAGAATTTTAATAATGTCAATGGCGCCTTTTAGAAACACAATATATGGCGCCCTTTGTATGATGTTAACTGCATCGGCCTTGTTGTCTTGTATTTCAGGAAGAGCTATGCTTGAAGCACAGAAAATAACGAGTATTCTGGAAATACGAAAGGATTTCGTCATTAAAAAAAAATTCCATTCTAAAGAGAACAAATTTTACTTTACTTTATTTACTTTATAAATAGAGAATTATCAATACAATATCTATAATGGTCTAGGATATTGAATTAGTAAAAAACTGCTAGGAGAGAGAGAGAGAGTTCGCCAATGATAAGCCAGGCTTTCCTTCTATTTATATTTTCAGTTCAGTAATTGTATAAATTCGTATTATATGAATCAATATTTCAAATTAGCAACAGAAAAAAAATATGCTCATACTCATTATTCTATTTCTCGTCAGCCCCATCCGTTTTTTCTTACATCATAAATTAGTCATGAGCGGAGTCGTGTACAGTAGCAAATACGACAGATCTGGAACATTGCTGTATGGAGGGAGAGGATAGGCTCAAGCAACAAATCCAGACCCTGCTTATGACAACAGACTATCATGTTCTGTAATGGAAGTTCCGTGAATAGTTTTGGAGCAATGCAGAATTTATTCCTTAGTGATTTTCTGTCACCTCATTTACAAGAGTGATTCTTCCTAGCATTATGACGACGGCCTCTAACAGCTCAACAGCATGCCAAAGAATCCTTTCTGCTTCTGATAACAAATGGAAAATTACGTAATTACAAGACACATCATTATCTAGCCATAATATCACGGCTACGTGATATTTAGACATTTCTTATATTTTATGTGTGAAAAAAAAGCATTCCTACTTTAATGAACTCATTTCTGATATATAGATGTCGCGTTATTGCCTCATAATTAATTTTCTATCTTCTAAAGATAAATCGTAGAGTATCCAGGTTTAGAGCTAAGCTAACATTTATGGGATCATCTTGGACATTCGATTCTTCAATCAAAAGCTGTTCTCTGAAGAACCTCTTCCTCTCTTAAAGGTATACCTTTAGGATAGTTCTCAAACTAGGTCTTTATCTTTCACAAAAGATGGTCTTATGTTGGCTATGTATTAATAAAATGTTTTGAGTTCACAATTCGATAAAATAATCCCTTGAATGTTTTTATTTTAATAATAAAATGTTTTGAATTGTATTTATCCATCTCTTTTGCATTGACCATCGTGGATACTTGGGAATACCATTGTATCAGGTGACTGTATGTCTATAATAACTGTAACACATTTCTCACTTTATCGATTATATTTCTATATACAGTAGAACTTCCATGAGAGGACACTCATGCTAGAGGATACCTCTTTACAAAGGACAGTTTCCATTTGCAAAATTACCATTTTTACTATTTAGCACCTCTCCGGTAAGTGGACACCTCTCCCTAAAGAAAACTCTGGCTCTTCAATTAGGTGTCCTTTACAGGGAGGTTCTACTGTATCCTGTCTCTTTTCCTTGATTCTATAAATATAATTAGTGCAATATTTTAATATAAACACACTAGGAGAAAATATGTGAAATTCTTATGTTCATATCAATTGATATGGTCATGTATCGACGCCTGTTTGAAGTTAATTTTAGAGAGGATGTCGAGATCTCGATTTAATAAGTTTTATAAATATCATCATGAATGTGAAACTTAGAAATATATTTTAACGCTATTTATTCTAAAACGTATATATATTTAAAATCTATTTCTTCAGACCTGTTGTATTCCAATTGATTACACACAGCGCTCAACGTTAATTATACTTTAATTAACTATAAGGTAAAGGGAATATATATAGATTAAAAGTAAACACACATGGAGAGAAGGAACATGGCGATGGCAACGCCGCAGGTAGGGTTACATCAACAGGAAGTGAGTCAGCTCCAGTGTTACCGAATAGCCAACCGTCCACCGCCAGGGCTCCAGCAATCTCCTCCCTCGAAGTGATCCCTTCTTTATGGATTACTTCGCCGTCCATAAGTCTCGAACGATGAAGTTCGTGTAATTTTCTCCCCAGTGGCTTGGTCAAAATGTCCGCTAGGTTTCTTCCACTTATTTACTTCGGTACTGAGGAGTTCAATTGAGTTCTGAGCATTTCTCTGGTTCCTTAGGATCATTGGATGAGATCGATTAGGAGAAGGCTTCACAGTATCTTCATTATGGCTGTCCTCTTCTGTAGGTATCACGTCTTCTTGATCTAATAAAGACACTGGATTCTCTTCAATCTCCCGTTGAGTCCCATAGCTGTAGTGTTCAACTGATGGAAGCACCTCCCGGTTGCTGTCGTTCCTCGATACATCACTCTCTTTGAAGACACAGTCCCGAGATTCCACCACTTTCTTCATCTCAGGAATCCACACTCTGTAGCCACGTCCTCTGAGTGCATATCCAACAAGGTTACCTTTGGCAGCTCTCCTTTCGAGTTTGGATTTACGGACTTGTCTTGGAATATGGACAAATACTTGACAGCCAATAGCTCTTAGGTGTTTAAGACTAGGCTTATTCCCTGTCCACAGTTCATATGGCGTGCTTTCACCATTGTGATTGTTGAGAACTCTGTTTCTGACATAGGCTGCGGTGTAAGTCAGCTCCGCCCAGGAAGCCTTTGGCAGACCACTTCCAGATATAGTGCTCCTGACAAGATCTAGGAGTGTCCTATTCATTCTTTCTGCCACACCATTCTGTTGAGGTGTATACGTCATAGTGCGTTCATGAACTATTCCAACGCTCGTGCAGAAAGTGTCCCATTATTTGGAACAAAATTCCAAGCCATTATCCGTACGTATTCGTTTTAGTTTCCGGCTGGTTTGTTTCTCAGATTCTTGAATCCACTCTTTGACTTTTCCCAGGGTTCCGCCTTTGTTTTTCAGGAAAAATACACTTGTATATCTCGTAGATTCATCAATGATGGTTAAGACGTACTTGGCTCCTCCCCAGCTCAATACGTCGAGTGGACCCATCAAGTCCGCATGCACCAAGTCCAACGGCATGATTTCTTTTTCCTCCTTGTGTGAGTGTTGAAGGAATGGCAGACGGTAAGACTTGCCGATCAAGCAGTCTTCGCACTTTTCTGGCTTTGCCGGGCTGCAATCAAGTCCTCTTACGCTTTGGTTCTTGGCCATCTTTGCTATCGTATATGCATTTACATGCATCAGCCTTTTGTGCCAAAGTTCCAGTGTAAGCTCTTCCTTGCATTCAGATACAAGAGAAACACGATCATTCTGATCTATCGGAGAGGATGGAGTAGTCTGGACGTAGTAAAGTCTACCCAACTTCTTTCCCTCTATCAAGAGTTTACCTTTCATGTCCATAATGTGGCAACCACTCCTGTTGAAGACAACTTTTCTACCGTTTTCTATCATTTGGAGTACAGACAGAACACTGTGACGCATATCTGGAACATACAAGGTGTTCTGGGCAACCATTTTGCTGGCATCTCCCTTGTTTCCAACAATATTGGCACTGACAGTACCGATACCACATGCTTCTATAGAAGAGCCATTCGCAACAGTGATGGAACTCATATTGCTTGTGCACTCTTTCAGACATGTGAAGTAATCTCTCTTGGGAGTCATATGGTGCGTCGCTCCAGAATCTATGATCCAGGTCTCGGCGGTAGCTCCAAACAAAGTGTTGCACATTGCCGACATATTTACGCCTTTGTTTTGGTCAAACCTCTTTGGTCTTTGTTCATTATTTCCTTTCTTCCTGCATTCCCTTGCATAATGGCCTTTACCTCCACATTTGAAACAAACAACCTTTGCTTTAAATTGTTTTTCTGTTTCAATGGGCTTCGAAGAGGCATTAACGACCATGGCACCCACATCTTTTGGTAGATTAGACGAACGCCTTTCTGCTTCTGCCAACAGCCGTCTTTTAACTGTGGCGGTCGTGAAGTCTGAATCAGGCAAGTTACATATGGTTGAGACAACGGTGTCCCAATCCTCTGGTAATCCACCCAAAAGAACCATAGCCAAATCGCCATCATCAATTTTGTCGCCAATTTGGGCCAGTTCGTTTACAATGTAGTTTATCTTCCCCATATACCCTTCCATATTGCTGTGCTGAGTCAACCTTTCGCCATATAACTGCCTTCTTAGTTGTACGGCTCGATATCTACTATCCTTTGGTGCGTATAATTTTTCCAGTTCCTCCCAGACCTCTTTCGGAGTATTCAAATGTTGAACATGCAATTGTTGTTCATCATTAATCCCGAGGCAAATTTTTGCAAACGCCTTACCCTCCCGCGACAAAAAAAAGTTTTGTTGCAACAAGGTCACTAGGGTCAGGCTTAGCCTCTCCTGGATTGATCAAACTCCACAAATCGTTTTCGATTAGAACGAGTTTCATCTGGAAGCTCCAGCTGGAGTAATTAGCACCATTTAATTTTGTAATCGTCGTGTTTGCCATTTTACAAAATATTTGGGAAGTAGAAAAAAAAAGGATGGTCCAAGTAATCAAAGGAAATTTGGTTACTCACGTTTTAGGCTTCGCGCTTCTTCAGTCTGACGTTTTAAGTCTTGCGCTTCTTGTCTCAAGTTTTAGGCCTTGCGCTTCTTCAGTCTCATAATCTCTGTTGTATTCCAATTGATTACACACAGCGCTCAACGTTAATTATACTTTAATTAACTATAAGGTAAAGGGAATATACAGGGTGATCCAAAAGTCCCGCACTATTTTAAAAATTAATAACTCCGCGAATATTTGCGCTAGAGCAATGCGGTAAACACCATTGTATTCAGGATGCAATGGGATTTTTTATGGCAAATAATGAAAAATTCGTAATTAATTTTAGTTACAATTTATTCGCCAGATGGCGCTCTACCAGAATCAGAGATTCAGCGGCTAAATTGTTTGATAAATTGAAAAATATAACTGATCGACACGTATTTTTCCTTTTTGAATACCAGGAAAGAACCCTAATAATATCAAATAACAAATTAATAAAACACCACTTCGCCAAAAGTATGAAGAATTGGTTAACGATTTTCAAATACAATCAGAGATATGTAAAATAGGTAAATGCAAATTAAAACATGTAGCAAAAATATTTATATTTTAGATGGGGCTTTGTGAAATAGATTGAATGTTTGAAAAACACTGCTGATATCAATACACGAATTTTTAAATGTTAATATAGTACCAAAAATTATGATGGCACTATTAATAGGTTTTATTGCTATAAGAAATGTGTAGTTTCTTGACTGATTGGCGACCCTTGACTATTTAACTGGATATTTGTCATGATCCAACAAATGAGATATAGAGGGGAGTGTCAAAATATATTTGTCATACTTTATTCCAAATATCCTATGGGCTTGTCAAATGTTATCATTGTTTATTATACTGTACACAATTTAAAAAAATGTGTCCCCTCAAATAAAAATAATTTTTAAATCGACCTTTTACGTTGAAAAACGTGGTAGTAAAATCATTTTGTATTATTTTTTTTCACAAAATTTCTAAAGTTATTGGTGCACAGAAAATATTCCTTATGCTATTTCTTCTAATGAGCGAAAAGCGAAAAACTAAACATAAGGGGGAAAATTGTGTGTACCAGTGTTATTCGAGAAGTTATAACACTCTGGTTTGCACGACATAATATGTGAGCAAATGACAAACAAAATATTACTGTTCACAAAAAAAAAAGAGTCAAGATGTGAGGACAGCATTTATTATCCCCATATCCCAACACAAAGAGCTGCAAAATATTGGTAGATAATATAATACATGGCGGCTTATATAACACATGAGGTAACAGCCTTCTCTCTTGTATTAGGTCACAATCCTTGCTCAATGTGGCACCCTTCATTCTCAATCACCGCGTGCAGACGATAAATGACAGAATGGACAGCATTAAATAACAAATCTGTTGAAATTGATAAAACGTGCCATCTGATAGAAGCCTTCAACATGGCCAATGTGGTAGGCCAGCATCGATAAACACACGATTTAATGTACCCCCATAAACAAAATTCGCAAGGCTTCAAGTCTGGTGATCTTGGAGGCCACTGGTAAATAAAGTGGCGATTTATCACACGATTTTCACCGAACGTATCCTTCAGCAATTGCTTGGCACCTCGGGAGATATGAGGAGGTCCTCCATCTTTCATGAATGTTATTTCGCTTAGTGCTTTTGCCCTGCAATATGGGAATACCCTTTTCTCTCAAAAGTTGAACATAACGTTCACCAGTTACAAAAACGGTTTTAAAAGTTATTCCATTGATTTTTCAAAGAAAAATGGCCCAATAATAAAATAAGTGAACCCACACAAAACTGTAACTCTAGGCTGGTAAAGTGGCATTTCTGTAAAAATCCTAGGGTTTTCTGTTGCCCAAATGCGGCTGTTTTGAATGTTAAATTCTCCGTTTAGAGTAGAGTGAGCATCATCTGTCCACAGAACATTCGACAGCCAGTTTTCATCAATATCAATTTGCCGGAAAACCCATGCAGCGAATTCTTGACGCATCTCAAAATCGCCACCTTTCAGCTCGTGAAATCTTTGAATTTTGTATAGGTACACACAATAGAGACATTAAGTGAAGTGTCTTCGGATATCACAATCATACTCGGCGAATCTAACGCCAAAAGTTCAATTTGGGGATCACCTGTCCAGGATAACAAAAGTCAGCAGGTTGAGGACATGCTAACCGACCTCGACCTTACACCGTTAAATAACGGAGAGAACACCTATCTATCTAAGTCCACAGGCACAGAATCCGCAATAGACATCACAGCGATAAATTACAACATCGCACCCAACAACACAATGGAAAATCCTGAGAGGTGCAATCAGTGACCACAGACCAATTTTAACAACCCTAAACTTCAAAATTGAGAATGTTCATTAGAATAAAAGAACATGGAACTTTAGGAAAGCCGACTTGAAAAAAATTCACAGAAAAGCTTGAAGAACTGTGCAACGAAAAAATGAATTACAGAACGCTTGACAAAAACTTGGAAAAATTCTCTTCGAACATTTCAAAAGCTGCAAAAGCATCGATACCTAGAGGTAGACGTGAAGACCTGTGGATACCTTACTGAAAGGACCACAACATCGAGGCAATGATTTCAGAGAGAGACAATATCAATGAACTTCTTTAAAAAATAAAACAGAAGAAAACAGAAAGGAACTCATTGAAATTAGTCACAAAATAGAACAAGAAATTTGGATATGCAAACAAGAATAAATGGCAGAATTCTGCGAAAAAATGGATCCAAGAAAGGACAGCCAACACTGGAATATGATTAGAGTGTTAGAGAACAATCAAAACCAACACCAATCTTCCAATACTCTAACCGATATGAATAGAACAGCGAGAACGAGAACAAACAGATGGCTGACATAATTGCTGAATATCTTTCAAGCACTTCCATACTCAACTATATGAATGAAGGCAGGACTCTAAAAATAATATAAACCAGTTAGTTAAACAAGCAAGAAACTTCCATCAACAAGATATTTTCTCGAGAGACTTCACACTGAATGAGCTAAACTCATCAATAAAAAAATCCAAGTAAACTACCAAAGAATTGGAAGATTTCAATTATAGTGCCAATACTGAAGCCAAACAAAGATGCCAAGGAATACAAGAACTATCGGCCAATTGCTCTCACCAGCATACTTTGTAAAATACCAGAACGAATTATCCACTCTAGGCTCATAGTCTGGCTCACTAACAATAATAAAATAAACTTCTACCAAACTGCCTATAGATCCCAGCACTGTACGACTGATCAACTGTTCTACTTCTGTCAATCAATAATAGATTCTTTCCAGGAAAAACCGCCAAAGAAGACCACGGCTATATTCCTTGATATGACCTCAGCTTTTGATCGAGTGTGGAGGGAGAAATTACTTGAAAAGCTGCACAACATCGGAGTAAGAGGAAAAACCTTAATCTGGATTGCCGACTTCTTAAGGGGAAGAAGGTTAAAGGTTTGGGTCAATGGAGAATTTTCCAAGGAAGGAAGAACATGGGCTGGTGTAACTCAGGGATCTGTGCTCAGTCCTCTACTCTATCTGCTATATATTAACGACATCCATCCTTACCTCACTGAAGACACAAAGGTTGCCTGTTATGCAGATGATATAGCCATATGGCACACAAGTAGCAGCATAGTAAAATCGTAAAAAATACTGAACACATCAATGAGAGGACTGGAGAAGTGGGCAATGGAACTCCAAATGACCATAAACACAATAAAACCAAACCTATGCGTTTTCTCCACTCACAGGGAAAAGGGCATAAATATAACCACAAAATAAGCATAAACAAGCAAATAATTGATAAAATTAGAAATCCATAATACCTAGGTGTGATACTGCAGGCCTGGATCTTTCCAGTTGGTCTCGAGGACCACGCCATCACCATCTCCTAAGCGGCGAAGTACGCGATCTACGTATTCATCGTAGATCGCAAAATGCGTGGTGTCGCTGGAGACCCACTGGCGATTCTCCACCAAACTCTGCAGCGCTGGCAAAGGCGCCATATTCATTGTACATAGTGTATATAATGCATATTATCTTTTTTAATAGTGCAGACTGTGCATGTATTGACAAGATGTCAACAAAATTATTTTAATTATTATTGATGAGGAATTGGAATTTTCAGAACACATAATTAGCACCTCAAATAGAGCTATCAGAAAATAAACATTCTGTGAAGGCTATGTGGAACAAATTGGGGAGCAAAACCCAGAATTCTCAGAACAACATATACCACCTTAATAAGGCCGATAATGGAATATGCAACACCGGTCTGGACTCCCTCAAGCTCATCATTAAAAGTAAGACTAGACAGTGTTCAAGCAAAAGCGGCCAAAATAATCACTGGTGCTGTTTCATCCACCAACAATGAGAAAATTCAGAGAGAATGTGTTCTAGACCTACTCGCTCAAATGCAACAACAACAACAACAAAAAACCTTTATTAAGACACTATTGTCTTACAAGGGGATTCCCCTAAAGGTTATATATGTACATGAGTGAGGAGGAAAAGCAATTTAGAGGGGAGGGGGAGCAATCAGCCGTTGTCTGTGGAGTTGAGCACCTCTTCTCTCATTTTATCAATCGCCTTGAAAAATTTAAAATATTTATAAACAAATGTTTTATCCAGCAGGAGGGCATTAAAGATTTTATATACATGTTGTTCATTGTAGTGAGCTAGCTCCGAAATTTCGCGAATTTCCAGTCTCTTTTCATGTAGGAATGGGCAATGGAATAGATAGTGGACCAAATTGTCTTGGATGCCAACATTGCAGAAGTAGCAATTTAAAGGGTCGCTGTTCCAAAATCCCGTGATATCCTCGCGGAAAGGTAGACATAGAATCCTTTGACGGGCTATAAATCGTTTAATTTTCAAAGGGAGGTTTGATAGTAAGTAGTCCTCCGTCATAAAGGAGCTACTTAGAGATTGGTAGTGAATAAAATGAGTTGAGCCTTGTATCTTAGCTCGGTCAAATTGGAGTAGCTGGTCCACTGTGGTTTGAATAATTCTAGGCATTTCTCCTCGCACAACCATATAATCTTCACAGTTCTTAAGAAAAGAAAAACCCCAATGTCAATGATGCTATTCAAGTTATGAATAAAGTTGTTTCCCGCTTTTCCCACAATTGAAACTTTCCAGAGCTGGGACAAGCAAACATAGGGTAATCTTGTCCTGTCCATTTTTAAAATCCGTATCCAGAACTTTAGAATCAATTTCGTAATGTTTAATTCAAGGGACATCCTTCCGGTTTCTGTTCGTAAGATGTAGCCCGGAGTATATTTGGGTAGGTCAAGAAATCGCCGTAGGAAAATATCCTGGATCTGGTTTACAACTACTATCTGATTTGTCGCCCACATGGGGGCCGAGTATAACAACGTGGATAAAACTGGAGTCAAGTAATTTCATCACTGCTCCGAACGATTTGGTTCTTGACTTAGATAGTATCCTCCATACTGCGTTTGTAGCAACCAATGCTTTGCTTTTAAAGTGCTGCGCCACGTAAGCAGCTGTATTCTTGGTAGTTAAGGGGTAGCCAAGATATGTATATTTTGAAGATACTGTCAAGGGTCGCTCAAATGCAGAAGACAAAATAAAAACAAATTGGATCGGCACTTCGGAAACGAGGAACCAGAGGACGAGATCTCTCTGACCACTTGTGGTTTGGTGGATCCGCCCATTTCTGAGAATGAGGTGAAACTGACGGCTTTCAAGTTCGGGAAAAGGAAATCTCCTGGTCCCGAAGGGATCGATAACACGGTCGTGAAAGCCCTGGTAAGGATGCACCCATCGCTTCTTTCCAGGTTATTCAATAGGTGCCTGGACAATGGTACATTTCCTGAGGCATAGAAGGTTGCCCGAGTAGTGCTTCTCGAAAAGTCTGGTAGAAAGGGTAATTCTTCTAATGATTATCGTCCGCTTTCTTTACTAGTGTGTCTAGGTAAGGTCCTGGATAGCCTACTAGCTCAGCGACTGAAGCACTGGCTAGAGAGTAATGAGCTCCTTTCCTCTTTCCAACATGGTTTTAGGGAAGGGAAGTCCACAACCACAGCTCTGAACGAGGTGTTAGAGGGGGTTGAGATGGGCTTAAATAAGGGTGCTTGGGTTCTTTTCGTGGCCCTGGACATTGATGGCGCGTTCAACTCCATGAGCTGGAACAAGCTGATGATAAATTTGATGGACATGGGTTGTCCTGATAATTTGTGCAGCTTGGTTCGTGACTTCCTGAGGGATAGACGGATTAGCCTCAGTTTTGGTGGGCGGAAGTTGGAAAGAAACTGTGCTAGGGGTTGCCCCCAGGGCTCTTGCTGCGGACCTATTCTGTGGAATATCCTGGTAAACACCGTTTTCCAGGAGGAGCTCCCTGAGGGAGCCAAGCTGGTTCTCTATGCTGACGACCAGTTCCTCATCATTGAGGCTGCTTCGAGAGCGAAGGCTGAGAAGTGTGTTGAAGCTTCTCTCCAAATCCTCTCGAACTGGGCCCATGACTCTGGCCTTAAGTTCAATGTCTCCAAAACTAAAGCCCTCAGCTTTAAGCCTAGGGACATAAGAACTAAAAGGAAAGGGATCAAATGGGAACACAAGCCGGTTATCCGGATGGAAGGACGGAGGGTAGCGTTGGTCAATAGGATGACCATCCTGGGGGTGGTCTTTGATGACGAGATGGGTTGGCAATACCAGGCGGAGGAGATGGTGGCGAGAGGCAGGGAGACGTTGTGCAGGCCTGTCGCGGTTGGCTCTCAACAGGGGGGGGGGAGAAGGAGGGTACTATTTTTAGGAACCTCTGCCTCTCCTGTGTCGAGCCAATCTTGCTATATGCTTCCGGGGCTTGGTGGCGCCGAAACAGGGATCAGAAGGTGGCAACAACTCTAGAGAGAGTGCAGAGGACAGCTGCACTCAGAATCACAGGAGGATATCGCACTACCAGCAGTGAGGCCTTATTGGTCCTCGCTGGGCTTATTCCTCTGGGATAGAACTAGAGGAGGAGACCATCAGACAGAAGATCTGGGAGAACAGGAAGATGCCCTGGGACTTGAAGCGGGGGCCCTGGAATCGAGGAGGGACCCAAGGAAGCATCCGCAGTGGTTGCCAAAGTGGAATTGGAGTCCTGGAGGGCCGACAGGGATTGACACGGAGGTTTTCACTGATGGTAGTAAGTCTGGAACCAATACTGGAGCTGGGGTAGTGATATTCACTAATGGAGAGCTGATCTTCCAAGAAAGTTTAACACTCAGAGTGGACGAATTGGTCTTTTCAGTCGAGCTGGTTGCGATCAGGGTAGCCTTCAGAGTGTTGGCCGAGAAGAACTTCAGCCCGGACAGCCTCTATTCAGATTGTATGTCGGCCCTCGTCGCCATCAATCTGGAGAAAAGGCAACTCGCGCATCAAATAATCCAGGAGCTGGAGATGATGTCGCGGGCTCCGGAGCTCCCTTTGTTTAGGAGACACAGCCTCATCGTAGGTAATGAGTTCGCAGACAGGATCGCTAAGGCAGGGTGCTTTAGAGGTAGATCACTGAGGACCCCAGTGACCAAGAAAGAAGTTTATAGGGGGCACGTCCAGGACTTATGGTTAGACAGATGGAGGAACAGTGTGAAGGGGAGAGAGGTATATATATACATATTCAATGGGATAACAACACCCAAGTACCTCTGTAAGGTAATGTCCCACAAACTCATTAGGGTAGTTCGGGACATGGGCTCTTCCCCATGTCTACACAGATTTAAAATTAAGATAAACCATGATTGCGTCTAAGAAGAAAGGGATGTGGATGCACGCCACTACGTCTTGGATTGTCCAAGGGTAGTGGGTATGCAGGAAGAGAGAAGGAGGGCGAGGGGCGCGATCGAGAGTAAGCTGCTGATAAACCAGAGCAAGCTTCTTGAGAAAGCCCACGACGTGGCAGCTGAGCTTTTCCTCAGCTGTGAGTGAACAGAGTCGACTGGGGGCTGCCTCCCCGCGGTCCCTGCTGGACACAGTAGATAGTTTCCTATTTTGCTGTGATTAAAGGCCACCGGTATAGAAATCCTTCCAGACACGTTGTCTGAGAGGTGGTCTTTCCAGGTACAATGTCCAAGCACTAGCTTGGATACCGTTACTTGGCTTATGAGTTGAACAGAATAGCAGCGAAGGGCATGCTTCGCATGCCGGCTTGTGGACCGAAAGGTCTGGGTGGCCATCTGCTTCTAGGGTGTACCAACTGTGCTTAGGTGGGATCCTCCATTTCTTGTTTATTTTGGCTACTGTTTCTATTTCTTTATAAGTAAGTTTATTTTTCTGTAGCAAGGGTTCTTTTGTGCCTTTTTTCGCTAGCGCATCAGCAGCTTCATTGCCTTCAATACTAACATGTAAGGGTATTCATTGAAGGTGAATTTTTGAGGTATTGAGAGTTTTTGGAGATAACCAATTATGTTCCTGCTTACTTTGTCTCTAAGTTCCCCTGTGTGACTCAAGTGTTGTATTGCACTTCTACTATCAGAAAGAATCCATATATCGTGATGTTTAGTGTTTCTGATGGATTTTAAGACTTTATAGATGGCTATAAGTTCTGATCTGAAGACTGAGCAAAAATTTGGGTTTCTTCTGTTTATTTTCTCATTTCCATTTGTGGTTTAAATGAGAGAGCCACTGCCAGTGTGTCCTAACTCGTCTCTGCTACCATCGGTATAGATAGTTATTGCATTTTTTTAGGAATTTTATTAATTATTTCTAATGATAATTGTTTTAAGTATTCTGGATTTTGGTATTGTTTGTTGGTGGGTTCATTTAAAGTGGCATTAAAAATAACATTTTGTTAGTGGTTCGCATGGAGATATATTTTCAGATAAATAATATGTTTCCACTTTATATTTTAAAAATCCATTTCTTTTGGCCAGGTGGAGAGGGCCTTCTTTTTTGAGTCTTATATTGGGTTTCCAATTAAGTATGTAATTGAAAGTTCTGTGTTTGTTTTCATAATTCTTGATTTTGTTTATATATTTTGACAGATTGTAGCTTATTCTATCCTTTAAGGGCATAATGTCTGCCTCGTAAATTACAATATTATTAGGGCAGGTATTTCGAAGACCTGTAATAATTCTAGCTGCATTTAGTTGTATCCTTTCCAGTATTTTTAGATTTGTTTCAGATGCTGTACCATAGATTTGATATCCATATTCCAAGATAGGTCTCATTAGAGATGTGTAAGTTAATTTTAGTGTTGTTGCTTCAGCTCCCCACTCTTCCTGAAATATATTTCAAGATTTTTAGTCGGTCTCTTCCTTTTCTAACAACTCCTTCAATATGTTTACTGGAGTTAATTTCTGGATCCAAAGTGAGGCCGAGATATTTAGGATGTTTATTATATTGCAATTGTTGTTCTTTCAGAATAATATTTGGTCTTATTTTGTATAGTTTCTTATCGGTAGTAAAAAGACAGGTTTCAAATTTTTGGGGGTTAAATTCTAATTTATGTTTATCAGCAAATTTTTCTAGGTGGAGAAGAGTCTTGTTCAAATCTCTTTCAGCTTTTTTCCAGTTAGTGTTGCTGCTCCATAGAATAATGTCATCAGCGAAAAGTCCAATATTGGTTTTATGTGAAAATATTTCTTCTATGCCTGCAATAAATAGGGTGAAGAGAGTTGGGCTAAGGACTGATCCTTGTGGTAATCCTTGGTACAATTTGAAGGTTTTAGATAGAGTGCCATTATATTTGACCCTGATGTATATATTTTTGAGGGAATCATTTATCCAAGTGATAGATTTTCCATCAATTTTGATATGTTTGTATAATTTTGTAATTAACTTGTTTTTCCATACCTTATCAAAACATGTGTAAGGTCTAAAAAGCAGCTATGGTGTGGTTAGTTGGTTTTTTGTTTTGTGCATCTTTTACCTTTTGTGTGAAAAATAATAGTTGGTCTATTGTCCCATGTCCTTTCCTAAATCCATATTGTTCTTCTGGTAAGAGATTTCTTGTGTCGGGGTGGTAGGTGAGTCGTCTGAGTATAATTTTTTAAATTAATTTGCAGCAAATATTTATGAGGGAGATAGGTCGGTAGTTTTTTTGGGTCATAAGCAGATTTGTCAAGTTTTTTTATGGGAATTATTGTTGCATTTTTACAGTCTTGAGGCAATTTTCCAGTTTTCCAGAAGTCATTGAAAATATTAAGAAGTCTTTCTTTGCCAATTTTGCCCAAGTTTGATATCATTCAGCCATGGATTCCATCTGGCCCAGGAGTCTTGTTTAGGTCAGTGTTTTCTAATGCATAAGCTAGCTCTTTCATATTGATTTTTTTCATGGAAAATATTATGAGTGCTGGTGACATTTTTACAGTCATGAATAATCTTTCGGGTCTTTTTCAACCTTGATTTTACTACTTATTTGATATGAATTACCTAAAAGATTGGCAGCAATTTTGTCATTAGTTTCTGGTGTACCATCTGTATTCCTAATCATATTTGTGTTTTCAGTTTGTGGCTGGACTCTGTTTTGCCAAAGTTTTGTATTTGGGTTTCTTGGGTTCAGGTTTTCACAAGTTTGTTTCCATTTTTCCCTTTTCACATTTACGTATAATATTTTTATTTTTGCAATCACAATGTTCAGTTCAGTTCTACAATTTGTTTGGTTTTGGGTGCACTTTTTTGTAGTTCATTTCTTTTAGTTATAAGTGTTTGAATATCTTTTGCCTGGTGTGTATAATTTGGAATCCATTTCTTAATATTACCTCTTGGTATTGAAACTTTGGCTGCTTTAATAATGGTGTTTTCGAAAGATATCATATTAGCCTTTTTGAAGTTCCAGAATTTTTCTTAATTGAGCTAGTTTTGGTCTTGGTTCTAATTTCTATCAAATTAGGCAAATGATCACTTCCAAAACTTTTTAATATTTGCTATTTGCATTTGTGGAAAATGTCAGGATAGTAAAAACTTATATCAAGGGCATGTGCAGTATTATAGCTTGTAGGAATGATGGGTAGGATTCCCATCATTTTAGCACATGAAGGCATTGTCGTCAAATATGTTTGATAGTATTTTGCCTCTTGGGTTTGGCGTAGAACATCCCCATAGTTGATGTTTGGCATTAAGGTCACCTACAATAATAGTGTTGTCTGTAAGAAATTGAGCCATTGTTCCATCGTCAATAAATGTATTGTTTGGAGGGTGATACATATTGTATATGTTAATGGCTTTTTTTGATTGAGGTAGACTTCGATACCTTGGGCTTCGAGGTCTAATGTGTTTGGAATATTAACGCCCACGTCCTCATAGTACAAATTCTTGATTAAAAATGCTAGGCCACGCCCTTTAACAGCATATACAGATGGATCTTCAGACTTTACCCTGAGTAATGGAGGGGCCGGAATTAACATAATACCGCAAGATGGAACAAACATCAAAATCAAAGAAGGAGCAGGACAGATTTCGTCAAACTTCACTTGTGAACTGACAGCTATCTGGAAAGCCCTTGATGTATGCCTTAGCCAAACTTCCTGCATCAAGCAGAAGGAATTTTAATATACAGCGACTCCATATCCGCTCTAGAATCAATTGTTGTTGTTGTTGTCGTGTCCAAAGAAGAGTCTCAGATGTCTCCATGCATCTCCATCACAGCAGCAGCAATATCCACTATCTTGGGTGTGTAAAGCTGCTGCTCTGGGTCTAAGTCGATTTTCTGCAAGGCTGCGGCCATTGCTGGGCATGAGAATATGTGAGTAGGTGTTAGTTCCACACCAGGACAATTGTTGCACGCTTTATAAGTTCTTGTGCCATCGGGATGTATTGTCATTCCTTTATAGTGTTTTGTTCTAAGTCTTGTTATGGTTTTTGTCAGTTTTCTCTCAGAGTTTATTTCACATATTTGATCTTTTCTTATTTTTTGTTTGATTATCTTGTATTTTGCCAAAGCATCAGCGTCAAATACTGACATTTGTTCTTTCCTTTGGCTCAGCTTTCTGGCTTCCTTTGCCAATTCATCTGCCATTTCATTACCCTCGATCCCAACATGGGCAGGAATCCATTGTAGAATGCAGTTCTTCTCCAATGTTTCCAGTTGGGTAAGTAATGAGTGTATTTTCTGCGTGATTCTAGTATTGCCCTTCTGAATTGCTTCTAGAGCGGATCTGGAGTCGCTGTATATTATGATTCCTTCTGCTTGATGCAGGGATGGTTGGTTCAGGCATACATCAAGGGCTTTCCAGATAGCTGCCAGTTCACAAGTGAAGTTTGACGAAATCTTTCCTTCTCCTTCTTTGATTTTGATGTGTGTTCCATCTTGGAGTATTACGTTAATTCCGGCCCCTCCATTACTCAGAGTAAGGTCTGATGATCCATCTGTGTATGCTAATAAATAATTTTTCTGATCATATAAATCAATTGTATCAAGTCCCTTCTTTTTAAGTATGGTTTTGTTCTCCTTTTTATTGCAGGGTTCGTTCAGGTTGAGATTGATGATTATATTTGAAGGTAATGTGGTAGGAAATGTTGGTTCTTCTTGAATTTGAAAGTCACTGTTTTTCATGTTTGTGCCTTTTCTAATGTTGTTGTCGTACTGAAGATCTTTTAAGTCTTTCTTTTTGTGTCCAGTTTAAATAGGTTCTATGGGATATGTGTTCGTTTTTTTTACTTTTTAAGCTATTTGTGAATTTTATTGTTTTTAATTGTCTTCTGCTTTCGAGTAGGTCTAGGCCACATTCTCTTTGAATTTTCTCATTATTGGTGGAAGAAACAGCACCAGTGATTATTTTGGCCGCTTTTGCTTGAACACTGTCTAGTCTTCCCTTTAGTGATGAGCTTGAGGGAGCCCAGACAGGTGTTGCATATTCCATTATTGGCCTTATTAAGGTGGTATATGTTGTTCTGAGGGTTTTGGGTTTTGCTCCCCAATTTGTTCCACCTAGAATCAATTCAGAAGGGCAATACTAAAATCACACAGAAAATACACTCGTTACTTACCCAACTGGAACCATTGGAGAATAACTGCATTCTACATTGGATCCCTGCCCATGCTGGGTTCGGGGGTAATGAAATGGCATTTGAATTGGCGAAGGAAGCCAGAAATTTGAGCCAAAGGAAAGAAAAATGTCATTATTTGACGCTGATTATTTGTCAAAATACAAGATAATTAAACAAAAAAATAAGAAAGATCAAAAATCGAAATAAACTCTGATAGAAAAAAGACAAAAACTATAACAAGACTTAGAACAAAACACTATAAAGGAATGACAATACATCCAGATGGCACAAGAACCTCCAGGACATGCAACAATTGTCCTGTTGTGGAACTTACACCTACCCACATATTCTCATAGCCAGCAATGGCCGCAACCTTGCAGAAATTTGACAGACCCAGAGCAGCAGCTTTACACACCCAAGATAGTGGACATTGCTGCTGCTGTGATGGAGATGCATGGATACATCTGTGGCTCTTTATTGGACACGACAACAACAACGGCATTCCAGAGTAAAATAAATTATCAGAGATAGAAACATATTTTTCAAATGAATTAAAATATAATCGATACTGAGTGAGAGTTGAATTAAAAATATTAGAAATTTATTATCTTCGGAAACAAACCGTATCTAAAATATCAATTTTCTTTTTGCTACATGTTTTAATTTGCATTTACCTATTTTACATATCTCTGATTGTATTTGAAAATCGTTAACCAATTCTTCATACTTTTGGCGAAGTGGTGTTTTATTAATTTGTTATTTGATATTATTAGGGTTCTTTCCTGGTATTCAAAAAGGAAAAATACGTGTCGATCAGTTATATTTTCAATTTATCAAACAATTTGGCCGCTGAATCTCTGATTCTGGTAGAGCGCCATCTGGCGAATAAAATTGTAACTAAAATCAATTTCGAAATTTTCATTATTTGCCACAAAAAATCCCATTGCATCCTGAACACAATGATGTTTACCGCATTGCTCTAGCGCAAATATTCGCGGAGTTATTAATTTTTTAAATAGTGCGGGACTTTTGGATCACCCTGTATATAGATTAAAAGTAAACACACATGGAGAGAAGGAACATGGCGATGGCAACGCCGCAGGTAGGGTTACATCAACAGGAAGTGAGTCAGCTCCAGTGTTACCGAATAGCCAACCGTCCACCGCCAGGGCTCCAGCAAGACCTTATACTGCCATGATTAAAATTTGAAAGAGGGAGGGCATAGTTCACCAATGATGAGCAATGCCTCTCCCTCTTTCAAATTTAATCATTGCAGTATAATAGCAGTAGTTAAATAGGTTTTAAATATATTTGACTTTTCAATAGCGCACAATAAATATATATTTCAAAGTTTCAGAGTTAGAGTGCGCTAAGTTGATAGTCATATTTTTATAATCATTAATATTACAAAAAAAAAAGTTTTACTTTTTTCTTAATAATTAGTAGAGAATAATAACTATTTTATTTTCAGATTCGTTGAATATATTTAAACTATTTTATTATTTTAAAAAGAACAAATAGATATATTGATATATAAAAGTAATAAAAAAGTTATCCTACAAAATAATTGGGATTTAGTGTAGCGTAGTGATAAAAACAATTATTATTTTGAGTAGTTCCTTTAAGACGGTCCAAATAATTGGACGCTGCAAAATTGATAGGAAAGGTAAAAATTTAATTACTGGAGACGTGCTCCTTGCTGCCATCACGTCCCCGGAAAATAAGCTTCATTTGACGACTGCCGCGCATAGCATATAATTTGAATAACAGGATGGATGTTTCTTAGAAGCCATCTATTATTTCTGACTCCCTATTTACATACGTCCCATCTTGTTTGAGACAAACACGTCCTTAGCACAAGAAAAAAGAAAAGCACGTAGAGTCTAAAGTTAAATAACTGGCACAAGTCACAATGATCTTTTGAATTATATTCTATTTCAAAAGGCTTTGACTCACGTTCTTTGTCACACACGCAGCATGTTTGACAAACTCGGGTAAAAAAGAAATTCTCACAACTTTCTAGAACAATTCGTACCCCAGAGATTTAGTCGTATTCTTACCAGACGAATACAAAGCGTTGAAGGGGATAATAAAAAGTTACCAAACGAGAGGTGCGTATGAAAGAAACGATGTTTGCTTTGTTGACCCTCCCTATCTTCTTCAAATATTTGTTTTTGATCACCGCGTTCCTCTCAAAGATTATTTAAAGTTTGAAACAAGGAATTCTCTCTTTTTGAAATACCCACACACACGCCTCGTGTAGACATTTATTTGCTTTCTCCATTCACCCGCTGTTCTAATTTGTAAGCAAAACTGTGGAGCACAAACTTCCATGTAAAATACCTCGCCGTGGCCTAGCCTTCCTGAAAAGATTTCTATTCAACATTCCTGAAACAATATCTTTATTTCTTCAAAAAATCCATAGCCACATACAAATGAGTCTATAGTGTTCTCTTTTTCAAAGAAGATATTGTTTCCATGGCATTATTCAAAATCTTTCATTCATCAATATATATGTTTAAAATCTAAAAGTTTTAATATATAAGACGGGCTCTATATTTTAATAAATATATAAACCTCTCTCCCATGTTTATATGTATATTTATCAATTATTTTATATATATTTAAATTTATTTATATATTAAGGAAAAAAAGGCATCTCCTGATCGTGCAACTAAAAGTTGCTGATGACTTGCGCCATCTATCGGATTAAATATCAACTAATCGTTGTTTCTTTTTATCATTACAGAATTGGCTAAATACCCATTCTTGAATAATCAAGAAAAACTAGCCGCGTACGCGTTTCGGGCTGTTGGCCCTCATCAGCCTGATGCAAGCTGTACCTCAGCGAAAAAAAAAAACAGGAATATTGAATAATCAAGAGTGGTTAATTGGCCAATTCTGGAATAATTTAAAATAAACTTAATGCATTTTTTAAGGAGAATTTTTTTTTTACTATTGAAACAAATTTTGCTCTAAAATATTTTACTTCATTGTCTATTAACTAGTATATGTGAAAAAATAATAAAAAATAGAAAAAATGGTCAGGTGTTGATTTTAAAAACAAAATTGACATTTCCTGACCGCTCACATGAGCATTTTAGATGACAGAGCGCCATCTATTGGATCAAAAATCAACTAAGCGTTCATTTAGCTTGTTCCAAAGATACTTGGCCAACCCTCTAGATAGCGTTCTGCCATCTAAAATGTTCATATGAGTGGTCAGGAAATTTCCATTTTGTTTTTAATATCAATACCTGACCTGTTTTTTTTTTTTTTTTTTTTTTTTATTTCACATGAAAAGCGTTTTATCCAACTTGATTTAAACGCCCATTTCTTGATATCTCAGGAAGTTTTTGGCGCTAAATATTTGGTCTTAGAGGTATTCACGCTGACAAGGGCCAACAGTCCAAAACGCGTACGTGGTTGACTTTTCTTGATTTATCGAAGAATTGGTTTGGCCAAATATCTTTGGAACAAGCTAAATCAACGTGTAGTTGATTTTTATTCCACTAGATGGCGCTTTGCTATCTAAAATGCTCATTTGAGCGGTCAGGAAATATCAATTTTGTTTTTAATTAGTATTCATAATACAATAAATATTGCCTGTATGGTTTAAATACATAACCTTGACTGATAGGAAAAGAATAGATGCATTCATGAGAATTTGTTTAAGAAGTACTGTAAATGCCCCATTTAATCTATCAAATGCAATTTTAAAGCAGGACTTAAACCAGCCTAATATAGAAGAAATATACATATCCTCGACCCAGAAATTATATCTAAAACTCTCTACTTCCCAAAATCCAGTTATACAAGAATTGTTCCAATTTGATGGAGACCTCAATCCAAGACATAAAAGACCTGGACTTCACTCTACATGAACTGTGACCTTCCAGTCAGTTCTGAAGGCCATTTTTAGAAATTCTTGATGCCTAACATCCACGACAAAGTGACTCGTGAGCTTTATGCTCGAATGGTACACTGTAAATTTGAGAGGAAATAAATAAATAAACGATTTAAGTGATGTGCTATATTTAAAAAAAAAAAACTATTTTTGACGCGTACGATTCTTTTTAAAAATAAACCAATTTTCTACCATTACCGCAATGATAAAATAATGGGAGTCATGGCTCATCAGTGGTGAACACTCCCAGCGGTTTCGTCAGTTTAATCTATCATACCGCTGTAATATTATATTTTTTCGTGTTTCCTTTCACTCTGGTACTAAAGCTAGACTCTTAGAAAGGGTATTTTAAATGAACTATGGACATAAGCTTCAAGGACAGAGAGTAGAAATACATATAATTATAAATATTCTTCGAGAATTTCTCTTTCGCAAATTGCAAGTAAATGTATTTTTAAAACACATTATTGAGGCATCATATTAATAATGTGTTATATTCTTGTTTCAAAGGCAATGATATGTGTTGTGAATAAATAAAATGTTCCGTTGATGAGCTGGCCTCCAATGTAGAACTCAATATTTGATAGAGGTCTTTAATGAGGCTTTTAACTATGAAAAATAATGAAATAGTCGAAACTGTGAAACTTTATTCGGGAAGGTAGTTCCGGGAATGTAGTTGAAAGTGAAAATAAATTTATTGCCATGAGTTAAATTTAGAATTAGCAACAAATACACGGCTAGTTTTTATATTTTTCCATCGCAGTAAGGACAGTAGAAGTTTGATATATGTGCGGAAAAAACATCCGCGTCTTAATGTTTTTATTTGCTATATATAGATGGCGCGTTATTGCTTTATATATTTTTTTCATGTCTAACTGGCCTTGTACTTATTGTTTGCGGAAGAGCATTGCTCGATGCAAATATTTATATGTAATTCTAATGTCCTAAAAGGTTATGTCCATTTTTGCTTGAATACCATTTCTAAGATATCCACCATTCAGTGTAAAGTATATATAAGCAGAATGATTCAATACAGTATATTGATCCCTTTGGATTTGATCCTTTTGGAAATGATCTTTTAAACATTTTTGTAGCCTTCCTTGGAGCCTGGGGCCGCGCTTACCGATGCCTTGGTTCCCTCACTAACGGCGCTCTCGCCCACTTCTCCCCCGGGGCGCGCACTTGCTGCCTGCGCCTCTCCAGCCCTCTCCTTGGCCTCCATTGCGACGGGCGCTTGGAGACTCCCAAAGATGAATTGCCTTAAAATGCTTATCCAGAAGCATGTAGAAGGCGGATTAATTGTCAAAGATCCGATACAGTATTAGAGATCTAATGAAGAGGTCTGGTAGATTAAATTAACAAACCGTTGGAGGATTAACTACTGATTAGCCAAGCCCTATCAATATTTATTTCATCGCAGTAAGGACAGTAAAAGTTTGATGTTAGTTAGTTATGTAAATGTACTTTGTATTTTTATATTTTATGTAAATAGCTATTTTGCATTTTTCTATTGATTTATCTTTTGCCTATAAAAAAAGTCGATGTTGCCTGTGCCGGCAGTTGTCGTAGTTGTAGTTGTCGTAGTAGGGTAGTGAGGCTTGTAGAGTAGAGCGCACAGCTAGCTTGATGAGATAAACGTACTTCTTCGCTAGGCCTAATGTAATCTGCGAGAAAAAAAAACGGTTGTTTTTTTATTCGATTTTAGTTTGCTTTTGTATACTACGTTGATCCTCTTTAAAAATATATATTGTCACCTTTGCTTGAGGCCATTTCAATCTAAACGAACCAACATCATAGTGCACCAATCTAAAAGTGTACATAACAGTTTGATATATGTGTAAAAGAAACATTCGCGTCTTAATATATTCTATATCTAGTGATATTCATCGGCATAGAAATACAAATGGTATTTACATGGGTCTTGTATGAGATTGTGTAAGTATAGATGCGGGAAGGTAGTATTTGAAAAAATCGGATTTTGTTTCTCAGTTTCGTCGTTTTTCTTATTTTATTTTTTTTTTTAAACAAAATTATTGAACAGACCTTGTATATTAAAATCAAATTGTCAACATAATTCACAAAATTCGAATTTTAGATATAATAAAATAAAACCGTTATTGCATTACATTATATGAAGATTGAAAAACTTAATCCTCTTAGAGCATTATGAGAAGCTAAAAATTCCAAATTAAGTAATTTAAAACTGATAAGTGCTGCTTTATTTTTCACAAAACACTAAGTGCTTTTGACTTTTTTTGAGAAGCCATTTTAAGTTAGATTGATCCATTAGCGATAGTCATTCTTTGGTGACGGGGTCGGTGGACGAGGGCCTAAACCGTTGGTCTTCGGCCGCTACGAGCCGAGTTCGAATCCCGCAATGGGCACTTTTTTTCAAATTAAAAAAATGCCCCAATGCCTTCCGATTATTCCAAAATTCCAACCCCAGCAGCAAGTGCAAATAACCAAAACGGGGCTCTGGCACATTTGTAAGTGCAAAAGTCGAACTGCTTTTAACATGTGTAGACATGTGGTGGACTTACGGTAAAATAAGTCGTCAACTTCTATCCACCGTGATGATCATGGCCTGTACCATGTTTACTATGGATAATGGAAAAAAAATGTCTTTGATGACATTTTTATATGAGATGATGGTTTAGAATCATTTATATATGTTAATATGTTTTCTCATTATATTAACAGATTCATAAAATATACAATAGATACGCTATTGTACCTTTGTTTAAGGTTGGTGTTCTGCCAACTGAAATATTGTTAAATATATTTTTGGGACTATATATGATATTTTAATATAGATATTAATTTATGTGTGGATTATTCGATTTCAAATACACAAATATATATAAGTAGAATTAAATATAATTTATATGAAAAGTAGTTGTAAATTAATGATGATTAAAGCAAAAAGTAGTTGTAAATTATTGCTATACTGACATTATACTCTCAATTCGACTTTATACTCTTAAATCAACATCGAAATTTTTGATAACTTTTCTTGAAAAAATATTATAAAACCTTTATATATATATAAATGTTATATAAAGGTATTATTTAAAATGTTATATTAAAATATTTTATTTAGAATTATATATTTAATAGATACACAAATACTCTGCTTTAATGACCGCCAGAGGTCATGCATCCCATATAAAATCTCATTGTTGTTCTTCCCCGTTGGTCGGCTCAAAACTTTTGTACATTATATAAATAATATTTTATTTTCCTTATTCTACTCGCCTTAAGCCAGACATTACTTTTTACCAAATTATGTTTTTATATATTCATTTAGCACAAATAAAACAATCTCTGATCTCAAAACCATTATTATTTTTATTTCAAGAGTATTCAACCACGACTGCACCGCCATAGCTTAATCCTCAAGATAACCAAAATTAAGATAATCTCAACAATTCTAAATACAAGCAGAATATCGAATCTCATCTTTTCTTTATGTAAGATATATATATATATATATATATATATATATATATATATCCCCTCTACACCTATTCGCGAATGGGGGAAAGTATCTTAATATTAGAAATTTTACAAAGTTCTGAAGAATAATTCATTGCGTTTTAAAAAATAATAATCCCCCTGTATGACATATATCGAAAGTTATATAATATTAGGAATGTCCTTTGAGAAGAGAGTGTTGCTACATGCTGTAAACACTGTCCATTTGAGACAATCTGAATCCTTGATCATAGATGGAATTTAAAATATTTAAAAATAATAAAATTGAATTCTTTAAGTATGTTACACATACAAATGATATCATTTTAAAAAATAAATAACCAAAACTACTTTTGCAAACCTTACTGAGATGTTAACAAAATTAGTCGTCAAGAGCTCTCATCTAATCTTGCTACCATCGCAGTGAATGTGTACAAGTTTTAGTTGGTTTATTCGAAAAATTCATAAATTTCTATATGCTTAAGATTTAATCGTTAGTTGTAATTTTGAACTTAGCACCGACTTGCACCAACCTAACTTCGCTTGTGAGGGGACAATAATCAAACGGTCTCTGTCACTTTCAGAGTACAGAGGCGACTTCTATTTTCTACATATACACTCACTACTCAGTAAGATCATCGACTCGAATTTTTTAGACTAATTGGCCATTAGAGAATGGTCTTCTAGTCCTATTACTGGGCCGCACCAAGCAGACTGATCACTGAGGCAATGAACCAAGCAAGCAGTAAGCCACAACACAAAGTATGCATCCCCGGGTCACGCAGGAGAGTAAGAGAGTTCCGAAAAAATAAAAATTGTCAGAGTGAAGAGATTTCGACAGAAATCTTTTTAAATTAGAAATTGTAAAGATACAGAAGGAAAAAAAAGATAGTCTAGGGGGATCAGAAAAAAAATTCTGAATCCGATGGTAATAACCAACGTTAAAATAACTACCCCAAAAGGACCTCTTTTACAGAAACCATAATATTTTAAAATTAAAAATCATAAAAATCACGGCGACCAGCCAATGAAAATGAGGGTCATCAAGACTCAGCACGATGCTCTGTAAAACCAATACTTACTACATAGGAGACAAATATGGTAGTGCTTGTAAAATGCAAAGAAATGTTGTTGAGGGAAGTTCCCTCCAGCATGACTCACCACTCAGGGAGGAGTGGAGTTTATTCAGTCGATTGATTCCCTCTCCCCGGCACAGATTTGCATAAGCGACATGTTCTAACGCTTAAACCTTCACATAAGGCTAACCTCTACGTACTGTGTTTACAATCTCGCGTGTTCTTTATTTTATATTACCGGCTTTTTCGGCAGTGAATGTGTTGTTTTCCCTCTATTGTCATCCAACCTCGGATGTAGATTTTTGTGAAGGTTCTTGTTTGGTCTGTGCCATGTTTAAAACTAGGCTGCGTTCTCTTAAAAAAATATATGGTAATTGGAGAAGTAGAACGTGAACAGACGTGGTAGTAATCTCCTTTCCTGCGTCAATAATACCCCTCGGTACAATATACAATTCGGTTTGCGAACATTATCCGTTCTAGAGACATGCTCATATCAATTAGGATTCCTCAAAGCTTATGTCCATAGTTCACCTAAAGTACCCATTCCAAGAGTCTAGCATCAGTATCACTATAAAAGGAAGATCGAAAAATTCAATATAAAAGCAGCATGGTAGATTAAACTGGCGAAACTGCTGTGAGGGTTCACCACTGATGAACCAGGCCCTCCCATTAATTTTTCCATTGCAGTAAGGGCAGTAGAAATTGTTTAATTTTCAAATGAATCATATTCGTCTATAATAGTTCTGAATTTTCATAACAATGCATCATAAAAAAAAACTCGTAATAAAAATCATAAAATGTATTAAGTACATATACTCGTACTGTGAATATTTCCAAATATTGAAAATTGCATTTCATAAATAAATTATATTATAATATTCCTAATTCCCTCCGCAGCGAAAGATGAAATAGAGGAATGTGGTGAGTCACGAGTTTATCAAAATGTTCAAGCTTTCATATTCAAAGGTAAAATGTCGAGTGAATATTACACCGAAAATTTCTTATTTCTGCTCATCAAAATTTATTCAATATTATCATCATTGGACTAATAATAAGTAAATCAGCTTCTAGTCCTTTGTTAATTTGTATTTTCCTTGGTTGAAAATCCCATCTCCAGACTTAAATCTATTTTGCAATAGATGTGAACCTCCTGTATAGGGGCAACAGGTTTCTGATGATGAGTTTATTTTCATTGTATCTCAGGCTTTCGGGTATCACCGCGCTTCTACAGGAGTACAAAAATGAACAGTGATTTGAAACGCCGTTAGATACTAACTAAATATATATATATATCAATGTTTAGTTGATTTCTGTTCCACTAGATCGCGCTCTGCCATCTAAAAAGCACATGTTCTCTTGGTCAGGATATGCCTTCATTATTTTTTAATATATATATATATATATATATTAAGAATAAAAAAGGAATATCCTGACCAGGAGCACATGTGCTATTCAGAAGGTAGAGCGCCATCTGGTGGAACAGAAATCAACTAAACATTGATTTAGCCTGTTCCCTGATATTTGGCCAACCCAATTTCTTGATAGATCAAGAAAAGCTATCCACGAACGCGTTTCGCGCTGTTGGCGCTCCACAGCGTGGAGTAGGCTGTACCACTGCGACCAAAATGATTTTTGGTACCAGTGGCTTCCTGAAAAACCAAGAAATGGGTATTTAAGGCCAAACTTGCGCATATACGCTTAACACATGAAAACCAATAGAAAAAAAAGGTCTGGTGTTAATATTAAAAATAAAAAAGCATATCCTGACCAGGAGCACATGTGCTCCATGTAACCAGATGGCGCTCTGCCTTCTGAAAAACACATGTGCTCCTGGTCAGGATATGTGTGCCTTTTTAATATATATATATATATGTCATAATTTGTATAATTAATGCCCAAGAGATATAATTTATTTTCGCCATAATTATATTTTAAAATGTAAATACAAATTCACCCATGTATAAATCTGTACAAAATAAATCTGGGAACCAGCGCGCGCGGGGGAAGGCCACGCCTCCGCCGCGTGGCGCGTGCTCACGAGTGTCGAACAAGTTCTTTTTTGACGCGTACATGCACAACGCTTGCGCCCTTCCATTCGACCACGGCAGCTACGACATATATATATATATACTAGCGGACCCGGCCACGCCTTGCTGTGACTAAATTGTAATATGTTACATTAACATTATACTAAACTATTCAGTACAGTAAAGTCAATATTCACTTATAAAGATAAAAATGTTTTAGCAGATCGAAAGCCCAACGGGATTGAGAATGGAAAGTTACGCTAAAATTTGAAAGTGATTTTTATATATATAGATAATATAGCCCTTCATTATAATCATTGATTATAATCACTGCATTAATAAATGTCAGTGAACTCGTTTATATGTATTGTTTTTTCTTTTCTAGATATTCTAATAGAAAGTTCTCACATTTTCTGTAAAATATTTATATATGCACAAACACAGAATATAATCACTACGTCTTAATATCGCTATATTTATTGCTATAAATATTATTCTAAAATAATTCGCCAGAAATCGTCCTGATAGTATACTACACAGCGAACCCTGCCACGCGTTGCAGTGGCTAAATTGTAATAAGTTGAATTAACATTATACTAAACTATTCAGTAAAGTAAAATTAATATTCACAAATAAAGATAAAAATGTTTTAGCCGATCTAAAGCCCAACGGGATTGAGAATGGAACGTTACGTTAATATTTGCTATTTATTGCTAATTATTGCTATAAATATTATTCTAAAATAATTCGGCAGAAATCGTCCTGATAGTATACTACACAGCGAACCCTGCCACGCGTTGCAGTGGCTAAATTGTAATAAGTTGAATTAACATTATACTAAACTATTCAGTACAGTAAAATTAATATTCACAAATAAAGATCTAAAGCCGATCTAAAGCCTAACGGGATTGAGAATGGAACGTTACGTTAATATTTGAAAGTGATTTTTATATATATAGACAATATAGCCCTTCATTGTAATCATTGATTATAATCACTGCCTTAATAAATGTCAGTCTTCCCACGTATTCTTTTACCTATGTATGGATATTTTGGTTTGAATTAGTGAACTACTGCGAATTTGTAGACGAATGACCCGGGCAACGCCCGGGTTTACACGATTAAATGTATATTACATATGGAAGATGGTTGTAGTTCCCGGAGGGCACCCGCGAGGTCACTCTGCCCCCGCGCAACTGTCCAACCGGGAGCGCCCCGCGCCGTCAAAATCGGCACGCGTTCTAGAGGGCGCTGCTCGGCCGTCAGCCGGGAGATCTCATTTACTCGGTGGGGGGGGGGGGGGGACAGGGAGGTCACGTGCTGCGCCGGCAGCCAATCGTCGCGCGCCGCCATCCCCCGTCTGCCGCGAGAGGGGCGCAGATTGCGAGTGAATTTACGTTTTATTGTAAATACAAATGCAACGAAAGGTTATTTCTAAAGAGTAATTAGCCATAAACCATCCCGGTAGTATACTAAACATCTTCCCAAAGTTTCATCACGATTGGTTGAGCGATGTAGAAGATTATCACTCACGGACGGACCAACGGACCAACGGACCAACAGACCAACGGACCAACAAACCTCCATTTTTATATATATAGATATATATATATATATATATATATGAAAAAAATAGTACAAATGTTACATTGTACTGGGATAAGGTGCATAAATTAAGAAAAAGGCATCTCCTTATCGTGCAACTAAAAGTTGCTGATGGCTTGCGCCATCTATCGGAATAAATATCAACTATTCTCGTTGATTTTAATTATTCCAGAATTGGCCAAATACCCATTCTTGATTAATCAAGAAAAGCTAACCACGGACGCGTTTCGGGCTGTTGGCCCTCATCAGCGTGGTGCAAGCTGTACCTCGACGACAAAAAAAAAAAAAAAATTGGTCATTAAGGCATCCTGAAAAATCATGAAAAATTCATGATTTTTCAGGATGCCTTAATGACCAATTTTTTGGTCGTCGAGGTACAGCTTGCACC
The DNA here is from genome assembly GCA_030710605.1 of Cordylochernes scorpioides. Classification (NCBI taxonomy): domain Eukaryota; kingdom Metazoa; phylum Arthropoda; class Arachnida; order Pseudoscorpiones; family Chernetidae; genus Cordylochernes; species Cordylochernes scorpioides. The sequence continues at coordinate 170,909,885 of CP092864.1, forward strand.
ACGCTGATGAGGGCCAACAGCCCGAAACGCGTCCGTGGTTAGCTTTTCTTGATTAATCAAGAATGGGTATTTGGCCAATTCTGGAATAATTAAAATCAACGAGAATAGTTGATATTTATTCCGATAGATGGCGCAAGCCATCAGCAACTTTTAGTTGCACGATAAGGAGATGCCTTTTTCTTAATATATATATATATATCTGTAATAATTTGTTGAATCGACTTATCTGTGATTAGGGATCCTGACGACTCTCTGTAATAATAGGTTGGGGTTTGGTGGACTAGCTGTAATATTGTGTTGAGGTTTGGTAAGCCTGTTGTAGAACCTCGTCGACTCTCGCTATAAGTTGTGGCAACCGAGGGTCAAACCTGTAGTAACCGCGAGGGACAGTCAGGGGTGGAGAGTTTTCCAGTGCCTCTCTGCACCTTGTAGGACCTTTAACAGTTCTCCCAAAGTACAGGCAGTCGTGGTCGAGGCAGAGTGGAAAACTGGGGATGTCCACACACAAAAAACGAAGAGACACAGTTGAAAGAAAGTTCCTTGAATAGATAAAAAGCGAGCCAAGAGCAAAGATGGAGATCGAGAAGTTTTCTTACTGTTTTACATCGTCGATGAGTTGGTCTCTGGAGACAATAAGGGATGACGCTGACCGGAAGACTCCTGGACTGAACTGAACTGGTTGTTGCTACGCGGCCTTTTTATACGACCGCTCTGACTAAGAGAATTGGGTCATGCACGTGTCGATGGACACCGGACACTGGCGACAGACTGTCGGGGTCCAATCTATCTTTAGAAGTCACTTGTGATTCTCTCTTTGGCTCTTAACTTAGCTTTTAATCTATTATATTTTATTTATTCATCCTCAGTACATTACATCTGGAGATACAAGGACACACGTCAATTATGCGTATAATTAGTTGTAGTTTATAATTAGTTCTATATACAACATGACAATTTTGTTATACGTATTACATAATATAGGGTTATTGGTTTAAATTATCATAGATGGGCCCCGTGAGTGAAAGGGTTTATCCGGGTTTAAGCGGGTAAAGCCTCTCTAACACAGGTAAGTAATTAGAATTTATTTTAATTAATTAAAACTGTGAGGGGAAAGGGCTATAACAATATGTTTATTTGGCTATATCTGAAAATTATAAAAATAAAACTTATGTTTAATTAAAAAGTTATGATATTCATTATAAAAGAGAACTGTAGATAAAACCTTTGTTTGCTAAAAATAATGATGATAAAAAATGATGTTCTAAAAGATTGTTGGCGGGCGTTGGAAAGGGTTAGGGGTTGAAGAATATGCAATTGTAAGTGTTGCACAGACAATCAAATACTGAGATCCAGGTGCAAAGCGAGGATATAGACTTGTGCGTCTTCCTTGGCAATGTTTCACCTGTGATCCTGTATAAGGTTACAGTGCTTTGTCACAATTGTAAGGTTATTGGTTGAAAAGATGTTGAAGAAAAGAATTAATATGATTGAAAGGGGTGGTAGAGCCATGCGATAAGTAGAATTGTTGTAGCGACAGTAAGTTGTCTGACTTGACTTGAAATCAAAGGTTGATTGTGGTCCGCTAGAGCTGAAAAAAATTGAAAATTGAAAAATGTGAACGCTTTGTGCATGCGTTGGTGATGTGCTCTGCGGATGATTGAAATAAACTTTTGAAACGTGTTCAGACCAAAAAGTTGAGACTTGTACTTCTGGGGAACGGTGTTTTCAAAGAGTTTGTTGATTTACGAAATCAAAAGAAAAATTGTCAAGCAGTACTGTCGTTTCTAGCAATGGCTGAAATAGGTAGTGAGAAAGTATAGGGAATTAGTTAAAGAATATGATTGTTGAAAACGATTGTTGTAGATGCCCGATAGTTGATGATAAACATTGTCATATAATAAAGTTATTTAAACAAAAATATAGTGAATAAAAAGATAGAAATATGATTGCGGATAACAACAGTATAAGGGGATAAAATCAAACATGTAATATACAAAAGACATAATAATGAATTAGCACAATATAAAAGATATAATAATTAGAATTAGTAATATATAAAAGATATAATAATGAATTAGCAAAATATAAAAGATATAATAATTAGATAAATGTTAAGTAGTAACAAATGGAGCAAAAAATGTCTCTTTTGAAGAAAAGTTAAAAGAAAATAAAAAATATTCGTTCCTGAAAAAAAAAAGAAAGGAACATATTCACACAATGTCTAGGTGTAGGTCCAAGATTATTGGTGTCTTTAGTTTGACCTATGGGGAGGCAATGTGGCCCTATGTCGCTTTGGTCCGGTCTGAGAAGTTGGTCTTTGCCAGATCTTCCCGATTATATTATGTGAGACCAGACGGGGAGCGATCTTGATCCCTAAAAATGATGTAGTGTAGTGGAAGATGGGGACTTTGGATACATGAAGTGTATAGTGCATGTCTTAGGCGCTAAAAAGATTGCAGAGCGTTTTATACAGTTTGGTCTGCAAAATTTTTAGGTGAGCCTACCCAAACGCCGGCTTGTTACGCTTGGGAAAAAATCATTTAAACTATTAATTTAACAGATCCTTTTTCCATGTAACATTGCGTTACCTATGGAGAAATGAGAGGTTAAATTCTTTTTTATTCCTAACGAATGAGCCGGTAATGTTGTGTTTGTTCATATTAAAAGCGTACCCAAAAGTCATATAATTGAATGATTGTTCTTTTGCGTCAAAAAAAAATTCCACACTGGGCGTGCAAACACTGTAAAAGTTGTAAAACACACGATGATAATTAAAGATATAAAGTTTAATGTTATTTTTTTCAATATTAAAATTCAAATTAATAAGTGAATTGGGTAATTATTGGTAAGTCAATTAGTTTTAGGTGCTGCAATCTATCCATTCTGCGAGCTGGACCACGAGCTTCAAGTACAGGCGGACGGGAATTGGAGGTGTCATGTAACCTGCCGCCGCTGCAACTGTTTATTGATGTTTGTGAGTCACCCTGCGGGCTGGAAGAAAATTCCTCTACCTCCACTCTGGCAGTTTGTTTTCTGACCTAATTGAAAATACTGGGATTTAAATGTAAAAAAGGCTGTGAGCTTGTAGGCGGTATAATTCGGAAATATTGTGTTTCAAAGATATCTGGAGTCAAATGATTGAATTCAATGAAATATACATCTTGAGGCAATCGCTGTGGGTGTTGAACGAATCGGGGCTGTGGAGGTGTTATGTACAACACATCCTCTGTGTAATATTTTAATTTATTGACATGTATGGTGTCACTATCTCTATTGAGTGGCTGATTTGGACGATCTATTCGAACGACATTTGGTGAAATTATTTCAATTATTTTGTGGGGTCCAGTAAAATATGGTGCTAATTTACCTGTGTCGGGATGTCTGTAATTTTTTACCAAAACAAGATCATTCTCTTCGAAATGTGGTGTTCTGTGCTGTTTATCAAATGTTTCTTTATCTTTTTTATGTTTATTTTGAGTACGAGAGCTTGCTATCTCTCGAGCTATATTTATCTCGGGATATGGGTTAAGATGAGTTCTTAGATCTGGGGGGATAACATTGAACATTAAGTAGGTAGGTGGAAAACTTGTGACAGAATGGGGTGTGTTATTGTACGTCTGAGTGACGCGTTTAACTAGTTGAGTCCAGGAAGCTTTTGGATTTTCTAGATAAGCTAGTCTGAGTTTGCCTGTAATGGTCGCATTTAAGCGTTCTATTAAACCGTTTGCTTGTGGGTTATTGCTGGTAGTTAGTAGAGGTTGTATACCATGCATTATTAGAAATTTACGGAATTTTTCTGAGGTAAAAGCGGGCGCTCTGTCAGATAACAGACGTTTTGGAGATCCTTGCTGTAGTACAGTCTTGAGGGTTTGAATGTACGTTAGGGTACTGGTGGACTTCGATGGAAAGGTCCAAGCATATCGCGTTAAATGATCCACTATTACGTGTAGATAGGTCTTGGAGTGTCCATATTTCGAAAATCCAGCTATGGTATCTATAGAGATTAAGTCGAATGGTTGTTGAGGTGGTGGAATTTGTCCGAGGGCACCATAGGGTTTACCTTTGGGCCTTTTAATGATTTGGCAGGTGTGACACGACCTGACAAATTTTTCTATAGATTTAGAGATACCTTTCCAGTAGTACTGGGTAGTAATTATGCGGGTCATCTGAGAGATGCCTGGGTGGTTATATTCTTGGTGAACTTTGTTCATGAGAGTATGTTGCAGGGTTTCGGGAATTATTATTTTAGTTACACCTTTTCGGGTAATGGTATGTAAGCCGTTTGTATCAATGTTGAAGGGGGATGCTGTTGGTTGATGCTGTTTTATAATATCAGTACTGATAAATCCTACAAAGGGGTTTCTTGAGAGTAAATCTGCCTCATACTGTTGACTGCCTTTGATGTAGTGTATTTCGTAATTATAGGTAGATAGTCTCAGGCTCCATCTAAATAGTCGGCCTGACGGATTTTTTATAGTTTTAAGCCATTGTAAAGCTTGGTGGTCTGTGTATATGGTGAATTTTATACCGGTGAGGTATATTCGGAATTTGTCTACACTTTCGACGATGGCGAGGCACTCAAGTTCGGAAACGGTGTAGTTTCTCTCATGTGCTCTAAGGGCGCGGCTAAAATATTGCACAGGATGTATTTGTCCGTCTGGGTGTACCTGTTTGAGTATGCCGGCAATCCCTTGGGTGGATGCGTCGCAATAAAGGCGGCATGGTAAACCGACTTGATACAAGTGTAGTACTGGTTTACTGGTTAAACTCTCTTTGAGAGTGGTGAAAGCTTGTTGACAGTCTGTGTTCCAATTCCATTTTACATCCTTTTTAAGTAGTTTATTTAAAGGTGCTCGTAAGCGGGCATAATCTGCTATAAACTTATTATAAACGTTTACTGCTCCTAAAAATGATTGTAGTGTTTTTTGATTGTTAGGTGTTTTTATGGCATTTATAGTATCAAGGTTGCGCGTCTGCGGTGCATAAGTACCTGCGGTAACAGTGTATCCTAAGAAATCTATTTTTGTTTTAAAAAATGAACATTTATTATAATTAAGTTTGATGTTTTCGTGTTGACACACTGTTAGAAATTGTTGTAGTTGTTGTAGATGATCCTCAAGGGTGTCAGAAAAAATAATGAAATCGTCGAAGTAATGGGTAACAAAATTTAGTTTATATTTTTGCATGACCTGGTTTATGGCACGATGGTATATCTGTGGTGAATTTTTAAATCCGTAAGGAAGTCTACAAAATTCGTACTGACTATCTAACGTCACGAAAGCTAGTAGATTACGTGAGTTAGGTTCTATTTCCACTTGCCAATATGCGGATGCTATATCTACAGAAGAGTAATATTTGGCTTTTGACAATTTGTCAAGAATGGTTTCTATTAAGGGTAAAGGATGTACGTCTGGAGCGATGATTTCATTAAGTTTTCTGTAATCAATACAGAAACGTTTCGTTTGGTCACGTTTGGTAACAAGCGTTATAGGACTGGCATAAGGTGAAACTGACGGGGCAATGATTCCATATTGGAGCATTTGTTCTATTTGGGTTTGTATTTCTTGTTGGTCGTGTAGTGGCACTCTATATGGGCGTAATGCTATTATTTTATCTGTGGTGGTATTGATTTTTACCGGTGGTATGTTCAATTTGGGCACATTGTATTTATTAGTAGAGAACACTTGTGAGAATTCATATAGAATTCGGTGGAGTTCGTGTGGACAATGTTCTAACTGAGGTGCCGCATTAGAAGGTATAGAAATCTCAATATCATGGGTAGGAGATATAGGGGGTGAACATATAATTGGAGTAGAGTCCGCCACGTGTAAACAGGACTGGTGCGAGGGGAAAGTGGTAAACATATCAGTTTCCCTCGGTTGAGTGGAACATAAATCCTGTTTGCACTTGGTGAACTTATAGACATTCGTTGGGAGAGCATCATTATTTTGATAAATTTGGAGATTATTAAAATCTATAATTAATTTAAATATTTTAAGGGTATTAATAGATAAAATACCAAAAGGTAGTGAAGCTTCTACTATAAAAAATTTTAGTTTTTGGGTGAGGTTACCGATATTAAGTTTTAAAAAAATATATCCAAGGGTATTTACATTGTGGGCTATTGCATTTATAGTTAAACTGTACTGATGGATAATAATTTTATATGGTAATCTATTTTCTATGGTTCTTAAAATATCTAAGTTAAGTAGGTTTATAGATGCTCCCGTGTCTATTAAAAAGGGCAAGTTTACATTTGGTGACAATTCAGTCCATATTATTAATTGTTCAACGAAAATAAGTTTCAGGTTTTCCTACCGTTGAGCTGCTCGCGGGGCTTGCAGAGTCGTCTTGGCTTGCAGCTTGGACTTGGGGAACATGGTTCGGAGGTTGGACCTTGGGCTGGGTGTGGGTACCACGTTTTGGTACAGTGGTTGTGTGTGGTCGGGCGCTGTAGACTGGGCGTGTTTGGTCCCGTGGGAACCGTTGTACACACTGGGAGTGCCAGTGCATGGCATTGCAATACTTGCAAGGCGAGGGGGGAGGTGTAACTGGGTATGTTACACGTGATGGCCGCTGGCTGTTGTACCGCGGTGGTGGGTTGTGGTAGGTGGGGTGTGGAGCCTTGTCTACTTGGCGCTGGTTCACTGCACTGGTGGCACACTGAGTTATTCTTGACACTAGGTCGAACCATTCCTTAATGGTGTTTGGCTGCACAGTTGCGACTAATCGCTGGTCTGCGACGGGTAGTCCGTCGGTCAGAGATTCAATTAAAATGTCGGCGGGTAGGTCGAGTTTCATACCCATAACAGTTTTGTTTTGGTAGTAGTCTTCTAGGGACATTTGGGGTGTCATTTTGATTGCCAAAAAGCGTGCAAACGACGCTTCTGTCGTTGCTGGGAATAAGTCTATCAATCTCTGGCGGGCTTCAATATAATATAACCTATCTAACCGTAGGCTTCGGAAATATTGGAGGGGCTTACCTTGTAGATAGCAGGGTAATTTGCGTAGGCGATCTGTGTAGGTCAGTTCAGTTCGGTCTGCTTGGACATCGAAGTTGTCGAAAAAGCTTTGGGCTTCAAAAGTACCATCGTATGGACTTACGTCTATCTCCCTAGGAGATCGGGCTACCAGTAACTTACTCAGGGCATCGGCGATCTGTGTCAGTGGGTCTGCGGAGGTATCTTGGGGCGGCGACGTTTCCTCCTCTTCCAATGTCGTTTCTTGTTTGGGGATAGTTTGTTCGGCTGTATCGTTGGACGGGTTGGTTTGCTCCTCCATCTTGCTTCTTGGCTCTTTTCTATCTGGACAGTCTTTACCTTCTTCGTTGTGGTCTCCTTCGTTGTGGTAATCCTGTCGACTATCTGTAAGTTGTGTTGAGATCCTTATCTGTGATTAGGGATATTCCCGCACAGGTTCGAATCCTGTCGACTATCTGTAATAATTTGTTGAATCGACTTATCTGTGATTAGGGATCCTGACGACTCTCTGTAATAATAGGTTGGGGTTTGGTGGACTAGCTGTAATATTGTGTTGAGGTTTGGTAAGCCTGTTGTAGAACCTCGTCGACTCTCGCTATAAGTTGTGGCAACCGAGGGTCAAACCTGTAGTAACCGCGAGGGACAGTCAGGGGTGGAGAGTTTTCCAGTGCCTCTCTGCACCTTGTAGGACCTTTAACAGTTCTCCCAAAGTACAGGCAGTCGTGGTCGAGGCAGAGTGGAAAACTGGGGATGTCCACACACAAAAAACGAAGAGACACAGTTGAAAGAAAGTTCCTTGAATAGATAAAAAGCGAGCCAAGAGCAAAGATGGAGATCGAGAAGTTTTCTTACTGTTTTACATCGTCGATGAGTTGGTCTCTGGAGACAATAAGGGATGACGCTGACCGGAAGACTCCTGGACTGAACTGAACTGGTTGTTGCTACGCGGCCTTTTTATACGACCGCTCTGACTAAGAGAATTGGGTCATGCACGTGTCGATGGACACCGGACACTGGCGACAGACTGTCGGGGTCCAATCTATCTTTAGAAGTCACTTGTGATTCTCTCTTTGGCTCTTAACTTAGCTTTTAATCTATTATATTTTATTTATTCATCCTCAGTACATTACATCTGGAGATACAAGGACACACGTCAATTATGCGTATAATTAGTTGTAGTTTATAATTAGTTCTATATACAACATGACAATTTTGTTATACGTATTACATAATATGGGGTTATTGGTTTAAATTATCATATATCTATATTATATATATAAACATGCATATATATTGTCTCGTAGAAAATGAGGAAAGACAAACGTCATGTTGACGCAGAAATTTATTTAAGGCACAAACTAAAATTGATAAAATACTCGTTAGGCAACAAAGGATGTATAAGGAGTAGCAAATATAAATATCAAAATAATATTTTCATTAAAATATTTCACTACATAGCTCCTTCCTTATGGGAGCTGTGACCCACAGTTTGAAAATCCTGTTGCTACTAAAATGGATATGACGTGCTTCTGCCATCGATTCCCTCGGAGTCTGAACTTTGTCCCTAGTACGTTAACGTCCTTTTTCTTGCGGCATGAAAAGCGGCTTTGTCGTCGTATCGTATATAGAGACATCGTCATTTGGAGGGAAGTCTTGGCTTTGACACGACGGTGGAATCTTTGAGCCATTAGCTTAAAATCTAGATCACAGCACCCATTGCCTCAAGGTCTTCAGATTGTCTTCCCTGATTTACCCAGCCTCTCCACCAAATGTAACGTAGAAAATTAGGAAAGACAAACTTCAGACTGACGCAGCGATGTACATATTTAAGGTACAAAAACAAATTAAAATTGATAAAATACAAGAGAAGCAACAATGGAAGTATACAGAGCTACAAAATATAAATAGCAAAATTAATAATCTGTTCATAGAAATAAAGATTTGGCTACAATATATTTTGGCTGGATTTTGCATATTACATGAGGTTAAATTATTTTATTGAGTTCATTTGTATTTGCATTTTAACTATTGTTTATTTTTTATAATATACTAGCCGAATGACCCGGGCAACGCCCGTGTTTTACCCGATTGAATGTTTTGATTCAAATACTATTTGTTACAATTATAAATTGGCGCCTTAAATAATTGCATATGTTAGTTAATAACTATAGCCTAGGTGCTTTATCTGTCTATGTACTGTTGGCTTCCGTAGGCGTCTCTTACTGGGAAAAAGAAAGAGAGGATTCTATTTGGTTATTATCTAATATATGCATTTATTTAGGGAGCGACCCGCTCCAACACAATAGTTACAAGGACGAAATAGCGAGGGGGGCATGATGGGGGGGGGGGGGGCAAAGGTGGCGTGACCGTAGCCAACCAATAGGAGGGCGCCATTCCAAAAAAAAAGCAAACGGTGACAGAGATGAAAACTGATGACTGGTTGATTAGGAGATGAGGAATGACGCTCGTAACTCTATATATAATTGAAAAAACAATAGAAAAAAATAAAAGATAAGTGGGTCAGGCGTTGATATTAAAAATAAAGAAGGCATCTCCTGACCATGAGCACATGTGCTTTTTAGATGGCAGAGCGCCATCTAGTGGAGCAAAAATAAACTAAACGTTTATTTAGCTTGCTCCGTGATATTTGCCCAACCCAATTTCTTGATATATCATGAAAAAAAGCAGTAAAAAGCACATGTGCTCGTGGTCAGGAGATGCTTTCTTTATTTTTAATATCAACACCTGACCCACTTATCTTTTATTTTTTCTATTGTTTTTTCATGTGTTAAGCGTCTTTACGCAAATTTGGCCTTAAATACCCATTTCTTGATTTCTCAGGAAGCCATTGGGACCAAAAATATTTTTGGTCGCAGTGGTTACAGTCTACTCCACGCTGACGAGCGCCAACAGCGCGAAACGCGTTCGTGGATGACTTTTCTTGATATATCAAGAAATTGGGTTGGCCAAATATCACGGAGCAAGCTAAATAAACGTTTAGTTTATTTTTGCTCCACTAGATGGCGCTCTGCCATCTAAAAAGCACATGTGCTCGTGGTCAGGAGATGCCTTCTTTATTTTTGTATATAGAATTATTATATTGGCCAAAGTTTGAATTATTTTGTTTGAATTTATATTATTGTCTATATATTCATAAAAAATGCTATTGGGATTTTTATGCTATTAAATATCATTGGGATATACAGGGTGATCCAAAAGTCCCGCACAACTTTAAAAATTAATAACTCCGCGAATATTTGCGCTAGAGCAATGCGGTAAACACCATTGTGTTCAGGATGCAATGGGATTTTTTATGGCAAATAATGAAAATTTCGAAATTGATTTTAGTTACAACTTTATTCGCTAGATGGCGCTCTACCAGAATCAGCTATTAAGCGGTCAAATTGTTTGATAAATTGAAAAATATAACTGAACGACACGTATTTTTCCTTTTTGAATACCAGAAAAGAACCCAAATATTATAAAATGATAAATTAATAAAACACCATTACGCCAAAAGTTAGAAGAAATGGTTAACGATTTTTAAATACAATCTGAGATATGTAAAATAGGTATATGCAAATTAAAACATGTAGCAAAAAATATTTATATTTTAGATGGAGTTTTGTGAAATAGAAAGAATGTTTGAAAATAACTACTGATATCAATACACGATTTTTGAAATGTTAATATAGTACCAAAAATTATGATGGCACTACTAATAGGATTTCGTGCTATAAGGAATGTATAGTTTCTTGACTAATTGGCGACACTTGACTATTTAACTGGATATTTGTCATGATACAAAGATGAAATATAGAGGGGAGTGACAAAATATATTTGTCGTACTTTATTCCAAATAGCCTATGGGTTTGTCAAATGTTATCATTGTTTATTATACTGTACATAATTTTGAAAATGTATCCCCTCAAAAAAAATCATTTTTAAATCGACCTTTTGCGTTGAAAAACGTGGTAGCAAAATCATTTTGTATTATTTTTTGCGCAAAATTTCTAAAGTTGGGGGGGATACAGAGAATATTCCTTATGCTATTTTTTCTAATGGGCGAAAAGCGATAAACTAAACATAAGGGTTAAAATTGTGTATACCAGTGTTATTCGAGAAGTTATAACACTTTGGCCTGCACGACATAATATAAGATGTGGGCAAATGATTAACAAAAAAATTACTGTTCACAGAAAAAAAAAGAGTCAAGATGTGAGGACAGCATTTATTATTCCCATAACCCAAAACAAAGAGCTGCAAAATATAACACATGAGGTAACTGCCTTCTCTCTTGTATTAGGTCACAATCCTTGCTCAATGTGGCGCCCTTCATTCTCAAACACCGCCTGCAGACGATAGATGACAGAATGGTCACAATTAAATAGTTGAAATTTATAAAACGTGCCATCTGATAGAAGCCTTCAACATGGCCAATGTGGTAGGCCGGCATCATTAAACACACGATTTAATGTACCCCCATAACCAAAAATCGCAAGCTGTCAAGTCTGGTGATCTTGGAGGCGACTGGTATATAAAGTGGCGACTTATCACACGATTTTCACCGAACGTATCCTTCAGCAATTGTTTGGCACCTCGGGAGATATGAGGAGGTCCTCCATCTTTCATGAATGTTATTTCGTTTAGTACTTGTCTGCCCTGCGATATGCAAAACCCTTTTCTCCTAAAAGTTGACATTAACGTTCCCCAGTTACAAAAACAGGCTTAAAAGTTCTTCCTTTGATTTTTTCAAAGGAAAATGGCTCAATAATAAAAGAAGATGTGAACCCACACAAAACTGTAACTCTGGGCTGATAAAGTGGCATTTCTGTAAAATTTCTAGGGTTTTCTGTTACCCAAATGCGGCTGTTTTGAATGTTAAATTCCCTCTTTATATAAAAGTGAGCATCATCTGTCCACAGAACATTCGACAGCCAGTTTTCATCAATATCAATTTGTCGGAAAACCCATGCAGCGAATTCTTGACGCATCTCAAAATTTGTATGGGTACACACAATAGAGACATTAAGTGAAGCGTCTTCGGATATCACAAACATACTCGGCGATTTTAACGCCAAAAGTTCAACTTGGGGACCACCTGTCCAGGATAACAAAGGTCAGCAGGTTGAGGACATGCTAACCGACCTCGACCTTACACCATTAAATAACGGAGAGAACACCTATATAAGAAATAAGAGATTTTTCCTAGAATGGTATACTAAAATCTATAAATAAAAGAAGACAAGTTTCTTGATTTTAGTAGAACACCTATATATCCAAGTCCACAGGCACAGAATCCGCAATAGACATCACAGCGATAAATTTCAACATCGCGCACCCACAACACAATGGAAAAACCTAAGAGGTTAAATAAGTGACCACAGAACAATTTTAACAACCCTAAACTTCAAAATTGAGAATGTCCAACAGAATAAAAGAACATGGAACTTTAGGAAAGCCGACTTTAAAAAATTCACAGAAAAGCTTGAAGAACTGTGCAACGAAAATTGAATTTCAGAACGCTTGACAAAAACTTGGAAAAATTATCTTCGAACATATCCAAAGCTGCAAAAGCATCGATACCTAGAAGGAGACGTAAAGACCTGTGGATACCTTACTGAAAGGGCCACAACATCGAGGCAATGATTGCAGAGAGAGAAACAATATCAATGAACTTCTTAAAACAAAGAGAACAGAAGAAAACAGAAAGGAACTCATTGATATTATTCACAAAATATAACAAGAAATTTGGATATGCAAACAAGAAAAATGGCAGAATTCGGCGAGAGAAATGGATCCAAGAAAGGACAGCCAACACTGGAATATGATTAGAGTGTTAGAAAACAATCAAAACCAACGCCAATCCTCCAATACTCTAACCGATATGAATAGAACAGCGAGAACGAGCAAACAGATGGCTGACATAATTGCTGAATGTCTTTCAAGCACTTCCATACTCAACTATACGAATGAAGACAGGACTCTAAAAATAATATAAACCAGTTAGTTAAACAAGCAATAAACTTCCATCAACAAGATATTTTCTCGAGAGACTTCCCACTGAATGAACTAAACTCATCAATAGAAAATCTAGATCCAAGAGGTCACCTGGAGATGCTCTAATCTTTGGTCAAATGATTAAACACTTTGGAGACGAAGCTAAAAATCAACTCCTACGAATACTGAAGATTTCATGGCAAACTGGTAAACTACCAAAGAATTGGAAGATATCAATTATAGTGCCAATACTGAAACCAAATAAAGATGCCAAGGAATCCAAGAACTATCGGCCAATTGCCCTCATCAGCATACTTTGTAAAATAACAGAACGAATCATCCACTCTAGGCTCATAGTCTGGCTCACTAATAATAATAAAATAAACTTCTACCAAACTGACTATAGATCCAGACACTGTACACCTGATCAACCTTTCTACTTCTGCCAATCAATAATAGATTCTTTCCAGGAAAAACCGCCAAAGAAGACAACGGCCGTATTCCTGGATATGACCTCAGCTTCAATCGAGTGTAGAGGGAGAAATTATTTGAAAGGCTGCACAGCATCGGAGTAAGAGGAAAAACCATAATCTGGATTGCAGACTTCTTTAGGGGAAGAAGGATAAAGGTTCGGGTCAATGGAGAAATTTCCAAGGACCGAAGAACATGGGCTGGTGTACCTCAGGGATCTGTGCTCAGTCCTCTACTCTATCTGCTATATATTAACGACATCCATCCTTACCTCACTGAAGACACAAAGGTTGCCTGTTATGCAGATGATATAGCCATATGGCACACAAGTAGCAGTATAGAAAAATCAGACAAAATACTGAACACATCAATGTGAGGACTGGAAAAGTGGGCAATGGAACTCCAAATGACCATAAACCCAATAAAACCAAACCTATGCGTCTTCTCCACTCCCAGGGAAAAAGGCATAAATATAACCACAAAATAAGCATAAACAAACAAATAATTGATAAAATTAGAAATCCAAAATACCTAGGTGTGATACTGTAGTCCTGGATCTTTCCAGTTGGTCTCTAGGACCACGCCATCACCATCTCCTCAGCGGGGAAGTACGCGATCTACGTATTCATCGTAGATCGCAAAATGCGTGGTGTCGCTGGAGACCCACTGGCGATTCTCCACCAAACTTTGCAGCGTTGGCAGAGGCGCCATATTCATTGTACATAGTGTATATAATGCATATTATCTTTTTTAAAATAGTGCAGACTGTGCACTTTGCATGTATTGACAAGATGTCAATAAAATTATTTTAATTGTCATTGATGAGGAATTGCTATTTACAGAACACATAATTAGCACCTCAAATAGAGCTACCAGAAAACTAAACATTCTGAGATGGCTATGTGGAACAAATTGGGGAGCAAAACCCAGAATTCTCAGAACAACATATATCACCTTAATAAGGCCGATAATGGAATATGCAACACTCGTCTGGGCTCCCTCAAGCTCATCACTAAAAGGAAGACTAGACAGTGTTCAAGCAAAAGCGGCCAAAATAATCACTGGTGCTGTTTCATCCAACAACAATGAGAAAATTCAGAGAGAATGTGGTCTAGACCTTCTCGCTCGAAAGCAGAAGACAAAATAAAAACAATAAAATTCACCAATAGCTTAAAAAGTAAAGAAACTAACACATATTCCATATAACCTATTTAAACTGGACACAAAAAGAAAGACTCAAAAGATCTTCAACCCTTCAGTACGACAACAATGTTAGAAAGGGCATAAATATGAAACACAATGACTTTCAAATTCAAGAAGAACCGATATTTCCTACCCCAGTGCCAACAAATATAATCATCAATCTTGAATGAACCCTGCACAAAAAAAAAGAGAACAAAAACATACTTAAAAAGAAAGGACTTGGCATAATTGGTTTAAACGATCAGAGAAATTATTCGTTGTTGTTGTTGTTTCTTATCCCCTTGTGTGAAGTCTACACGAATTCCATGAGTTCATGCTCCTCGAGCTGTTTTATGATAAGCAGCGGCCTCTCTCAAAGGTCCTTTTTAGTGAATCTAATGCAAGCCACAATGTCTTCTGGAGCTGCAGGTGCCAAGCTACATTTTGGGCAAGTGGGGTAGATTTTGTTGTTATTTTCTATCTTCAATGGCTTGAGATGGCCTATTTTAAATCTTGTAAGTGTCGCTTGATGCTGTCTATTTCTGATGTTCAGAGCTCCTCCTGGGTCCACTCCACTGTACCAACTGTGAAACCAGAGGGCTGTAAAGGTTTCGTTATAAGAAGGAGGGTTAAATACTAATGGACCTCCCAGGCCTGGGTAGTAATCTGATCCTAGAATGTACCAACTGTGGCGGTTTATGTACCGTAAGGTCTGGGTGGCCACTCCTTCTAGGATGTACCAACTGTGAGCCGGCTTGTGGACCTTCGAGGTCTGGGTAGCCATAACTGCTCCAGGGATGTACCAACTGTGCTGGGCCCGGGGCCCTAGTTCTGAGCATGGAGAGTGGGTAGGACTATGTGCCTTGCATCTGCAGCCCTTGGCACCCGAGTCGCGGGTAGTAGCGGTCTGTACCTGGCTGCCTGAAAGAGGGTGGTAGGGGCTAACTTATCACGACAGACCATTGTGGAACTCAGTGGAAGAGTTAGCGATGCTAATAGGGGTCTATGACAGGAGTGACGTCCAGTTGTAGATTACGCAAAGTAGGGAGGCTTGACGGCTACCTACATATGCTGAGCAGCACCTTCCCGTGGTACGTCCTGAGCAAGTTTCTAACAAGAACGTGGCCAACGCGGACAGCTCGTCTGACAAGTCTGGAAAGACGGATATGCCCAGTTCAGCCTTGCGTAACATGGTGGCGTTCTGGTGTCATTATAATACAGGTCACCCCCCCCCCAATAATGCCAATACAAAATATAAAGATTGACATTACCAATGAGGCTCGGGTAGCGCCTGAGAACGGGTGGGAGGCAGATCCCTCTTGCCGTGGAGTGAACGACCTAGACAGAGCTGATAGGCCAGCTCGACGTATTGGGTCTAGTAACTTCTCATGCATCCCTCTTGAAGACAAGGGTAAGCCCGAGAACGCTCAAATTCCTTCGGGCTCCGAGCGTATGCCCAATAATACCTCGTTGGATATTTCTAATAATTCCCTTGCTGCGCCCACTAATGGCCCAGGGAAGTCCCCTATGAAGCAGGCAGCCTCCACACAGCGAGAGTCGACACGACTCGAGAGGATAGGCAGGGTGCCCACTTGAGTCCTCGAAAAGCGACGCGGCCGCCTGAGAATTTGAGCTCAGGTGCCTTCCGCACAGCTAGCTCTGGATACCCAGAGCGAAAGGATAGGAAGGATCGTCCACCCCCCCCCCCTTCCCCCTGATATCCGCCTCAACAGGATCATCAACATGGAGATCTCTGTGGCTCCTTTCCTGTTGTTTGACCCTTCGTCTGAAACGAGAATCGGCTCAATAGTCCAGGAGTCGGGGGCTGCGATGGATGTCACCAAGGCAAGGTACCTCAATGACCTGAATGAAATGAATGAGTTTCTAAATAAGGCATTGACACCCCAGAAGTGGTGCACGAAGCTTAAGGAGCTTGCCGAGGCGTTCCAGGACTCCCTAGACACCAGACGTCGAGGGAGGAAGATTGGAAATGTTCACCCGAACATCCTCGAGCAATACTTCGATAAGCTTCTCAAGAAACATAGGTCGGCCCTTGGAGAGCTCGAGCTCCTGCGGGTGGAGAAGCGGAACCTGGAGGAAAAGATCCTCAGTCGACCACCCTGCAGTATGGCATAGAGAGGGGAGTGGCAGCGGCTCTTTTAGAGTCGCTGAAACTAGCTGAGGTCGAGGTATATACTCCCAATGACGCTTCCCCAGTTCTCCCTAAACGAGAGACGCCTCGAAACGAGAAGACGGAGGAGCCCACAAGGGCAAGGCAGAGGGAGCCTCGGTCCAAATACCAACTAGAGACGAGAAAGCTGTTCCGCCATCTCCCCC
Source organism: Cordylochernes scorpioides (assembly GCA_030710605.1). NCBI lineage: Eukaryota > Metazoa > Arthropoda > Arachnida > Pseudoscorpiones > Chernetidae > Cordylochernes > Cordylochernes scorpioides. The sequence continues at coordinate 170,926,855 of CP092864.1, forward strand.
AAAACAACCTGTTCACACTAGGAACAGCGAGATGGTGGAAAAGAAGAGAAAGAAGAAAAGGGTTAAGAAGCCTTCAGCAAAAGAGGAAGAGGGTAGGACTGAGGTGACAGCCGGATCAAAAGAGGACCCACCGAGAGCGACGCCTACAGAGGAGGTGAAAGAACCTCCTCCCCCGAAGATCAGGGCTAAAGAGGTTAAGGATCCCCCCAAGGCGGCCAAGACTACCAAGCCAGAACCCCCAAAGGTCAAGGGCCCCCTAGATGGAAGGAGGACCTGACCCTGGTAGTTGAGTGGAGTGAGGATGCGGGGTCCGGGTTAATGCTCGCCGTGCTGAAAAGCATCGCTGGTAGCATTCCTAGGCACTGCTATGACCTCAAAATGATTCGGGGTGGGGGAGCTGTGGCTCTCATATTGAAGAACCCCGATGAAAAGAAACTGGCCGTGGAGGCTATAGAGAGGGAGCCTGAACTGAGGCTAGGAGCCTCAAGAGGGACAGCAGGGAGCTGATTCTCTTGGGTGTCAACTCTAACATCAAAGAGGAGACGCTAAAGAAATGGTGGTGCTCCAAAATTCGAGGTGTGGGGACTTCTTGGAAGGATACATGAGATTTTATACAAAGAGTACAAGGAGGCCCTACGCAACGAATTGGGTCATTTCGGGCCTAAAGGAGGCCACCATGAAATCCCTCCTGGTCAAGAAGAGGTTGAAGATAGGTGCCAGGATGGTACCTATCAGGGTGAATTAGGCAGTGTCAACTTGCTTCAGGTGCCTTAGGCCCGGTCATTTCGCAAGGACCTGCGAACATCCTAAGAGGTGTGGGAGGTGCGAGGGCGTGTACTCCCAAGAACAGGGATGCTATATGGAACCGGGTTGTTGACTCTGTTTAGTGGACAACAAGAGGTACGACAGGAATAATCATCGCCCCCGGAGTACGCAGTGCTCGGTGAAGGCCTGGTACGTGAACGGGAGGCGATGGTAGAGGGGCAAAACAAGGAGGTGTGGAGGTTCGTGCAGCTAAATTGCGCTCTTTCGAGGAGGAGCTCCGAGGAGCTAGACCGGATCATTAAAAGTGATCGCCCTCATGTTATCCTGGTGCAGGAGATGTACCTGGGGGATGACGGGAGGATGGGTCTAGATGGAGGCGGTGGCTGTACAGATCGAGGCGGCGGATCTGAAACTGGTCTGCCTCTCTACGTACATACCACCTCAGGACAACGACCTCGGTAATCTGGACTTCCTAAATGATTTTTGGTTGGGAAGGAAGGGCATGAGATCCTGATTGGCGGAGATTTTAACGCGCGCACCCAGCTGTTTGGGGACAGGGAGGAAAATTCTAAAGGAAAGGCGTGGTCGATCTTGTTATTGGTCAGAGTCTGGAGATTTCGAACGTCTATGGTGAATCGACGTTTGCCACGGAAAACGGTGAAAACATCATAGACTTCTCCCTGGCAAGAACGAGCAGGAAGCGGCGTTTGAGGTGGGAAACGGACCCCACAGACGTAAGCGACCACATACTCATCAGGTTTGAGACCAGTTGTGAAGTGGAACCGCCATCAGTGGAGAGAGTTCTTCGGTACAGCATCAGGGGGCTTAACCTTGAAAGATTCAGACGCCGGTTTGCTTGCACACTTGGGGATAGATTGGCTGGAGCAGTTGACAGAATTTCTATTAATAGCATGGTCAATGAGCTCCACCAGGATATAACCAACGTGCAAAACCTTGGGGCCTGGATCTGGAAAGGTTACCGCATTTAAAAAGTTTAAACAGCCTTGGTGGAACGAGGAGCTGAAGATCGAGAGGAAGAGAGTCAGGGCCATGAGGAAGCTATTCCAGAATAGTACAGGCGAAGAGAGAGTTAGGAGAAGAATAGCTTTCCAGAAGGTCCTAGCAGGGTACAAGAGACACACCAAAAGGGAGAAGAGGAAACACTGGAGGGAGCAGTACAAAACCGTACTGGAGATTAATCCATACGGTCTCCCTTACAGGTCTGTCTCTGGGAAGATAAGGTGCTCCGCTAACTTGAGGCTACTTGAAGGGGAAGATGGGTTCAAGACTCAGGACCTGAAGGACCCTGGACCTCATCTTGGATCGGAACTTCGGAAACGAGAACCAGAGGACGAGATCTCTCTGACCACTTGTGGTTTGGTGGATCCGCTCTTTTCTGAGAATAAGGTGAAACTGGTGGCTTTCAAGTTCGGGAACAGGAAATCTCCTGGTCCCGACGGGATCGATAACACGGTCGTGAAAGCCCTGGTGAGGATGCACCTATCGCTTCTTGCCAGGTTATTCAATAGGTGCCTGGACACTGGTACTTTTCCTGAGGCATGGAAGGTTGCCCGAGTAGTGCTTCTAGAAAAGTCTGGAAGAAAGGGTAATTCTCCTAATAATTATCGTCCGCTTTCTTTACTAGCGTGTCTAGGTAAGGTTCTGGATAGCCTACTAGCTCAGCGACTGAAGCACTGGCTAGAGGTAATGAGCTCCTTTCCTCTTTCCAACATAGTTTTAGGGAAGGAAAGTCCACAACCACAGCTCTAAACGAGGTGTTAGAGGGGGTTGATATGGGCTTAAATAAGGGTGCTTGGGTTCTTCTCGTGGCCCTAGACATTGATGGCGCGTTCAACTCCATGAACTGGAACAAGCTGATGAGAAATTTGATGGACATGGGTTGTCCAGATAATTTGTGCAGCTTGGTTCGTGACTTCCTGAGGGATAGACGGATTAGCCTCAGTTTTGGTGGGCTGAAGTTGGAAAGAAACTGTGCTAGGGGTTGCCCCCAGGGCTCTTGCTGCGGACCTATTCTGTGGAATCTCCTGGTAAACACCGTTTTCCAAGAGGAGCTACCTGAGGGAGCCAGGCTGGTTCTCTATGCCGACGACCAGTTCCTCATCATTGAGGCTGCTTCGAGAGCGAAGGCTGAGAAGTGTGTTGAAACTTCATTCCAAATCCCCTCGAACTGGGCCCATGACTCTGGCCTTAAGTTCAATGTCTCCAAAACTAAAGCCCTCAGCTTTAAATCTAGGGAGATAAGAACTAAAAGGAAAGGGATCAAATGGGAACACAAGCCGGCTATCCGGATGGAAGACGGAGGGTAGCGTTGGTCAATAGGATGACCAATATGAAGGAGGGTACTATTTTAGGAACCTATACCTCTCCTGTGTCGAGCCAATCGGGGGTTAAATTCTAATTTATGTTCATTAGCAAATTTTTCTAGATGGAGAAGAGTCTTGTTCGAATCTCTTTCAGCTTTTTTCCAGTTAGTACTGCTGCTCCATAGAATAATGTCATCAGCAAAAAGTTCAATATTGGTTTTATGTGATTTTTTTTCTTCTATGCCTGCAATAAATAGGGTGAAGAGATTTGGGCTAAGGACTGATCCTTGTGGTAATCCTTTAACAATTTGAAGGTTTTAGATAGAGTGCCATTATATTTGACCCTGATGTATCTATTTTTAAGGAAATCATTTATCCAAGTGATAGCTTTTCCATCAATTTTGAAATGTTTGTATAATTTTGTAATTAACTTGTTTTTCCATACTTTATCAAAAGCTTGTGTAAGGTCTAAAAAAGCAGCTATGGTGTGGTTAGTTGGTTTTCTGTTTTGTGCATCTTTTACCTTTTGTGTGAAAAATTAGAGTTGGTCTATTGTCCCATGTCCTTTCCTAAATCCATATTGTTCTTATGGTAAGAGATTTTTTGTATTGAGGTGGTAGGTGAGTCGTCTGAGTGTAATTTTTTCCATTAATTTGCAGCAAATACTTGTGAGGGATATAGATCAGTAGTGTTTTGAGTCATCAGCAGATTTGTCAAGTTTTTTAATGGGAATTATTGTTGCAGTTTTTAGTCTTGAGGCAATTATCCAGTTTTCCAGGAGTTATTGAAAATATTAAGAAGTCTTTCTTTGCCAATTTTGCCCAAGTTTGATATTATTTGGCTATGGATTCCACACACACACATTTGGCCCAAGAGTCTTGTTTAGGTCAGTGTTTTCTAATGCATAAGCTAGCTTTTTCATATTGAATTTTTTCATGGAAAAATATTATGAGTGCTGGTGACATTTTTACAGTCATGAATAATCTTTCGGGCCTTTTTCTCAACTTTCTTATATTTTATTTCAAATTTGATTTTGCCAATTTTGCCCAAGTTTGATATCATTTGGCTATGGATTCCATCTGGCCCAAAAGTCTTGTTTAGGTCAGTGTTTTCTAATGCATAAGCTAGCTCTTTCATATTGAATTTTTTCATGGAAAAATATTATGTGCTGGTGACATTTTTACAGTCATGAATAATCTTTCGGGCCTTTTTTTCAACTTTCTTATCTTTTATTTCAAATTTGATTTTGCGAATTTTGCCCAAGTTTGATATCATTTGGCTATGGATTCCATCTGGCCCAAAAGTCTTGTTTAGGTCAGTTTTTTCTAATGCATAAGCTAGCTCTTTCATATTGAATTTTTTCATGGAAAAATATTATGTGCTGGTGACATTTTTACAGTCATGAATAATCTTTCGGGCCTTTTTTTCAACTTTCTTAACTTTTATTTCAAATTTGATTTTACTACTTATTTGATATGAATTACCTAAAAGATTGGCAGCATTTTTGTCATTAGTTGCTGGTGACCAACTGTATTCTTAATCATATTTGTGTTTTCAGTTTGTGGCTGGGATCTTTCAATTTGTTTTGCCAAATGCTAAAGTTTTGTATTTGGGTTTCTTGGTTTCATGTTTTCACAAGTTTGTTTTCATTTTTCCCTTTTGACATTTACGTATAATCTTTTTATTTTTGCATTCACAATGTTCAGTTCAGTTCTATAATTTGTTTGGTTTTGGGTGCACTTTTCCGTAGTTCATTTCTTTTAGTTATAAGTGTTTGAATATTTTTTGCCTGGTGTGTATAATTTGGAATCCAATTCTTAATATTACCTCTTGGTATTGAAACTTTGGCTGCTTTAATAATGGTGTTTTTGAAAGATATCCAATTAGCCTTTTTGAAGTTCCAGAATTTTTTTTAATTGAGCTGGTTTTGGTCTTGGTGCTAATTTCAATCAAATTAGGCAGATGATCACTTCCAATACTTTTTAATATTTGCCATTTGCATTTGTGGAAAATGTCAGGATAGTAAAAACTTATATCAAGTGCTTGTGCAGTAATATAGCTGTAGGAATGATGGGTAGGATTCCCATCATTTAAGCACATGAAGGCATTGTCGTTAAATATGTTTGATAGTATTTTGCCTCTTGGGTTTGGCGTGGAACATCCCCATAGTTGATTTTTGGCATTAAGGTCACCTACAATAATAGTGTTGCCTGTAAGAAATTGAGCCATTTTTTCATCGTCAATAAGTTTATTGTTTGTAGGGTGATACATATTGTATATGTTGATGGCTTTGTTTTGATTGTGGTAGACTTTGATACCTTGGGCTTCGAGGTCTGATGTGTTAACAGCTATGTCCTCATAGTACAAATCCTTGATTAAAAATGCTAGGTCACCCCCTTTAACAGTATATACAGATGGATCTTCTGACCTTAGCCTGAGTAATGGAGGGGCCGGAATTAACATAATAATGCAAGATGGAACACACATCAAAATCAAAGAAGGAGCAGGACAGATTTCGTCAAACTTCACTTGTGAACTGACAGCTATCTGGAAAGCCCTTGATGTATGCCTTAACCAACCATCCCTGCATCAAGCAGAAGGAATTTTAATATACAGCGACTCAATATCCGCTCTAGAAGCAATTCAGAAGGGCAATACTAAAATCACACAGAAAATACACTCGTTACTTACCCAACTGGAACCATTGGAGAAGAACTGCATTCTACAAAGGATTCCTGCCCATGTTGGGATCGGGGGTAATGAAATGGTATTTGAATTGGCTAAGGAAGCCAGAAAGTTGGGCCAAAGGAAAGAACAAATGTCATTATTTGACGCTGATGCTTTGTCAAAATACAAGATAATTAAACAAAAAATAAGAAAAGATCAAAATGCTAAATAAACTCTGAGAGAAAAATGACAAAACCTATAACAAGACTTAGAACAAACACTCTATAAAGGAATGACAATACATCCAGCTGGCACAAGAACCTATAGGACATGCAACAACTGTCCTTAGTGGAACTAACACCTACCCACATATTCTCATACCCAGAAATGGCCGCAGCCTTGCAGAAAATTGACACAGACCCAGAGCAGCAGCTTTACACACCCAAGATAGTGGATATTGCTGTTGCTGTGATGGAGATGCATGGAGACATCTGAGACTCTTTAATGGACACGACAACAACAGCATTCCAGAGTAAAATAAATTATCAGGGATAGATACCTATTTTTCAAATGAATTAAAATAAATATAATCGATACTGAGAGAAAGTTGAATTAAAAAAATTAGAAATTTATTATCTTCGAAAACAAACCGTATCTAAAATATATTTTTTTTTCGCTACATGTTTTAATTTGCATATACCTATTTTACATATCTCAGAGTGTATTTAAAAATTGTTAACCATTTCATCTAACTTTTGGCGAAATGGTGTTTTATTAATTTATCATTTGATATTATTAGGGTTCTTTCCTGGTATTCAAAAAGGAAAAATACGTGTCTTTCAGTTATATTTTTCAATTTATCAAACAATTTGGCCGCTGAATCGCCGATTCTGGTAGAGCGCCATCTAGCGAATAAAGTTGTAACTAAAATCAATTTCGAATTTTTCATTATTTGCCATAAAAATTCCCATTGAATCCTGAACCCAATGGTGTCTACCGCATTGCTCTAGCGCAAATATTCGCGGAGTTATTAATTTTTAAAGTTGTGCGGGACTTTTGGATCACCCTGTATTATGGTAGGGCTATGTCTCTATTGATACTGTTGAATTTTCTTGATATTAGTGCTTCAATTATTTACCTTTGGTATTTATTGCTTATACTATTGTAATGTACTTGTATGTGTGGGGTTGATCTATTGAAAATGTGTGGCCAGTTTCTCGGCAATATTGGTAAATTAAAGATCTATTTTCCTATTTTTTAATATTATGCTGTTGTTCATATATTCTGTTACCGACTCTCCTCCAGTCTCCCCCACATAATTAACTTTACAATTATTACATTCTATAGAATGAATTGATTATTTTTTATTAATTAATTCTAAAATAGTATGTCCTCTCTCTCTCTCTCTCTGTTTTATATATTTTTTGAAAATAAAGATACTTCGACCAGTGAATATTTTTTAAAATATTTACTGGCGGAAGTATCTTTTTTTCCAAGAAATATGAACGCCGGCCAGGCAGCCTGGCTATTTATAATTAACGGATTTATAATTTCGGTACCTATATTAGGGAAAATGTTAAAATATATTTTAATACCAAATTTTATGATGTATATGGATATGGCTTCGATGCGTGTGAGTATGGGATGTAGCATATTGCTTTATAAATCTCTTAGTTTTTGTTGATGGGGTTATGGTTTTCTATGGGTTTTTGGAAATCTCTATATATAAATATATTCAATGTCTGTCTGTCTGTCTGTTTGTTTGTTTGTTTGTACTCTATAGATTCAAAAACCATACATCCAATCGCCGTGAAATTTTGGGATATTATTAGGTATATCACCGGGAAGGTTTTTGAAAAATAATTTCATGAATATCTTGAATATCCTTAGAGTTATTTGCAGATTTGTAGATTTAACTCGCAAGCAGCGCCCCCATTGTGACGATGATAACAAGTTTTCTTATCACTAAGAACTAAGATGATTTTCTATATGATATAAAAAGCCAACAATGAAGAGTGAATGTAAGATAAAAAGCCAACAATGAAGAATGAATGTAAGATAAAAATCCAACAATGAAGAGTGAATGTAAGATAAAAAGCCAACAATGAATAGTAAATGTAATATAAAAAGCCAACAATGAAAAATGAATGTAAGATAAAAAGCCAACAATGAAGAGTAAATATAATATAAAAAGCCAACAATGAAGAATGAATCTATATATATAAAAATGAATGTATGTCTGTTTGTCCTTTATGCCTGACCAAACCACTCATTGGATCGCCATGAAACTTTGGGAAGTTATTTAGTATAGTACTGGGAAGGTTTCTAGCAAATAAAATTTTTGAAATAACTTCTCGCCTAGATATAATCAAGATAAATATTCTAATTTATCTGTTATAATTCAACAATCTGCTCTAAATATTATCATGATGATACGATGATTTTGTAATGTAGAAAATTAGGAAAGACAAAATTCAGGATGACACGGCAATTTATTTGAGACAAGAATAATGATACAATTCCAAGGCAAGATACTATTCCTTTAACTTCCAATTACGGAGGGAACCAATTAATAATGATTTTATTCAACTTATCGAGTATTTTTCAAGGGACCGGGAAAAAATGTTCACTTTATCGAGAGATTCGTTAGACAAACCTTTACTCGGGTAAAATCCGGGCGAAGCCGGGAATATCCATTTCGTAGCTACACCGTCTCTCCAAGAGGCAGTCTCTTATTAAAGGTCTATTAGAGATTCTTTAATAGCAATTAGAATCTTCAATGAGAGACCACCAACAGGAGAAACAAGTTGATTCATGTTTTTAGGTGGTCTTTCTTAAGAGACTCTATTTACATATTTAAAATATGAAAAAATTAAAATATTTTAAAATTAAAATATTTTAAAATCAACATTTTCTTACTGTTACGTTTAATTACTGTTAATATCTATATATATATAAAAATGAATGTATGTCTGTTTGTTTGTCCTTTATGCCTGACCAAACCACTCATTGGATCGCCATGAAACTTTGGGAAGTTATTTAGTATAGTACTGGGAAGGTTTCTAGCAAATAAATTTTTGAAATAACTTTTCGCCTAGAAATAATCAAGATAATTATTCTAATTTATCTGTTATAATTCAACAATCTGCTCTAAATATTATCATGATGATACGATGATTTTGTAATGTAGAAAATTAGGAAAGACAAAATTCAGGATGACACGGCAATTTATTTGAGACAAGAATAATGATACAATTCAAAGGCAAGATACTATTCCTTTAACTTCCAATTACCGAGGGAACCAATTAATATTGATTTTATTCTACTTATCGAGTATTTTTTCATCTATCTATATATATAAAAATGAATGTATGTCTGTTTGTTTGTCCTTTATGCCTGACCAAACCACTCATTGGATCGCCATGAAACTTTGGGAAGTTATTTAGTATAGTACTGGGAAGGTTTCTAGCAAATAAAATTTTTGAAATAACTTTTCGCCTAGAAATAATCAAGATAATTATTCTAATTTATCTGTTATAATTCAACAATCTGCTCTAAATATTATCATGATGATACGATGATTTTGTAATGTAGAAAATTAGGAAAGACAAAATTCAGGATGACACGGCAATTTATTTGAGACAAGAATAATGATACAATTCAAAGGCAAGATACTATTCCTTTAACTTCCAATTACCGAGGGAACCAATTAATATTGATTTTATTCTACTTATTGAGTATTTTTTCAAGGGACCGGGAAAAAATGTTCACTTTATCGAGAGATTCGTTAAACAAACCTTTACTCGGGTAAAACCCGGGCGAAGCCGGGTACATCCATACAAGAATAATGATACAATTCCAAGGCAAGATACTATTCCTTTAACTTCCAATTACCGAGGGAACCAATTAATATTGATTTTATTCAACTTATCGAGTATTTTTCAAGGGACCGGGAAAAAAATGTTCACTTTATCGAGAGATTCGTTAGACAAACTTTTACTCGGGTAAAACCCGGGCGAAGCCGGGCGGTTCCGCTAGTGTAATATAAAAAGCCAACAATGAAGAGTAAATATAATATAAAAAGCCAACAATGAAGAGTGAATGTAAGATAAAAAGCCAACAATGAAGAGTAAATGTAATATAAAAAGCCAAGAGAGTGAATGTAAGATAAAAAGCCAACAACAAAGAGTGAATGTAATATAAAAAGCCAACAATGAAGAATGAATGTAAGATAAAAAGCCAACAATGAAGAGTGAATGTAATATAAAAAGCCAAAAATGAAGAATGAATGTAAAATAAAAAGCCAACAATGAAGAGTTATTGTAAGATAAAAAGCCAACAATGAAGAGAAAATGTAATATAAAAAGCAACAATGAAGAATGAATGTAAGATAAAAAGCCAACAAAGAAGAGTAAATATAATATAAAAAGCCAACAATGAAGAGTAAATGTAATATAAAAAGCCAACAGAGTGAATGTAAGATAAAAAGCCAACAATGAAGAGTGAATGTAATATAAAAAGCCAACAATGAAGAATGAATGTAAGATAAAAAGCCAACAATGAAGAGTGAATGTAATATAAAAAGCCAACAATGAAGAATGAATGTAAGATAAAAAGCCAACAATGAAGAGTGAATGTAAGATAAAAAGCCAACAATGAAGAGTAAATGTAATATAAAAAGCCAACAATGAAGAGTAAATGTAATATAAAAAGCCAACAATGAAGAGTAAATATAATATAAAAAGCCAACAATGAAGAGTGAATGTAAGATAAAAAGCCAACAATGAAGAGTAAATGTAATATAAAAAGCCAACAGAGTGAATGTAAGATAAAAAGCCAACAATGAAGAGTGAATGTAATATAAAAAGCCAACAATGAAGAATGAATGTAAGTTAAAAAGCCAACAATGAAGAGTAAATCTCTCTCTATATATATATATATATATATACATAAGTCAATTTCTGTCTGTCTGTCTGTTTCGCGATAAACTCAAAAACTACTGAACCAATTGGTACCAAATTTTGCATGTCGCTTTTTATAAACCTGAGGAAAATTTTCGGCTGCATTTTGATTAGTATTTTTGGCTATTTCTTTTTTTCATTTGAAGAACTTTTTTTACGCGGACTAATCCGGAATGGAATGAATACCTAAATATGGCCATTTTTTTAAGCATCGGTGGTTCAGTGGTAGAATTCTCGCCTGCCACGCGGGCGGCCCGGGTTCGATTCCCGGCCGATGCATTTTTTTTTACAATTTTTAAAACTCATTTATATTATCTTATATATATAAAATTGAATGTCTGTCTGTCTGGACTCTATAGATTCAAAAACCATACATCCAATCGCCGTGAAATTTTGGGATATTATTAGGTATATCACCGGGAAGGGTTTTGAAAAATAATTTCATGAATATCTTGAATATCCTTAGAGTTATTTGCAGATTTGTAGATTTAACTCGCAAGCAGCGCCCCCATTGTGACGATGATAACAAGTTTTCTTATCACTAAGTTTGTTATCTTAAATATTATTTATCAAAAGTAAGATTATCTCAGGATGACACGGCAATTTATTTGCGACAAGAATAATGATACAATTCCAAGGCGAAGATACTATTCCTTTAACTTCCAATTACCGAGGGAACCAATTAATATTGATTTTATTCAACTTATCGAGTATTTCTCAAGGGACCGGGAAAAAATGTTCACTAGATAAAACTATGATTTTTTAATGTAGAAAATTAGGAAAGAAAAAATTCAGGATGACAAGGCACACAGGGACCGGGAAAAAATGTTCACTTTATCGAGAGATTCAAATTTACGAGTTTAAAATTATCAAAATATATCTTTTTTTATTTTTTAATAAGTTTTTAGAGAATTGTTTTAACAAATGTTCGCTAGACAAGCCATTACTCGGGTAAAACCCCGGGCGAAGCCGAGTACGTTTTATAAGTTTAAAGAGAATTGTTTTAACAAATGTTCGTTAGAAAAACATTCACTCGGGTAAAACCCGGGCGAAGCCGGGCGGGTCCGCTAGTATATATATAAAAGTCAATTTCTGTCTGTCTGTTTCGCGATAAAATCAAAAACTACTGAACCAATTGGTACCAAATTTTGCATGTCGCTTTTTATAAACCTGAGGGAAATTTTCGGCTGCATTTTGATTAGTATTTTTGGCTATTTCTTTTTTTCATTTGAAGAACTTTTTTTTACGCGGACTAATCCAGAATGGAATGAATACCTAAATATGGTCATTTTTTTAAGCATCGGTGGTTCAGTGGTAGAATGCTCGCCTGCCACGCGGGCGGCCTGGGTTCGATTCCCGGCCGATGCAATTTTTTTTTACAATTTTTAAAACTCATTTATATTATCTTATATATATAAAATTGAATGTATGTCTGTCTGTCTGTACTCTATAGATTCAAAACCCATACATCCAATCGCCGTGAAATTTTGGGATATTATTAGTTGTTTCACCGGGAAGGGTTTTGAAAAATAATTTCATGAATATCTTGAATATCCTTAGAGTTATTTGCAGATTTGTAGATTTAACTCGCAAGCAGCGCCCCCATTGTGACGATGATAACAAGTTTTCTTATCACTAAGTTTGTTATCTTAAATATTATTTATCAAAAGTAAGATTATCTCAGGATGACACGGCAATTTATTTGCGACAAGAATAATGATACAATTCCAAGGCGAAGATACTATTCCTTTAACTTCCAATTACCGAGGGAACCAATTAATATTGATTTTATTCAACTTATCGAGTATTTCTCAAGGGACCGGGAAAAAATGTTCACTAGATAAAACTATGATTTTCTAATGTAGAAAATTAGGAAAGACAAAATTCAGGATGACAAGGCACACAGGGACCGGGAAAAAATGTTCACTTTATCGAGAGATTCAAATTTACGAGTTTCAAATTATCAAAATATATATTTTTTATTTTTTAATAAGTTTTTAGAGAATTGTTTTAACAAATGTTCGCTAGACAAACCTTTACTCGGGTAAAACCCCGGGCGAAGCCGAGTACGTTTTATAAGTTTAAAGATAATTGTTTTAACAAATGTTCGTTAGACAAACATTCACTCGGGTGAAACCCGGGCGAAGCCGGGCACATCCGCTAGTGCTTTAATATAAATGCAATAGGGTAAATGCTTCTTTGAGATTTTCTTTGATATTCTGGTTTTATCTTTAATTTTTGTATTCTGTTGTGAGCAATGCGTGTGTATTCTCAGTTAATTTTCTAACTGTATTTATTTTATCGTTTAGTAGACAATATGATAAAAAATGTATGTAGTTGGGTCTAAATAATGGTTTAGAATTTACTCAGGTTTGCAAATTTTGTTAGAATCTTACGATACTAATATCTAAAAAAGAGATATGATTGTTTTTTTTTTCAATTCTACTGTGAAATTTATTTCAGAATGGTAACTATTGAGTGATGTTAATATGTAGTTAACTAGGTCTATTGTACATATACAAAATATGTCATTTATGTATCTTTTATATGTAAGTATTTCAGTAGGTAATTGTGGTACTATTCTATTGTCTATTGTTCTCATAACTATTTCCGCTAATGGTGAAGATAGGGGACTCCCTTTAGGAGATCCTTTAACCTGTTTAAATGATTGGGTGTCGAAGTTTAATATATTGATTTTTAAACTTAAGTCTCCTATAAAACTCTATTATTTTCTGGATAATCTCTCTCTCTAACATTTGTTCTATATTATTATCTATTAAAAGGTTTCTAATACTTTCCAATATTAATTGATTAGGGAGACTAGGATAAAGAGCCTCAACATCGAAAGAAATCATTACGCTTGTTTTGAATATATATTTTTGAAATTTCTTTCATAAGTGTAGATATATTTGATATGGATGAGAAGAATGTTTGAGTTCTAATTGAAGGTTATAAAAAGTTAGTTGAAAATGTAGCTATTAGGGCAATAGGAGATAGTTGAAAGGCTATTATGGGTCTTAGCGGAATATTTGATTTATGTAATTTTGGCTAACCATATATACCATATCGTATGTGTGTGACTTTAATAATCAATATTACCGATGAATACCTGATGTTCTTCACTGTTGGTTATTCCGGGCTTGTTCATTCTATTGAGTTCTTTTTTAAATAGGCATACATTTGTTTCTTCTTTATTGCTCTGATTGATGCGAAAGTTGAACTGTCTCTCTTCAGGTATTTCTTTCATTATTTTTTCCATTATTTGTCAATTATTAATGTAGTTCCTCTCATGTCTGCTTGTGTAATAGCTATTTATTTCTGTTCTTAAAGTTTCATAAAATGCGATTTTCTCTTGGATTATGTAGAGGTAGATTTGCTGGTTCACTTGAGGTTCTAGTTATTATTTGCCTTATATTTCCTTTGTCCCGATTGTTTAGTTTTGAGATGGCTACTTCTATTCCGTTGATTATTTTGATTAATCCGGTTTATATATTGGAGATATTTTAATCCGTTTGAAAAGGGTAGCTATTTCATCATGTGTTAATTCGTATTGAGATAAATTAACTACTTTTGATGTGTGTTTCATTTCTGACCAGGTTTGGAACATTATATACTTATTAGATCAATACTCCAGTTTTATGTTCTATCTAATTTACAATCAGGAGATGTCTTCCTATTATTATTTATCAACCTGTTCTCAGTACAATTTGACTTTTATACTTTTTTATCATATAAAAATGTTTACACTAATGTAGAATACTTTTAAAGAGAAAAAGGTATCTCTTGATAGTGCAACTAAAAGTTGCTGGTGGTTTGCGCCATCTGTAGGAATGGATATCAACTAATCGTTGATTTACAATTATTCCAAACTGTCCAAATATTAAATATTAATCAACTATTAGTTGATATATATTCTGAAAGATGACGTAAGTCATCAAATTTTATTTGCACGATCAGGAGATGCCTTTTTAAAATTTTATCTACCTGATACCAGTACAATTTCGCTTTTGTACTGTTTTTTCCCTCCAAAAGAGGTTTGAAAGTTCAATAAATTGTGGATCAATTGTTATTGGCTATATGTGGAAGATGGTTATTCTAAAGTTACATCATTTATACTTAAGCTACCTATATAGATAGTCGTAAATTAAACTCAAGGCATTAACTCGCCAAATAGATATGAAATGAAATTATATAGCAGGTTTTTATTCAAATATAAAACTTTCTATAAACTAAGAAAAAAGGCATCTCCTTATCGTGCAAATGAAAGTTGCTGATGACTTGCGCCATATATATAAACTGTTTTACTGCGATGGCAAAACAACTAGGAGGGTTCACCACTAATGAGTCAGATCCCCTCAATATTTTTATTTTTTAGTAAGGACAGTTGGAGAGAAGTTGTTCTATTTGAAAAAGAAAAATTCCTGTTAAATATACTAGATATTTTTGAAATTTTCATAAATACCTCGCGGATCTCATAGAATCTAAGCCTGTCCTGGACTGACGAGGGTCATTATCCATTATTATGGTCTCTAGGTGGGATTACTAAATTGGTTAGTTCGCGGAGACAGTCAGCCTTGGTTTTAGCGTCTAACCTTAATATATAAATCAATAACATGATTCTTCCTTGCTTTTACACTTTGGTTTAATCAATAAGAAATCAAGGGTTTCTTTTCTTATTTCTTTTATTTCTCGAGCTTTCGGGCTAACATGCCCTTCAACACAGAGATCCTGAATTAATACAACTTCTCGCAACTTCAGGATCTCTGTGTTGAAGGACATGTTAGCCTGAAAGCTTGATAAATAAAATAAATAGGAAAAGAAACCTAACCCTCGATTTCTTATTGATTAAATCAAAATATAAATCAAAATATATTTATATTATATGAATTTTCCGAAAAAAAATATTTTTTAGGGGAAAGGAGAAGATACACTACAGGGTTATATATGTGTTACTACTACTGAAAGGGGATGATAAAAAATCTAAGATCTTCAGTAAATAATTAAAATTAAGAGAGAGAGGAAATTGTAAAAAGTGCAAAATATACATATAATCTAAAAATATATATAAGGTATATATAAAAGGCTTTATATTTTTAAAATAAGATTAAAAAGCCTATATACACTGTATAACAAAAAAATCGACGCACCAAGAAGGAGTTGTCAGATTAGGACAAAAATTGGTGTATGTAAAGAGCATGTATAGGGGAAAAAACGATTGAAATTTCAGAATAATTAATTGTTTTATTTCAGAGTTTGATCGTCACAAATTGAGAATGTCAATATGTCGTTGGACCCCCACTGGCCTGGATGCAGGCTGCCACCCGGCGTGTCATGGAGTGATAAAGATTCCGGATGGTGTGCTGCGAGATTTCTTGCCAAATTGTCTCCAACTGTCGGGCTAAATAGTCAACATTCCGGGATGGTTGCAATCGCCTTCCCATCACGTCTCAGATGTGCTCTATGGGCGAGAGAACAGGCGACCTTGCTGGCCACAAAAGAGTTCGGCAAGATTGAAGACAATCCATAGTAACACGTGCCGTGTGTGGCCGGGCATTATCTTGTTGAAATGTAAGCCCGGGGTGATGTGAGAGGAACGGCAACAAAACAAGCCGTAAAATGTCCTCTACGTACCGTTGTGCTGTCAGGGTGCCAGGAATGACTACCAATGGGGTCCTGCTATCAAATGAAATGGCACCCCAGACCATAACGCCCTGTTGTGGTGTTCGACAGTAAGGCCAGGATCCACACGCTGCCCAGGACGTCTCCAGACACGTTTGCGACGGTCGTCAGGACACAGTAAGAAACGGGACTCGTCACTAAAGACTATACGTCCCCAGTCAGCGCAGTTCCAAGTTGATCGCTCCCGACACCACTGTAGTCGGACTTGTCGGTGCACGGGTGTGAGGGTTAGGCATCGTAACGGCCGGCGAGCTCTTAGATTCCGCTCTCTCAGTCGCCTGTTGATGGTTATTTTGGACACTTGTGTGCCGGTTACACGTTGGATGGTAGATAACGTGAATTCCGGTGCTGCGACAGCCATTCTAACAATTGCTCTGTCCTCCCGTTCTGTTGTTGCCCTTGGCCGACCGCTGCCGTCCTGACGTTGCATACTTCCGTTGTTGACCCACTTTTGGCAACATCGCCTAATAGCCGCATCACTTCTACACAGATGTCGCGCGATTAGTCGATTAGACCAACCAGCCTCTTTCAATCCAATGGCACGACCAGTTTCAAACTCTGACATATGTTCGTAATGAGCACGAATCTTTCGGCGAGGCATTGATACAGTATAAATAGGCGTACTGCTAAAATATTAAACGGAAATTCTGAAAATCAGCTCGTGCCGCGCCGAATATTGAGTCTGGAATGCTCGTGCTGAATGCGCAGTTCAGATGCGCTGGAGCTCTTGCTTTGCATAAATCGGCCACCAATTTTCAATCATTTGCATGTTTGGTCGAAACCTCTTTGTATACGTATTTTCATATAAATCGGACAACTGCTTCTTGGTGCGTCGATATTTTTTTATAGAGTATATATATATATATATATATATATATTAAAAATGGCATATCCTGACCAGGAGCACATGTGCTTTACAGAAGGCAGAGCGCCATCTGGTGGAACAGAAATCAACTAAACATTGATTTAGCCTGTTCCCTGATATTTGGCCAACCCAATTTCTTGATAAATCAAGAAAAGCCATCCACGAACGCGTTTCGCGCTTTTGGCGCTCGTCAGCGTGGAGTAGGCTGAACCATTGCGACCAAAAAAGATGCTAAGCGTATTTACGCAAGTTTGGCCTTAAATACCCATTTCTTGGTTTTTCAGGAAGACATTGGGATCAAAAAAATATTTTTTGGTCGCAATGGTTCAGCCTACTCCACGCTGACGAGCGCCAAAAGCGCGAAACGCGTTCGTGGATGGCTTTTCTTGATTTATCAAGAAATTGGGTTGGCCAAATATCAGGAAACAGGCTAAATCATTGTTTAGTTGATTTCTGTTCCACTAGATGGCGCTCTGCCTTCTGTAAAGCACATGTGCTCCTGGTCAGGATATGCCATTTTTAATATTGACTTCAACACCTGATCTTTTTATCTTTTATTTTTTTCTTTCGTTTTTTAATATATATATATATATATATTAAGAAAAAGGCATCTCCTTATCGTGCAACTAAAAGTTGCTGATGGCTGGCGCCATATTCCGATAGATGGCGCCAGCCATCAGCAACTTTTAGTTGCACGATAAGGAGATGCCTTTTTCTTAATTTATGCACCTTATCCCAGTACAATGTTACATTTGTACTATTTTTTCACATTGTGTAGCGTCCTCACGCAATTCTGGCCTTAACTACCCGTTTCATGATTTTTCAGGATGCCTTAATGACCAATTTTTTGGTCGTTGAGGTACAGCTTGCACCACGTTGATGAGGGCCAACAGCCCGAAACGCGTCCGTGGTTAGCTTTTCTTGATTAATCAAGAATGGGTATTTGGCCAATTCTGGAATAATTAAAAATCAACGAGAATAGTTGATATTTATTCCGATAGATGGCGCCAGCCATCAGCAACTTTTAGTTGCACGATAAGGAGATGCCTTTTTCTTAATTTATGCACCTTATCCCAGTACAATGTTACATTTGTACTATTTTTTCACATTGTGTAGCGTCCTCACGCAATTCTGGCCTTAACTACCCGTTTCATGATTTTTCAGGATGCCTTAATGACCAATTTTTTGGTCGTTGAGGTACAGCTTGCACCACGTTGATGAGGGCCAACAGCCCGAAACGCGTCCGTGGTTAGCTTTTCTTGATTAATCAAGAATGGGTATTTGGCCAATTCTGGAATAATTAAAAATCAACGAGAATAGTTGATATTTATTCCGATAGATGGCGCCAGCCATCAGCAACTTTTAGTTGCACGATAAGGAGATGCCTTTTTCTTAATTTATGCACCTTATCCCAGTACAATGTTACATTTGTACTATTTTTTCATATATATATATATATAAGAAAGCTAACACAGAAGATTCGGCAGTTAAACGTCATAGGTACGGAACATAAAAAATAATTATATAAACAGTGTAGAAAATAAAAAAGCTCAGACATAAACAAGAGGATAATAAACTGCTGGCCACCGTAAATGCAACACCCTGAAAGAAGCATGCAAATAACATGAAATTTACAACATGCATTAGCGGAGGTGAGATATGCAAATGATTAGAATTTCAGAGCAGACACACCTCACGCAGGCCTGTGGCTCCACTTCAAAGCACTATTTAACGCTTGGAGATTTCGACGATTTCAAGTTCGGCATTTGTGTTTTTTTAATAAAACGATCAATTATGCCTCGTAGAAAACAGCGATCATCTTTAGATCGAGTATCCGAGTTCGACAGAAAGGATAGTGGCCTACCTAGATTGTGGATTATCTTTCAGGGAAATCGGTAGTCGTGTTGAAACCAAACAACTGTAATGCGGATATGTGATCGTTGGATGCAGGAAGGTACGACGGACCGACGTGTTCGATCGCATCCACCTCAGTGCACCACTTCACGTGCTAACAGGCATATTGTGCGCATGGCAGTGACAGATCGCTCAGTCACATCACGAACCGAAGCACAGCACATTCAGTCTGTAACGCATCATCCAGTGTCTGCGCGTACCATTCGACGCCGCTTACAGCAGAGTTGTCTGTCCGAAAGGCGTTCTTCGCTTCGTCTACCCTTGACGCAGAACCACAGACGTCTCTGCCGCCAATAGTGCGATGAAAGAAGGATGTGGACGGCAGAATGGAATGAAATTGTCTTTACTGACGAGTCACTCTTCTATCTGAAATACCACGATGGTCGGATTCGAGTCTGGAGACACCGTGGAGAGAGGATGCTGAACAGCTGCGTTATGCACCGCCACACTGGTCCTGCAACGGGTATTATGGTATGGGGCGGTATTGGATATCACTCTCGCATTCCTCTAGTACGCATCGCCGGTACTTTGCATAGCCAACGCTACATCTCCGAGGTGTTGGAGTCAGTTGTCCTTCCATACCTTCAGGGCTTTCTCACAGCCATATTTCAACAGGATAATTCGCGCCCACACGTGACACGCATTGTCCAAAGGTTTTTCGTATATCGCCAGATTGAATTGCTTCCCTGGCCGGCTCGCTCTCCGGAACTTTCGCCGATAAACATGTGGTCCATGGTTGCTCAACGACTGATCCAGATTACATCTCCAGCTGCCACACCAGATCAACTTTGGCAACGTGTGGAAGCTGCTTGGTCTGCTGTACCCCAAGAACACATCCAAAGTCTCTTGAATCAATGCCGAGTCGTGTGGTAGCGGTGATCTCCAACAATGTCGGCTACTCTGGCTACTGATTCTGGCAGGAACCACACTTGTTGTGATATCTCTTGTCTTTCTTGGTGTTGCAATTTGGGTGGCCAGCAGTGTATATTTGTATACGAATACTTTTCTCCAAAAGAGGCCTTAATCGGCTTCTTAATGTATTTGTGTATAATGATCAATATCCAGTTTATTCGCTCGCTTCCTGACCAATCAGCTTTGAGTTTATTCACTCCAATCAGTTTGCAGTGACGAGAAACACCCAATTCCTTTTAAATGTAAGAACGTGGCTTCGAATCTCGAAAGTCACCTTTTCTCTTGATAAGATCAACATTTTACCATTCTATCTGTACCAATTAAAATATTTATATTAGAGCTGCATTAATGAATAATTTTACATTAGGCTTGTTTATTGTTTGTATTATACTCGTAGATACCTATAGCTTTAACTCATTCTCTAAAAAATAGGGTGGCGTGAAAATATATTTTTTATGGCCCATCGAAACATTTTATATCTGAACATAATTTGATGGTTATAAGTTTGTTAGAAAAACATATATAGCTAGATCCACCACATCTTTCAAACTGTAATTCTCCACGTTTCAGTGGCTCCTTCACTCTCCTCAGGGGAATGTAAAGTTACAAAGAGTTTCTGATACGTCGGGAATTAAATTTTTTTAAATGATTGGTTGATGTACCTATATCTTTTCGACACATTTTAGGTTTAAATATTATTTAAATGTACTGTTGCATGTATGTGTGACTGTGGGCTAATACTCTAATATTATATATATATATATATATGTATGTATGTATGTATGTATGTATGTATGTATGTATGTATGTATAATGCACTATAGTGTTCCTTAACCGACCCATATAAAGAATCTGCGCTTTTATAAAATTAAAAGTTACCTATACAACCCAATATTCCAAGAATAAACTTTGAGGGTAAACCCGGTGTAACCATGTTTAAAACGGTCTCTGATGAGAGGATCTATTGCAACAGGAAGGGAATTTTTTTTTGAAGAATAAACATTCTCTTTACAATTTCAATGTAGTTACACGCAATGGAGTTACACGTCATGACAGGGAATCAAAGTATAATTTAACATCGACCAAATAAATTTTGGCGGTGAATTATTCCACTTTTACAATTAATTCTTTGAAAATAATTTTGTAGATGTTGCTATGAAATCTTGGATTTTTTTTTCTTAAAGCTTATAGCCAGGCATGTTCTCTTCGGTTGCCTTTCGTTTCTTCACACCAGTCTTTGGTCTGCGCGATGTCCTCGGATTAATCTTCTTAGGATAATCGGCAATGCGGAAAGATGGTTCAGTGTCAAGTTGACTGCTCTGAACCAAGGTGCCATAACCGACAGCATATTTTATATATTTCTTAATGCGAGGATAGAGAATTTCGCTATCCACATTGTACGTGGCTGCGATGTATCGTTTGATATCCTCGATGGTTGTTGGCTTATTCTTCTCCAGCAGGTCCATAATGGCCGAAGTCACCATCTTAGACACCCTGGGGAGATTTGTCTTCGGCTGCTCAGGATCCACACTGGGAGTTAGCGGAGAGGAAGTCGAAGCTTGAGACGGTTGAGCTGTAGCTTCCTCCATCAATACAGCTGTAAACTTTTAAATCTCGTTCAGGTTGTTTGAAATAATGGGCATGAAATGTTGATTCACAACAATTGAGAGTTATTAAAGATATAAAATTGATATGTTGAAGAAATAAAGATATCTCTATCTTATGTTCGATCCTAAATGTGCTGTTTTGTTGCAATTATAAACATATTTTTTTTCTCGCTTTATAGAGTTATATAGGAAATTTTATTAGGAAAAGTTTCCCATTTTGTGTTATATGTATGACAATCGAATTATTGAATATTGAACCTTATTTTTAACAAAAATGAATAAACAGCAGAGAAGATGAAAACACAGAGAATGTTAATATAATTATTTTGGAAGAATAAAATATTAAAGAAAACTATATACCATGGTTCTAACCCAATGAATATTTTCTGGGCATTGAATAATATATTTATGCATTTTTGGTACAGTCTGTTTGTGTAATGACTCTAATTAAAATTTATAAAAACGAAAATAGATCCCTTCTCTATTTTTCAAAACAATTTAAGATACCACCCGGTAAAATTAGTTTTGTTTTTAAAGTTAGATAAACAAATCAAAATGAGAAGGAGAATGAGATTAAACAAAATAATACCAAAGCCTTTCTCAGTCATTCAACTGAACGGATACCATTCATAAAAATAATTAATGACAAGTCGTTTCTGAATTTTGTACCCCAAAAGCTTCCCGAAAAAAGGCCCACCACATGCAGGTTTGGTAAAGGTGATGAAGGCTGTACCTCCAGACCTACATTCTAGTAGCTTCTTGTTAGATTATATTTTTCGCGTAATGATATTTTATTATTTTGAAGTAGTTAAAAAAAACGAAATTGATTTAAAAGAGAGAGAAAATCGCAGGAATATATCCTTTCACCTGTAAGTTGTAGAAATTTTGATCGTATATTCATCCTATTCCATTTTGTCTAAAAATTGGATCAGCATCATTAAAACAAAATATTTATGAAGAACTTAAGGAGAGTATATTTCGGAGAAGGCGGGTACTCCTTGAGCACACCTAAGAGCAAAGAAGCAAATTGTGTCTTGGTGCCAGGAAATGCTTTACAAACGTTCAAATTTCACATAATAAAATATATTTATTTTGTAGTAACAGGATATTTTATCCACAAACCAAAAGGTAATTTTCAGTCTGGTTGTTTGAAATTGAAAAAACAACAAAATCAAACAAACCAGGTAATTTGAAAAAAAAGAAAGAAGCCACATTTGTCTATAGACCCTTATTTCCACAATAGACTAAGAAGAAGGAAAGACAGTAGCAGTCAATTGGCACATGCAGAATTATTCAACCGAAGTAAAACAAAAATCTAAAAGAAAAGTGACAAAGACTGGAAAACGTTTCAATATCAATCCTCTACCAACTCTGATACCAATGGGCGGACTACATAAATGGCCGTGATGTCGCCATGAACATGATGGAAAGCGCCAAGACCTGGTTGAACCTCCATAAATCCAGTTTCACAAGTTAGGAAACTAGTAAAATCCGTTTAATTCAGGATATTGAATCGGATGCAAACAAGTAAAGAATAAAAATGAGGCTGGAATGAACCACCTATTAACCAACTACCTACCACAAGGTTGACCTTCGAATGGAAGGGGAAACAATATTAAGACGTACTATTAAGGTATTTAAAAAGGAGTATTCTTTTATTTTTTATCTAAATCTCTCTAAAACTACTACTTCCCGTGTACTTGAAGATGGACTTATTTGAAAAAGATGATCAGGAATTTGTGAAAAAATCAAAACTTCTAGACAATGATCCACGTTATGATCGACCACATCCATCCACAAAGGCAACAAATGACCTCTGCTGATGTCACAATACACTACCAGCACTCTTCCAATCCCCAGTTTTCCGTTCCCAGACACTACCAGAATAACCTCCAGCCCCTAGGCTCTGCCCTACGAGGTAATCTTACAATCCAAACTTTATGCCGGAACTTTATAATCTGAGATAACCCTACAATAAGTCCATAAGCAAACGGAAATATAACGGAAGAGGGAAGAACAATCGGGTCTGTAAGAATGGTGGAAGAGAACCTCATAGTTCGAATAGCGAATTCAAATTGATAAGGTAATGATGGATATCGGTGGACGAGTGTTTTATAAACCTCAGATTTCCGATAGCCACGACACGGGATCGATTCCTGCATTGAGCACTTTTTATTTATAAAGAACTGCTCGAATGATCCCAGATTCTTGCAAAAGTCAAACCTCGCCAGTAAGTGCAAGTAACCAAACGGGGCTCTGGAACATTTGTAAAAGCAAAAGTCGAACTTCTTTCTACGTGTATAGAGATATGGTGCATTTACAGTTTAAGCCAACGAATAAAGTCTGAAACTATTACTCACCATCATGGCCTGTACCACGTGTATATACTGGAGGAATAACAATGAAAGGGGAATCGATAAGTCAAGACCTACGCTCTACACTAAAGTAAGTAATAGCAAACAATCGAACATTCCGACACGGAATAGATATTTCGCGCTGGAATGTTCAAATTAAGCATCTCGTCTGATAACAGCAACCAAAGCAAAACGACCAAAAATATAATTAAAAGTTGGCCCCAGATACAATTACATTTTTTGATTGATACATGCGCGGAATTTTCAGTGGTCGAACTTAGAACAGCCCCCGTTACGAGCCTTGACTTAAGTAGTTCATAAATTGATGAAAAAGCCTTCAAAAATCAATTTGTGAAAATCAAAGCGCATTTGCATTAATTTATACTTGGATGATATTTCCCCCCAAAAAATTAATGCGAAAGTTAACTGGGAGATAGAAACAATAAAATACGATATTTAACACATAATCGTGATAAAGACAATTATGAACAGAAGAAAATAAAAAGTTCTTCATACTGTAACTTTCAATTAAGTTAATTAAGGTAGAGGATGGCGAGTATATCTCCGAGGAGAACAGCAGCATGTTCCAATAAAACGGAATTCGACTAGCAAGAAGCTTGATAAATGTTGTGAATAAGATAGCACACATCTGTGTGTGCATAACGTATCTCCAATAATGTATCACCATAGCTAAAACTCTCAAGACGACAAATATCTAGATGGCCACTGGTATGGCGACTTATCACGCGATCTTCACCGAATGTATCCTTCAGCAATTGATATGAGGTGATATGAGGAGGTCCTCCATCTTGAATGAATGTTATTTCGTTTGGTGCTTGTATTTCCTGCAGTATGGAGATTTTCTCTCAAAAGTTGTAAATAATGTTCACTGGTTGCAGAAACGGTTTTAATAGTTGTACCACTAATTTCCTTAAATAAAAATGATCCAATAATAAAGGAAGAAGTGAACCCACACCAAAAACTGTAACTCTAGACTGATTAAGTGGCGTTTTTCTTAATTTTACTGGGGTTTCTGTTGTGACGACCCATTTTAGAGAAAAGTGAACTTTATCTATTCACAGAACATTCGACAGCCAGTTTTCATCAATGTCGAACTCCAGGAAAACCCATTAAGCGAATTTTTCGCGGTGTTCAAAATCGCTGACTTTAAGCTGGTGAAATGATCTTTGAATTTTTCGTATATTTTTTAAAGAACGATTCTTAGTGCTCTTCAAAATGTCACATACTAAATATCCGTTTGCCGAGAACTTATTTATCCATGCGTGGATAGCCTTTCAATAGCTGCAACTTGCTGCGAACTGCAACAGCCTCTGACTTGAATCTCGATGATCTTCCACTCCGAGAGGTTTTGCTTCCAGAGAGATTCAATAGTCTAAAATATTGTTTTCATTCGACTTAGGCGGAACATCTCACGGGTCTTTTACCTCACCTTTTTCATATATACAAACAGAATTAAGATATGAGAATTCGAAACTATTATAGACGTTTTATGATTCTTTAAATTGTTTCAAATTCTCATAACAGATGGCGAGCTGCTGTATCATATTACAATTAAGATATATTTTGTATTTTCAGATATGAAGCGCGCCTGGAAAAAAATAACGCAATACACCCATACCTCGCTTTGCGTCGGGGTTACGTTCCAAAAAACACGACGCAAAGTGAAAATAAATTTTCTATAGAAAACCATTTAATGAACGAAGATAGGTTCCAGGCTTACGAAAATACTACCTTTTAAAAATAAAATTGAACAAAGTAAAAGTTTTTCAAACAAAAATAATATACAAAAAACGCATTCAATTAAACAAAATAAACTACATATTCATTTAATTTATGGAAATTTAATTAAAATTAATCACTATTTAAAATATAGATAAAGAATTGGTTATCGTCTAAAATTAATCACTGTCTGATGAGTCCATAGTGGCTCCAAATTTTCTGACAGTTGTTGCAGCCAAACTAACAGCCTTTGCTATCTCCACAGCCTTTTCTCCCTTATCAAATCGTCGCAGAATATCTAATTTTGTCTCCAAGCTGATAGTTTTTTTAGTATTTTTGGCAATTCTATCAGCAGCGCCCTTTTCCTTCATATTTGGGTAAAAAAATTACAAATTTATGTAAAAAAGAATATAATTATAATTGGGGAAATATTTACATCTTATATAAATATTTGTATCTTTTTTGTAACCAAAAACACCAGGTAAAACTTTATATACAGGGTGATCCAAAAGTCCCGCACAACTTCAAAAATTAATAACTCCCCGAATATTTGCGCTAGAGCAATGCGGTAAACACCATTGTGTTCAGGATGCAATGGGATTTTTTATGGCAAATAATGAAAAATTCGAAATTGATTTTAGTTACTATTTTATTCGCCAGATGGCGCTCTACCAGAATCAGAGATTCAGCGGCCAAATTGTTTGATAAATTAAAAAATATAACTGATCGACACGTATTTTTCCTTTTTGAATACCAGGAAAGATCCCTAATAATATCAAATAACAAATAAATAAAACACCACTTCGCCAAAAGTATGAAGAATTGGTTAACGATTTTCAAATACAATCAGAGATATTTAAAATAGGTAAATGCAAATTAAAACATGTAGCAAAAAGAAAATTGATATTTTAGATACGGTTTGTTTCCGAGAAGATAATAAATTTCTAATATTTTTAATTCAACTCTCACTCAGTATCGATTATGTTTATTTTAATTCATTTGAAAAATATGTATCTATCTCTGATAATTTATTTTACTCTGGAATGGCGTTGTTGTTTTTGTCGTGTCCAATAAATAGCCTCAGATGTCTCCATGCATTTCTATCACAACAGCAGCAGCAATGTCCACTATCTTGGATATATAAAGCTGCTGCTCTGGGTCTATGTCAATTTTCTGCAAGGCTGCGGGAATGAGAATATGTGGGTAGGTGTTAGTTCCACACCAGGACAGTTGTTGCATGTTCTATAGGTTCTTGTGCCATCTGGATGTATTTCATTCCTTTATAATGTTTTGTTCTAAGTCTTGTTATAGTTTTTGTCAGTTTTCTCTCAGAGTTTATTTCACATATTTGATCTTTTCTTATTTTTTGTTTAATTATCTTGTATTTTGCCAAAGCATCAGCGTCAAATACTGACATTTGTTCTTTATTTTGGCTCAGCTTTCTGGCTTCCTTTGCCAATTCAACTGCCATTTCATTACCCCGATCTCAACACGGGCAGGAATCCATTGTAGAATGCAGTTATTCTCCAATGATTCCAGTTGGGTAAGTAACGAGTGTATTTTCTGTGTGATTCTAGTATTGCCCTTCTGAATTGCTTCTAGAGCGGATATGGAGTCGCTGTATATTAAAATTCCTTCTGCTTGATGCAGGGATGGTTGGTTAAGGCATAAATCAAGAGCTTTCCTGATAGCTGTCAGTTCACAAGTGAAGTTTGACGAAATCTGTCCTGCTCCTTCTTTGATTTTGATGTTTGTTCCATCTTGCAGTAGTATGTTAATTCCGGCCCCTCCATTACTCAGGGTAAGGTCTGACGATCCATCTGTATATGCTGTTAAAGGGCGTGGCCTAGCATTTTTAATCAAGAATTTGTACTATGAGGACATAGCCGTTAATATTACAAACACATTAGACCTCGAAGCCCAAGGTATCAAAGTCTATCTCAATCAAAACAAAGCCATCAACATATACAATATGTATCACCCTCCAAACAATACATTTATTGACGATGGAACAATGGCTCAATTTCTTACAGACAACACTATTATTGTAGGTGACCTTAATGCCAAACATCAACTATGGGGATGTCCTACGCCAAACCCAAGAGGCAAAATACTATCAAACATATTTGACGACAATGCCTTCATGTGCTTAAATGATGGGAATCCTACCCATCATTCATACAAGCTATAATACTGCACAAGCCCTTGATATAAGTTTTTACTATCCTGACATTTTCCACAAATGCAAATAGCAAATATTAAAAATTTTTGGAAGTGATCATTTGCCTAATTTGATAGAAATTAGCACCAAGACCAAAACTAGCTCAATTAAGAAAAATTCAGGAACTTCAAAAAGGCTAATATGATATCTTTCGAAAACACCATTATTGAAGCAGCCAAAGTTTCAATACCAAGAGGTAATATTAATAAATGGATTCCAAATTATACACACCAGGCAAAAAATATTCAAACACTTATAACTAAAAGAAATGAACTACAAAAAAAGTGCACCCTAAACCAAACAAATTGTATAACTGAACTGAACATTGTGATTGCAAAAATAAAAAGATTATACGTAAATGTGAAAAGGAAAAAATGGAAACAAACTTGTGAAAACCTGAACCCAAGAAACCCAAATACAAAACTTTGGAATTTGGCAAAACAAATTGACAGAGCCCAGCCAAAAACTGAAAACACAAATATGATTAAGAATACAGATAGTACACCAGCAACTAATGACAAAATTGCTGCCAATCTTTTAGGTAATTCATATCAAATAAGTAGTAAAATCAAGGTTGAAAAAAGGCCCGAAAGATTATTCATGACTGTAAAATGTCACCAGCACTCATAATATTTTCCATGAAAAAAATCAATATGAAAAAGCTAGCTTATGCATTAGAAAACACTGACCTAAACAAGACTCCTGGGCCAGATGGAATCCATGGCCGAATGATATCAAACTTGGAAAAAATTGGCAAAGAAAGACTTCTTCATATTTTCAATAACTCCTGGAAAACTGGAAAATTGCCTCAAGACTGTAAAAATGCAACAATAATTCTCATTAAAAAACTTGACAAGTCTCCCTAACAAATATTTGCTGCAAATTAATGGAAAAAATTATACTCAGACGACTCACCTACCACCCCGACACAAGAAATCTCCTACCAGAAGAACAATATGGATTTAGGGAAGGACATGGGACAATAGACCAACTCTTATTTTTCACACAAAAGGTAAAAGATGCACAAAACAAAAGAAAAACCAACTAACCACACCATGGCTGCTTTTTAGACCTTACACAAGCTTTTGATAAGGTATGGAAAAACAAGTTAATTACAAAATTATACAAACATTTCAAAATTGATGGAAAAGCTATCACTTGGATAAATAATTCCCTTAAAAATATATAAATCAGGGTCAAATATAATGGCACTCTATCTAAAACCTTCAAATTGCACCAAGGATTACCACAAGGATCAATCCTTAGCCCAACTCTCTTCACCCTATTTATTGCAGGCATTGAAGAAAAATTTTCAAATAAAACCAATATTGGACTTTTCGCTGATGACATTATTCTATGGAGCAGTAACACTAACTGGAAAAAAGCTGAAAGAGATTTGAACAAGACTCTTCTCCACCTAGAAAAATTTCCTAATAAAAATAAATTAGAATTTAACCCCCAAAAATCTGAAACCTGTCTTTTTACTACCGATAAGAAACTATACAAAATAAGACCAAATATTATTCTGAAAGAACAACAATTACAATATAATAAACATCCTAAATATCTCGGCTACACCCTGGATCCAGAAATTAAAACCAGTAAGCATATTGAAGGAGTTGTTAGAAAATGAAGAGACTGACTAAAAATCTTGAAATATATTTCAGGAAGAGTGGGGAGCTGAAGCAACAACACTAAAATTAACTTACACATCTCTAATGAGACCTCTCTTGGAATATGGATATCAAATCTATGGTACAGCATCTGAAACAAATCTAAAATCACTGGAAAGGATACAACTAAGTGCAGCCAGAAATATTACAGGTCTTCGAAAAACCTGCCCTAATAATATTGTACTTTACGAGGCAGACATTATGCCCTTGAAGGATAGAATAAGCTACAATCTGCCAAAATATATAAACAAAATCAAGAGTTATGAAAACAAACACAGAACTTTCAATTACATACTTAATTGGGAACCCAATATAAGATTCAAAAAAGAAGGCGCTCTCCACCTGGCCAAAAGAAATGGATTTTTAAAATATAAAGTGGAAAAATATTATTTAGCTGAAAAAATATCTCCATGCGAACCATTAACAAAATGTTATTTTTAATGCCACTTTAAATGAACCCACCAAAAGACAATACCGAAATCCAGAATACTTAAAACAATTATCATTAGAAATAATTAATAAAATTCCTAAAAATGCAATAACTATCTATACCGATGGTAGCAGAGACGAGTTGGGACACACTGGCAGTGGCTGTCTCATCAAAACCACAAATGGCATTGAGAAAATAAACAGAAGAAACCCAGAAATTTGCTCAGTCTTCAGATCAGAACTTATAGCCATCTATGAAGTCTTAAAATCCATCAGAAACATTAAACATCACGATATATGGATTCTTACTGATAGTAGAAGTGCCCTACAACACTTGAGTCACACAGGGGATCTTTGAGGGAAAGTAAGCAGGAACATAATTGGTTATCTCCAAAAACTCTCAATACTTCAAAAATTCACCTTCAATGGATACCCTTACATGTTAGCACTGAAGGCAATGAAGCTGCTGATGCGCTAGCGAAAAAAGGCACAAAAGAACCCTTGCTACAGAAAAATAAACTTACTTTTAAAGAAATAGAATAAATAGCCAAAATAAACAAGAACTGGAGGATCCCACCTAAGCACAGTTGGTATACCCTAGAAGCAGATGGCCACCCAGACCTTTAGGTCCACAATCCGGCATGCGAAGCATGCCCTTCGCTGTTATTCTGTTCAACTCATAAGCCAAGTAACGGTATCCAAGCTAGTGCTTGGACATTGTACCTGGAAACACCACCTCCCAGACAACGTGTCTGGAAGGATTTCTATACCGGTGGCCTTTAATCATAGCAAAATAGGAAACTATCTACTGTGATCCAGCAGGGACCGCGGGGAGGCAGCCCCCGGTCGACTCTGTTCACTCACAGCTGAGGAAAAGCTCAGCTGCCACGTCGTGGGCTTTCTCAAGAAGCTTGCTGTGATTTCTCAGCAGCTTACTCTCGATCGCGCCCCTCGCCCTCCTTTTCTCTTCCTGCACACCCACTACCCTTGGACAATCCAAGACCTAGTAGCGTGCATTCATATCCCTTTCTCCATAGACGCAATCAGGGTTTCTCTTAATTTTAAATCTGTGGAGACTTGGGAAAGAGCCCATGTCCCGAACTACCCTAATGAGTTTGTGGGACATTACCTTACAGAGGTACTTGGGTGTTGTTACCCCATTGAATACCTCTCTCCCCTTCACACTGTTCCTCCATCTGTCCAACCATAAGTCCTGGACGTGCCCCCTGATCCTCCTATAAACTTCTTTCTTGGTCACTGGGGTCCTCAGTGATCTACCTCTAAAGCATCCTGCCTTAGCGATCCTGTCTGCGAACTCATTACCTTCGATGAGGCTGTGTCTCCTAAACCAAGGGAGCTCCGGAGCCCGCGTAATCATCTCCAGCTCCTGGATTATTTGATGCGCGAGTTGCCCTTTCTCCAGATTGATGGCGACGAGGGCAGACATACAATCTGAATAGAGGCAGTCCGGGCTGAAGTTCTTCTCGGCACACACTCTGAGGGCTACCCTGATCGCAACCAGCTCGGCTGAAAAGACCAATTCGTCCACTCTGAGTGTTAAACTTTCTTGGAAGATCAGCTCTCCATTAGTGAAAATCACTACCCCAGCTCCAGTATTGGTTCCAGACTTACTACCATCAGTGAAAACCTCCGTGCCAATCCCTGTCGGCCCTCCAGGACTCCAAATCCACTTTGGCAACCACTGCGGAGGCTTCCTTGGATCCCTCTTCGATTCCAGGGCCCCCGCTTCAAGTCCCAGGGCATCTTCCCTGCTCTCTGATGTCTGATGGTCTCCTCCTCTAGTTTCAATCCCAGGGGAATAAGCCCAGCGAGGACCAAAAGGTCCTCACTGCTGATAGTGCGATATCCCCCTGTGATTCTGAGTGCCGCTGTCCTCTGCACTCTCTCTAGAGTTGTTGCCACCTTCTGATCCCTGTTTCGGCGCCACCAAGCCCCGGAAGCATATAGCAAGATTGGCTCGACACAGGAGAGGCAGAGGTTCCTAAAAATAGTACCCTCCTTCTCCCCACCCCCTGTTGAGAGCCAACCAGGACAGGCCTGCACAACGCCTCCCTGCCTCTCGCCACCATCTCCTCCGCCTGGTATTGCCAACCCATCTTGTCATCAATGACCACCCCCAGAATGGTCATCCTATTGACCAACGCTACCCTCCGTCCTTCCATCCGGTTAGCCGGCTTGTGTTCCCATTTGATCCCTTTCCTTCTAGTTCTTATGTCCCTAGGCTTAAAGCTGAGGGCTTTAGTTTTGGAGACATTGAACTTAAGGCCAGAGTCATGGGCCCAGATCGAGAGAATTTGGAGAGAAGTTCCAACACACTTCTCAGCCTTCGCTCTCGAAGCAGCCTCAATGATGAGGAACTGGTCGTCAGCATAGAGAACCAGCCTGGCTCCCTCAGGGAGCTCCTCCTGGAAAACGGTGTTTACCAGGATATTCCACAGAATAGGTCCGCAGCAAGAGCCCTGGGGGCAACCCCTAGCACAGTTTCTTTCCAAATTCCGCCCACCAAAACTGAGACTAATCCGTCTATCTCTCAGGAAGTCACGAACCAAGCTGCACAAATTATCAGGACAAACCATGTCCATCAAATTTCTCATCAGCTTGTTCCAGCTCATGGAGTTGAACGCGCCATCCATGTCCAGGGCCACGAAAAGAACCCAAGCACCCTTATTTAAGCCCATCTCAACCCCCTCTAACACCTCGTTCAGAGCTGTGGTTGTGGACTTCCCTTCCCTAAAACCATGTTGGAAAGAGGAAAGGAGTTCATTACTCTCTAGCCAATGCTTCAGTCGCTGAGCTAGTAGGCTATCCAGGACCATACCTAGACACACTAGTAAAGAAAGCGGACGATAATCATTAGGAGAATTACCCTTTCTACCAGACTTTTCGAGAAGCACTACTCGGGCAACCTTCCATGCCTCAGGAAATGCACCAGTGTCCAGGCACCTATTGAATAACCTGGAAAGAAGCGATGGGTGCATCCTTTCCAGGGCTTTCACGACCGTGTTATCGATCCCTTCGGGACCAGGAGATTTCCTTTTCCCGAACTTGAAAGCCGTCAGTTTCACCTCATTCTCAGAAAAGGGCGGATCTACCAAACCACAAGTGGTCAGAGAGATCTCGTCCTCTGGTTCCTCGTTTCCGAAGTGCCGATCCAAGTTGTTTTTATTTTGTCTTCTGATTTCGAGCGAGTAGGTCTAGAACACATTCTCTCTGAATTTTCTAATTGTTGGTGGATGAAACAGCACTAGTGATTATTTTGGCCGCTTTTGCTTGAACACTGTCTAGTCTTACTTTTAGTGATGAGCTTGAGGGAGCCCAGACCGGTGTTGCATATTCCATTATCGGCCTTATTAAGGTGGTATATCTTGTTCTGAGAATTCTGGGTTTTGCTCCCCAATTTGTTCCACATAGCCTTCTCAGAATGTTTAGTTTTCTGATAGCTCTATTTGAGGTGCTAATTATGTGTTCTGAAAATTCCAATTCCTCATCAATAATAATTAAAATAATTTTGTTGACACATCTTGTCAATACATGCACAGTCTGCACTATTAAAAAAAGATAATATGCATTATATACACTTTGTACAATGAATATGGCGCCTCTGCCAGCGCTGCAGAATTTGGTGGAGAATCGCCAGTGGGTCTCCAGCGACACCACGCATTTTGCGATCTACGATGAATACGTAGATCGCGTACTTCGCCGCTTAAGAGATGGTGATGGCGTGGTCCTCGAGACCAACTTGAAAGATCCAGGACTGCAGTATCACACCTAGGTATTATGGATTTCAAATTTTATCAAATATTTGTTTGTTTATGCTTATTTAGTGGTTATATTTATGCCTTTTTTCCCTGTCAGTCGAGAAGGCGCATAGGTTTGGTTTTATTGGATTTATGGTCATTTGGAGTTCCATTGCCCACTTCTCCAGTCCTCTCATTGATGTGTTCAGTACTTTTTCAGATTTTTCTATACTGCTACTTTGTGCCATATGGCTATATCATCTGCATAACAGGCAACCTTTGTGTCTTCAGTGAGGTAAGGATGGATGTCGTTAATATATAGCAGATAGAGTAGAGGACTGAGCACAGATCCTTGAGGTACACCAGCCCATGTTCTTCCTTCCTTGGAAAATTCTCCATTGACCCGAACCTTTAACCTTCTTCCCCTTAAGAAGTCTGCAATCCAGATTAAGGTTTTTCCTCTTACTCCGATGTTGTGCAGCTTTTCACGTAATTTCTCCCTCCACACTCGATCAAAAGCTGAGGTCATATCAAGGAATATAGCCGTGGTCTTCTTTGGCGGTTTTTCCTGGAAAGAATCTATTATTGATTGACAGAAGTAGAACAGTTGATCAGTCGTACAGTGCTGGGATCTATAGGCAGTTTGGTAGGGGTTTATTTTATTATTGTTAGTGAGCCAGACTACGAGCCTAGAGTGGATAATTCGTTCTGGTATTTTACAAAGTATGCTGGTGAGAGCAATTGGCCGATAGTTCTTGTATTCCTTGGCATCTTTGTTTGGCTTCAGTATTGGCACTATAATTGATATCTTCCAATTCTTTGGTAGTTTACCAGTTTGCCATGAAATGTTCAGTATTCGTAGGAGTTGATTATTAGCTTTGTCTTCAAAGTGTTTAATCATTTGACCAAAGATTAGATTATCTCTTGGTGACCTATTGGATTTTTTTATTGATAAGTTTAGCTCATTGAGTGTGAAGTCTCTCGAGAAAATATCTTGTTGATGGAAGTTTCTTGCTTGTTTAACTAACTGGTTTATATTATTTTTAGAGTCCTGTCTTCATTCGTATAGTTGAGTATGGAAGTGCTTGAAAGATATTCAGCAATTATGTCAGCCATCTGTTTGTTCTCGTTCTCGCTGTTCTATTCATATCGGTTAGAGTATTGGAGGATTGGTGTTGGTTTTGATTGTTCTCTAACACTCTAATCATATTCCAGTGTTGGCTGTCCTTTCTTGGATCCATTTTTTCGCAGAATTCTGCCATTTTTATTGTTTGCATATCCAAATTTCTTGTTCTATTTTGTGACTAATTTCAATGAGTTCCTTTCTGTTTTCTTCTGTTTTATTTTTTAAGAAGTTCATTGATATTGTCTCTCTCTGCAATCATTGCCTCGATGTTGTGGTCCTTCCAGTAAGGTATCCACAGGTCTTTACGTCTACCTCTAGGTATCGATGCTTTTGCAGCTTTTGAAATGTTCGAAGAGAATTTTTCAAGTTTTTGTCAAGCGTTCTGTAATTCAATTTTTCGTTGCACAGTTCTTCAAGCTTTTCTGTGAATTTTTTTCAAGTCGGCTTTCCTAAAGTTCCATGTTCTTTTATTCTAATGGACATTCTCAATTTTGAAGTTTAGGGTTGTTAAAATTGGTCTGTGGTCACTGATTGCACCTCTCAGGATTTTCCATTGTGTTGTGGGTGCGATGTTGTAATTTATCGCTGTGATGTCTATTGCGGATTCTGTGCCTGTGGACTTAGATAGGTAGGTGTTCTCACCGTTATTTAACGGTGTAAGGTCGAGGTCGGTTAGCATGTCCTCAACCTGCTGACTTTTGTTATCCTGGAAAGGTGATCCCCAAATTGAACTTTTGGCGTTAAATTCGTCGAGTATGATTGTGATATCCGAAGACGCTTCACTTAATGTCTCTATTGTGTGTACCCATACAAAATTCAAAGATTTCACGAGCTGAAAGTTGGAGATTTTGAGATGCGTCAAGAATTCGCTGCATGGGTTTTACGGCAAATTGATATTGATGAAAACTGGCTGTCGAATGTTCTGTGGACAGATGATGCTCACTTTTCTCTAAACGGAGAATTTAACATTCAAAACAGCCGCATTTGGGCAACAGAAAACCCTAGGATTTTTACAGAAATGCCACTTTACCAGCCTAGAGTTAGTTTTGTGTGGGTTCACTTCTTTTATTATTGGGCCATTTTTCTTTGAAAAATCAATGGAAGAACTTTTAAAACCGTTTTTGTAACTGGTGAACGTTATGTTCAACTTTTGAGAGAGAAAAGGGTATTCCCATATTGTGCAGGGCAAAAACACTAAGCGAAATAACATTCATGAAAGATGGAGGACCTCCTCATATCTCCCGAGGTGCCAAACAATTGCTGAAAGATACGTTCGGTGAAAATCGTATGCTAAGTCGCCACTTTATATACCAGTGGCCTCAAGATCACCAGACTTGACGCCTTGCGATTTTTGTCTATAGGGGTACATTAAATCGTGTGTTTATCGATGCTAGCCTACCACATTGGCCATGTTGAAGGCTTCTATCAGATGGCACATTTTATCAATTTCAACAGATATGTTATTTAATGCTGTCCATTCTGTCATTTATCGTCTCCAGGCGGTGATTGAGAATAAAGGGTGCCACATTGAGCAAGGATTGTGACCTAATACAAGAGATAAAGCAGTTACCTCATGTGTTAGATAAGCCGCCATGTATTATATTATCAACCAATATTTTGCAGCTCTTTGTGTTGGGATATGGGGATAATAAATGCTGCCTCATATCTTGACTATATTTTTTGTGAACAGTAATATTTTGTTTGTCATTTGCTCACATATTATGTCGTGCAAACCAGAGTGTTATAACTTCTCGAATAACACTGGTACACACAATTTTCCCCCTTATGTTTAGTTTTCGCTTTTCGCTCATTAAAAGAAATAGCATAAGAAATATTTTCTGTACACCAATAACTTTTGAAATTTTGTGAAAAAAAAAATACAAAATGATTTTACTACCACGTTTTTCAACGCAAAAGGTCGATTTAAAAATTATTTTTATTTGAGGGGACACATTTTTTAAAATTGTGTACAGTATAATAAACAATGATAACATTTGACAAGCCCATAGGATATTTGGAATAAAGTACGACAAATATATTTTGTCACTCCCCTCTATATTTCATTTGTTGGATCATGACAAATATCCAGTTAAATAGTCAAGGGTCGCCAATCAGTCAAGAAACTACACATTTCTTATATAGCAAAAAAATCCTATTAATAGTGCCATCATAATTTTTGGTACTATATTAACATTTCAAAAATTCGTGTATTGATATCAGCAGTGTTTTTCAAACATTCAATCTATTTCACAAAACCCCATATAAAATATACATATTTTTGCTACATGTTTTAATTTGCATTTACCTATTTTACATATCTCTGATTGTATTTGAAAATCGTTAACCAATTCTTCATACTTTTGGCGTAGTGGTGTTTTATTAATTTGTTATTTGATATTATTAGGATTCTTTCCTGGTATTCAAAAAGGTAAAATACGTGTCGATCAGTTATATTTTTCAATTTATCAAACAATCTGGCCGCTGAATCTCTGATTCTGGTAGAGCGCCATCTGGCGAATAAAATTGTAACTAAAATCAATTTCGAATTTTTCATTATTTGTCATAAAAAATCCCATTGCATCCTGATTACAATGGTGTTTACCGCATTGCTCTAGCGCAAATATTCGCGGAGTTATTAATTTTTAAAATAGTGCGGGACTTTTGGATCACCCTGTATATAAATTTATTATTCTCTTTTTAAAAAAGCACAGCACACTACATTACCTCACACTACGTAATTAAACTGAACTCTAAAATAAGCAAAACAAAGTGAAAATAAATTTGTATTAAATTTACGTTGATTTTTAGTTAGAAAGGGAATCCCCAAATTTTGATGGCATGGCGCAATCAAAAACAAAGGTGTTGCCATATTTTAGGGGAAAAAAAAATTAAAGACTCGAATCTAAAACAACGTAACTTCGAAAATCTAACGACGCACAATAAAAATCAGTAAAAATTAAGCAGCGACGCAACTTCGAAAAAAAAAAACGCAAAACGAAACGACGCAAAGCGAGGTATTGGTGTAATATGAAAACGGTCGGTGAAGATCCTGTCCGGAGACGGAAGTACGAAGACATTTCAGCCACTGTTATTCACGTAAAGCTAAAGTTTGATTATAGAAACATAGCGCCATGGATAGAATCACAATGCAAAGATGAATTCAGAACTTACATACTGGTGATTTTTATATTAATAATAAAGAAAGGCCAGGTAGACCAACCTCTGTAGTGACGGACCAAAATTTGGCTCTAACGGAGGAATGGATCAATAATAACCGGACAATGACGACATACCAAATATTGGAAAAACTGTCTGAAGAAGTACTCTAAAACTTAATAATGATCTTGAATATCGATAATTATGCTCTAAATGGGTGCTAAAACTTCTACTCGTGTACCTTTTGGATTATTTGTTTATAAGGTTTGAATCCCGGAAGATATGCGAACTGCCTCATCGAAATATTGAAAAAATTATGTTAAACAATTTTGATACAAATTGTTATTCAATGTAATCAAAATTGATTAATCTATTTTTAATAATATATATATTTATGATTTTTTAATATGTACTAATATATTTTGTGTCTTACTTAAAATAATAAATCATGCAGTCTAAATGCAACAAAATCATCATCAAAACTCTGTCAGTGCTTTTTATAATCAATATCACAAAGTGCTTAATATTTATATATTCCATCATTATTCTAAGGTCATTTAAAGGACCTCCAAATTTAGTGTATTACTCGGATTACTACCGCCATCTATATTTCCTATTTGTAACTAATTTCATATTTACCTTTTTTTTTTGTTCCTTTCAAAAACTTTTATTTAACTTTCTTCCATGTCTCTCTGTCCACAAATCTTGTTATCATTTTCAATATACTTACAGAGTACCTAGAAGTCTGGAATATGGTATATTTGCTCAAACTTGATGACAATGCAAATTTACAAAATTTCTGACTCCTGGGTCCTCAGAATTACACTATTTACTATTTTCACCTTCAAATTTGTGATCAATTTTTAATATACCTTTTGACTGAAATTATTATAAATGGTGTGTATTAATATGTAGAAAATATACATTTAAACAAATTCCTGCTTATATATACTTGAATCCATGCTCTATTTTCAAAATCCATTTTTGAAATAAAGCAAACATTTTCATTTTATCATCAATTCCATGAAAACCGTTCACCTTGGTACAAAGATGATCTAGTATTAAATATTCTTTTTCTTTTGATATTTCGAACACGAAGTTTCGATACCTCTGGAGAGAATAAATATATGAAAGGAGGTTATAAAACAATTCAAGGTAAAATTTGGTAAAAGGCATTGATATTATAAAACACTAGAAGCCCGTTCTACGAACAGGTCTAGAATGACAACCCAGTCCGAGCCTTATTAATGTTTTAACTTAATAAAATGGACAAGACACCACCACCACTTAATAAAACTAAAAATATATAAAATAGCGGATGTGTACCCGGCTTCGCCCGGGTTTTATCCGAGTGAAAGTTTGCCTAACGAATATTATATATTATGAAGTATAATAAACAATGCTAAAGATTAGTTTTAATTATTAATCAAGATTGTGTGTGAATATGTGAGAAAGATGTAATATCGTTGTTGTTTTCTTGGCCGACTGTTTTACATATGGTGTTATCTTAAAATTGCTTGTTTTGAATATTTTTTTAGATTGAGTTGAATGAATTGCTGAATTTTTTTTTGTATTTATATATAAATAAAATTAACTCTGTTGAATTTTTTTTGTATTTTATCGATAACAGCAAAGTTATGTATTTTAAAGTTAGGAAAAATATTTTGATGTTAAGCAAAACCTGCTCCATCTCGTTTTACATAAATGTTGAAAATTTGGTCGAAATTGATGCATTGTAACGAAAGTTTTTAGCGAACACCACTTATGAAATTTCCATTTATATAGAAGATATAATATAAATGAGTTTTAAAAATTGTTTTAAAAAAAAATGCATCGGCCGGGAATCGAACCCTGGCCGCCCGCGTGGCAGGCGAACATTCTACCACTAAACCACCGATGCTTTAAAAAAATCAAATTCATTTATCGTCGCGACCAGTGCTGCGCCCTAGCGGTAAAAGACTGGAACTAACGCTTTTTGGTTTTTTATTTTTTAAAAAAAGCACATTAACTTTTTTAGTTTTTTGAATAGCCTGTATGTTAAACGAAATCTTCAGCTACCTACATGCGAAATTCCATAATGATTGAGTCAGTAGATTTTGCGTGATGCGATAACAAACATCGATTTCGCATTTCATTTTTATATATATAAGGATTGTATCATATGATTAATTATATCATATTATTAAACATATACTTATTTTGGAATTTATTATGTAATATTAGCATATCCTACAATTTCAATTTGTTCTCTAATTTTTATATCCATTTGGCATTCTCTATGATGAAATATATATTCCATGTTAATTGAGACGCTGATTGGAATAGTGTCGACCACTCTATAAGTAGCAGTATACTTATTCATTATTATAGGAGTGGATATTTCGGCAAATTACAAAAAAAAAAATCATAAGACGCTGCAACCCTTTTTATTTACTTGAATAAAGGAAACTTTCGGGCAAACCTTTCTCCATTTTTAGTTAGCCGAAGAAGGGTTTGTCCGAAGATTTCCTTAATCAAGTCAATAAAATGTTCCGGCGTCTTGTAATTTTTTCTCCCAGTATAGTTATGTACAACACTGTGTATGTAGAAATGCTGCACAGGTAGTGATTTGGGTAGACTGAGGCAGTGATTCAAGGTGATGAGTCAGGGTGATACTTCCTTTGGAAGACATTGGTGTTGAAGAGTTTACAATATATAAAAGAGTATTTATATACAAGTATTCGAATATATATATATATATATATATATATATATATATATATATATACAAAGGAAGACATTCGTAATGGGATGGTGGTGCATGTCATAAAGGACGGGTATCACAGAAAAGGAAACACTTAAAATATAATCTACCTGTTTTTTTTTTTGTTGTTTGCAAGGTATCAAGTTATCTATTATTTGAAGTTATATTCATATTGTATGTTTGCGGGTGTCGGTAAATATTAAAATAAAGAGATGATTACGTTTCAACTTTTGACGAGTTAAAATTAAGATGGGAAAGGATATGCGCTAAAGTTTGTTATATTTTTATTAAATAAATGAAGTTGAGACGTAAGCTTCCCTTTATATAGTAAGTTAAAATTTAGAGTAGAATTAATTTACATCTGAAACTGAAGCAAAAACTTCGCTATAATCTGGTTTTTAGGGTAATGAAGCGGTGTACGTTAGCGTATATAGCGTTATATACGGTATAGACGCTATATGGGATTCGAACTAGAGAAAATAGTGGTGAAGTAGGTGAGATAATGCTGTAAATATGTTCAACTATATGTTCAATTAAAATCCATGGTTTTAATGCCGTGGACCTCAATTACATTAAGAATTGCATTTTTTTTAGTTTTAATTAGTATAGTTTTTTATTTCTGTTATTGTTTTGGAATGTTCTATATTTGTGCCATTGGTTTAGTGGTTGTAATTCTAAAGATATATTGGACTTTTGATAATATGTGTATAAATAATCTTTATTTCTTGTATAATTTATTGGTCTAAAATGTAAATTTAAATAACCTCACTCTCTCTATCTCTAAAATTATAAACAATTTGTATATATTTATAAATGACTGCGGCGTATAATTATAAAGCTATACAAACAGTTTAACCGCATAAGTTTCTTTTTTATTTATGAAAACACCATTTTTAATTTCAAAGAGAAATATTTAATATTT
The DNA here is from genome assembly GCA_030710605.1 of Cordylochernes scorpioides. NCBI lineage: Eukaryota > Metazoa > Arthropoda > Arachnida > Pseudoscorpiones > Chernetidae > Cordylochernes > Cordylochernes scorpioides. Next base: position 170,968,671 of record CP092864.1, read on the forward strand.
CTAACTTTTGGAACCCTTCCATACGTCATCCATTCATATATAGACCATCACTCTTCATATATTCAACCTTTTCATACGTCATCCAAAAGTTAGAAATATTAAATATTTCTCTTTGAAATTAAAAATGTTTTTTTCATAAATAAAAAAGAAACTTATGCGGTTCAACTGTTTGTATAGCTTTATAATTTGTATATATATTTTGAAACTATATACATAAAATAGATTAAACATTTACACGCAAATATTCACATAGGATATAGCGTGTGTTTGTTAAATAAATAAATAAATAATAAAATGGTTTGTATTAGAGACGGCAAAATATTATTTCTGAAAATGTTTGAAGCTTTTATTTAATTAATCTTTTTTTAATATATAAATAAGTTAAGGCACTCTGAACTAAATTTCTAAGCTAACAAAATTCCTTTTGGAGTATAAGATATTTCAATTACAACATGTAAAAATGTTAGAGAAGGTGTAGGAACAAATACTATCTAAATAAGAATAAATGTCTTTGTGATTAAAAGTTATAAGAACTCAGTTCACATTGTATTGGATTTATTGACAACAGAACCACCCAGGTTTTTTATAGATACATAATCAGAGATGCCCCTGCACACACAGTCTGAATGTGAACACGTGTTACACAGCATCTAGGGACTGATCAACCATATCAGATGAACGATATTGTCGTATCTAAGTCTTTATTGACTTCCACATTGTCCGGAGACAGAATTGGTGCCACATATAATCTCTCATATTAATAAAAAAAAAGTCTCTTGCCTAGGAATGTATAGTATATTTTGATAATAATTTCAATGATATTTCTGGTAGAAAGATATTAACTCCTTTTTCAAAATATTTTATTATACATATCTACAAGGTTTTTGATGGCAGGGAAGGCCAAGGAGAGATAATTCACCTATTTCTTCTTCTTCATGGCGTTGTCGGGCATAGGACCGCCTGCCGTCCCAGCGTTGCTGTTGCTGTTGGAGTTGGAATTGGAGTTATCGTTGCCGTTGCCGAGGGCTGGCGAGGCCAGGACCACCGCCGAGGCCAGGAGGACGCATAAGAAGAGGATCAGGAGCTTGCGCATGATGCCTGGACATGACGGTAAATACCACATACACTCATTGAAGACATCTTCTATATGTATACATCCAACCTTCTGATATTATCAGTGCTCTAATCTAAGAGTTCGTACTGGGCTGAAGAGATCTATTAGCCCGAAACCATGGTCTCCAAGTGGACGCTTCTCAGTTGTCCAAACCTGATGTTGTGGCTTTGTCACCGACCAGAGGCTACTAGCTTGCGGTGACGGTCAATAGATGACGTCTAGTTTTTGACGTTTATTTTGACGGGAGAGGTGACCTTTGCTTCTATAATCTAAGAGTTCTCTCCACATACCCCAATCCTTCACAATTCCTACATTTTCAGACATTTAAGAGACTGTCGTAATTGTCAAGATATATAGTTAGTTATCAAAGCTTAGCTACAAAGAGCATGAAAATCGGGAGAAAGTGGTATTTATTTAATGCAGTAATATCACTACCGCTATCACCAATAGCCGAGAAGACCGATATAGCCACATAGCCTTAATGGATCATACGCCACGTTAAGAGCCCTGAGTCAAGAAATGGGGTCGTTTACAAGTCAAAAATGGTCTGAACGACGAATCTGAACGCAGGAATGACGTGACGTCGTGTTTCAAACGAATCCAGGTTCTGTTTGCATAACTACGATGTGTTTGGAGCCATTGTTACGAAGGCACATTGCCAGCGTGCATTGACACTACTGGCCCATCACCTGGAGTGATGGTATGAGGTACAATTTGATGCACGTCTCGGTCACCTCTTGTTCACATTCCCGGCACTATGACCAGTACCCGTTACATTTATGATGTGTTGAGGCCTCTGGAAGTACCCTTTTTTTAGAGAACTCGGAAACATTACGTTTCGGCAGGATAATGCTTGACCGCATGTTATCGGTATTGTGCGGACAAAATATAGGGCCAGCACCTTCTCCTGATCTGTCACCAATAGAAAACGTCTAGTGAATGGTTTACAAGCTATTTGTTGTCACTACACTCCAGTCATTACTGTCGATGAATTGTGCAATCGTGTTAAAATTGTATGGGAAGCTCTACCTGTTCATGCCATCCACTATCTATTTGACACAACGAACAGTGGTATAAGTGTCGCTATTGCTGCCAGAGGGGGTTCTTCTAGGTACTGATTTCTCAGGATCTATGCTTCCAATTTCTTGAAAATTTAACTAATTATTATTCTCCCAATATAATGTATTTGTCTAATAACTGTTATTTTGTTATTTGCATTTCTTCTATATGTAGCAATTTTAATGTGGCCAGTAATATTAATAAACCTTAATTAGAAAATGTTTAAAAAATAGTGTATTATTCAAAGTATTTTAGAAATTATTAAAGCAAAATTATATATAAATAATTTTAATCAGTTCCAACACTTTATCTTAATTCCAAATTATATTAATGTTAAACCATGTTTTCGACTGTAAAAGGACGTTCGTGCCCGAAAGCTAGAGAATCAAATAATTTGGAAATTTTTTTTTTCTCTGGAGGCCTGATATAGATTTCTCAATATTGATACAAGGGATTGTTTAATTGAATAGCAATAATATATTGGTGAATATATTACTGAGAATATTTCGATCATTTCAAGAAAACATTTAAGTTTTCAACTATGAATATATAAGAAACTCAGGAAATATTAAAAAGATCCAAATAAGGAGCGCTACAGTAACCTACCTGAACGTGGTCTTACGTCACCAACAGACATCTACCATTTTGTTGCGCCTTTATAAAGGTGCTGAATTTGATCGTCTGCTCTATATTTAGTCTTTCTATGATTGGTGATGGTATCGTTTTCATGGAAACCTTATTGCCTCTCCAAGTTTCTACATAATGTGCAACTTCAAAACTCCCCCAATTCAAGGCTAGAAAGGCTTTAAAAATATATTTTGCTATTTTTATAACTTGAATAACATATTAAAATGTATCTTATAGAATTTTATTTTCTGAAAACTTTAATTGTTTTAGAAATGATATATGATGCATTAGCGCGCCATCTGTTATGAAAATTCGACACTATTAACTATTTAAAAAGTATCATACGCGCCTATAATAGTTTCGAATTTTTCATAGAAATGATTTGTTTGGTTAAATTTGCAAGAAACAACTTCCTTTGTTTGGAAATATCTGTGGCTATATTAAAACCAGTAATGCTTTTTATCGAAAAATGTTCACAAATATTCAAAATAAGGGCGTATTATAAGTGTCTTTATGACTTACCATCTTTGTATACCTATATTGAAACAGAAGGGAAATCTTCCAACTTTAAGCAGATTAAAATCTTCGATTGATAAACGGAATAACGTTTTAAATCAAATAGTTTTCAAAGGTATATAATGGAATAATTAAAAACTTCAAATATTTTTTTAAATGCAAGCTTTCAAGAGCGATAATTGATCTTCAACGGGTTTGATTGAATTATCGAAATTTCTTACACACAGAAATAGTTACAAATATTTGTGAATAGTTCTCTCTGGTAATAAATAGTCTATGTTTTAATTGAGCCCGTTGAAGAGCGATTATCACTTGAAAGCCTCAATTTAAAAAAAGGAAACTCATTGTAAAAAAATATCTGTAGTTTTTAATCGCGTTTCACAATTTTACCTTGAATTATGAATAATGGAATAATTCATTTGATTCTGTGAAATAGAGGAAATGAAGTAGGATAGAAGATTTATGCTTTCACAGATGAGAGTATGTGGGATCGCATAAATTGTCGCTTCTCAAATTCAATATTTCTAGCTCCATTTCTTGTTATATTCAAAATGAATTGATTTTTTTAATAATCAGAACCTCTAAATAAAATACCTGGTTGAATGTCTTTGTAGGATTTCGTCATAGGCAATGCTTTTGCTATCAAAGATGTCTCCAATAAAACTTTTTACTTGTTTTTTTTTTCTTTTCGCCATTCCTTTTTCGTAGAAGTCTCAATTGCAGCTTTCCAGGAGCTTGATTGTTTTTTTATTTATTTGATATCAGAAGACCCATATATACCCATAACAATATTAATCATCTAATTTGTATAGTGAGAAAACAATTAGAGCATGTTTTTTAAAGGACTACCAATCAGAGCTCTTGAGGCAGTCTTGAGTGAAAGTGAAGGAAAATGTGGAAGAAATAAGTTTACCTTTAAAAGCATTCCAAATGGTACCATGGCATGTTTTCCAAATGAAAATCAAAACTGATAAACACATGTATTATTTTCATCTATTCTTTTATATTTTCTTCTTTCAGAATATTCCTATTTTAAAAATTTTCCGAGGATTGAGGTATGTTTGGAACAGCCTCCTTCTTTACAAATGACATACCAAAATATTTTATGCCATTCAAACCAACTGGCTAGTTACAATTACTCCTTATCTTAAATACTTCTTGAAACATTTTGGAAATGCTTCCATCACAATCTGATTTAATATTCAAATTATAAAACAAATCTTGAGAAATTGGCGTATTTAGCCAATACTCAAGAATTAAATTAAAGGTAACTGTCCAGCACTTAGAAATAAGATTGAATCAACGTTTGGTTGGAATTTATTCTGGTAGATAAGGTTTTTCTTATCTTTAAATTCTCATTTACGCGATCAGCACATTCGTTTTTCATAAATAATTCGTATATTTCCATAAAACAAACTTTTACTGTCCTTACTGCGATGGGAAATTTTGGGAAAGCTTGGCTCATCAGTGGTAAACCCTCCCAAGGGTTTCGCCAATTTAATCTACCAGACCGCTTTTAGAGCTCTAATATCGCCCAATACCATATTAGAGCTCTGAAAAGCGGTCAGGTAGATTAAATTGTGAGGGTTCACCATTGATGAGCCAAGCCTTCTCTATTTTTCACATCGCAGTAAGGACAGTGGAAGTTTGTTTTATGGGTAAAAGAAATATTCGTGCTTTAATGCTTTTATTTCTTATATATAGAGGGCGAGTTATTGATATATAAATATTTTATTGATGTATATAGTTGTTCATTTGTTTTAAATAAATATCAAATTGATGTATATATTTGTTTAGTTATTTTGCATATTTTTCATCTGTGAATTAATCTTATAATTTGGTCTATGAAAATAAAAATATTGGACCAGTGACCAAAACAAACTGTAAATAGATCGCTTAATGTTATATAGTTAGTATAGAGAATTGTTAGGCAGGATATATATTTAAATGTTATGCTTGTGTAATTTTAATCTTAATTGAATAAAATATTTAAATTATAAATGTGTTATAAATCTTAAATACCAAGCATTAAAACAACTGGCGACGAGGAAAAGCAAATTTGGTAAAGAAAAAAGAAATTAAATAGTGAAAAGAAATTATACTTTAAAAATGTCTTCAGGTATGTTTGAAAGATTTGACGAAAATCTAGAGAATGTTGAGAATTATATTTATCGCTTGAAGCAATTCATGCTAATTTCTAAAACAAAAGAAGACTTTAAGACGCCATTTCTGATATCAAGCATCGGACCTAAATATTTTGGAATCTTGCGAAATTTGGTTTTTCCGGAGGAAGTTGATCAAGTTCCCTTTGATAAATTATGCAAGATCTTATTGAAACATTTCAATCCTAAGACCAATATAATATATGAAAGATTTGTATTCCAGAAAATGGATCAAAAATCAGGCGAGGCAATTTCGAAATATATAATACGCCTAAAATAACAGGCTCAAAGGTGTAACTTTGGAGATTTTCTGCAAGAATCCCTAAGAGACAGATTTGTAGCAGGCATCATTGATACACCAACCCAAAAGAAGCTACTACAGGAAGAAGGATTAACTTTTGAGGGAGCATTAGACATCGCTCTGTCTGCGGAGTCTGCAGATAATGACCTACACAACCTCAAGAGATCCGAAGATGCCCATCGGTCCCCACAGCATCTTCATGCCATCAATAATCCCTGCAAACACTGTGGTAAGAACAACCATCTACACTATAATTGTTTTTTTTAAATCAGCTAATTGTAGAGTTTGTGGTAGGGTAGGGCATATTTCTACAATATGTTATAAAAAAGACAGTTCTGCCCGTAAATTGCCCAGAAATCCCAAAAATACTTTTAATAAATTTAAAAAGCATGCTAATGATAATAATCCTTCGGGATCTCAAAATAATTTATCATTGAATAATATAAATTTACATCCTCCTTTGACTGAAACAGTATATGTAAATAATATAAAATTGTTGGCTGAAATTGATACTGGAGCAGCCATTACTACATTAACTAAATATGAGTACTTTAAAAATTTCAAAAATGTTAAATTAAATAAATGTAATACAGTCTTGACCGGCTATAGTGGCTCTAAAATACCTATTTTGGGCAAGGCTAAATTTGATATAAAATTAAGAAATGTTTCTAGAACCATTGAAATACTAATAACTAATTTAAATTGTTCTAAATTTCTCTTAGAAAGAGATTTCCTTAATCTTTTCAATATCTCATTCAATTATTTGCATAAATTGGACTCTTTTAATATAGATTCACTTTTAAATGATTATGAGTCCATTTTTGAATGCAAATCTGACCCTATTAAAGGTATCAAATGCCATCTTGATGTGAGGGCTGACTTTATACCAAAATTTTACAAATTTAGACAAGTTCCTTTTGCATTAAAACAACTTGTGGAAAATGAAATTGATAAATTGGTTGATTTGAATATTTTGTCTCCAATAGATAAAAGTGATTGTGCTTCACCACTTGTTTGTGTTGCAAAACCAAATGGCCAAATTAGACTTTGCGCTGATTTTAAAAAGAGTTTAAATCCTTACTTAGAGGATGTCAAATATCCTATTCCTAACATAGATTCAGTCTCTTGAGTAATTTTCAAGGAAAGAAATTATTTACTAAATTAGATTTATCAAAGGCTTTACCATCAAATTGAGATGGATGATATTTCAAAAAAGTATTTGGTTGTCTCCACTCACAAAGGTTTATATAAATATAATCGTTTGGCCTTTGGTATAAAGACTGCTTCTGAAATATTTCAGAAGACAATGGAATCCTTCTTCTCGGGAATCAATGATGTTTACATTTATTTTGATGACATTCTTATTGCATCAGAGGATTTGGAAAGCCATTTAGATATTCTTAAAAGAACACTTAATATTCTTAAAGAAAATAATTTTACAATAAACAAAAATAAGTGCTTGTTTGTTAAAAATGAGATTGAATATCTTGGACATAAAATTAATGAATTTGGTATATATCCCTTGAAAGACAAGCTAGCTTGCATAAAGAATTGTCCAGTTCCTAAGAATATAACTGAATTAAAAAGCTTCCTTGGATTTTTGTCATTTTATAGTAAATTTTTGCCAAATCTTTCAGATTTAGCACATCCTTTATACAACCTATTAAAAAAGAATGTTAGATGGTCTTGGAATGCTGGGACAGATAGATCCTTCAATTCCTGTAAAAATGCATTAGATGAGACCACATGTTTATCGCATTATTCCCTAAATTTGCCTTTGATTCTCTCTTGTGATGCAAGTCAGGTGGGAATAGGAGCAACCCTCTCACATTTGAAGGATGGGGAGGAAAGGCCTGTGTGTTTCATTTCCAGAACTTTAAATGTTCATGAAAGAAAATATTCTCAAGTTGAAAGAGAAGGACTTGCAATTGTCTTTGCAGTAAATAAATTAAAAAATTACCTTTTTGGTAGGAAATTTACCATTTACACTGATCACAAGCCCTTAATAACTATTTTTGGAGATAAAACAAATATGCCTCCACTCATTGCAAATAGACTTCATAGATGGGCTCTAACTCTTTCAAATTATAGTTTTGAGATTAAGTATAAAAAAGGAAAGGATAATATTATTCCAGATTTCCTTTCTAGATTTCCAGAGTTTCATGAGAATATTTTGGAATATAATGATGGGAGTGGTGAAATTTTACTCTTAAATACTTCCATCATTGACCATGTTCTTGTGGCTCATGAAATACAATTAGACAGGACTTTATTCAAATTGTATAAAATTATTGAGACAGGGGAGTTACCCTCAAGTCCCAATGATGATCTCATTCCTTATTTAAAAAGGATTGATGACTTTACCATTCTCCAAGAATGTATTTTTCTGGAGAATAGGATGGTTATCCCAAAAAGTCTACATGAAAGGGTACGTCAAATTTTACATGAGAGCCATGCAGGAACTAATAAAATGAAAATGATGGCACGTTCATCTATTTGGTGGCCCGGCATGGACTCTTCAATAGAAATAATTACAAAAAATTGCAGAACTTGTCTTTCTAATGAAAGTTTGCCTCCTCAAAGAACTGAGAGTTGGCCTAAATATGCAGGACCATGGAGGAGGGTTCACATGGACTATTTCAATTTCAAAAACAAACTGTTTTTACTAGCAGTAGATTCATTTTCTTCATGGGTTGAAGTTTCTGAAGTACCATCTACCAGTGCATATTTTTGTATAAATTTTATGAGAAATTGTATTGCTCGCTACGGATTTCCACAAGTAGTGGTTTCTGATAATGGTCCTCTTTTCTTTAGTAGTGACTTTGGTGATTTTTTGTCTAAGAATGGCATATCCCATGTGACATCTCCCCCATATCACCCAAAATCGAATGGACAGGCAGAAATCTCTGTAAGAGAGGTAAAGAAATTGCTAAAAAAGCAATTATATGAAAATGAGCAGGTGGAACTAAATTTGGCTCTGTCCAGGGCTTTGTTCTTTATAAGGACCGATGTAAATATTAGGAAAGGGACATCACCTGCGGAACTGTTTCTTGGAAGAAAGATCAGATCAAGACTTTCGGTGTTATCAAAAGAAGAAGTAAAAGCCTCCAAATTCAATAGTCAATATGTTAACAGTAAATTTAAAGTGGATGAGACTGTGAAGTTTAGGTGGATTACTAATGGGCATCCCTCTTGGTATACAGGAAAGATAATTAAAATACTAGGAAGGAATGTTTATTTAATAAAACAAGGTGACAGTATAAAAAAGGTTCATCAAAACTACATTAGAAAAATGTTGCCTGGTAAATCACATCCCACTAATATGAATGATGCTGAACGTGTGCCAACTCCAATCTCGGAGGAGAAAAGTGTCACAACCCCCAGGTATCCTCAGAGGGAGCGCAGATGTCCGCAGAGATATGGAGAGTAAATAAATAAATAAGGGGGGCCAAGCCTAAGAAGGGGGAATTGATGTATATAGTTGTTCATTTGTTTTAAATAAATATCAAATTGATGTATATATTTGTTTAGTTATTTTGCATATTTTTCATCTGTGAATTAATCTTATAATTTGGTCTATGAAAATAAAAATATTGGACCAGTGACCAAAACAAACTGTAAATAGATCGCTTAATGTTATATAGTTAGTATAGAGAATTGTTAGGCAGGATATATATTTAAATGTTATGCTTGTGTAATTTTAATCTTAATTGAATAAAATATTTAAATTATAAATGTGTTATAAATCTTAAATACCAAGCATTAAATCATTTATGCCTAACTGGCTTTGTCCTTATTGTTTGCGGAAGAGCAGAGCTCGATGCAAATATTTATCTGTAAATCTACTGTCTTAAAAACCTATTTCCATAGTTTGCTGGATGATCATTTCTAAGATTCCACTCTTCAGTGTAGCATATATAAGCAGAATCGTCCAATACAGTATAAGAGCCCTTAAAGCGGTCTGGTAGATTATATTGGCGAAACCGTTGGGAGGGTTTGCCACTGAACATCCAAGCAGCCTTCCCAATATTTTTCCATCGCAGTAAGGACAGTAGAAGTTTGTTTTATGTGTAAAATGACTATTCGTGCTTAAATGTTTTCATTTATTACAATTTTATTTATTATTTCTACCTACCCAGAGATATTTAAGAAACACTCAATGTATTCAGGGTATCTCAGATTTAAATAGCAGAACTACGATAATATGTTTAGAATAGAAAGGTTCTCTCTCTCCCTTTCTATGTAGTGATTTGAATTTTTCTTTTTGTGTGTATTCTTGAATAAAACGGAAAGGGTATTTAAAATATGAGTTACTCTAGTCTCTCTATAAAAATACAATTCTGATTTTAAATCTATTTTAATAAAATATGCAAATTAAAATACTTGCTGAATATTTTAAAAGTGTTGAAACAAGGCCACTTGTCACAAAAGATAGGGTCAACCTGTTCAAATAATGTGACATAGTGTCGTGTATGTTTTTTCTAATGGCTATGATTCATAAAATGGACATTTGAGAACTTTTTAAAATGCTTTTTTCTTTCATCCGAAAATAAGAGGATAACATGTAGATCACTACAGAAACTTTCCCTTGTTTTTTCCTCTGAACAACTTCCCGAAGTTGTTATACTTCATTATAAGGCAACTCCTATCAAAACGAACGGAAATATTTGAAATTGTTGCAAGGTGGAAAGCGATGATAGACTGACGGCGCGGCTAACGCCTACTAGTTCCTGCTGCCACCACCAGGGCTCGCCCGCAGCGGAAGTTAGCGACGCCACCACCACACATGGGAGCCACAATAAGTTTAACCTAGCGGTCGGTCAGCTCTGCCTTTGTTTGCTGTTCATAATTAATCTTTCCTTCTTTTATCTCACTTTCTTCATACTAAATCATTTGCTGTTAAATAATCACTGCTCGATTATTTACAAATATATCTAAAATAAATTTTGTTCTAAGATGTAATCATTCGTATCTAATCGGGATATTGGTATAAATTAATTTGGTATATTTTTGGGGATGTATATTGTAAAACAAATTTTCGCAACAAGAATAGATATCTCTATAGAATATAGAATAATATCTGATGTATGTTTTAAAAGAATCTATTAAATTTTATAGTGTGTTGTGTGTGTGTTTTATTTGCGGAAATTACGACGTTAATGATTACACACACTGCGCAGAAAGTTTCTTTTTACTGATACTGAAAGGCAACAGGCCATGGATATAAAATAAGAGCGATAAAAATGGAGCTTATATGCAAAAATGATCATTTTTATATAAAAAAAAACGATGGTTTCAAATATTTATAAAGCTACTATTTCCAGTAGAGTGCGGTGGTGAAATATTTGCTTATAATTAATCTTTCCTTCTTTTATCTCACTTTCTTCATACCAATTCATTTGCTGTTAAATAATCACTGCTCGATTATTTTAAAAAAATATCTAAAAGAAATTTTGTTCTAAGATGTAATCATTCGTCTCTAATCGGGATATTGGCATAAATTAATTTGGTATATTTTTGGGGATGTATATTGTAAAACAAATTTTCGCAACAAAAATAGATCTCTCTATAGAATATAGAATAATCTTTGATGTATGTTTTGAAAGAATCTATTAAATTCTATAGTGTGTTGTGTGTGTGTGTTAATTTGCGGAAATATCGACGTTTATGATTACACACACTGCGCAGAAAGTTTATTTTAACTGATACTAGAAGACAACAGGCCATGGCTATAAAATAAGAGCGATAAAGTTGGAGCTTATATGCAAAAATATCATTTTTATATAAAAACGATGGTTTCAAATATTTATAAAGCTACTATTTCCAGTAGAGTGCGGTGGTGAAATATTTGCTTTTTTAAAACTTATATAAATACATCAACACCATTCTCGAGTTATTTCTTGTCATTTCGGTGACTTATTATCACCTTCCTCAAGGGAATGAGTTCTTGAATTCCAGTTATCTAGAAATGTCAAGAAATGACAGTTGATATATCTATATTCTTTCAATGTAAATCCTCAACCAGCAAATATTTTGCAATGTTTTGTATATTATATTGAAATTTTGAGGATATTAATACTTCGATGATAAATCCTTCTGTTCCAAAGGTAATATTGTGATAGTGGCATCTAGTTTGAGAAATTGAATAGGTGTTCTGTTCAGGTAGCGTTTTAGAATATTTGTGATCTGTGATCTCTATCCATTCTATCTATTGTCAATATGACCAGATATTCAATCACTAAAGCTATATATCAATCAAACTTTCCTAACTACAGCTATAAAGTCAATCAAATACGAAATTTCTCCACCACATGTCAGGGAAAGGAGGAGAAATATGGGTACGGTAATCACAGAACACCAACTAAATATCCGCAATAGAAATTCACAAACATACCAACACATTACTTACACAGAATACTTATTTGACCAGATATTCAATCACTAAATCAAACAACATAACAATATACTCTCCAAACTACATCTATAAAGTCAATTGAATTGTCTTAAAAAGCCATTTTATGCCTTAATTCTATTAAATAAATGGTTGGTGAAAATCTATCACTATCCTTTAGCAAGACAAGAGTTGAGAAGGAATTTGTTCTCTACTCTTCAACATGCAAAGTCACCTGACCCTCGGGCTGTGCTGAATGTAAAAACTATTATTAAAAACTTATAGGTAACCCAGGCTCCTGGCGCGTGTCTTGAAGTCGAGAACTACCCGGGACAAAATTCTCGTACTGTATAAAGTCAATCAAATACAATAGCTGCTCCACCACATGTCAGGGCAACGATGAGAAGCTTAAGTACCCTAATCACAGAACACCAACTAAATATCCGTAATAGAAATTCACAAACATACCCACACATTACTCACACAGAATACTTATTCAGTTTGACAGAAACCAAATTCCACAGTTTTACCTCTAAAACAGAAAGCATTGTTCTCGTAGCATTAATATCCACAAAATACAATATGTCAATACTGTAACATTGAACTACAAGGCCGTCATATTAAACAGTACCTGGCTAGAAACAAACAAAAAAAAGCACATTAACACACTTTCGTTTAAAAGAAACACATGCAGGATAGTTTTCAAATGTCGTTCTACAATCATAAGCCGCATTATATTGTATTATAAGTTACTTTATATAATAATTACGAACTGAGAAATATGTCCAGGGTAGCCTAGTGGACATGGCATCTGCCCGGTAAGCGGAACACTGTCGGTTCGATTCCCATTTCTGGGCACTTTTATTTTTCTGTTTATCATTACTCTTCATAATCCATCCTTTCATACTTCATCCCTAAGGTTAGAAATAATCGTTATTTCTCCTTAAAATAAATTTCGATTTTTTCGTTAAAAAAAAAAAACACATGCGGGATAATTTTCAAATGTCGTTTTACAATCATAAGCCGCATTATATTGTATTTTATAGAATAATCATATATATAAATACTAGACGAATGGCCCGGGCAACGCCCGGGTTTTACCCGAGTGCGTATATATTTTAAAAACGTTTTAATTCAAATACTATTCGTTACAATTATAAATTGGCGCCATGGATGTCACTCTTGTGAAACGTCCCTTTCCAAACTGTGTGTTTTTAAAATGTTTTATTTAAAATACTATTCGTTACAATTATAAATTGGCGCCGTGGATGTTTCTCTTGTGAAACGTCCCGCCCCAAACTGTGTGTGTCTTGAAAATATAAAAATAAAAATGTGAATTTTCATAAAGATTTCATCATGTCGATTTTTTTTGCATTTCACCTACTAAATCGATAGAGATAATTACATTTGCAACATGAACTTAGGTATATTGACTAAATAGAAAACTGCATAGTAATAAAGATCATTTTTTAAAGGCACCATATCGTTTTTTTTTTCAATAAAATCGAAACAAAAACAAATTCACAAAAAAATGACCCTATAACTTTCCGCAAGGTTCTAAATGGTCACACGGCCAGTGAATATATAAGTAAATAGATAAATATATAGATATATATTCTAAACTGCGGTAAAAGTTTTTTGAATGAACCCATATCATAAATATGCAATGAAAATAACAATTAAAAATTACTAAATCAATTTTTAATTGTTATTTTCATTGCATATGTAGCCTAGTGGTCATGGCATCTGCCCGGTAAGCGGAACGTCGTGGGTTCGATTCCCATCCCTTGACACTTTTTTATTTTATCCATTCTGACCAAAATCTATCCGTGAACTTCACACAGACAGAATAAGGCAATTATATAAGTAGATAAGTATAATAATAATAATTATTATTATTATCATTAGATAATGATAATGATCATAATGATGATGCGCGCGTTGATGACCAAAATCTATCCGTGAACTTCACACAGTGAACTTCACACAGACAGAATAAGGCAATTATATAAGTAGATTAAAAACAATAGTTATGCAAAAGTATCATATTTATCTTTTTGTATATAGTGTTTTTTTAGGTTAATATTTTGAAACCATGGCCTGTTGAAGGGCTTGACTTTTTGTAAAAATAAATAATAAGGTTTTTGCGCAGTGTGTGTCATCATAAAGTCTATGGAATGAATTTTATTGTTCTATACTTTTTGCTTTGGCATCATCTCATGAAAATTTCAAGCATCAACAGCCACAAACACTATCTGTAGAGCCTTTTACTGTCAATGACATACTGTTTTTCAATCATTGATCTTTTGAACTATATATGTTTCACCTATCTTCACTTTCACTATATTTCTGAAACTTTAAAATTACACAGAATTACACAAAACCTTAAAAAATAAAATGGATATATGTAACGTTGGGACAATACCTTTTTGGAGATGGGGTGAGTTGTCGATTGATTGGTTGAATTGTGGTGGGCGCAGTCGTTTTGGCTGAAGTGACCAGGTGTTCTCACAGGGGAAAATAACGAAAAACACAGGATTTGGATTGGAAAAGGCTAGCGATCTAGGGAGAAAGGGGTTGAAGCTAGTTGGCGGAGTTGGCTATTAACTATGACTGTTCAAATTATTGAGGATTGAACTTATCTGATGGTTGAGAGGATGGGGTTGGCTCCTAACTTGTTCCTTGGTCGGTCCAGGTGTTAACTCGATGCTGTCCAGGTCCCAACTAACTAAACCCAGTACGCGATTTAACACGAAAACTATTCAGGGCTTTGATTGGCTGTTGGTTGTCTCGTGGAAGCCTTCCATTGGCTACTAGTTAAATCTCCTATATTCTGATTGGATCTTTGCTATCCCTTTGTTCTCGACCTGTCCTGACATGATCCAGGAAATACTAGGTTCTTGAACCCAGTTTTATGAGTTCCTGGATAATAAAACCTGCTAATGATTGCTTCCTCTTTGATGGCCTTTCTCTCCCAGATTTCTAAGCCTTGTCTTTATTAAAATCTTTAGGTTATACATTGCATACATATTGTGGTGGTATTACATCCAGTTATGTACAAATTATGACAGATGCGCCCCCTACATGTGAAGAATTCAAGAAGGGTTAACCTGAGTGAGTTCTATAAAGGGAGAAAAATAATTTTGTGGTAAAATTAGTTGTGGTTATAGAGAGGCTATATACAAACATTGGTAGTGATATAAGAGATAAAAGAGAATGGTGTTGATGATATATAGATTGCGTATAATTAATAGAAATCAAAAATTTTTTAATTGTAAGAAATCAAAAGGAATGCTATGGTACATAGTGGGAGAAAAAAAAAGAAAATGCGCCTAAACGATATTCTACTCGAGATGGGGAAGAAAATCGAGGGAGTTCTATTAGGTCTTTTGCGAAATCAAAAATGAAAAAGTTGGAAGAAATCAAAGTGAATGCTTTGTTGCATGGTGAGAAAAGAAAGGAAAAATGCCTAACCATATTCTACTCGAGATGGGGAAGAAAATCGAGGGAATTCTATTAGGTCTTTTGCGAAATCAAAAATAAAAAGTTGGAAGAAATCAAAGTGAATGCTTTGTTGCATGGTGAGAAAAAAAAAAGAAAAATGCCTAACCTATATTCTACTCGAGATTGGGAATAAAATCGAGGGAGTTCTATTAGGGCTTTTGAGAAATCAAAAATAAAATAAAGTTGGAAGAAATCAAAGTGAATGCATTGGTGCATGGTGAGAAAAAAAAGAAAAAGGTTTTTTGTAACTCAAAAAATAAAAAACAAAATATCTAATTTTAAGAGAAAACCAGTGAGTTTTCGTTGATAAAAATTCGTTTAGTTGTTGAATTATGAAAAAAATAGAAGAAGTGGTTAATAAAATGGTAAATAATTGCTTAAAATAAATGATAAGTATTTGAATTAGGGAAAAATGGTAAATTTGATTAAGTATTTTGATTTTAAACATGAGAAAATAATGTAAATGAATGAGATAAGAAAAATGTATAGCGAGGTTCGCAAACTAGCTTTTTAATCAAATTTTGCATACCCAAATCTATGTCACGCCGCAATTAATTCTTTATATGCCTCGTAGATTTTTTGTCTCTCCCGTGCGACTCATGGGTAGAAACATGATATTTCCCAATTGTGCTTTATATTATGTATACAGGAGACATGGGAATCTAATTAACCTTACGTGTATTACGTCTTTGTGTTTGTGTTGTTTTTCGAGATCTCAAGGCCAATTGTAGTATGTTAATATGTCCCGAGCCTTAATGCGTTCTAGGGATATTTATGCAATTCCCTAGGGCACTTAAGTTATGCTCGCCCGATATCCACTTTTATATCGGGTGTCAATACCGGAGTCAAAACTTTGAATACAGGGTCCGAGGAGAGTCCCTCGACCCTTCTAAAATGGTTGTTTATTCCCTTCGGAAGAAACGCAAGCTCGAAAGCTTAGCTACCTATTTTTTCCTATCATTTAAGTGGTAATGTGCGTGTTTTTGTTCGTATTTAACCATGAGATCTGCGTGTTGTGCATTGGTTGTGAGTTTTTAGGTGTTGTCAAAATCCTAAAGTCTATTGTGCTTAGTGTGGGTAAATGTAACAGCTTTTTGGAAGTCTTGGAAGAATAAAAATAATAGAAAGGGTGAAAATTCATTGAGAAGTGTCTGTAACATATTAAGTATTTTGCTATTACTATAATTAAATTGTGTTTTTTGTAAAAGTCGATATGTAGCTCGAACTGGGATCCAAAAACGTGTGACGTTTCAAAAGTGTTCCACCTCGGGGAGGACGCGCGGTGACCTCAATTAATAGCGGATGTGTGGGGGACGGTACAGGGCCCTCCATTTCTGTAAGTAATTTGATGACATGTAGCTGCCGGCGTCTTTGTTGCCGCGCGGGGGGGGAATATGAGGCCAACGTCCGCCCTCCTAATTGATCTTTTTCACGGTGCCCTAATTGTCCTTCCTAATTGAATTGGTGTGATTCTCCCTCCGGGCATCGTTTTTGTTTTTTATTAGTTGGTTCGAGGCCCTTTGAGTTTTTCTAAGTTCTCTCCGAGAATTTCCCACAGAAGGTCTAGGAATTCTACAATTACTTGGCCCATATGGAAGATGGCTTCATGGACGGAATTTCCTATATGGAAGATGGATTTTAAGACGGAATTTCCTATATGGAAGATGGCTTTTAAGACGGAATTTCCTATATGGAAGATGGCTTTTAAGACGGAATTTCCTATATGGAAGATGGATTTTGAGACGAAATTTCCTATATGGAAGATTTTTTCCTGCAGTTGGTACAATCGTCTGGTTGGCAGGGTATATGTTAGTATGTGAACTATTATTGTATAGGGAGCGAGTTTGTATGGTATAATAAGAAGATATATTACACATATTATATGAAATATGGGATATTGGCACATCTTCTCCCATGTTTTTGCCACGAATTGTGGCTCTTGAATATCTGGTTGGACTCCTATTGATGGTGGCGGATTTGGAACGGGGTGTTTTTGTGGATGGGCTATATCGCATTTCTTGGGGCTAGGCGTGATTTGCGTAAATCGTTTTTTGGAAAAAATGGTAGGATCAAAATGCTTGAAAGGCTCGCTGTTTGTTGGTTTGAATTTCAACGGTTCTGATGGAAACAGTTCGGGTGTGAGGTGTTTAAACGGGAACGTGTGATTGTGTTTGTGTCGCACATGGTGTATTTTTATGGCGGGTGGTGATATAAATTGGATGTTTTCTGTGTATAGTTTAAGTTTGTTGACGTGGATCGTATCAGTATCTCTTTGGAGAGGTTGGTTGGGTCTATCGATACGGACCACATTTGGTGAGATGATCTCTAATATTGTGTATGGTCCTGTGAAATATGGGGCGAGTTTTCCTGTGTTGGGGTGATGATATAATTTAACTAATACCAGGTCACCTATTTCGAAGTGTGGTTGTTTGTGTCGTTGGTCATAAGTGTTCTTATCTTGTATGTGTCTGTTTTGGGTTCGTGAGTGTGCGATCTTCCTAGCTCTGTCGAGGTCGGGATAAGGTGTGGTGTGGTCAGAGAGTTCTGGGGGTAGGACGCCAAACATCAGGTAGATGGGCGGAAAACCGGTGATAGAGTGTGGGGTACTGTTATATATAGTTGTAACTCGTTTGACCAACTTGGTCCATGCGATCTTAGGGTTCTCCAAATGTAATAGCCTAAGTTTTCCTGTGAGGGTGGCGTTTAGGCGTTCACATAGACCGTTGGCTTGTGGATTATTGCTAGTTGTGAGTAATGGGTGGATGCTCCTGTTAAGCAGGAAGCTCCTAAATTTTGGCGAAGTGAATGCAGGGGCTCTATCCGTAAGAAGGCGTTTCGGAGAGCCACCCTGTAATACTCGCTTGAGTACCTGTTGATAGGTGGTAATGCTGGTGGATTTGGATGGGAACGTCCATGTGTAGCGCGAAAAATGGTCGACTACAACATGGAGGTATATTTTGGTGTTGACATATTTGGCAAATCCTGCTATGGTGTCGAGGGATAGCAGGTCAAAGGGTCCTTTGGCTTCCGGCGGCTGACCTAACTCCCCGTAAGTGAGTCCCAATGGACGTTTTGTTAACTGGCAGGTTGGGCAGGTTTTAACCTTTTGTGTAATGTCTTTTGACATGCCCTGCCAGTAATACTGAGCGGAGATGAGTCTTGTCATTTGTGATATACCTGGGTGGTTGTATTGTGTGTGTACTGTTTGTAGTAGTTGATGGATGAGTATTTTTGGGATTATAATTTTAGTTACACCTCTTCGGGAAACGGTATGCAGTCCATTGTGATCAATGGTCAGGCTAGAATCTCTCGATGGAGAAGGCTGATGGTTCTTAATAAGGGAGGCATCTAAGAAACCACAGAACGGGTTACGGGATATAAGATCCGCCTCATATTGCTGTTTTCCTTTTATGTAGCGGACCTCATACTCGTAACTCGACAGCCGTAAACTCCACCGAAACAATCTGCCTGACGGGTTTTTGATTGTTTTCAGCCACTGCAATGCGTGATGGTCAGAAAATATAGTAAATTTTCTGCCCATCAAATAGATGCGAAACTTCTCCACACTCTCCACGATTGCTAAGCACTCAAGTTCAGAGATGGAATAGTTTCGTTCGTGTGAACGCAGAGTGCGGCTGAAATACTGGACTGGATATATTTTCCCATCAGGGTGTACCTGTTTGAGGATGCCTGCTATACCGAGGGTGGAGGCGTCACAATACACCTGGCATGGCAGGCCCTCTTTGTAAAGGTGTAAGATGGGGTGTTGTGTGAGGCTCTCTTTAAGGCTAATGAACGCCTTTTGACAATTTTCATCCCAGACCCACATGACGTCCTTTTTGAGAAGGTTGTTAAGTGGTGTCCGCAAGCGGGCGTATTCCGGAATGAATTTGTTATAGACGTTCACAGCGCCTAGAAAGGATTGTAGTGTTTTGCGGTTGTGTGGTTGTTGGATGGCGTGGATGATGTCTGTGTTGCGTGTGAGTGGTGTGGTAGTACCAGCTGTGATGGTGTAGCCTAGGAAATTGATGGATTGTTTAAAAAATTCGCATTTTGCGAAGTTAAGCTGTAACTTCTCTACCTCGCAAAAGGCGAAAAATTGTCGCAGGTGGTTTTGATGCTCCTCCAATGTGTTGGAAAAAATGATGAAGTCATCAAAATAATGTGCCACACAGTCAAGTCCGTGTCTCTGTAGGACCTGACTCATGGCTCTTTCGTAGATCTGAGGGCAGGTTTTCAACCCGAAAGGCAATCGAGTGGGCTGATATAACCCTTCGAGCGTGGCAAAGGCCAACAGTGGTCGAGAATCGGGGTGTATTGGGACCTGCCAATACGCGGAGGATATGTCGGCCGTGGAGAAATACTTGGCCCGCGCGAGACGGTCGAGTATATCCTCGATCCTAGGGAGGGGATGGACATCAGAGCTGATTAGCTCGTTCACCTTTCTATAGTCAATACAAAACCTTTTGGTCTTGTCGCGCTTGGTGACGAGAGTGACCGGGCTAGAGAAAGGTGAAAAAGACTGCTCGATAATGCCATTTTCCAGCATCTGTTGGACCTGGTTGCGGATTTCCTGTTGGTCACATATCGGAACACGATATGGACGTATGGTGATTATTTTGTCGGAGTTCGTGGGTATTTTTACTTGTGGGATTTTTAAGCATGGTACGATGAATTTGTTTTGGTAAAAATGTGGTTGTATCTTTGTAAAAGTGTGGTGAAGTGAGGTGGATAGTGAGGGTTGTGTATCGTATTGTAGCATGTGTATGGGGAAGAAAATTGTTGTGTTTTAGTGTGAGTGTCGCGTTTGTTGCGCTGGTTGTGCGTGTGACCGTTGTGTGACGACGTGTGGTCACGTATGTGCTCGGTGCGTGAGCTGTCCTGTTGGATAGACATGTTTTGTGCATTGTTGTTGCAAGTTGAAGCCGTTGTGGCCTTGTTATTTGAGGGCATATAAAAAAGGCAATTGGCCTTAGTGAAAAAATTGTGTAGTGCGCGCGCGTGACTAGATTGGCATGTGGGTGATCGGGTTTTGACCAATGGATGCGCGCATTGGGTGCCATATGCGGAAGGTTTGGGCGCATGACGAATCCTTTGTGACATCGCTTGGCACTCCCAATACGTGCATTCACTGGGTACATGGTTGAAATGGTAGGTAGGGGCAGACAATGGAGCGCCAAGTTGGAATATAGTGCCTTGGTTGAAATCTATTGTTAATTTGAAATTACGGAGGGTATTTATGCTGAGAATTCCAAATGGTAGAGGTGCTTCCACCACAGGGAAATTTTCCCTTTTAGTTAGTTTACCTATTGTCAGGGGAAGGGTCAGTTTACCTATTGTTTTTACAAGACCATTTATAGCCTGTAGGTCTATAGATTGTTCTTTTAATTTTAAATTAGGGAGGTTAATTTTTAACATTTTATATAGATTATATGGCACTATATTCAAGCTTGCGCCTGAGTCAATTAAAAATGGGGTTGACATTTCATGGGTTAGATGCAGTTTCAGCGTCAATCGCTTGACGAAAAGGGTTGTTGGTTGCCTTCCTACCTGCTGATGTGCGAAAGGCTTGTGCGGCTGGTTGTGGAGGCTTGGGACGCCCGGCGTGCTGTCGAGTTTGGGCTATTTGCACTGCCCGCGCACTCGTGTGTAGATTTCGGGCTATTTGCAGTACGCGATTTAACACGAAAACTATTCAGGGCTTTGATTGGCTCTTGGTTGTCTCGTGGAAGCCTTCCATTGGCTACTAGTTAAACCTCCTATAATCTGATTGGATCTTTGCTATCCCTTTGTTCTCGATCTGTCCTGACATGATCCAGGAAATACTAGGTTCTTGAACCCAGTTTTATGAGTTCCTGGATAATAAAACCTGCTAATGATTGCTTCCTCTTTGATGGCCTTTCTCTCCCAGATTTCTAAGCCTTGTCTTTATTAAAATCTTTAGGTTATACATTGCATACATATTGTGGTGGGATTACATCCAGTTATGTACAAATTATGACATATATCTCTAATAAAAACCCAATTTCCGAAAGTAAAGTGTATTTGATTGTGGTTCCTGAGAAGTTAAGAGGAGAAATATTGAGAGAATAACACAAATATATGCTAAATGGTCATCTCGGTGCCGCCAGAACCACGCTTAACACAGATAAATACTCTTGACCTTCCTTGCTGAAAGATGATTTAGAAAAATGTGCCATCTTTACCAAAGTAGAAAGGATCAAATCGGTTACCATTCAGGCTATTAACGCTTCCCCCCAAGCTAACTACCTTTTTGAGAGAAACAGTATTGACCTTGTTGGTCCCTTGACACATCCAGACAAAAAAGAAATAAATAGATAATCGTGCTGACGGATTATTACCAAGTTATGCATAAACAAAGGCAGTTCCGAAAGAAACAGTAAAAAAGTTTCAGAATTTTAATCGACTATTATTTCTAACGTTATGGGGTTCCACAGTTTCTAAGCAATATTTTGATGAATAATGTAATGAGATGTGTAACTTTTGCTTCATAGCGAGCCACTGACTCCAGACTGATGAACTAATAGAATGACTTAATAAAATATTGATTAACATGACCAGCTTCTATGGGAACACGGACTGAATTAATTGGGTTGAAGTCCTTCCATTTGTATCACTAATTCATACAACACAACAACTCATGAAACCAGAAAATACGCTCCATTTTTGTTGTTGTTTAGGAGAGAACCCGTGTCTCTCTTAGACGACTGTAATACTTCTTACCCTGGATGATTATGATGAATACATGAAAACACATCTGAAGTAACCAGAACAAAAAAGTAGTTGTTAACTACACAAAAAACACAAGAAAGAATTAAAATATTTATGACAGAATTAACCAAGAAAACCAGCCACAAAGTAAGGCAATTAATAGCTGTTTGAAACCCCGTTCAGAAAAATAGAAAATTACGAAGGGTTCTTAAGAAAATATTTTGGTCCTTATTGTATAATGAATAATTTGTTGATTGTAAATTACTTAATAGAACTGAAGGACCAACACGAGACCTACTAGCAGTGCATATCTCTCGAATCAAGTTTTATTTTGAAATTTGATAGGAAGAGGTCATTCACAAAGACGTGATAACCTCTGGAGAGGTGAAAGTGCTGCACCATTTTTGATGCGCAAATTTTTAAGTCCATAATCTTTAATTGTTTTTTTGGTGATAATGCATATAATTGCGAACTGTTCACACTGATATAATTTTATCTGTAATATATTTTTATTGTCTATATTTGAAACAACGTGCTGTTACTACTTCACACCTATTTGAAGGTTGACGCTAGGAGAGACCTATTTTTGAAGGAATCACCAAGCAAGCGAATAAATAGGTAAACCAGACTATGTTTTAAAGGAAAATATTCTATTAATATACTTATTTACCTTTGGTTCAATTATGTAAACTTTATCAGTAAATGAGTATGACAAGAATAATGAGGAAAGCAGTATTGAAAATTCAGCCAAGCAACAATCTGGTGTAACAGTATACACAAATATAAAGCAAATTATATAAGAAACAGGTGTAAATGATAAATTTTGTCACCTCTAAGAGATATATAACTCGCACAACGAATTTAATTCTGTTCAATAGACTTTGGAGGAGCTCTTGAGGCGGAATATCTTGTTCCTCCAAAAGAGCAGATTCTATATATCGAGGAGGGTTGTGAAAGGAGGCTGGCGAGATCCTATGCATTTCTCTAACATATTCTTAATTCAAAATAAACCTTCTTCCCCTGACCTATAATTTTATAAAATAAACGAAACATTAAGGGCTAAGTTTCTTGTACAACTTATTTCTCAAGCTTTAGGACTTATCAGCTCTTCGACGAGAGTGTGTGTTACTTCTGTATCCAACTCTGGGTGTCACTCCAGTCGAATGGCAGATAAGCCCGAAAATTTGATAAATAAAATTGTTCAGCTCTGGATGCCTTATTGATTTTACTAAAATTTCGAAAATCTGGCGGGAAAATTTATCTTCTGAATATTTTTATTTTCAAAGAAACCATTGGCCCCTGTGTATCAGCATTATCATTCATAAAGCTTTTTATGGTGGGGGCCAATAAATTCATTGAAGGATTTCACATAGGACTCGAGAATGCTGTATCTTTGAACAGAATACGTGCTCGTCTCTAAAACAACTGGAGAGGTGTACGACGGAATGAAGCCAGCCCGACTGAGTCATCCTTCCGCCAAAACGATCTTTTTATTTTATGTTAGTGTGATCGAGAAGCGGATTCCAGCTCCTCTCCAAATAAAGACTCGTCGAGGAATAGTGCCTAGAATGAATTTCGACTCGTCGTGGAAGAGAACTTGGGTTCACCGATCATGGATACAAAACTGAGGTCCACGGCACCAAATCTTCTTTAAGAAGGGGTGAAAAACACACATACCTTTATATATCACACACACAAAGCTTTATTAAGACCAGCGGTCTTATACAGATTCACCACAGGAAGAAATAATACGAGGGGTGTCCCATAAGTCGGTGGCCCGACATGTAAAGAAAATGACTAATAAAATTATTATGATTTATTTTTAAACATAATCCCCTTTAAGGTCTATACACTTTTTCCAGTGATGTTCTAATGCTTTTATGCCCTCCAAAAAGAAAGATGTTTCAAGTGACTCAAAAAATGAGGTTACAGCATCAATGACCTCTTCATCTGACCTAAAATGAATGCCAGAAAGTGACTTTTTCAAAAGAGGAAATAGATGGAAGTCAGACGGAGCTAGATCTGGTGAATAGGGTGCATGTGGTAAAAGTTCAAAGCCAGAATCATAAATAGCAGCCATGGCTTGCAGCGACCGATGACTCGGAGCATTGTCTTGATGGTAAATAATCTTCCTGGACAACTTTCCTCTTCTCTTTTCTTTAATAGCTTCTCGTAGTTGCTTCACAAGATTTGCATAATAATTGCCAGTGATGGTTTGACCCTTATTCAGAAAGTCTAGAAGAAGTACACCTTCGGAATCCCAAAAGACAGACACCATAACCTTCCCTGCTGATGGAACTGTCTTGGCTTTCTTGGGGGAGGGGAACCGGAGTGCCTTCATTGCATGGACTATTGCTTGGACTCTGGTGTAAAGTAATGAGCCTAAGTCTCATCCATAGTAACAAATCTATTAACAAATTTCTCAGTATTGGCTTCAAATAACGCAAGATTGTCCGAATATAACTTTTTCCTTACAGCCTTTTGATCAGGTGTCAAAAGTTTGGGAACCCAACGGGCAGAAAGCTTCCTGAGGCCCAAGTGTTATCTCATGATCCGATCCACAATTGTTTTTGGATAACCCAAGGTCTCTTCTATCTGACTAACTGTCATTCTTCTGTCCAACATAACCAAATCATGTATCTTGTCGATGTTTACTTGAGTAACTGACTCAACAGGTCTTCCTGGTCAATGTTCGTCTTCGGTGCTGATCCTCCCTAATTTAAACGCAGCTACCCATTTTTTTTTACTGTGCTATAGGAAGGAGCATCTTCCCTTAATGTATCCACCATATCCTCATAGATTTCCTTCGGCGACATTCCTTTCTTACAAATATATTTTATTACAGCACGAATCTCGTTTGTCTCCATTTTAGATTATTCATGTTTCTTGTCCTCTTTCAGAACCTATAACAAAAAAAAAAAAAAACCGGTTAGTTGTAGTAACTTAAAAAATTACATATCTTTATACAAGGCTTTAAGGTATATATGATAAAATTTATTAGTTTCTAATATTTCGTTCTCATGGTCGGGCCACGGACTTATGGGACACCCCTCGTAGATGGAGCACCTATACTCCAGGCAGCGCACCACCCAACAACAGCCTCCTGGTCCGACGCATGTCCAATGGTCACACGTTCCTTTGTGCATACGTCATGGTTAGCGAATCACTGAACAATACCTTTATATATATAGTCGTCATAGTTCACCCTCCTGAAGTAAATAAACAGTTTGTCTTGAAACTGTCGTTCAGAGCTCTCTAATGATACGCGTAGATCTAATCTCTCTATGGCGCCTAACAAATAAAGTCAGATTGTGGTTTTCTTGAATCGTTGTAGATCTCTTCTGAGCCTACTCTGGCCTTCTGTAGACGGCTTAATGAATTGTTTCTACATCTGGCAGACCACATTTCTTTTAGCATTGCGCCTTTCATTCTGGGATTGTCCATTTTCCCAGTATCTCTCCATCGGATAAATGATTATATAAAGCCACTATGTTATATTTATTTCGAAAATATCAATATTTTATGATAGTAACGATCATGAAATATACTGATAGAGTGAACGCATGCCAAAAGATATATTTAAAGATAAATTTATATTTCCAAAGGTTAAAAATATTAAATTATTATAACCGGTGAATATATCAAGTATTATTGCACATGTTTTTCAATTTTTGCCTTTTTAGCTTCCATGAATATATAGTTCTACATATGAATCCTTTTATTTTAGCCTTAATTAAAGCGTCTTTTGACAGGCAAACATGCCCGAAAAGCTTGTGATGAATGATTACTAAATAAAGGATACACTCAGCCTCAATTATATATTTCCTAGAGTTACAGGTCATCAAGGATTATCGACTGATATGTATAGTTCTAGTTTCAAAAATCGTTTACTCAACCAGACAACAGCGAATTATAAAGAAGTGAATGCCTATGCTATGAATCCTTTTTGATATTAAAGCATTTGGTTAATTTGTGGAGATTCTAAAATGAAATAATTCTTGCGTATTCAGCATTAAAAAACTGAAATGTGCTTGCCCTCTACTAAATACGATAAAAATAATTTTAAAACATTTCTCGTCCGTTAAATACCGTTATTGTAAATTGCCCCATATACAATTTTCTCCAGCTTGGGTTAGTTACCTAGATGGAACCACTTCCGCCATCTGTCGACCTATTTTGAAACTAATTAAGCTTCACTCCCTTTAATCGTAAAATCGTTTTCAATTAGCAATTTATATAATTATGTATTTTCTAAAATTTATAATTGCGTCGATAAATAATCTTAAATATTAATTTGTAAATTAAAAAATACGAAACATAATAATATATTTTGAAAATAGAGCAATCCATAAATAAATCTTCAAATAAAAAGGCATATATTTGATCTAAATATCATTTATTTTACCAATATTTCAGTTGGCTGAACGACAACCTTTATCAAGGTATTATAACATTTTAATGTGTGTCAACAACAAACGTTATGTGGCGCTGAGTTTGTTGTTGACACACATTAAAATGTTGTAATACCTTGATAAAGGTTGGCGTTCAGCCAACTGAAATATTGGTAAAATAAATCATATTTTGATCCAATATATGCCTTTTTATTTAAATAATAATCTATATCAAAATTTGAAGGTGAAGATTTGAACGTGAGACAACAATTTTGTTATGAGCTGAATTAAAACATGTAAAGGAGGTAGAGGATTTAAAATGATAATATCAAACTTTGATTGATTGAAGAAAATTTGCATTTTTAAATATTAGCGCTTCTTATTTAATAGAAATGTAAATTAAATTATTAATAAAATGGAGTCAATTTTTGTATTGTTGTTGTTGTCGTATCAAATGAAGAGCTTCAGATGTCTCCATGCATCTCTATCACAGCAGCAGCAATGTCCACTATCTTGGGTGTGTAAAGCTGCTGCTCTGGATCCATGCCAATTTTCTGCAAGGCTGCGGCCAATGCTGGGCATGAGAATATGTGAGTAGGTGTTAGTTCCATACCAGGACAGTTGTTGCATGTCCTATAGGTTCTTGTGCCATCTGGATGTGTTGTCATTCCTTTATAGTGTTTCGTTCTAAGTCTTGTTATGGTTTTTGTCATTTTTCTCTTAGATATTGATATATATAATATGCTCAGCCATCTTAACTGCCACCCCACATTTCCAGTAAATAGGCCCTAACTTGCAAGTCTATCCAAGAACCAAGATCGTTACAGGTATTTCTTAGCTGTTGAAGCACAAATCTATTGTCCATAGAAATTTAGCAGGTGTATGTAAAAATGTTATATTTTAAAGCCCTGTTTCGATGTGTTTCTACTTTGGAAATTCTTCTGTAGCTCGGTTCTACTGTGGAAAGAGATGAAAAGCTCAATGTACAATTTTAAAAGAGCCGCACTTTGCTTTACTCTCCAACATACAGATCTGTGAAGCCACTTGGAAAAACATTACATTATAGCAGAATTCTGGGACTCAGTTATTTAATAACCCAATCTTTTTTGTTAAATTTCCTATCCAAATTAAATTTTGACTTGTTGCATTCATTGAGATAACCCAGGCCTCATCGAGTGTTACAATAGACACGTAGATTTAATCATATTACCAATTTTCAAACAGCTCTGTGCTCCGTGTATTCCTTTAAGCGATGTGTGCATTTAGAAATAAAGTGCATCTCCACAACCTTTTTCATATTTAGACTAATCATTGACAAAATTGACAGTTGAAGAGAGCTTTCCTGTCAATAATACAATTTTATTTTGAGATGTAGGATTTTTCTTTCGCTAGGTATCTAGGGATTGTGTATGTGGGTATCAGTGAAAAGAAGGGTTTTGCTTTAAATTACCTCTGGCGTTTATTCAAGAGCACTTTTTTTGTTTTCTTTTATTAATCGCTTATAGAAAATTTGCTGTTATCAGCATTTTTCTCCTTCCTCGCTATTTTAATTTGGGAAAAAAGAGAAATTATTTTCGGAGAGGGAAAACGTACCTGTTTAAAACTAATTTTGAACATTTTATTCCATTGCTGCAATCGTATCTCGGCTTATCATCACTAGAAGGTAGGTGTGGTTGGGTGGATATCAGGTAAAAGGAAAATAATTGGTATAGAGCCTTATTTGCATATACACAAGGCTTTCTTAGTCTTCTATTTTAAATGTACTAGAGCGCCATCTGTTATCAAATTATAAAACTATTTTAGAGGCGTAATATTCTTTTTAAAATAAAACAATTTCTACTGTCCTTACTGCGATGGAAAAATTAAAGGGAGGGCCTGGCTCATCAGTGGTGAACCCTCCCAGCGGTTTCGCCAGTTTAATCTACCATACCGCTGTTATATTGCATTTTTGGAACTTCCTTTTATAGGTGACTGTTGTAAGACTCTTGGAATGGGTATTTTAGAAGAACTATGGACATAAGCTTTTATTTCCATCGCAGTAAGGACAGTAGAAATTGTTTTATTTTAAAAAGAATATTACGCCTCTAAAATAGTTTTATAATTTCTATTTTAAATGTTGAGCACTTTGAATTTATTAAACTCTTTAATCTAAATATCTGTGGCTTTTTTATTGTCCTTCCTAAATTGTACCATTTTAGTTCCTTCTAACAAAATTGCTGATTTTCTTCGAAATTTTTTTTTCGTATTAAAGTAAAATATTTTAAGGCACTAATTCTAAAAGATTTAAAATATAAAAAAGAGACATTGATATAATACTATAAATTACAGACACCTTCTCTTTAGAACATGACGTGATCAGGAATCTGGATAAAACTCCGTTGTCTCACGGAACCTGTGGCAACACTGGTCCAACTATTCTTCGGGTCTTCGAATGCTTGCTAAAGACAGGGCTTATCGGATATTTAGGAATGGTGTCGAGACTAGAGAAGAACTAAATACCATGTGGTGTATATGTGCCCGGTGTTGTCATGAGCAAGTAGTGCGTATATTCAATGATTAAATGAAATAAGATTAAACAAATTCAAAGATCAAAGTCCCATTTTAATACACAAACTAAATACTACTGAAATAAATAAAATTTTGGAAACAGTTTGAGATATTTGGTGGATTAATATATATAAAAACCTGAAAAAATATTTTGGTCAATAAAACTTTAGTGATAAAAAGGTTCTTCCAAAGAGATGACCTTCACTTATCTAGCTTATCTATATACTAGACAATTAACCCGGGCAATCCGTTCTCAGAAAAGATTTGGAACAAAGGCTTGTTCCCCCGAAGCCAGTGTTTCGACCGATTGGAAAACAGAAGTGTTAAGACTCTTATGTAATAATATTTGAAATAATTTATATATATGAGAAGAAAATGTATATGATGTTTTGAAAATAAATTGCAAAAAAAAAACGTGGTCAATTTTTTTCTTAAGCCGAGAGATTCGAACCTGTAATTTAGAAAAACCTGGTGTACTTGAAATGCCAGGTTAAGAAGAGTTGGGTTGATACGGGGGGTGATTACACCATCCTTTCACACCTGTGTACCAAGAGACATTCTTGTCGAGGCAATGATGAATCACTTCTACCACACTTAAATAGCCATTGCCATCACAGGCTTATCTCTAGCTTCAAACTCTTTATTCTTTCTAATTTTAAGGTTTTTCTAAATGTCAATCTTCAACCTATATCTTAAAACGTGAAGCCATTTTTTTATGGGCTTGTCCATTCCTTCGATATGCTTTCATCGTAAAGGTTGATATTTTTCAAACGACAGCACGCGCCTCTAACAGCTAAGTTTAGTGACATGCAATAGAAGCCTGTACTGACAATTTCCAATCTTACTTTTAATGCCGATCCCTGTGGCAGCACTTAGTGTCAACAATGACCACGTGATATTAACTTCCTTGTGTCCACGCAGTGTGCTATTGATTCATTTATCTCATCTATATATATATATATATTGTATACGGTTTACCCAATAAATATTGCTCTTGAATTTCATGATGGTGATTTTATAACACTTTGTATCTCACTTAGCAATGGAATATATTCCTAGAATATTATAATCCAGATTGTGCGTGTATATCAGGTATTAATATGAATTATAATTCTTAATATATAAATGTAGAGATAATTTTTTAAAAGTTACCCACGATAAGAGGGTAAAATGGGATTATTTTATTATGGAGTTTATATTATTTCAACACATATTTTATATTCTATAAAATAATCCCTTGCATTGTGTAAAATTAATCATTCCTCCAGGGAAAAGTGTCTTTTCGAAAACATTTTGATTTTTCTCTAGCTTTCGGGAACGGACGCCCTTCTGCAGGAGAAAACACGGTATAACGATACGCCAATAGAACACGAGTTAAAAATATAATCGGATACTATTTTACATTATAAATAGTATTCGATTATATTTAACTCGTGTTCTATTGGCGTATCGTTATACCGTGTTTTCTTCTGTAGAAGGGCGTCCGTGCCCGAAAGCTAGAGAACAATAAAAAATATTTTTGAAAGACACTTTTCCCTGGAGGAATGATTAATTTTACTCAACACATTTATATATTATTCAATATATCATGTAGTTCTTTAGGTTATACTTCCATAAAATTTGGTTTTCATGACCTTTAATATGATCTTTATCAACATATAATAAATAATACAATGTTAGCACAAAATAATTGTTACATGATGGGTTTATACAATAATAAGAACAGCAAAAATAGAGAATTCTCAATCAAAGATTGGCTGTATTTATTGGTAGAAAGCGTACAGGGGCATCCTGAAGATAGAGTCAGCAGCTTGACTGTAAGCACAACCCACACCTTAAATGTTATGTAGGAATCAAGAGAAGGTGTACACTACCAACAATTATATTAAAGTGGGTGGTAGAAGAATGGAGATTCTCCTGATCATTCAACAGAATGCGGCGTCAGAGACCTCTATCAGAGCAAGAAAGTTGCATAATGCCATATAATTATAATAATAGCAAAATAAAAATTAAAATTCCACCTATCATATTATTTTAAATCTCTTGAGTAAATAATACCAAAATATAATTTTTAAGATTTGGAAGGGGATGTCGGCAGAGGTAATCTTTTATTAATATATATTAGAAAAGCATGGATGCAAAAAAATATCATTCATTGATAGTTGGGATTTATAATGATAGAGATTATTTTTATGTAAAAGTATTTTACTATTATCGTAAGAGGCATTCTCCCGAGATTGACTATCAACTCCATTCTCGGCCTTCCTCTTCTTTTTAGAGATGTGAGGACGGAGAAGAGATTCGAGGGAACAGACTTCTTAAGGCTGATCAAAGCATTTATTCAATTATAACTATCACACATGATAACATATTAAAGAGTACAGAACAAGGCAATATATAGCGCTCGTGTCGTCACGCGACTCACGCACTACGCTCACGCTGCTTGGCAGCAGGTAGCTGTATCTCCCACAGATAGACTATTCGTGACAATTGCTGGTATCCTCTCCAGCATGTTCAAAAACAACAGAAGTGCTAATCGCAGTGGAACCTATTCGGAGTTTCCAGTCCAGGTCTCCGTATGGTCGGCCAATGTCGAGGTTTGGCCCATCGTGCCAGCCACCTTTCTTCCGCCGTGCCTCTCGTTGACTCCGACGCCTGCAACTTTGTAAGGTCCATGCAAACTTGGGCTTTAAATCCATGCCGGCTCCGAACTGAGTCCGCTGGGGATTTCCACAAATTCAATAATTTCATATGAAGAAAACGGATTTCTCCTCTTGTTGTACTGACTCTTCTTCAGACAGACAAAGCAACGTGCAAATCAACGTGAAAAGTGATCCTGCTTCTAGCACCTGCAGCTAACTATTTTGCGGCCTCTTTGTCTTGCATGGCCCCTGTTAAGAATGATTGGGGAAATCGGTTCTAGATGGCGTGCGCCACGGGATGCGCCTCAGAGTACTCCACAGAGTGCGCCCACGTGACTTTTTCGACTATATAAAGGAAGGTAGATCGGAGGCGTAGGCGAGGAGAAGGTATTAGAATGGAGTAAGGTGTGTGGCTGAAGGTGGATAAAAGATAAAGTCAAAGGAGTTAAAGTCAAAAGAGTTAAAGTCAAAGAAAATAAAGTCAAAGAAGAATTATGAAATGTACATATGTAAATAAAGCCTATTAAGATTTAAGATTTGCCTATTAGTTAATAAAAGTTCAATATTATTAAAAAGGCTGATAGACATCTTTCTTTAGGATTTTAATGACTGGTAGTCATTCTTAGAAATAACACGAAAGACTTAACAGCCCCGTTTTCCACGTTATCCCCCGGGCATGCCATTGCTACGGCAATGAGCCACGGCTATCCCATTGGTCTGGGGACATTTCTGTATCATTTCGATCATCTTTTGCTTTCTGTCCTCATCGACAATATGACAAAGGTCGACTTCTTGGTGGATGAAGTGTGCTATTTCTGCGAGGAGAACGTTTTTGTAATTTTCGCCCTTATCTAAGAAGAGTGGGAATAATTTCCCTCACTTTGTACATTTGAATAGAGATTTTGTACTGATTCATTGCCACAATTGTCTCTTCCCGTACTGTAACAGCTTCACAGTGCAGTTGTGTGTCTACTTGAACTCCTCACTTATGACATTCAATATTTCTTTTGCATTTTGTGCAGTCTTTGGCTACGTGACCGAAAATATAATAAATTAAAGCATTTTTATCTTTTTTTGCCACTAAGCAATTTTATCCTATTGAAAGATACTGTGTTATCAAACTTCGATGAACGCGAGCTTCCGACATCAATTTCAGGGCAACCATGTTGAAAAGTTGTAATTGAATAGCTCTTTTTGTAACTTTAGAATCGTAGCTTAGAATTATGTCATGGCGCATCGATTCATAGGAATCTAACTTTTCTACCGAAAGAGTTTTGGATTTTTAAAACTTATCCAAGTCTCAACATAATTGTCTCGATCATTTGATGACACCTTTTCTTCTAGGTTTTCAGTCATAGCCAATTAATTTAGTTGTTTCATGTTGTGTCATGTGTAATGCCGACAAGTTTGAATTTGCTTCTTAAAACCAAAGAAAAGCATCCTGTCTCCTTTCCCGTCTTCGTACTTGTGCATTAGCTTACCCAGGTCAACATGCTTGGAGCCTATTATTTTGCTCTATACTGGCAGCTATCTCAACTACTTAGTTCGGCTTCTCTAGCCTCTTCCTTGAAACTTATTTTGCGTTCCTCTATAAATGTCTCTAACGCTGCCTTCCCGCTGGCCTCCTCCTGACACTCTCTGCATTTAATATTACGTACTTCAATTCGAAATATTAGCGGCTGCAGTTATACTCTCTTCTATTTAATTTGCCAGAACCATTAGATAGCGTTGTTTCCTCTCATAAAAATTTAAGGGTACAAAGCTCGGAGTTAAAAAAACTTACAACAGATACGCTTTCTGTCTGATCTGAAAAAAAAATCGCGCGTGATTTTCTTAACTTCAATTTGTCAATAAGCTTATTTAAATAAAACACTTTTAATTATGAGACAATAACGTGCTATACATATCTATATATTCAAGAAATGAAAGAATCAAGGCAGTAATGCTTTTTTACACATAAAAGCCATTGCTTAGTGTAGATTTTTCTCTACCTTGATATTTTGTCAAGACGCTTTCTTCTTTTTCACGTTGTTACAATCCACGACTTCTGTGGCTTCCTTCTTTAGTTGGTTCTTTTGATTCTTCTTCTGCCTTTCCCATCTTCCACGGATTTTCCGCTTCTTCTCCGATGTTTCTCTTCTTGACAAGCCTTCCTCTTCCACGTCGTTTAGTCCTTGAATATATCTCGACTCTAGCACTTAAAAAGGTGAGGAAGGAAAAAATGAGTCGAGGAAACAGGCTTCTTAAGATCGATTAAAGCATTTATTCAATCAAACTATCACCCACATACTAATATAATAAGGAACAACACCACAAAAACAATTTATCCCGCATGCACAATTCGCTTCATGCGAACTCTAAACGCCACGCTTATATCAAAACTCTCACAACAAAGGTTTATGTTACCTGATTCTATATAATGCAAGATTTATATATAGATTAGTATCTAGGGGGGGATAGAATCCTATTAACTGGGACAAGATTTGTAAGTAGGTTTTGGTTTAAATTGGAAAAAATTAAAGAGTATTCACCTTTTTTATTTTGAAGCCAGTATTTAGCCTTTTTGTCGACTCTAAGAAATCGAGATTTTCTTTGAATGTTCTGGATTTTTTTTTTCAAATGAAGTCTTTTGAAGTGTGATAGAGGATGTTTTTTATTTCTCGAATAATTTTATATATAATTCACTCGGATCTTCGCAATCAATAATAATACGTTCAATGGTTTAATAATTGTGAAATTTTAAAAAGATAAGGAGTGTAATACAAAGCAATATTCACACGCTAATATTTCTTTTATTTTATTTTATAAATATCATGATAGTTTATAGTATAATATTGTAGTTTAATATTTCATTGTCTTATATATATATATTTGATGAGAGAAGCGTGGACACGGGCGCCGCTTGGAGGCGCTGCATGAAGATAACTGACCAATGGGAACGGCCCACCTCAACCGTCAGTCTTCTTCCTTGTATATACCAAAAGACTGCCTTTGTTCTACTGTTGTGTGAGGTTGTTATTCTTTTGTAAACATATGTATCCTTATATCTAATAATTATAATATATTTATAAAATCACTAATTCGGCTGTTCTTTTTGCAACATCGACCCACAACATGGTAGCAGAGCGTGGTTAGCTGCATAAAAAGAACGAAAAGTAAGTGAAACCAAGATGGCGTCGTCTTCCCAAGGGCTTGCCCTGAACATCGAGAAGCTCACCGGCAGCAATTATCGATCATGGAAGTTTAACATGAAGATGCTTCTGATCAAAAGAGGATTATGGGAATGTGTAATTAACGAAGAAACGATCGACGCTGATGAGGATCAAAGAAAATATGAGAAGACAAAAATTAAACAAGAAAAGGCACTGGCAACGATTGCACTATCAATTTCTACAGAGCAACAAATACACGTTATCGACTGTAAGACTGCAAGTGAAGCCTGGACGACCCTGGGACAAATATTTGAACCGAAATCAAGGGCGCGAATTCTTCAAATCAAGAAACAATTCGTGAACATCAAGTTCATCAAAGAAGAAAATATGATAAATTACCTATCAAGATTGAAGACCTGCAGTGATCATCTCAGAGAAGCGGGATGTGAAGTAAAGGATGAAGATCTGGCATACTCTATGCTAGCTGGACTACCAGACTCCTATGATAGGATTATAATGAACTTTGGAAACATGACGGATGATGAGTTCACGTCATCCAAGGTAAAGCAGGTCCTGCTAACGGAACACGAGAGGAGAACAACCAGAAAAGAGGATTCATCTAAGGAGGTGCTACAGGTGAACAAGCATCAAAATAACAGCAGCACCGACAGTCGAAGAAAATGCTACCGATGCGGTAAGATCGGCCACATCGCCACCAACTGCCGAGGAATGAGGCAAACAACTACTGTGAACCGCAATAATCAGCATTATCAGAGGAAGGTAAACAGATCAGATAACTTCCTGGCTGCACTCAACCTAACGAGCGACGAGGATTTGTGGCTGCTGGACAGCGGAGCAACCAACCATGTGTGCAGAAACAAAGACTGGTTCGTTGACCTTCGGGAGGTGTCATCTGATCCAAAAATGACTGCGAGTGGGACAACTGAGGCCAAAGGATATGGACACATATTTCTCCAGACGTCTATCCATAATGAAAGCATCGAAATCAAGCTAAACAATGTGCTATATGTCCCAAATGTGCGAAGGAATCTGCTGTCAGTCTCCAAGATAGAAGAAAACGGAAACCGTGTGACCTTCCGTAATATGGTAGTTCGCGTTTTAAACCCAGAAAACAGGATTATAGCGGGAGCGACAAATGTAAATGGCCTCTACATTGTGAAAGGTAAGACCTTAAACTCCAGTAAAACAGCATTTAACGGCCCACCTCAACCGTCAGTCTTCTTCCTTGTATATACCAAAAGACTGCCTTTGTTCTACTGCGCTGTGCGCGGTTGTTATTCTTTTGTAAACATATGTATCCTTATATCTAATAATTATAATATATTTATAAAATCACTTATTTGGCTGTTCTTTTTGCAACATCAACCCACAACAATATTTTTTTTTATTGGCGAGTCTAAGAATAAATTTGCTAGAAAGCTTGCGTTACTTCAAAATAAAAATATACGCTCACATCTCCGCCCCCTCAGGTTACTTACTCTCATAATGAGAAGTACTGGGCAACCATATTTCTCGTATAACATTTATTTAACATGAAAATTTCTCGTTAAAAAAAGTTCATATAATAAGATTTCACTCTTTTTTTCAGTCACAAAAATCCTAATAATTAATCATAGTAATCTATTAGTCCTCTTTTTTTTTCTTTCTTATCTCACTCACTCGTATTAAGATGTTCGTGATTATTAAGCTTTTGAAGGTATCTGCTGGGTATAAGTCGAGCTGATCAATGTTTGAGACGAGATAATCGATAATGTGGTTTGGGGTTGTATTTGGTAAGTAGCAGGAAAACCCTGCACCCACTCTGGAAGGTCATTGTCCATTAATGGTCATACTCTGGTAATCAAGAATTGCTATTCTCTCTGATGGACAGACTGGATGCTGGTTTCATCTGCTCTGTACTAGTCGTCGTGTGTTGCGGCCGATTTCTGATAACCGGATTCTTGTAGTTGAAATATAAATGAAATATCTTGAAATAACCTTTGAAATGAAATATCCTTTTTCTATTTTTTATTTCTAATGTTTCGGCGACCTGCTGTCTCCCTTTTCAAGGAAAACGGTATTTGCAAATGATTACCTTGTATTTAAATTCTGACCGTACAACTTCAAGTTTCTGATGGCTTGCGTTATCTGTCGGAATGAATATCAACTATGTTGATTTTCAATCATTCCAGAATTGGCTAAATTACCATTCTTATTTATTCAAGAAAAGCTAACCATGTATGCTTTTCAGACTGTTGGCCCTCAACAGCGAAGTGCAAGATGTACCTCAACAACCAAATAATCTGGTCTTTGAGTCCTCTTGAAAAATTAAGGAATGGGTATTTAAAGTCGCAAGGGCGTGAGAACGCTAAACCATTTTTTTTTCAGGCAACCTCAAAGACTAGCTTTTTGGTCGTTGAGGTATAATTTACACTACATAGATTAAGACCAATAGCCTGAAACGCGTGGTTAGAATTTTTTATTAATCAAGAAAGGGTATTTGGCCAAGTCTGAAATATTTAAAAATCAACTAGTTTATATTTATTCCGACAGATGGCCCAAGCCATCAGCTACTTTTAGATGTATGATCAGGAGTTGCCTTTATCTTTATTTATCCACCTGATCCCAGTGCAATTTTATACCATTTTTCAAATAAAATCTTGTAGGTTTTACTACTCTTTATTTCTCAAACTTTCGGGCCAATATGCCCTTCAACGGGAGACCTAGAAGTACCAGCCAATTATACACGCCGAAAATTGATAATTACCATTCTGAAATTTAAAAATAGAATAATCATAACATACTTTCTACTTTAGATTCTAACACCATTAAATGTATCAGTCAGTCAAAGAACTGAGATCACCAATGAATGTTCACTATACTCACCTATCTCCTTCTCCCCATGCCACCCATGGGCACGCCACCTCCCACACCGCCGCCTGCGTTGTTGCTATTGGAGTTGGAATTGGAGTTATCATTCCCATTCCCGGCATCTGGACCGGCCTGGACCACCGCCGAGGCCAGTAGCACCACACAAAGGAAGATGATCAGGAATTTGCGCATGTTGCCTGGACAATTACACTTGTGTCAGAGAAGATATTTCCTTAGAAATATACTATCAACAGAAAAGGTTCAATTTTATTATAATGCGGTGATTTTCTTTCAGGAAATTCCATGTGTATATACAATCTTCATATTCATTTAATAAAAAGGCGTATTCTGGATTTGATTGAAATGTTTATTCAGATTAGAAAAACACGATGTTTCAAAAGACTAGTCATTTAGTTTTCTAAGCAATTCACGACTCAGGTTTGCATCTTCGTCTTGCTGTAGAAGTCATCTGCTGGTGTCAATTTCTGCAGTAAAACAGAGACGTGCACCTGACTTGTGGATTGCTTAATCTGATAAATGACCAGTCTCTCGAAATAGCGCGTTTGTTTTGATTCAAATAAGCTTGTCAATTAAATTCAAAATATTTAATTAATTTTGATTCCAATATCATCACGCATATATTTATATATATTCATTATATATATATTTAAGTTATGAGATAACACATTTCATGACAATGTTATAAATAGTTTCCATTTCACAATAAATATTTGTTACTTTTAAATAATTAATCAATTTATTCATAATTCAAATTATATATGTACAAATTAGCCTGCAACAATGACCCATTGTATGTCTGTAAGTTGTAATATAATTTAATAAATTGAGGTTCTCCAAACCAAAAGCAAAGACGTACATTGAAGTAGTAGTTTTTTCTTACGTCACTTACCACCTCGTACAAGAAATTGACCAATAGGCTGCAAGCAAGCTTGCAGCTATTTAAAGCCTATGCCTCCAGTGAAAATGCCTTTTAAAAAAGTTTTTATTCAACTTGCGTCCATGTCCTTCCACAAATCTTTAAATCAATTGTTAATATATTTACAGAGCACATGGAGTCTGAAATATTGTACACTTATCATCAAGAACAATGTTCAATTTTCCAAGCAAAACTCAAGGTCATTCTTCACGCGATTATATATTTCCATCTTTTCCCACATGAAAACTTCAGAATTTTTGCCAGACAACCAATTGGTTTTTTCTACCATATACAGTGATCGGCCTCCTAAACCCCAGCTCTATGCAGAAACCATCTGTAAAATTCATTCTACACCCAATTTACAACTCTCCTGGGTCAAAGGTAGCAGCGGCATTGCTACACATTCTAACTTACCACAAAGCGTTGCCCGCAATAAAAGAACTCGGTTCACACAGAATCTACGGATAGACTTATACATTACTGATTAATCAACCATCAATCTAAGAAGATATAAATCCACGACAAATATTTAGGTCTCCATTCTACCATGAATCTAATATGCACAACCTTATTTAGCCATGGCTACACCCAAACATACTACACGCAAATTTTAAAACAGAATCCGATATACCTTAGTGCTAGAAATAAACCCAAAAGTGGATCAACTCCACTTTACCTGCTCAGATTTCCAATATCAAAGATTTCAGATGGCCACTTTCATAGAAATTTCGAATCTCAACCTGATATCGCTGGAATATTTTCTGAGAAAAAACTCTGTATAACACGCTATTTAATATCTTGGACTTTGGCCGCCATTGTAAATGAACCAAAAATACTTAAGTCTGAATGACATCCCGGGTAGCGATAGACATATTTTGTACGTTCCAGAAACCTGTGTTCCTGGGTTATATGTATATACAGTTAAACCTGTCTATAGCACTCCCTCTAAATAGCGCCTCCCTCTCTATAGCGCCCGATTTTAAATACGGTGTACGATGCGATTTACATTAAAAGTGACCTGTCTATAGCACCCCCTCTCTTTAGCACCCTATTTTGTGAGTCCCAAGAGGGGGCGTTATAGACAGGTTTAACTGTATGTGTATAATATCATAGTGTGTGAATGTTTATATTCCTAATAATATTACTGAAGCTAATATTGGTTTACATATTCACATATTCTGTTAGATTTCGTATGTATATAGTCAATTTAAATTTTGTGTGACCTTTGTAAATTTAGTAATCAATTGGCAATGATAAGTGTAAAAAAGAAAAAAGGGCATCTTCTTATCGGGCAAATGAAACTTGCTCATGGATTGCGCTCTCTATCGGAATAAATATCAACTATTCATTGATTTTTAATCATTCCTGTATTGGCCAACATACTTTTACATTATACTCTTACATTTGTACTATTTTTTCATATATGATAAGTGTGTAAATTTAGAAACCATAACTGAATTATTAATAAATATAAAATACCTTTTTTAAAAAAAGCTTCAATTAAAATGCACTAAAAAGGAAAAAAAACTATTTAAGTAATTTAAGAATTAGCTTTTTTTAAGACGAAATAAAAGCAGCGGGGGGCCTTCATATATTGAGTAAAGATGTAAAAAGTTTTGGTAAACATAAAAACTTGCTAATCAGTTGCTTCATATTAAATCAAATTAAGTTCGAAATACACGATCATTTTTACTCACGCCGATTTTATAATCGACTATTCTAAATCTAATTGCTCAATGGCAGATACTGAAATATTTATTTTTCTTTTTTTTTGTGCATTTTAATAAAAGCTTTTTTTAAAAAGGTATTTTTAATTGATTATTTGATACACGAATAAAAATGTGCGCCCTTATCTTTTACTCTTTTTCAATGGTCAAAACCCGTAACTCTCTCTTCCACCCGATTAATGATAATTATCACTTGCTTTTATGTATTTTCGTAACTAATAAATCCTATTTTATGTAAAATATCGAAAGAATCCTCTGAAATTTAAATCACTATAAAACGCAGGCTCCGAGGATGAGTTTCTTATTTTTTATTAAATATATTTTCAAGCTTTTGGGTAGTGCCAACCTTTCTACAGAAGAAAAAAAAAAGTTTTTTCGTTTATTTGCTCCTGTGTTGGCACTACCAGAAAGCTTGAAAAATCTATATATATATATATATATATATATATATATATATATATAAATGAATGTCTGTGTGTGTGTACTCTATAGATTCAAAACCATACATCCAATTGCCGTGAAATTTTTGGATATTATTAGGTATATCCCCGGAAAGGTTTTCGAAAAATAATTTCTTGAATATATTGAATATCCTTAGAGTAATTTGCAGATTTTTAGCTTTAACTCGAAAGCAGCGCCACCTTGCGACGGAGATAGGCTTAGGTCTGCCCCACCCCCTGTCGAGAGAATGTAATCGTCCGGCCGCCGGCCGGATGGACAGTCCAAGTACCCACCGACCAATCAGAGGGGTCAAGAAGTCCTGGCGCGCGGGGGCAGAGTTGGTGACACAGCTGTGCCAAGTAGACAAGAAAAAAGCCTCGCGGGGGCTTGCCTAAGATGACCTCCGGGAACTTCGTCCATCTTCCATAAACGACCATGATTTTATTCAACTTATCGAGTATTTTTCAAGGGGCCGGGGAAAAATGTTCACTAGATAAAACGATGATTTTGTAATGTAGAAAATTAGGAAAGACAAAATTCAGGATGACACGGCACACAGGGACCGGGAAAAAATGATCACTTTATCGAGAGATTCAAATTTACGAGTTTCAAATTATCAAAATATATCTTTTTTTTTATAAGTTTATAGAGAATTGTTTTAACAAATGTTCGTTAGACAAACCTTTACTCGGGTAAAACCCGGGCAAAGCCGGGTACATCCGCTAGTAGTTAATAAAAAATAGGAAACTCATCTCGGAGCCTGCGTTTTATTGTAACTATTTTATGTTTTTTTTATCTTTAAAATAAGTATGATCACAACATATTGGAAATTAAAATAATATCATTAAGCCTCCAGGCAAAAGTTTCTTTTAAAAAATATTTTTATTTAAAAATCTCTCAAGCTTTCGGGCAAGAAATCCCTTCTACGGGAGAAAATATTTTACATCATTAAAACGCCAATAAAATAAGATTTAAAATTAAATAAAGTGATTTGGTTGTTTAAATGCAGAATTAACTCGGGCTTCTGTTGCGCGTGCTTTAGAGTTTTAATAAAGAGGTTTTTAAATAAAAATATTTTTAAAAGAAACTTTTCCCTGGAGGCTTAATGCTCTTATTTTGATATTCATTCAAGGGATTATTTTATCGAACATATTGGAAATCATAAATACACACATAAGAGGGGAATTGGGGATAAATAAGTGAATTTTCAACATTTCCAAACACCCAAATTTATTGATGAGGATACAATGTCCAAAATACCGTCCTCCCTTAGATACAAAAGATTACGACATGGAAGCCCGACTTACCTGAAGGTCTGACAAGCTTCAGTAAGACGAGCCTTGAAACCAGAGCTCTTTATAAAGGATCGGTTAGTGCGTGGCTCCATCTATATTTAGCCTTTCTTTTATTGGTCACAGCATCGCATGACGCCAGCTTTATATAAAACCTTTATTTAGCTGACAAACTTTTCCATTTGGAAATCAGGATTCAAAGGTTCTATGAGGGAAATTGAGTTAACGATCTCTAAGTAAAAAATCGTTTGTTATCCTTATTCTTTAATACATAGTAACATGTGGTATTTACAGTCGAATCTGTTTCAGGTTGATACTCAGCCGACAAAGAATTAATAGATAGATAATATAGTGTCTCGCTTAAGATAGCTTTAACTGTAGGAATAAAGAACTACACAGAATGATTACACGTTCTAAAAATTAAATTTACATATTTTGGACCTCTGTCTCTTATTTTTATTATATAAATCATCATAATACAACCTTTGTATATCTTACTTGGATGATTTAAAGTATTAGATGAAAGGGCTTTGCTCATTGTGGCCAACCCTCTCAACAGTTTTGCCAAATTATTCTCAAAGCTGCTTATTTATAAAATCTTTAAAAAAATATATCTCTCTTATTATTGTTACTGGGGAAACAATAAAGTTAAAGAAAGAGAGAGGCTGACGATACAAGAAATAGGTGTGACGGCATGATCCCATATCACTTCACATAGCGAGACTTCACAGGTCTGACCTTTACCCCATAGGGGACACGCTGGCTATAAGAATAGGCTGGGGCTTTTTAAAGACGGTGTTTTAGGTATCAGAAAGATACCGTCGCGCTGGACATTTCATTTCTCGAGCCGTGCTAACGCGTCTTTTCCCTAGGGTGGTAGCCTTCCTTCTGTTTATTATCCCTATCTATTTTTATACCATATATATATTCACGAAATAAATACCAAGGGAAACATCTGTAAAAGAATTATAATTGAGATATCACATTTCAAGTTATAAAATTGAAGAGATATTGACAGGAGAGGACATGTCTCAGGATAGAAGGCACACAATATGTAAATACATTCTTCTCTCAGTTCTTGTGACGAAGTATTCCGCGATGAATTCTATGATACTTTATTAATAAAGGACAATTTTCTTGTTCGCATCTTTCCACTATGATACAGTAAAGGCTGGTCCGGCGTTTTATTATTTTGTAGGAAATAACATTATCATGTAAATAGCTAGTAATGCAAGAATCGGAGATCTCTATCTAGGGATACGTTTTTTTATTAGTTTTTATTACTTGAACTAAAGCTTATATAACCCTTTTATGGGAGTAAACAATGGCTAAATAAACGCCGATGTTTAGGAG
Source organism: Cordylochernes scorpioides (assembly GCA_030710605.1). NCBI lineage: Eukaryota > Metazoa > Arthropoda > Arachnida > Pseudoscorpiones > Chernetidae > Cordylochernes > Cordylochernes scorpioides. The sequence goes on from CP092864.1 coordinate 171,012,430, forward strand.
ACATATTTATATACTTATTATTATATTTACCTATTTTTTAAATATCCTAATAATATTGAGAGATAATTTTTATGCTTAGAGTTTTATATTATGAAAATATTTTTGCTGCGCAAGTATGACTCGGCGTTTTTTTTTTTTTTCCGGTTAGAAAATCGAATGAAATTTAAAAACAAAATTATGCTAAACATTTATTTAAAATAATTTCCATTGTTATATACAACATTCTCCCATGATTTGGGTAGTTTATGGATACCGTCAAGCCAAATTTTCAACTTCTTTGCGATTCTGGAAGCTCTAGTCAGCCAGACCAAGTGCCATCGACCGGAAGAGGAGATAAAACGATGATGCGATGTCTGGAGAGCATAGCTAGTGGAGTAAGACTTACCATTCGAAGTCTTTCAGGGTGTCGTTTGCCAATTATGCTACAAGTGGCCTTGCCTTGCCATGAAGTAGTATCAACTTGCCATGTCGATGCGCCCATTCTGGTCGTTTCACTGAAAATTCTTAGCGTAACTGCGCTAACTGTTGATTATAGCGATGAGCAGCGACTGTTTCGCCTGGTGTCAGAAGTTCACAGTAAAGTATCCGGAGCTGATCCCACCAGATGAACAGAAGAACCTTCTTGCCTTAGATATTGGTTTGGCGGTCGAATTTGTCGGCTGTCCTAGACTTTACCCATGTTTTTTTGTACTTAGGAATGTCAAAATATACACATTTTTATCCCCAATCACAATACGATGAAAAAAAATTGTTTGAAATATATCCAGCAGAATTTCAGATATCGTTTTTCAATTTTTTTCTTGTTCTTTTCACTCGATTCATGAGGTAAACTTTTTTCTCTTCTGGATCTTTCCCATAGCATGCAAACGAAGTGAAACAGCTTATTGAGCGACGTTGAGAGAAGCTGCTAACTTCTTTTGTGTTTTATGATCATCTTCATGTAAAATTGCTTGAAGTTTTTCATCCTCGAACTTTTTTGGAGACTTTACGTGTTCCTTGTCGTTGACGTCAAAGTTTCCAGATTTGAATCGTTTGAACCACGCTTGACAGGTTCTTAATGAAGGAGCATTGTTTTCATAAGCGCTATAGAGCATCTGATTAACTTCGGTTGCACTTTTGCTGAGTTTGAGGATGAAAAGAACAAAGCTTCCTACAAATAAGACTTTCCAAGCACAAAAGTAGACATCTAAGGAGCTTAAAATAAATATGCGTATAAGATATTATAAAAAATATTACTCATAAATAGCTAGAGTTTAGGACGCATATATCAATGCAAAACAAATCAATAGGTAAAAGTTTGTTTATGTAAATTTATAATGATTAAATGAAAACGCAGATGAATTTTTGAACACCCAATAAAGAGGTATATTAGTAAATTAAATTTTATTGCCCTCCATCGTCAAAATTCCACACAAATAAATTCTCTGGCAATGCGTTTCTTTTAAATCTCTACAGACCTTACTGCAATGACATGATTCAATGAATGAGAGGGCTTGGCTCATCAGCAGTGAACCCTCTCAGCGGTTTCGCCAAATTAATCTCTAGACCGCTCTACTATTGTATTGGACTGGTTTTGTTATATACCCTGCATTTTCTATGGAAGGCAGCTAAATGGTGTTTAGTGAAATTTATATGTATGTACCTCTACAGACCTATAAGCTTATGTCCATAGTTCACTAAACACCATTTAGCTGCCTTCCATAGAAAATGCAGGGTATATAACAAAACCAGTCCAATACAATAGTAGAGCGGTCTAGAGATTAATTTGGCGAAAACGCTGAGAGGGTTCACTGCTGATGAGCCAAGCCCTCTCATTCATTGAATCATGTCATTGCAGTAAGGTCTGTAGAGATTTAAAAGAAACGCATTGCCAGAGAATTTATTTGTGTGGAATTTAAAGAGGTATATACATATTGGAAATACACAGGTGGAATTATTACCAGCGGTGAAACAACACACCGATAAAAATATAAACTATTATCGTATAGAAGACTGCCTACATCTATGGGATTGTATTTATGACCATTTTATTCATATGCTTATGGTGATTCATTGGTTCATATTTGATGCTGTTTGATAATATCAAGGAGTGCATTGGATATTGTCATAAAACACTATGGGTTGAGATAAGTTAAATGTATATCCTGTTTCTTTTTTATGTGTTGAACTATTGAAGATCGTGGGTTGCGCTATTGTTAATATTTTTATATCAATAGCTATCATATTGTGCTATAGCTTCTAGGTTTATAAATGGTTTATTAGATTTAATTATTTTTCTGTGCAGTTCCTTTTGTATTGTTTACATACACCAAAAGGTACGACTGTACGAACTTTGCAGAAGTGAGCCATCGTTTGTTCCCTGATCTAAATCATTTACCTCTCTTACATCTGCCACTTTGTCTATATAAAATTAATGAACTCTGTCGAATAATACATGTAAATTTGTAAGTATTTAATTCTAAGTTCTAATTTGTTTGTATTTTTGTTTGTTTACTCTGTAATAGGCGCAAATATTTCAATATCGCGCCTGGTTGATTAATAAAATGAAATGTAAATGTAATACACCAAAGGGTGTGTCTGAGGTTGCCATTTTTGGACTCCCAGGAGTAGATAGTATCATCATAATTTTCAATTTCATTGAAAGGCTTATTTAGAGAATCTTATAGGTCTCTGCAGAAATACCTAGCTATGTAAATACGATGTCTGTCTGTCTGCCGTTGATACACGGTTTCAACTCGGAAACCGTATGGAGTTGCGGATTGATATTTTGAGTGATCATTCATATATTTCATAAAATATGAGAAATTAATCTTATAAGCCAACATTTTGATGATTCAATTTGATAAGAATAATATAAATCGAAAATATTTTTGGTTATTTATAATGTGAAAAAATAGTACAAATGTGAAATTGACATCCGAAAGGCGTCCGTGGTTAGCTTCTCTTGTTTAATCAAGAATGGCCAAAATTCTCTGGAATAATTAAAAATCAATGAATAGTTGATATTTATTCCAATAGATGGCGCAAGCCATCAGCAACTCTCAGTTAAACGATAAGAAGATGCCTTCTTCTTATTTTTATTATGTTTGCACATTTAAATTATGTAAGTTATTAATGTTTTTAAAAGTAAAATATGTAATATTTCTTAATGTGAATATTTGAGTGCGCATAATTAATATTTTAATATCAAGTGGTATATATATTTGGTTATCTAATTTATATATATATACATAAATTTTACATAAATTATAAACACATTATAAATGTGAAATAAATAGAATATTTTATATATATCATTGTGTGCGTGTTTTCTAATATATATAATAAAATTAAATATGTGACTATTTTTCAGTCCAAAGATATCTTCTAGCTTAAATTTACAGTCCTTTTCTTGACGGGTTTTTAAACGATTGAAGAGTTTGGAGCAGAGAAAAAGTGGATCAAGTTTTGAAATTAATGAAAGAGAGAGAGAGAGAGAGAGAGTAAATGCATAACATTACAAGTATTCTCTTTTATTAAACCTCTAATAATGAAAAATATATTAAAACCTGCCATCTATCGAATATTTTCAGACATTTATGCTTTTTTTGTTGTTGTTGCTTATTCCTCAAGTCGTTTAAACAATCTCCATTAGGTTCCATTGTCTCATCTTTTCTATTATAGTCCTGGGGGATTTTTTGGAGGATTTGATACAATTCAATAGATGTTCAGGACTGGCTGGTTGGAAATCGCATTTGGGTCATTCCGAGAAGGTTTTGATATTTCTATTAAATTTGAGCATTTCAAAATGTCCTGTTCGTAATCTTGAAATCGCCGTTTGTTCTTTCCTAGTAAGGGTGAGGAAAGAAGATTCGTTAGGAATGGGGGTGTACCAGGGGTGGTTTAGGGTGATTTCCGGAGGGAGGTTATTTTTTGTTTGTGGATGGAATAAATTTCTGAATGGGTGAGTTGGGAGTTTTCAGGCTGGCCCTTACAGCCTTCTTTAGCCAACTGGTCAGCCATCTCGTTGCCCTCTATGTTAACGTGAGAGGGGATCCACTGGAATGTGATCTGTTTTCCTGTGAGATTTTTTTTGTTGAAGATTTTGATTATTTTTGTTGTTGTTTTGTCTTTGGCAGAATCCTTATATTTTATGTGTTGTATAGCACTGAGGCTGTCAGAGAGAATACAGATGCTTTTGTTGGAGTTTTTACATTCTGTTAGGCCCTTTTCAATTGATAGTAATTCTGTTCGAAATTTAGAGCAGTTATTGTGGTTCCGAAATTTAAATTTATTCTTTTCTGATTCATTGACGATGAAGACTCCACTTGCGTAGGATCCATCATCAAATCTGCTTCCATCTGTATAATTTTTAATGGTGTTAGGAGGGATTTTACTGATAATTTGGAGGCTAAGCTGCAAGAGAATATGTGTTGTTTTGGTTTTTGGTTAATGGTTGACCTATAGAAGTTTGAAAGGTGATGTTGGATAAATTGAGGTTGGGTTGGATTTCGTTTCTGATAGAATCTTTCGATACTATGATAGATCATATTTTTTTTAAAGCGTAGTATAGGGGGATTCATGTTTTAATCTTTGGTTACTTTTCCAATGGTTTGTATAATTTCCTGTTTGTGATCAGATCCATACCAACAGGTTCTATTTAAGTATTTTTCCATTAGTAAATCTCTTCTAAGGTTCAGCGGCAGAAGATCTGCTTCACGTTGTACTATGTTGTTATTGCAGGAGTGTTTGTTGTCTGTTATAATTTTGATGCTGCCGTCTGAATGTTATCAAGGCGCGCAAGGTTTGTGGTAGATAAATTGGTGAATACCTGTAAGCCATATTCTAGGATTGGTCGAATAAGAGTTTGGTATGTAATTTTTAAGGTTTCGAGATCTGCTCCCCAAGTTCTTCTGCCGATATATTTTAGGATGTTTAGTCTTAAACAGGCTTTTTGTATAAGAATATCGATATGTTTGTTGCATCTAATTTCTGGATCTAGTGTTATGACTAAGTATTTGAGGTTTTCATTTACTGGGAGAAGATATTCATTGAAGTAAATGTTTGGTTTGTAGTTTTGAAGTTTTCTATTAGTTGTAAAGAGATCGGTTTATGTTTTAAGGGTATTTACAACAAGTTTATGTTTTATAATGAATATTTCTAGGTTGTTCATAGATCCGTTTAGATGATCTTCATTTTTTTTGTATTTCATGATGACTGCTCCAAACTATTATGTCGTCTGCAAACATTCCAATATTTGATCGATGACGTTTTCTATTCCTGCTATGTAGAGTGTAAACAACTGAGAACTGACCCCTGTCGAAGTTTGTACTACTTTGAGAAAGTGTTGTTAATTTTGACCTTATACACTGCGTGACATTGAAAATGGAACACCAAGAAATAGTGGCCAGAAAATTATGCAAATTTCAGGGTAGACGCGCCTAACCGAGTTATGCAAATGATGTAAAATGCGCAGCTCTCGTGCGCACATGGAGTAAGATATAAGGGAAGGAACTTGCAGAAAGGACAGTATTCGTGTCGTTATTTCTTCAAGGAAATTCATTGTAGAAATTTTGTTCTTGTGTCAAAAGACACGTGTAATAACAGAGAATGCCAGGTCATCGTAAACGGAGGCAGTTCAAGCAGACATACGCTCTTACGAGGGGCATGGTGATCGGACTGAAAAGGGCAGGTTGGTCCATACGTCAAATCGCAGCTGATACACACCTTGGTGCGTCCACGGTGCACCGACTGTGGAGAAGATGGTTGGAACAAGGAAATGTGGCAATTTATAGGAATGTCGGTGCAACCAGAGTGACGTCAGCACGTGTGGATCGGCGTATCCTTCGACAAGCAGTGGCGGCCCCACAAGCCACTTGTACCGCCATCCTGCAACATGTGCAAGACACCCTAGATCATTCCATCTCGACCAGAACCATTTCCCGTTGATTGGTTGCTAATGGCTTGCACTCATGCCGTCCGCTAAGAAGACTGCCATTGACCCCACCGAATAGGCGCCAACGTTTGGAATGGTGCCGGGCTAGATCGACGTGGGTGACGGAATGGCACAGGGTCGTGTTCTCAGATGAGTCGCGTTTCTGCTTGTCCAGTGATAGTCGCCGTGTACGCGTGTGGCGTCGACGTGGAGAAAGGTCCAATCCGGCAGCAATTGTGGAACGCCCCACCGTGCGACAACGTGGAATCATGGTTTGGGGCGCAATCGCGTATGATTCCAGGTCACCTTTACTTCGTATTCAGGGCACTATGACGGCCCAACAATACGTTGATGATGTGCTGCGACCGGTGATACTCCCCTACCTTCAGGGGGTACCCAATGCCCTTTATCAGCAGGATAACGCCCGACCGCACACTGCTCGCATTAGCCAACAAGCTCTGCAAGATGTACAGATGCTTCCCTGGCCACCGTACTCTCCTGATCTCTCACCAATCGAGCACGTCTGGGACATCATTGGACGCCGTTTGCATGCCTTGCCACAGCCGCGTTCAGAAGACGAACTGTGGCAAATGGTTGAGAGGGAATGGAGAGCCATCCCTCAGGACGCCATCCGTACTCTGATTAACTCTCTACCTAGACGTGTTGCTGCGTGCATCGCCGTCCGCGGTGGTCCTACTTGCTACTAAGCCGACGCCGTTCTCGCTCTGTATTATGACTATCATTTTGAAATAAAGATCACTTATTGTTCGTCCCTGTCTCTCTCTGTCTGCCGAGTTTCATCACTTTCTGGCCACTATTTCTTGGTGTTCCATTTTCAATGTCACGCAGTGTATGAGCGATTTTGGTTCTAATTCTTTATCCAGAAGAGCATGTGTCAATCTATGCTAAATTTATCAAAGAGTCTTACTATGTGTTTATTGTGCCAGACAAGATCAAATGTCTGTGAAAGGTCCAGGAAGGCAGCGATGGTACTATTAGTTGGGGGTTCATTTTGGTTGTCTTAAATGTTCTGAGTGAAGTAGAGAATTTGATCGATTGTTGAGTGTCCTGGGCGGAAACCGCTTTGCTCTTGAGGTATTTAGGTCTTCTTGTTGTAGGTAGTACAAGAGTCTTTTGTGTAATATTTTTCTAATAATTTGATTGCAGTGGAAGTAAGAGCGAGTGGTCTGTAGCTTGAAGGGGATTGTCTGTCTTTGTTGGGTTTTAGAAGAGGGATAACTGTGGTTGACTTCCATTCCTCTGGAAGTTTACCTTTTTTCCAGGATAAGTTAAAGATTTCAAAGAGCCTGTCTTTGTCTTTTGGGCTAAGATTGATCAAAAGGTGACCATGAATTAGATCAGGATCTGGAGAGCTATTTGGATTTATCGATTTTAATGTTTCATCTATTTCTTTTTGAGCGATAGGGCTATGGAAGAGGGTGCTTTCGCTCATTTTGTCATGCCAGTATTTCAATAATATTCTGGCTGATAGTGCGATTTTTTTAAATCTTCTTTTTTATATTATAATTTGAAAGAGTTTGGGCAATAAATATTAAGTACTTCTGTGATTTCGGATTCCTTGCAGGTAAGACATCCATTTTGTTTCAGTAAGGCATTTGGTGTGACTTTTTGATCTTGTTATTGATCAATTTGCTTTGCAAGTTTCTAGAGTTTTGTGTTTGTGATTCGGTGATTGAGTTTAGAGCAGAGTTCTTGTTTCTCTTTGTCTCTCTTCTCTCTCTGCTATTGTCTATGCGTTTCATAAAGTCAATTCCTATTTTGTTGTTCTGGGTGGAGCCCCAATTCTAAGCATTCAGATCACCTAGAACAAGGTGGGATCAATAAACAAGGTGAATTATAATTTATTAAAATAAATAAGAACGATATTAAAAATTAGGACTTGATTTTTTCAAAATATTCAGCTTGGCTTTCTATACATCGTCTCCATCGTTCTGGCAACTTGTAAATACCCTCTTTATAAGCACTATTAGGAAGCGTGTGAAAAAAATCTTGCACCACTTTCTGGACATCTTCATCCGAGTCAAATCGCTTTCCCTTTAACTCCTTCTTTAGTAGTCCAAAAAGGAAATAGTCAGAGGGGGCTAGGTCTGGACAATATGCAGGATGTTCTGAAACTTCAAAACCTAATTTAATGATTGTAGATAGTTTTACATGATGTATGCGGCCTTGCATTATCATGAAGGAAGAGAACACCTTTACTAAGCTTCCCTCTTCTTTTGTTTCTTATACCGGGCTTTAGCTTATTTAGAAGTATGTCACAATAAAGGTCGCTGTTCATACGTTGCCTTGAGCATAAAAAAATCAAGACAGATTGGTCCATCAACATCCCAAAAAATTGTTAACAAAACTTTACCGGCCGAACCTTGAGACATGATTTTTTTTTTTTTTTGGTCTTGGACAGTCGCCTCGTTTCTATTCCATAGATGCACGTTTTGTCGAAGGATCATAATGATAACACCAACTCTCATCTCCAGTTACAATTTGGGTAAGGAAATGATCCCCTTCCTCTTCATACCGCTTTAACAGAGCCTTTGAAACCCGAATACGGTTAAGTTTTTGGTCCAAATTAAGAAAATGTGGAATCCATCTGCAGCATATTTTTCTAAATTGCAATTGTTCTTTAATAATGGTGTGCACAGTTCCATAGCTTATAAACAAATTATCGGCTATGGTAAAAATGGATTGTTCTATACACTTTTAGATTGGTGCACTATGATGTTGGTCCGTTTAGATTAAAATGGTCTCAAGCAAAGGTGACAATATATATATATTTAAAGAGGATCAACGTTGTATACAAAAGCAAACTAAAATCGAATAAAAAAACAACTGGTTTCTTTTTCCCGCAGATTACATTAGGCCTAGCGAAGAAGTACGTTTATCTCATCAAGCAAGCTGTGCGCTCTACTCTACAAGCCTCACTACCCTACTACGACAACTGCCGGCACAGGCAACATCGCCTTTTATAAAGGAAAAAAATAAAACAATAGAAAAAGGCAAAATAGCTATTTACATAAAATATAAAAATACAAATTACATTTACATAACTAACCAACATTCATCCCACCAATTTAATTGAATTAAATTAAATTCTAATACTATATTTTCTTGGCTATATAGTAGAGGCCAATCTAAATTTGTTTTAACTCTAATGGAAAAAGTCGCTGTACTGGACGAAGAAAAACTCCCGATGATGTCTTCACTCTTGAGACTGAACTTGTCCATCGACTCCAGGTAGCACCTCCTCCACTTTTCCTAATGGCCATGGAATCCTTTTCTTTTGATCGTTTCCTATAAGTACTATTTCTCCTACCTCGATCCTCCGTGATTTCTTTGATTTTCTATGATGAAGTGTGTGACGACTGCCTTTTCTCAGTTCACCATTGACTTCTTCGATTGACTCTTTTTCAGACTGTGTCCAAAATTGTTCTTCTTTCTTAAGCCAAACTGGTCCCTCCTACCATCTGGTAGCAATCAATTGCGAGATTGAAGCTCCACGTGAGGGGATGTCTGCAGGATTTTCTTTACCAGGAACGTGCCTCCAATCAGTTATGCTTGAATTTTGTCGAATCTTCTTTACTCTTCCTGCGACAAACACTGACCAGTTCATATCACGTTTAATCCATGCTAAAGCAGTAGTAGAGTCCGTCCACAATGTAATTGGTATATCTTCGAACTCCATTATAGATTTTATGTGGACAGCCAATCTAGATCCGATTTCACATGCAACCAATTCTAGCCTTGGTATAGTGGTATTCTTCATAGGAGCTACTCTCGAACGTGCCATGAGTAATTGAATTTGAACACATATTCCACGATGCATCAGTTCTAGGGCATCATAGTGGGGTATCTCGCCTGTTACCATCAAGTCCACTGGGGGACACTGCATGAGGACACTGGCTCCTGAGCCAGCACAGACAGCCACACTCTTCACCTTTAGTTTGGTATCTTGATAGGGTTTGGTCGTTAAAGATACTGCCGGGTTTATAACATGCATCTTGATCATATCGATGGCGTCTCCCAAGGTGATTGGATCTTTCAGTATTCCATAGCGGCCAGCACCATAGCGCACTTTATCAGGCTTTTCAAGAGGCTCCACAGTGTAAGGGATGCAATTGTCCCCCAGCCACCTGGTGATGGTGATTCTGTTATTCCAGGTGGTGGAGAGGCTCAATTCCTTTGGAGGTGCTTCTTCGCCGGTACCAGGCTTCTTAGTAGACTCTTGATCGCTGGAACAAGACCTCTTAGAAGACCCTTGTTCCCCAGTACCAGATTCCTTAGTAGGTTCTTTTTCGCCAGTACCAGACTCCTTAGTAGGTTCCTTTTCTTCAGTACCGGACTCCTTAGTAGGCCCTTGTTCCCCAGTACCAGGCTCCTTAGTAGGTTCTTTTTCGCCAGTACCAGACTCCTTAGTAGGCCCTTTTTCTCCCATACCAGACCCCTTAGTAGGACCTTGTTCCCCAGTACCAGACTCCTTAGGAGGCCCTTGTTCCCCAGTACCAGAAACTATTGATTCTCGGTCTACTGTTGGTTTTGCCAGCAATTGTTCCATTTTTTGCAAAACGCCTTCAGACCTTCCAAATAGATTCGCTTGAACGATATCGACATCTTCAATTTATTCATCTTCTCTATCCGCCTTTATCAGTTGTTCGATGAGACAATCACTGGCAATTAAGAATCTGTCTCTACATCTGAGGAGCTTTGGCCGTAGAGACATCAACATTTCCTGGCTTGGTTCTTGCTTTCCAAGTTCGCCATCTGCTTCTGCAATAACACTTTCCAACGTCCTCCTTTTCGTCTCACAAGCTTTCTTGAGTTTGTCCATCTTAAATCCTGTTGGTCAGGCTCGCCACAATGTTCTGTACACTTTTAAATTGGTGCACCATGATGTTGGTTCGTTTAGATTAAAATGGTCTCAAGCAAAGGTGACAATATATATATTCAAAGAGGATCAACGTTGTATACAAAAGCAAACTAAAATCGAATAAAAAAACAACTGGTTTCTTTTTCCCGCAGATTACATTAGGCCTAGCGAAGAAGTACGTTTATCTCATCAAGCAAGCTGTGCGCTCTACTCTACAAGCCTCACTACCCTACCACGACAACTGCCGGCACAGGCAACATCGCCTTTTATAAAGGCAAAAGATAAAACAATAGAAAAATGAAAAATAGCTATTTACATAAAATATAAAAATACAAATGACATTTACATAACTAACCAACATGGATATTTTTCTATCCTCCAAAATTAAGTTTTCAACCGCATTTATCGTGCTTGGCGTCGCTGTAACACTTGGTCGTCCAGGTCGCTCAATATCGGTACATGTAATTCGTCCATTTTTTAACTCATTAACCCATTTATAAATGTTTTTTGAGACAAACAAGACTCACCATAGATACTTTTCATTCTTTGGCATATTTGAGATGTTTGAATACCTTTTGCATTCAAGAAACGAATAACTGCACGTTGTTCAAGCGTGGTGCAAACCTTCAAGGGAGCTTCCATTTTAGTTTATTTATAAGTCTCGCGCCGCGCGTGGGAAAAAAGAACAGAACACCTTAAATAGTCTCTCGATGTTTTAATATTCTGTGGTTTAAATTATTTTTGCTTTTTTAATTTTCAAGAAATAAGATAATTCACCTTATTTATTGATCCTCCCTTGTATTATTGATTTTTCAATGAGAAGTTCATTGTAGAAAATTTGGTCTTCGATGGTGGAGGTATCCGGGGGATGATAGAGGTTGAAGACATTAAGGTGAGAGTTTCCGAATAGGACTTTGATTCCCTGGATTTCCAGAAGGCTTGGTGGTGGAGCGGAGAAGTGGATTTCACAATACGACAAATTTCTTATTAGGAAGGCGAGACCGCCCCCTGGTTGGGGCGGTCTTTTCTAAGAATATGATAGTTTTTGAGTTTCAGTTTATGTGAATTTTTTAGTTTAGTCTCTTGTAGGGCAATGATTTGAGCTTGATGATGGTCTGTTGTTTTCAGGATTTTTTCTAGTTTGCTTTTAGTTCCTTGAGAGGATAAACCGTTTATATTGCATTGAGGGATTGAGATTTCAGTTTTTGGAAACTCTTTTTTTTATTTTTCGAACATAGCCCTCTGCCTGAGCTCTGAGCGCGTCCCTGAATTTTCTGCGCGAAGGACGATGTAGCATAAACTGAGACAGATGTAGAAATCATGGAGAAGGAAAGAGGGGTGCACCTGTTGTTGGTCTGAAGACCTGGAAGTATCACTCAGTGTGACTTTGCTTCTTTTGGTTGGTCGCTCCAGACATGGAGTGCAGACGCCCTTTGTAGCCGCTCCTATGGAGAACATTGATACCTCCCTACATTAGCCAGATGTGTAGCACAGCCTTCACGTCTAGGGTGGCTCTACCAGGAGTTAAACTCCCGACGTCCAGTGCTACCCGTTTACACCCTCCCGCCACTTTGAGGCTGTAGGATAGGATTGTGGGGGGGGGGGAGGGATGTTTTTTTTAAATCATATATATCCCTAAATGTGAGAATAATAAAAAATAAAAAGATCAGGTGTTGATATTAAAAATAAAAAAGGCATATCCTGACCAGGAGCACATGTGCTTTTTAGATGGCAGAGCGCCATCTAGTGGAACTTAAATCAACAAAACATTGATTTATCCTGTTCCCTGATATTTGGACAACCCATCTTCTTGATAAATCAAGAAAAGCTATCCGCGAACGCGTTTCGCTCTGTTGGCGCTCGTCAGCGTGGAGTAGGCTGTACCACTGCGACCAAAAAGATTTTTTCCCCAGAGTATGCTTGAGAAACCAAGAAATTCTATTATTTCTTCACATGTTAAGCGTATTTTCGCAAGTTTGGCCTTAAATACCCATTTCTTGGTTTCTCAAGAAGCCTCTGGGACCAAAATTATTTTTGGTCGCAGTGGTACAGCCTACTCCACGCTGACGAGTTCGATATTTTCTGATAATGTTATTAAGAATTTTGGTCAACACTATGCGAATTCCAAAATCAGGTTCAGAAGGTAGGAAATAAATTCCGATCTCTTTTGTAACGATGTATAAGGCACGACGGGGTTTCCTCCCATTTAACAACGGTCTTTCTTGCTGCATCCAAAAAGTTTCAGTTTAAAACAGGCTTCACTTTATTGTTTCCTCATAATATATATGTACCAGGAGAGGCATTAACCCCCTTTAATTATGCATAAGAACGATGTATTATGCTCATCATCTCACTAAACAACTTTACTAATGAGGCTCGATGGAAGGGTAGTCTAAAACGTTGGTTTTTCAACCGCTACGACCCGGGATCGAATCTCGCATTGGGTACTTTTTTATGATTAAAAATACGTTTCAATGGTTCCCGATTTTTTGCAAAAGTCCAACGCTATCAGCGAGTGGAAGTAACCAAACGAAGCCCCGGCATAATTGTAAGTGCAAGGTCGAACTGCTTTTCACATGTGTAGACATGTGGTGCACTTACAGTAAAATCAGTCGCCAATTTCTACCCACTATGATCATCATGGCTTGTACCACGTGTACTTGGGATAACATTAATAATAATAAAACTAATTGTGATAAAGAATGAGCCACAACACCAGTATGTAATAAATATTTTACTAGAGTGATATACATAATGCATCAGAATGATGTAGAATTAAAGGGAGAGAGATGCCTCTCTAGGTACAGGCCTCTCAGGGTTTCCAGTTGGTCCCGAGAACCACGCCATCACCATCTCCTCAGTGGCGAAGTACGCGATCTACGTATTCTTCGTAGATCGCGAAATGCGTGGTGTCGCTGGAGACCCACTGGCGATTCTCCACCAGACTCTGCAGCGCTGGCAGAGGCGCCATATTCATTGTACATAGTGTATATAATGCACATTATATATTTTTTAAATAGTACAGACTGTGCATTTTGAATGTATTGACAAGATGTCAATAAAATTATTTTAATTGTCAATTGTCTAGACATGTAATTGTCTAGGTACATGAATATAATCTTATCACAACTTTGTTAGAAATGTATAATTTTTTAAAAATATTTAGGTTAAAATTATGCAAATAATAATAAATTATTAGAGTGAGTCAAATTTATTTAACTTTCTTCCATTTCTGTCTGTCCACAAATTTTCAGACTTCTGGGTGGTCGGAGTGACCAAGAATGAACAAATTTCTATATTTATTTTTAAATCTTTTGTTACCCCCCTTACAAGGAACTGACCAATCCGCTGAGAGAGAAGGCTTCTGTTTATTTAAGGACTAATCTCCAGTAAATTTTCGATTACAGGTTTTGTAAATTCATGACTAAAAACTAACTAAATAATTAATAAGTAAAAGTTCATTTAAAAAAATATATTTAAGTGCACTAAAAATGAAAAATAAAATATCGTATATTCTGTAATTCACAATTAGATGTATCTGAGTGAAAATAAAAGCGGCGGGGGGCGATCATATTTAGAGAAGAGGTAAAAATATAGTAAACATTATAAATTCGCTAATCAGCTTTTACATATTAAATCACATTAGGTTCGAAATTCATGATGATCGTCCCCCGCCGCTTTTATTTTCACTTAGATACATCTAATTGCTCAATGACCAAAGATATTATTTTTTCCTTTTTAGTGCATTTGAATGAAATATTTTTTTATATGTATTTTTACTTTTTAATAAGTGGAAAGCGCTAGTGGAAAGAGCTCCCTCGTTTTCGTGGATAAGGGGCCAAATTCAACCAAGAAATGCATAACCGTGGGCTCAACAGCTCTTCTGCGATGTGTATTTGGCGTTCCAGCAAGATTCCGCGCCGGATCACAGGACTCAGGGATGGTGCAGGACCCATTCTCCTTATTACATCACGTCGGTGGAATGGTCGCCCTACTCACGCGATATCAACCCGATGGATTTACAGCGTGTGATTCATTTTGCAAGTCAGAGCCTGTGCTACACGCCAAAAAGGTTTGAAGTCGTTGAGGCGATCGTTGCGCCTATATGTCGCCGCAGGAACTGCGGCCCATAGCCGAAAATTTCAAGTAACGTTTAGACCTGTGTATCGCCGTTAAGGGATGCCACTTTGAAACTGGCTGAAATGATTGTTAGTTAGTATCTCTATTGTTGTTATTAATTGTTTGATTTGTTAAATATTATTTTATTTAATAAAATTATGAAAATATTTAACTCTGTTATTTTGGGACACACACCCTGTAAATTAATAATATGATTAACTTGAAGCAAATTAAGAAGAACATTCCTCCATTTCACAAAATAAAAATATATATACAAAATAAAATATAGTCAACATTTTTCTTTCTTCACATTGGCTTTTATTACCTTTTGGAGAAATTACTATTATGGTTCTATTTTTGCTATTTTATATAAACTTTTCTCATCGCTTAATTCTTTTTTCTACCCAGCATATGACGCGTAACTGCCGAAGCCCTGCTAGAGTTTTGTTTCTTTTACTATAATTTTAATTTATCAAACAGCAAAAACAAGCCTCTCTCATTGTTTTACCTCTACTATAATTTATGGCAAAAAATAATAATAATAAAATAAATAAGGCATATTCTGACCAGGAGCACATGTGCTCCTTGTCAGGATATGCCTTTTTTTTTATTTCTACTATACTTTATATTTCAACTTCTTAAATTTATCTGTAAATTATTGCATATATTAAAAACAAAAGAGGCCTATATCTTGATAGATCACATGATCATTTTAAATGGCACAGCTTCATATAGTGGAGAAAAATAAATTAAACGTTGATTTAGGCTTGTTCCATAATATTTGGCCAACCCATTTATTAATAAATCAAAAAATGTTAACCATAGCGCTTTTCGGACTGTTTGCCCTCGTCAACATATATATGGGACTTTTGTGTGTGCCTGTAGGATATTGACTTAAGTTTACTTCCCCTGTCAAAGTAGACGATAAAACTAAGCGCTATCTACTGATTGTCTCAGCATACTAGCAAACTCAGGTCGGTGACAAGGCCACAACATTGATACACAACCTGATATTAGTATTGCCCACTATTTTTTGCCAGTTTAATTATTTTATATTGTTTTCAATGCTATCTTTATATTTTTCATTCATATATCTTTTGTAATAATTATGCATTATACAAGTATTATACATTATTCAAAAGTTCTTGAACGGGATAAAGCTGCATTACCAAAAGCTTCTTTAATCAATTCATACGTCTCAGTAGCACTTTTTTTCAATTTAAAACAAAACTTAATGCAGCTTCTCTGCTCTTCCAAAATGGCCATTTTAAAATTAGAAATGCGAACCTTACAAGAAAGTTGTTTTGTTCTATTTTTAGATCGGCGCGTGCGCCACGAGACTCGTGCTTTCAGTCAG
>CP092864.1:171028801-171065206 GCA_030710605.1 Cordylochernes scorpioides
TTCATAAAATTTAATTAGACAATTCGTTTCTGAATTTTGTACCCCAAAAGCTTCCCGAAAAAAGACCCACCACATACAGGTTTGGTAAAAGTGATGAAGGCTGTACCTCCATACCTATATTCTAGTAGCTTCTTGTTAGATTATATTTTTCGCGTAATGATATTTTATTATTTTGAAGTAGTTAAAAAAAACGAAATTGATTTAAAAGAAAATCGCAGGAATATATCCTTTCACCTGTAAGTTGTAGAAATTTTGATCGTATATTCATCCTATTCCATTTTGTCTACAAATTGGATCAGCATCATTAAAACAAAATATTTATGAAGAACTTAAGGAGGGTGAATTTCGGAGAAGGCGGGTACTTCTTGAGCACACCTAAGAGCAAAGGAGCAAATTGTGTCTTGGTGCCAAGAAATGCTTTACAAACGTTCAAATTTCACCTAATAAAATATATTTATTTTGTAGTAACAGGATATTTTATTCACAAACCAAAAGGTAATTTTCAGTCTGGTTGTTTGAAATTGAAAAAAACAACAAAATCAAACAAACCAGGTAATTTGAAAAAAAAAAGAAAGAAGCCACATTTGTCTATAGACCCTTATTTCCACAATAGACTAAGAAGAAGGAAAGACAGTAGCAGTCAATTGGCACATGCAGAATTATTCAACCGAAGTAAAACAAAAATCTAAAAGAAAAGTGACAAAGACTGGAAAACGTTTCAAAATCAATCCTCTACCAACTCTGATACCAATGGGCGGACTACATAAATGGCCGTGATGTCGCCATGAACATGATGGAAAGCGCCAAGACCTGGTTGAACCTCCATAAATCCAGTTTCACAAGTTAGGAAACCAGTAAAATCCGTTTAATTCAGGATATTGAATCGTATGCAAACAAGTAAAGAATAAAAATGAGGCTGGAATGAACCACCTATTAACCAACTACCTACCACAAGGTTGACCTTCAAATGGAAGGGGAAACAACATTAAGACGTACTATTAGGGTATTTAAAAAGGAGTATTATTTTATTTTTTATCTAAATCCTTCTAAAACTACTACTTCCCGTGTACTTGAAGATGGATTTATTTGAAAAAGATTATCAGGAATTTGTGAAAAAATAAAAACTTCTAGACAATGATCCACGTTATGATCGATCACATCCATCCACAAAGGCAACAAAGGACCTCTCCTGATGTCACAATACACTACCAGCACTCTTCCAATCCCCAGGTTTCCGTTCCCAGACACTACCAGAATAACCTCCAGCCCCTAGACTCTGCCCTACGAGGTAATCTTACAATCCAAACTTTATGCCGGAACTTTATAATCTGAGATAACCCTACAATAAGTCCATAAGCAAACGGAAATATAACGGAAGAGGGAAGAACAATCGGGTCTGTAAGAATGGTGGAAGAGAACCTCATAGTTCGAATAGCGAATTCAAATTGATAAGGGAATGATGGATATCGGTGGACGAGTGTTTTAAACCTCAGATTTCGACAGCCATGACACTGGATCGAATTCTGCACTTTTTATTTATAAAGAACTGCTCGAATGGCCCCAGATTCTTGCAAAAGTCAAACCTCACCAGTAAGTGCAAGTAACCAATCGGGGCTCTGGAACATTTGTAAAAGCAAAAGTCGAACTTCTTTCTACGTGTATAGAGATATGGTGCATTTACAGTTTGAGCCAACGAATAAAGTCTGAAACTATTACTCACCATCATGGCCTGTACCACGTGTATATACTGGAGGAATAACAATGAAAGGGGAATCGATAAGTCAAGACCTCCGCTCTACACTAAAGTAAGTAATAGCAATCACTCGGACATCACGACACGGAATAGATATTTCGCGCTGGAATGTTCAAATTAAGCATCTCGTCTGATAACAGCAACCAAAGCAAAACGACCAAAAATTGAATTAAAAGTTGGCCCCAGATACAATATTAATGTTGATAGAATTTTTTGATTGATACAGGCGCCGAATTTTCAGTGGTCGAACTTAGAACAGCCCCCGTTACGAGCCTTGACATAAGTAGTTCATAAATTGATGAAAACGCCTTAAAATCAATTTGTGAAAATCAAAGCGCATTTACATTCATTTATACTTGGATGATATTTCCACCAAAAATTTAATGCGAAAGTTAACTGGGAGATAGAAACAATAAAATACGATATTTAACACATAATCGTGATAAAGACAATTATGAACAGAAGAAAATAAAAAGTTCTTCATACTGTAACTTTCAATTAAGTTAATTAAGGTAGAGTATGGCGAGTATATCACCGAGGAGAACAGCAGCATGTTCCAATAAAACGGAATTCGACTAGCAAGAAGCTTGATCAATGTTGTGAATAAGATAGTACACATCTGTGTGCATAACGAATCTCCATAATGTATCACCATAGCTAAAACACTCAAGACGACAAATATCTAGATGGCCACTGGTATGGCGACTTATCACGCGATCTTCACCGAATGTATCCTTCAGCAATTGATGAGGTGATATGAGGAGGTCCTCCATCTTGAATGAATGTTATTTCGTTTGGTGCTTGTATTTCCTGCAGTATGGAGATTTTCTCTCAAAAGTTGTAAATAATCTTCACTGGTTGCAGAAACGGTTTTAATAGTTGTACCATTAATTTCCTTAATAAAAATGATCCAATAATAAAGGAATAAGTAAAGCCACACCAAAAACTGTAACTCTAGACTGATGAAGTGGCGTTTTTATTAATTTTACTGGGGTTTCTGTTGCTCAAAAGCAACTGTTGTGACGACCCATTTTAGAGAAAAGTGAACTTTATCTATTCAAAGAACATTCGACAGCCAGTTTTCATCAATGTCGAACTCAAGGAAAACCCATTAAGCGAATTTTTCGCGGTGTTCAAAATCGCTGACTTTAAGATGGTGAAATGATCTTTGAATTTTTTCGTATATATTTTTTTAACGAACGATTCTTAGTGCTCTTCAAAATTTCCCATACTAAATATCCGTTTGCCGAGAACTTATTTATCCATGCGTGGATAGCCTTTCAATAGCTGCAACTTGCTGCGAACTGCAACAGCCTCTGACTTGAATCTCGATGATCTTCCACTCCGAGAGGTTTTTCTTCCAAAGAGATTTAATAGTCTAAAATATTGTTTTCATTCGACTTAGGGGGGAACATCTCACGGGTCTTTTACCTCACCTTTTCATATCTACAAACAGAATTAAGATATGAGAATTCGAAACTATTATAGACGTTTTATGATTCTTTAAATTGTTTGGAATTCTCACAACAGATGTCGAGCTGATGTATCATATTACAATTAAGATATATTTTGTATTTTCAGATATGAAGCGCGCCTGGGAAAAAATAACGCAATAATATGAAAACGGTCGGTAAAGATCCTGTCCGGAGAAGGAAGTCCGAAGATATTTCAGCCACTGTAATTCACGTAAAGCTAAAGTTTGAGTATAGAAAAATAGCCATGGATATAATCACAATGCAAAGATGAATTCAGAACTTCCAAACTGGTGATTTTTATGTTAATAATAAAGAAAGGCCAGGTAGACCAACCTCTGTAGTGACCGGCCAATATTTGACTCTAACGGAGGAATGGATCAATTATAATTGGACACAATGACGACTTATCAAATATTGGAAAAAATTTTTGATGTCTAAAGAAGTACTCTAAAACTTAATAATGATCTTGAATATCGATAATTATTCTCTAAATGGGTGCTAAAACTTCTACTCTTGTATCATTTGGATTATTTGTTTACAAGGTTTGAATCCCGGAAGATATGCGAACTGCCTCATCGAAATATTGAAAAATTATATTAAACAATTTTGATACAAATTGTTATTCAATGTAATCAAAATTGATTAATCTATTTTCAATAATAAATATATTTATGATTTTTTAATATGTACTAATATATTTTGTGTCTTACTTAAAAATAATAAATCATGCAGTCTAAATGCAACAAAATCATCATCAAAATGTCAGTGCTTTTTATAATCAATAGCACAAAGTGCTTACTATTTATATATTCCTTCATTATTCTAAGGTCATTTAAAGGACCTCCAAATTTAGTGTATTGCTCGGATTACTACCGCCATCTATATTTCCTATTTGTAACTAATTTCTTATTTACCTTTTTTTTTTTTTTGTTCCTTTAAAAACTTTTATTTAACTTCCTTCCATGTCTCTCTGTCCATAAATCTTGTTATCATTTTCAATATACTTACAGAGTACCTAGAAGTCTGGAATTTGGTATATTTGCTCAAACTTGATGACAATGCAAATTTACAAAATTTCTGACTTCTGGGTCGTCAGAATTACACTATTTACTATTTTCACCTTCAAATTTGTGATGAATTTTTAATATACCTTTTGACTGAAATTATTATAAATGGTATGTATGAATATATAGGAAATATACATTTAAATATACATAAAATTACACATACAAATTCCTGCTTTTATATACTTGAATCCATGCTCTATTTTCAAAATCCATTTTTCAAATAAAGCGAACATTTTCATTTTATGATCAATTCCATGAAAAACGTTCACCTTGGTACAAATATTATCTAGGATTAAATATTATTTTTCTTTTGATATTTCGAACATGAAGTTTCGACTCCTCTGGAGATAATAAATATATGAAAGGAGGTTATAAAAACAATTCAAGGTAAAATTTGGTAAAAGGCATTGATATTATAAAACACTAGAAGCCCGTTCTACGAACAGGTCTAGAATGACAACCCAGTCCGAGCCTTATTAATGTTTTAACTTAATAAAATGGACAAGACACCACCACCACTTAATAAAACTAAAATTATATAAAATTGTATCTTATAATTTATCAAACATATACTTATTTTGGAATTTATTATGTAATATTAGCATATACTGTATTATAATTTCAATTTGTTCTCTGATTTTTATATCCATTTAGCATTCTCTATGATGAAATATATATTCCATGTTGATTGAGAGGCTGATGGAAATAGTGTCGACCAGTCTATAAGTATCAGTATACTTATTCATTATTATAGGAGTGGAGATTTCGGCAAATTACAAAAAAAAATCATAAGACGCTGGAACCCTTTTTATTTACTTGAATAAAAGAAATTTTCGGGCAAACCTTTCTCCATTTTTAGTTAGCTGAAAAAGGGTTTGTCCGAAGATTTCCTTAATCAAGTCAATAAAATGTTCGGCGTCTTGTAATTTTTTCTCCCAGTAGAGTTATGTACAACACTATGTGTGTAGCAATGCTGCACAGGTAGTGATTTGGGTAGACTGAGGCCGTGATTCCAGGTGATGAGTCAGGGTGATACTTCCTTTAGAAGCATTGGTGTTAAAGAGTTTACAATATATAAAAGAGTATTTATATACAAGTATTTGAATATATATACACAAAGGAAGATAATGGGATGGTGGTGCATGTCATAAAGGACGAGTATCACAGAAAAGGAAACACTTAAAATATAATCGACCTGTTTTTTGTTTGCAAGGTATCAAGTTATCTATTATTCGAAATTATATTCATATTGTATGTTTGCGGGTCTCGGTAAATATTAAAATAAAGAGATGATTACGTTTCAACTTTTGACGAGTTAAAATTAAGATGGGAAAGGATATGCGCTAAAGTTTGTTATATTTTTATTAAATAAATGAAGTTGAAACGTAAGCTTCCCTTTATATAGTAAGTTAAAATTTAGAGTAGAATTAATTTACATCTGAAACTGAAGCACAAACTTCGCTATAATCTGGTTGTTAGGGTAATGAAGCGGTGTACGTTAGCGTAAATAGCGTTATTTACGGCATAGACGCTACATGGGATTCGAACTATATAGTGGAAAATAGTGGTGAAGTAGGTGAAATAATGCTGTAAATATGTTCAACAATATGTTCAATTAAAATCCATGGTTTTAATGCCGTGGACCTGAATTACATTAAGAATTGAATTTTTTTAGTTTTAATTAGTATAGTTTTTTTATTTCTGTTATTGTTTTGGATTGTTCTATATTTTCCATTGGTTTAGTGGTTCTAATTCTAAAGATATATTGGACTTTTGATAATATGTGTATAAATAATCTTTATTTCATGTATAATTTATTGGTCTAAAATGTAAATTTAAATAACCTCACTCTCTCTATCTCTAAAATTATAAACAATTTGTATATATATATTTTGAAACTATGTACATAAAATAGATTAAACATTTACACGCAAATATTCACATAGGATATAGCGTGTGTTTGGTAATAAATAAATAAAAAATAAAATGGCTTGTATTAGAGACTGCAAAATATTATTTCTGAAAATGTTTGAAGCTTTTATTTAATTAATATTTTTAATATATAAATAAGTTAAGGCACTCTGAACTAAATTTCTAAGCTAACAAAATTACTTTTGGAGTATAAGATATTTCATTAACAACATATAAAAATGTTAGAGAAGGTGTAGGAACAAATACTATCTAAATAAGAATAAATGTCTTTGTGATTAAAAGTTATAAGAACTCAGTTCACATTGTATTAGATTTATTGACAACAGAACCAAAGCCTCCCAGGTTTTTTATAGATACATAAACAGAGATGCCCCTGCACACACAGTCTGAATGTGAACACGTGTTACACAGCATCTAGGGACTGATCAACCATATCAGATGAACGATATTGTCGTATCTAAGTCTTTATTGACTTCCACATTGTCCGGAGACAGAATTGGTGCCACATATAAACTCTCATATTAATAAAAAAGTATCTTGCCTAGGAATGATATTTCTGGTAGAAAGTTATTAACTCCTTTTTCAAATATTTTATTATACATATCTACAAGGTTTTTGATGGCAGGGAAGGCCAAGGAGAGATAATTCACCTATTTCTTCTTCTTCATGGCGCTGTCGGGCATAGGACCGCCTGCCGTCCCAGCGTTGCTGTTGCTGTTGGAGTTGGAATTGGAGTTATCGTTGCCGTTGCCGAGGGCTGGCGAGGCCAGGACCACCGCCGAGGCCAGGAGGACGCATAAGAAGAGGATCAGGAGCTTGCGCATGATGCCTGGACATGACGGTAAATACCACACACACACTCATTGAAGACATCTTCTATATGTATACATCCAACCTTCTGATATTATCAGTGCTCTAATCTAAGAGTTCGTACTGGGCTGAAGAGATCTATAAGCCCGAAACCATGGTCTCCAGGTGGACGCTTCTCAGTTGTCCAAACCTGATGTTGTGGCTTTGTCACCGACCAAAGGCTACTAGCTTGCGGTGACGGTCAATAGATGACGTCTAGATTTTGACGGGAGAGGTGACCTTTGCTTCTATAATATAAGAGTTCTCTCCACATACCTCAATCCTTCACAATTCCTACATTTCCAGACATTAAGAGACTGTCCTAATTGTCAAGATATATAGTTAGTCATCAGAGCTTAGCTACAAAGAGCATGAAAAGCGGGAGAAAGTGGTATTCATTTAATGCAGTAATATCACTACCACTATCACCAATAGCCGAGAAGACCGATATACCCACATGGCCTTAATAGATCATACGCCACGTTAAGAGCCCTGAGTCAAGAAATGGGGTCGTTTACAAGTCAAAAATGGTCTGAACGACGAACCTGGACGCAGGAATGACGTGACCTCGTGTTTCAAACGAATTCAGGTTCTGTTTGCATAACTACGATGTGTTTGGAGCCATTGTAAAGAAGGCACATTGCCAGCGTGCATTGACACTACTGGCCCATCACCTGGAATGATGGTATGAAGTACAATTTGATACACGTCTCGGTCACCTCTTGTTCACATTCCCGGCACTATGACCAGTATCCGTTACATTTGTGATGTGTTGAGGCCTCTGGAAGTACCCTTTTTTTAGAGAACTCGGAAACATTACGTTTCGGCAGGATAATGCTTGACCGCATGTTATCGGTATTGTGCGGACAAAATATAGGGCCAGCACCTTCTCCTGATCTGTCACCAATAGAAAACGTCTAGTGAATGGTTTACAAGCTATTTGTTGTCACTACACTCCAGTCATTACTGTCGATGAATTGTGCAATCGTGTTAAAATTGTATGGGAAGCTCTACCTGTTCATGCCATCCACTATCTGTTTGACACAACGAACAGTGGTATAAGTGTCGCTATTGCTGCCAGAGGGGGTTCTTCTAGGTACTGATTTCTCAGGATCTATGCTTCCAATTTCTTGAAAATTTAACTAATTATTATTCCCAATATAATATATTTGTCTAATAACTGTTATTTTGTTATTTGCATTTCTTCTATATGTAGCAATTTCAATGTGGCCAGTAATATTAATAAACCTTAATTAGAAAATGTTTAAAAATTAGTGTATTATTCAAAGTATTTTTAGAAATTATTAAAACAAAATTATATATAAATAATTTTAATCAGTTCCAACACTTTATCTTAATTCCAAATTATATTAATGATAAACCATGTTTTCGACTGTAAAAGGACGTTCGTGCCCGAAAGCTAGAGAATCAAAATATTTTGGGAAGAAAATTTTCCCTGGAGGCCTGATATAGATTTCTCAATATTGATACAAGGGATTGTTTTAATGGAATAGCAATAATATATTGGTGAATATATTACTGAGGACATTTCGATCATTTCAAAGAAACATTTAAGTTTTTAACTATGAATATATAAGAGACTCAGGAAATATTAAAAAGATCCAAATAAGGAGCGCTACAGTAACCTACCTGAACGTGGTCTTACGTCACCAACAGACATCTACCATTTTGTTGCGCCTTTATAAAGGTGCTGAATTTGATCGTCTGCTCTATATTTAGTCTTTCTATGATTGGTGATGGTATCGTTTTCATGGAAACCTTATTGCCTTTCCAAGTTTCTACATAATGTGCAACTTCAAAACTCCCTCAATTCAAGGCTAGAAAGGCTTTAAAAATAAATTTTGCTATTTTTATAACTTAAATAACATATTAAAAATGTATCTTATAGAATTTTATTTTCTGAAAACTTTAATTGTTTTTAGAAATGATTTATGATGCATTAGCGCGCCATCTGTTATGAAAATTCGACACTATTAACTATTTAAAAAGTATCATACGCGCCTATAATAGTTTCAAATTTTCATAGAGATGATTTGTTTGGTTAAATTTGCAAGAAACAACTTCCTTTGTTTGGAAATGTCTGTGGCTATATTAAAACCAGTAATGCTTTTTATCGAAAAATGTTTACAAATATTTAAAATAAGGGCGTATTATAAGTGTCTTTATGACTTACCATCTTTGTATACCTATATTGAAACAGAAAGGAAATCTTCCAACTTTAAGCAGATTAAAATCTTCGATTGATAAACGGAATAACGTTTTAAATCAAATAGTTTTCAAAGGTATATAATGGAATAATTAAAAACTTCAAATATTTTCTCACAATGAGTTTTTTTAAATGCAAGCGTTCAAGCGATAATTGATCTTCAACGGGTTTGATTAAAATATCGAAATTTCTTACACACAGAAATAGTTACAAATATTTGTAAATAGTTCTCTCTGGTAATATATAGTCTATGTTTTAATTGAGCTCGTTGAAGAGCGATTATCACTTGAAAGCCTTCATTTAAAAAAAAGGAAACTCATTGTAAAAAAAAAAATCTGTAGTTTTTAAACGCGTTTCACAATTTTACCATGGATTATGAATAATAAAATAATTCATTTGATTCTGTAAAATAGAGGAAATGAAGTAGGATAGAAGATTTATGCTTTCACAGATGAGAGTATGTGGGATCGCATTAATTTTGGTTTTTCAAATTCAATATTCCTAGCTCCATTTCTTATTATATTCAAAATGAATTGATTTTTTCAATAATCAGAACCTCTAAATAAAATGCCTGGTTGAATGTCTTGGTAGGATTTCGTCATAGGCAATGCTTTTGCTATCAAAATGTCTCAAATAAAACTTTTTATTTGGGTTTTTTCTTTTTGCCATTCCTTTTTCGTAGAAGTCTCAATTGCAGCTTTTCAAGAGCTTTATTATTATTTTATTTCGTATCTGAAGACCATAAAAAATTGCCATAAAAATATAACTGATTTAATTTGCATAGTGAGAAAACAATTCGAGCATGTTTTTTAAAGGACTACCAATCAGAGCTCTTAATACAGTCTTGAGTAGAAGTGAGGTAAAGAGTTAAGAAGAAATAAGTTTACCTTTAAAAACATGAGAGATGATACCATGACATGTTTTCCAAATGAAAATCAAAACCGATAAACATAAATTATTTTCACCTATTCCTTTATATTTTTCTCTTTCACAATATCCCATTTTAAAATATTTCCGAGGATTTCGGTATGTTTGGAACAGCCTCCTTCTTTACGAATGACATACCAAAATATTTCATGCCATTCAAAACAACTGCCTAGTCTCAAGTACTCTTTTGAAACTACTTTTAAATGCTTCCATCACAATCTGATTTAATATTTAAATTATAAAACAAACCTTGAGAAATTGTCGTATTCAGCCAATACTCAAGAATAAAATTAAAGTTAACTGCCCAGTACTTAGAAATGAAATCAAATCAACGTTTAGTTGGGATTTATTCTGATAGATAAGGTTTTTCTTATCTTTAAATTCTCATTTACGCGATCAGAACATTCGTTTTTCATAAATAATTCGTATATTTCCATAAAACAAACTTTTACTATCCTTACTGCGATGGGAAATTTTGGGAAGGCTTAGCTCATCAGTGGTAAATCCTCCCAAGGGTTTCGCCAATTTAATCTACCAGACCGCTTTTAGAGCTCTAATATCGCCCAATACCATATTAGAGCTCTGAAAAGCGGTCGGGTAGATTAAATTGTGAGGGTTCACCAATGATGAGCCAAGCCTTCTCTATTTTTCACATCGGAGTAAGGACAGTGGAAGTTTGTTTTATGGGTAAAAGAAATATTCGTGCTTTAATGCTTTCATTTCTTATATATAGAGGGCGAGTTATTGATTTATAAATATTTTATGCCTAACTGGCTTTGTCCTTATTGTTTGCGCAAAAGCAGAGCTCGATGCAAATATTTATCTGTAAATCTACTGTCTTAAAAACCTATTACCATAGTTTGCTGGATGATCATTTCTAAGATTCCACCCTTCAGTGTAGCATATATAAGCAGAATCGTCCAATACAGTATTTGAGCCCTGAAAAGCGGTCTGGTAGATTATATTGGCGAAACCGTTGGGAGGGTTTGCCACTGAACATCCAAGCAGCCTTCCCAATATTTTTCCATCGCAGTAAGGACAGTAGAAGTTTGTTTTATGTGTGAAATGACTATTCGTGCTTAAAGGTTTTCATTTATTACAATTTTATTTATTATTTCTACCTACCCAGAGATATTTAAGAAACACTCAATGTATTCAGGGTATCTCAGATATGAATAGCAGAACTACGATAATATGTTTAGAATAGAAAGGTTCTCTCTCTCCCTTTCTATGTAGTCATTTGAATTTTTCTTTTTGTGTGTATTCTTGAATAAAACGGAAAGGGTATTTAAAATATGAGTTACTCTAGTCTCTCTATAAAAATACAATTCTGATTTTAAATCTATATCTTAATAAAATATGCAAATTAAAATACTTGCTGAATATTTTAAAAGTGTTGAAACAAGGCCACTTGTCACAAAAGATAGGGTCAACCTGTTCAAACAATGTGACATAGTGTCGTGTATGTTTTCTCTAATGGCTATGATTCATAAAATGGACATTTGAGAACTTTTTAAAATGCTTTTTCCTTTCATCCGAAAACAAGAGGATAACATGTCGATCACTACAGAAACTTTCCCTTGTTTTTTTCCTCTGAACAACTTCCCGAAGTTGTTATACTTCATTATAAGACAACTCCTATCAATACGAACGGAAATATTTGAAATTGTTGCAAGGTGGAAAGCGATGATAGACTGACGGCGCGGCTAACGCCTACTAGTTCCTGCTGCCACCACCAGGGCTCGCCCGCAGCGGAAGTTAGCGACGCCACCACCATGGGAGCCACAATAAGTTTAACCTAGCGGTCGGTCAGCTCTGCCTTTGTTTGCTGTTCATAATTAATCTTTCCTTCTTTTATCTCACTTTCTTCATACCAATTCATTTGCTGTTAAATAATCACTGCTCGATTAATCAAAAAAATATCTAAAAGAAATTTTGTTCTAAGATGTAATCATTCGTCTCTAATCGGGATATTGGCATAAATTAATTTGGTATATTTTTGGGGATGTATATTGTAAAACAAATTTTCGCAACAAGAATAAATCTCTCTATAGAATATAGAATAATCTTTGATGTATGTTTTGAAAGAATCTATTAAATTCTATAGTGTGTTGTGTGTGTGTGTTAATTTGCGGAAATATCGACGTTTATGATTACACACACTGCGCAGAAAGTTTATTTTGACTGATACTAGAAGACAACAGGCCATGGCTATAAAAAAGAGCGATAAAGTTGGAGCTTATATGCAAAAATGATCATTTTTATATAAAAAACGATGGTTTCAAATATTTATAAAGCTACTATTTCCAGTAGAGTGCGGTGGTGAAATATTTGCCTATTTAAAACTTATATAAATACATCAACACCATTCTCGAGTTATTTCTTGTCATTTCGGTGACTTATTATCACCTTCCTCAAGGGAATGAGTTCTTGAATTCCAGTTATCTAGAAATGTCAAGAAATGACAGTTGATATATCTGTATTCTTTCAATGTAAATCCTCAACCAGCAAATTATTCTGCAATGTTTTGTATATTATATTGAAATTTTGAGGATATTAATACTTTTCGATGATAAATCTTTCTGTTCCATAGGTAATATTGTGATAGTGGCATCTAGTTTGAGAAATTGAACAGATGTTCTGTTCAGGTAGCGTTTTAGAATATTTGTGATCTGTGATCTCTATCCATTCTATCTATTGTCAATATGACCAGATATTCAATCACTAAAGCTATATATCAATCAAAATTTCCTAACTACAGCTATATAGTCAATCAAATACAAAATTTCTCCACCACATGTCAGGGAAAGGAGGAGAAATATGGGTACGGTAATCACAGAACACCAACTAAATATCCGCAATAGAAATTCACAAACATACCAACACATTACTTACACAGAATACTTTTTTGACCAGATATTCAATCACTAAATCAAACACATAACAATATACTATCCAAACTACAGCTATAAAGTCAAATGAATTGTCTTAAAAAGTCTTTTTATGCCTTAATTCTATTAAATAAAGGGTTGGTGAAAATCTATCACTATTCTTTAGCAAGACAAGAGTTGAGAAGGAATTTGTTCTCTACTCTTCAACATGCAAAGTCACCTGACTCTCGAGCTGTGCTGAATGTAAAAACTATTATTAATAACTTATAGGTAACCCAGGCTCCTGGCGCGTGTCTTGAAGTCGAGAACTACCCGGGACAAAATAACCGTACTTTACAAAGTCAATCAAATACAATAGCTGCTCCACCACATGTCAGGACAACGATGAGAAGCATAAACACCATAATCACAGAACACCAACTATAAATATCCGTAATAGAAATTCACAAACATACCCACACATTACTCACACGGAATACTTATTCAGTTTAACAGAAACCAAATGTCACAGTATTGGCTTCAAATAACGCAAGATTGTCCGAATATAACTTTCTCCTTACAGCCTTTTGATCAGGTGTCAAAATTTGGAAACCCAACGGGCAGAAAACTTCCTGAGGCCCAAGTGTTACCTCATGATCCGATCCACAATTGTTTTTGGATAACCCAAGGTCTCTTCTATCTGACGAACTGTCATTCTTCTGTCCAACATAACCAAATCATGTATCTTGTCGATGTTTTCTTGAGTAACTGACTCAACAGGTCTTCCTGGTCCATGTTCGTCTTCGGTGCTGATCCTCCCTAATTTAAACGCAGCTACCCATTTTTTTTACTGTGCTATAGGAAGGAGATTCTTCCCTTAATGTATCCACCATATCCTCATAGATTTCCTTCGTCGACATTCCTTTCCTACAAAGATATTTTATTATAGCACGAGTCTCGTTTGTCTCCATTTTAGATTATTCATGTTTCTTGTCCTCTTTCAGAACCTATAACAACAAAAAAAAAAAAAAAACGGTTAGTTGTAGTAACTTAAAATTTTACATATCTTCATACAAGGCTTTATGGTATATATGATAAAATTTATTAGTTTCTAATATTTCGTTCTCATGGTCGGGCCACGGACTTATGGGACGCCCCTCGTAGATGGAGCTCCTATACTCCAGGCAGCGCACCACCCAACAACAGCCTCCTGGTCCGACGCATGTCCGATGGTCACACGTTCCTTTGTGCATACATCATGGTTAGCGAATCACTGAACAATACCTTTATATATATAGTCGTCATAGTTCACCCTCCTGAAGTAAATAAACAGTTTGTCTTGAAACTGTCGTTCAGAGCTCTCTAATGATACGCGTAAATCTAATCTCTCTATGGCGCCTAACAAATAAAGTCAGATTGTGGTTTTCTTGAATCGTTGTAGATCTCTTCTGAGCCTACTCTGGCCTTCTGTAGACGGCTTACTGAATTGTTTCTACATCTGGCAGACCACTTTTTTTTTTTTAGCATTGCGCCTTTCATTCTGGGATTGTCCATTTTCCCAGTATCTCTCCATCGGATAAATGATTATATAAAGCCACTATGTTATATTTATTTCGAAAATATCAATATTTTATGATAGTAACGATCATGAAATATACTAATAGAGTGAACGCATGCCAAAAGATATATTTAAAGATAAATTTATATTTCCAAAAGTTAAAAATATTAAATTATTATAACCGGTGAATATATCAAGTATTATTGCACATGTTTTCAATTTTTGCCTTTTTAGCTTCCATGAATATATAGTTCTACATATGAATCTTTTTTATTTTAGCCTTAATTCTAAGCGTCTTTTGACAGGCAAACATGCCCGAAAAGTTTGTGATGAATGATTACTAAATAAAGGATACACTTAGCCTCAATTATATATTTCCTAGAGTTACAGGTCATCAAGGATTATCGCCTGATATGTATAGTTCTAGTTTCAAAAATCGTTTGAATCAGACACCAGCGAATTATAAAGAAGTGAATGCCTATGCTATGAATCCTTTTTGATATTTAGAGCATTTGGTTAATTTGTGGAGATTTTCTAAAATGAAATAATTCTTGCGTATTCAGCATTAAAAACTGATATGTGCTTGCCCTCTACTAAATACGATAAAATAATTTTAAAACATTTCTCGTCCGTTAAATACCGTTATTGTAAATTGCCCCATATACAATTTTCTCCAGCTTGGGTTAGTTACCTAGATAGAACCACTTCCGCCATCTGTCGACCTATTTTGAAACTAATTAAGCTTCACTCCCTTTAATCGTAAAATCGTTTTCAATTAGCAATTTATATAATTATGTATTTTATAAAATTTATAATTGTGTCGATAATTAATCTTTAATATTAATTTGTAAATTAAAAAATACGAAACATAATAATCTATTTTGAAAATAGAGCAATCCATAAATAAATCTTCAAATAAAAAGGCATATATTTGATCTAAATATCATTTATTTTACCAATATTTCAGTTGGCTGAACGCCAACCTTTATCAAGGTATTATAACATTTTAATGTGTGTCAACAACAAACGTTATGTGGCGCTGAGTTTGTTGTTGACACACATTAAAATGTTATAATACCTTGATAATGGTTGGCGTTCAGCCAACTGAAATATTGGTAAAATAAATGATATTTAGATCAAATATATGCCTTTTTATTTAAATAAAAATATATATCAAAATTTGAAGATGAAGATTTGAACGTGAGACAACAATTTTGTTATGAGCTGAATTGAAACATGTAGAGGAAGTAGAGGATTTAAAATGATAATATCAAACTTTGATTGTGATTGAAGAAAATTTGCATTTTTATATATTAGCGCTTCTCATTTAATAGAAATGTAAATTGAATTATTAATTAAATTGAGTTAATTATTGTATTGTTGTTGTTGTCGTATCCAATGAAGAGCTTCAGATGTCTCCATGCATCTCTATCACAGCAGCAGCAATGTCCACTATCTTGGGTGTGTAAAGCTGCTGCTCTGGATCCATGCCAATTTTCTGCAAGGCTGCGGCCAATGCTGGGCATGATAATATGTGAGTAGGTGTTAGTTCCATACCAGGACAGTTGTTGCATGTCCTATAGGTTCTTGTGCCATCTGGATATGTTGTCATTCCTTTATAGTGTTTCGTTCTAAGTCTTGTTATGGTTTTTGTCATTTTTCTCTTAGATATTGATATATATAATATGCTCAGCCATCTTAACTGCCACCCCACATTTCCAGTAAATAGGCCCTAACTTGCAAGTCTATCCAAGAACCAAGATCGTTACAGGTATTTCTTAGCTGTTGAAGCACAAATCTATTGTCCATAAAAATTTAGCAGGTGTATGTAAAAATGTTATATTTTAAAGCCCTGTTTCGATGTGTTTCTACTTTGGAAATTCTTCTGTAGCTCGGTTCTACTGTGGAAAGAGATGAAAAGCTCAATGTACAATTTTAAAAGAGCCGCACTTTGCTTTACTCTCCAACATACAGATCTTTGAAGCCACTTGGATAAACATGACATTATAGCAGAATTCTGGGACTCAGTTATTTAATAACCCAATCTCTGTTGTTAAATTTCCTATCCAGATTAGTTTTTGACTTGTTGCATTCATTGAGATAACCAGGCCTCATCGAGTGTTACAATAGACACGTAGATTTGATCATATTACCAATTTTCAAACAGCTCTGTGCTCCGTGTATTCCTTTAAGCGATGTGTGCATTTAGAAATAAAGTGCATCTCCACAACCTTTTTCATATTTAGACTAATCATTGACAAAATTGACAGTTGAAGAGAGCTTTCCTGTCAATAATGCAATTTTACTTTGAGATGTAGGATTTTTCTTTGGCTAGGTATCTAGGGATTGTTTATGTGGGTATCAGTGGAAAGAAGGGTTTTGCTTTAAATTACCTCAGGCGTTTATTCAAGAGCACTTTTTTTTGTTTTCTTTTATTAATCGCTTATAGAAAATTTGCTGTTATCAGCATTTTTCTCCTTCCTCGCTATTTTAATTTGGGGAAAAAAGAGAAATTTTTTTCGGAAAGGCAAAACGTACCTGTTTAGAACTAATTTTGAACATTTTATTCCATTGCTGCAATCGTATCTCGGCTTATCATCACTAGAAGGTAGGTGTGGTTGGGTGGATATCAGGTAAAAGGAAAATAATTGGTATAGAGCCATATTTGCATATACACAAGGCTTTCTTAGTCTTATATTTTAAATGTTGAGCACTTTGAATTTATTAAACTCTTTAATCTAAATATCTGTGGCTTTTTTATTGTCCTTCCTAAATTGTACCATTTTAGTTCCTTCTAACAAAATTGCTGATTTTCTTCGGAATTTTTTTTTTCGTATTGAAGTAAAGTATTTCAAGGTACTAATTCTAAAGGATTCAAAATATAAAAAAGACATTGATAGAATACTATAAATTACAGACACCTTCTCTTTAGAACATGACGTGATCAGGAATCTGGATAAAACTCCGTTGTCTCACGGAACCTGTGGCAACACTGGTCCAACTATTCTTCGGGTCTTCGAATGCTTGCTAAAGACAGGGCTTATCGGATATTTAGGAATGGTGTCGAGACTAGAGAAGAACTAAATACCATGTGGTGTATATGTGCCCGGTGTTGTCATGAGCAAGTAGTGCGTATATTCAATGATTAAATGAAATAAGATTAAACAAATTCAAAGATCAAAGTCCCATTTTAATATACAAACTAAATACTACTGAAATAAATAAAATTTTGGAAACAGTTTGAGATATTTGGTGGATTAAAATAAATAAATAACTAAAAAAAATATTTTGGTCAATAAAACTTTAGTGATAAAAAGGTTCTTCCAAAGAGATGACCTTCATTTATCTAGCTTATCTATATACTAGACAATTAACCCGGGCAATCCGCTCTCAGAAAAGATTTAGAAAAAAGGGCTTGTTCCCCCGAAGCCAATGTTTCGACCGATTGGAAAACAGAAGTGTTAAGACTCTATGTAATAATATTTGAAATCCTTATCCTTCCTTATATCTATAAAAATGAAATCCAAAATCGATGTTTGTTATTAACTGAAAGCAACTTTCAGTTGCACGATAAGGAGATGCCTTTTTCTTAATTTATGCACCTTATCCCAGTACAATATCACTTTTGTACTATTTTTTTCATATATATATACGTTTGTCGGCTATGCAAGCCCTCAATATATAACTAATCTCGCTGAAATTTTAACAGGACACAGGGTTAAATCTGGAAGAGCTTTTTGTCGTACTTTTAATCAAAAATATACAGTTTTTATAATCAACCAAGTACTAAGTAATAATTATTTTTTAGTCAGAAATGATTATTACAATATTGCTGTATCATGCTTTAGATTGACATAAACAAAATTCTTGAGGGGAATATTCACTAAAGCAGACCACGGGCGAAGCCAGATAATAATTATCAGTAGGCAGGAACAAAATCTACCAGCGAAACATTCACTCGAGCAGAAAACACGCGAAGCCAGGTCATCTCTATATATAAAACGTCGTTTCTCGGCCTTTTGGCTAAAATCATGTAGTATATCTCTAGATATTTTTATTTATATATATATTTTTAAAATATATTCAGTGGAGAGAGAGGATATGTTTGTTAGAAAAATATATTTTATATCTATATATATATAAATGAATGTTTGTATGTTGGTTTGTATGTCCGGTATACAAATTCGCAGTAGTTCACTAATTCAAACCAATATTTCCATACATAGGTAAAAGATAACGGGGAAGACGATAGGCTATTTAAAAAAATATATAAATCAATTATTAAAACTATATATTCAAATTATTCTACTTAGCTCACGAACAGCGCCCTCTATCAAGTACTAAAAGGTTATAAATACGTTTAAAATCTAAATCTTCTCAATATTTTATTTATAATAGTTCGCTTAATAACACATATAATAAAAATATTTATATAATAACTGCTCTAATTTGAAATATTTGGTAGGTTTTATTTATTTATATATTTTCATTTTTAGATATAACTGATCTAATTCGCCGCTTAAAATAACTAATAATAGTTCGCTTAATAACGCATATAATATAAATATTTATATAATAACTGCTCTAATTTGAAATATTTGGTATGTTTTATTTATTTATATATTTTCATTTTTTTAGATATAACTGATCTAATTCGCCGTTTAAAATAACTGCTCTTGAAATATTTGGTATGTTTTATTTGTGTTCACCCTATTTCTATTTATTTGAAGTATTATAATTTCCATGTTTCAAAACCCTATTTCAAAAAGGTCGTTAGAAATATGTAGGCCTGAAATAGCTTTACATGCGAATATTTATAATGCCAAGCGTAGCTTAATGGTTAGGTGTGCGGCTTCGTATTTCCACAACCTTGGTTCGAAACTTATCCTGTGTGTTTTTTTTTATATTATTGAAGCAAAGTCTTTTTTTACAGTACCAAAATTTCCATTCATAGGTAAAAAAAATACGAGGAAAACGATAGGCTATTTTAAAATATATATAAATTAAATAGTAAAACTATATATTCAAATTATTCTGTTTAGCTCACGAACAGCGCCCTCTATCAAGGTTATAAATACGTTTAAAATCGAAATCTTCTCAAAATTTTATTAATAATAGTTCGCTTAATAATTAGAATACTTGATCTAAATCGAAATATTTATAGACGCTCGCTCGATTTGAAGATTTATATCGTAACTAATCTGACTGAAATTTTAACAGTATATAGAGTAGAATCTGAAAAAACTTATAGTGAAATTTTCAGGTCTCTATCCTGAATATTCGTCGAGTTTGCCCTTTTGCTCGCGAGCAACACCTCTAGCGGTGAAGATGGGAGGTAATATCAGCTGACCTAATGTACATGTAAAGTTTGGAGCGGGACGTTTCACAAGAGTGACATCCACGGCGCCAATTTATAATTGTAACGAATAGTGTTTGAATAAAACATTTAATCGGGTAAACCCGGGCGTTGCCCGGGTCATTCGTCTAGTATTATATAAATATATAATGTAACGAATATTATTATCATAATATTCTGTGTGTTCCAGAATATTATATTCGTTAGGCAAACTTTCACTCGGATAAAACCCGGGCGAAGCCGGGTACACATCCGCTAGTAATTTATATACATTAGAAGAAAATGTATATGATATTTTGAAAATAAATTGCAAAAAAAAAGTGGTCAATTTTTTTTTTTAACCAAGAGAATCGAACCCGTAATTTAGAAAAACCTGGTGTACCTGAAATGGCAGGATAAGAAGAGTTGGGTTGATACGGGGTGTGATTACACCATCCTTTCACACCTGTGTACCAAGAGACATTCTTGTCGAGGCAATGATGAATCACTTCTACCACACTTAAATAGCCATTGCCATCACAGGCTTATCTCTAGCTTCAAACTCTTTATTCTTTCTAATTTTAAAGTTTTTCTAAATGTCAATCTTCAACCTATATCTTAAAACGTGAAACCATTTTTTTATGGGCTTGTCCATTCCTTCGATATGCTTTCATCGTAAAGGTTGATATTTTTCAAACGACAACACGCGCCTCTAACAGCTAAGTTTAGTGACATGCAATAGAAGCCTGTACTGACAATTTCCAATCTTACTTTTAATGCCGAGCCTTGTGGCAGCACTTAGTGCCAACAATGACCACGTGATATTAACTTCCTTGTGTCCACGCAGTGTGCTATTGATTCATTTATCTCATCTATATATATATTGTATACGGTTTACCCAATAAATATTGCTCTTGAATTTCATGATGGTGATTTTATAACACTTTGTATCTCACTTAGCAATGAAATATATTCCTAGAATATTATAATCCAGATTGTGCTTGTATATCAGGTATTAATATGAATCATAATTCTTAATTTATAAATGTAGAGATAATTTTTTAAAGTTACCCACGATAAGAGGTTAAATGTGATTATATTATTATGGAGTTTATATTATTTCAACACACATTTTATATTCTATAAAATAATCCCTTGCATTGAGTAAAATTAATCATTCCTCCAGGGAAAAGTGTCTTTTCGAAAACATTTTTATTGTTCTCTAGCTTTCGGGCACGGACGCCCTTCTACAGAAGAAAACATGGTATAATGATACGCCAATAGAACACGAGTTAAATATAATCGGATACTATTTTACATTATAAATAGTATTCGATTATATTTAACTCGTGTTCTATTGGCGTATCGTTATACCGTGTTTTCTTCTGTAGAAGGGCGTCCGTGCCCGAAAGCTAGAGAACAATAAAAAATATTTTTGAAAGACACTTTTCCCTGGAGGAATGATTAATTTTACTCAACACATTTATATATTATTTAATATATCATGTAGTTCTTTAGGTTATACTTCCATAAAATTTGGTTTTCATGACCTTTAATATGATCTTTATCAACATATAATCAATAATACAATGTAAGCACAAAATAATTGTTACATGATGGGTTTATACAATAATAAGAACAGCAAAAATAGAGAATTCTCAATCAAAGATTGGCTGTATTTATTGGTAGAAAGCGTACAGGGGCATCCTGAAGATAGCGTCAGCAGCTTGACTGTAAGCACAACCCACACCTTAACATGTTATGTAGGAATCAAGAGAAGGTGTACACTACCAACAATTATATTAAAGTGGGTGGTAGAAGAATGGAGATTCTCCTGATCATTCAACAGAACGCGGCGTCAGAAACCTCTATCAGAGCAAGAAAGTTGCATAATGCAATATAATTATAAAAATAGCAAAATAACAATTAAAATTCCACCTATCATATTATTTTAAATCTCTTGAGTAAATAATACCAAAATATAATTTTAAAGATTTGGAAGGGGATGTCGGCAGAGGTAATTTTTTTATTAATATATATTAGAAAAGCATGAAAATGCAAAAAATATCATTCATTGATAGTTGGGATTTATAATGATAGAGATTCTTTTTATGTAAAAGTATTTTAATATTATCGTAAGAGGCATTCTCCCGAGATTGACTATCAACTCCATTCTCGGCCTTCCTCTTCTTTTTAGAGACGTGAGGACGGAGAAGAGATTCGAGGGAACAGGCTTCTTAAGGCTGATTAAAGCATTCATTCAATTATAACTATCACACATGATAACATATTAAAGAGTACAGAACAAGGCAATATATAGCGCTCATGTCGTCACGCGACTCACGCACTAAGCTCACGCTGCTTGGTAGCAGGTAGCTGTATCTCCCACAGATCGACTATTCGTGACAATTGCTGGTATCCTCTCCAACATGTTAAAAAAAACAACAGAAGTGCTATTCGCAGTGGAACCTATTCGGAGTTTTCAGTCCAGGTCTCCACATGGTCGGCCGATGTCGAGGTTTGGCCCATCGTGCCGGCCTTTTTTCCTCCGTGCCTCTCGTTGACTCCGACGCCTGCAACTTTGTAAGGTCCATGCAAACTTGGGATTTAAATCCATTCCGGCCCCGAACTGAGTCCGCTGGGGATTTCTACAAAGTCAATAATTTTATATGAAGAAGACGGATTTCTCCTCTTGGTTGTACTGTCGTCGGTTCTATTCCTGGATCTTCAGGATATTTTCCCTGGCTTCTTGTCATAAGCCTCCCTGTCTTCGCTAATTTTTCCGCAGTGGTTGCACTTGTGATCAGTAATGTGACAATATTTGATGATCTGGCTCTTCTTCAGACAGACAAAGCAACGTACAAATTGATCCTGCTTCTAGCACCTGCAGCAAACTATTTTGCGGCTTCCTTGTCTTGCATGGCCCCGTTTTCCACGTTATCCCCCGGGCTTTCCATTGCTACGGCAATGGGCCACGGCTATCCCATTGGTCTGGGGACATTTCTGTATTATTTCGATCATCTTTTGCTTCTGTCCTCATCGACAATATGACAAAGGTCGACTTCTTGGTGGATGAAGTGAGCTATTTCTGCGAGGAGAACGTTTTTGTAATTTCGCCCTTATCTAAGAAGAATGGGAATAATTTTCTCTCACTTTGTACTTTTGAATAGAGAATTTATACTGAATCATTGCCACAATTGTCTTTTCCCGTATTGTTTCAGCTTCACAGTGCAGTTGTGTGTCTACTTGAATTCCGCACTTATGGCATTCAATATTTCTTTTGCATTTTGTGCAGTCTTTGGCTACGTGACCGAAAATATAATAAATAAAGCATTTTTTATCATTTTTTGTCACTGAGCTAAGCAATTTTATCCTATTGAAAGATACTGTGTTATCAAACTTCGATGAACGCGAGCTTCCGACATCTATCTCAGGGCATTCATGTTGAAAAGTTGTAATTGAATAGCTATTTTTGTAACTTTAGAATCGTAGTTTAGAATCATGTCATGGCGCATCGATTCATAGGAATCTAACTTTTCTACCGAAAGAGTTTTGGATTTTTAAAACTTATCCAAGTCTCAACATAATTGTCTCGATCATTTGATGACACCTTTTCTTCTATTTTTCAGTCATAGCCAATTGATTTAGTTGTTTCATGTTGTGTCATGTGTAATGCCGACAAGTTTGAATTTGCTTCTTAAAACCAAAGAAAAGCATCCTGTCTCCTTCCCCGTCTTCGTACTTGTGCATTAGCCTACCCAGGTCAACATGCTTGGAGCCTATTCTTTTGCTCTATACTGGCAGCTATCTCAACTACTTAGTTCGGCTTCTCTAGCCTCTTCCTTGAAACTTATTTGCGTTCCTCTATAAATGTCTCTAACGCTGCCTTCCCGCTGGTCTCCACCTGACACTCTCTGCATTTAATATTACGTACTTCAATTCGAAATTTTAGCGGCTGCAGTTATACTCTCTTCTATTTAATTTGCCAGAACCATTAGATAGCGTTGTTTCCTCTCATAAAAATTTAAGGATACAAAGCTCGGAGTTAAAAAACTTACAACAGATACGCTTTCTGTCTGATCTGAAAAAAATATATATATATCGCGCGTGATTTTCTTAACTTCAATTTGTCAATAAGCTTATTTAAATAAAACACTTTTAATTATGAGACAATAAAGTGCTATACATATCTATATATTCAAGAAATGAAAGAATCAAAGCAGGAATGCTTTTTTACACATAAAAGCCATTACTTAGTGTAATTTTTTCTCTATCTTGATATTTTGTCAAGACGCTTTCTTCTTCTTCACGTTGTTACAATCCACGACTTCTGTGGCTTCCTTCTTTAGTTGGCTCTTTTGATTCTTCTTCTGCCTTTCCCATCTTCCAAGGATTTTCCGCTTCTTCTCCGATGTTTCTCTTCTTGACCAGCCTTCCTCTTCCACGTCGTTTAGTCCTTGAATATATCCCGACTCTAGCACTTAAAAAGGTGAGGAAGGAAAAAAATGAGTCGAGGAAACAGGCTTCTTAGTCCGGCTTCTCTAGCCTCTTCCTTGAAACTTATTTTGCGTTCCTCTATAAATGTCTCTAACGCTGCCTTCCCGGGGGTCTCCTCCTGACACTCTCTGCATTTAATATTACGTACTTCAATTCGAAATATTAGCGGCTGCAGTTATACTCTCTTCTATTTAATTTGCCAGAACCATTAGATAGCGTTGTTTCCTCTCATAAGGGGGGGGGGGGGGGGATAGAATCCTATTAACTGGGACAAGATTTGTAAGTAGGTTTTGGTTTAAATTGGAAAAAAATAAAGAGAATTCACCTTTTTTATTTTGAAGCCAGTATTTAGCCTTTTTGTCGACTCTAAGAAATCGAGATTTTCTTTGAATGTTCTGGATTTTTTTTTTCAAATGAAGTCTTTTAAAGTGTGATAGAGGATGTTTTTTATTTCTCGAATAATTTTCTATATAATTCACTCGGATCTTCGCAATCAATAATAATATGTTCAATGGTTTAATAATTGTGAAATTTTAAAAAGATAAGTAGTGTAATACAAAGCAATATATAGCGATCGTGTCGTCACGTGACTTACGTACTACGCCTGGCACAATTTCTCACATGTATACAACAATATTTAAAATCGTATTTCGCCTGCTAACACCTGATTGGTATTGTTCTACCTTTGGTATGTTTAGAAAATATATCTTCAACATTGTTCTGTAACAAAACTCCATATAACGAAACACAATATGTGAACAACGTGAATAGTTGGGTATATTGTAATTTTTTCATTTTTTAGTGCTTTATTACATTTCTGCCCTTCTACGGGAGTTAAAAGTTCTTCGCCTCACATTTTTGTACATTTGATAGAAACGTGTATATTATTTATTCATATATATATATCTTACAACATTGTTCTGTAACAAAACTCCATATAACGAAACGCAATATGTGAACAAAGTAAATAGTTGGGTATATTGTAAATTTTTTATTTTTTTTAGTGCTTTATTACATTTCTGGCCTTCTACGGGAGTAAAAAATTATTCGCCTCGCAATTTTGTACATTTGTTAGAGACGTGAATGTTATTTATTCATCTACTGATAACCGCCCATCCGTTGGTTCTCACAAACCACAGAGAGTATGCAATAGTAACAAGTTTCAGATAACTAAATAATATTATTATGATCCTGAACACCCCACTGCGTTCTATTATTTATTTTTGAACCGTGAATTCGAATTTTAAGCTATTAATATTCAATATAACTTTTTATTATTATTTCTAGTACACGTGATACAGGCATGTTAATCATGGTGGGTAGAAGTAGGCGACTGCTTTTACTGTAAGTGCACCACATGTCTACACATGTGAAAAGCAGTTCGACTTTGCACTTACAAATGTGCCAGAGCCCCTTTGGTTACTTGCACTCGCTGGTGGGGTTGGACTTTTGCAAGAATCGGGGGCCATTGGAGCATTTTTTTTTATCATAAAAAAGTGCTCAATGCGGGAATCGAACCCAGGTCGTAGAGGTCGAAAACCAACGGTTTAGAACATCCTTCCACCGACCCCCCTTCCATATAACTAAAGTGAAGGAACCAGTTCAATATATAGGACAATGGAAAAGAACTCTTATGTTTATAAATAATATTTATTTAAATAAAATAACAAGTGGTTGTTGGCGTATCTTCCATTTTTAAAGTAATGCAGCACAAGCTGTCGAGAAAAATTATTATTCTACAGGCTCTCGACAAATATGACAAGAATATTAAAACTATTTACAAAAGGAAAGAACGTTTAGTTGATATTTGTTCCACTAGATGGCGTCTGAAATGCTCATGAGCGGTCAGGATATGCCGATTTTCTTCTTAAAAGGAAATAAATGAAATATATTGTCGCTGTATTTTCAGCGTTTATTTGACTATTTTAAAGTTAGATTACAATTTAATGTGAACTATATACAATTATATCGATAATTAGCTCACTATATATATTTATAATTGTATGTAATTCTGCTGTCCTCAAAGCTTATGTCCAAAGTTCATCTAAAATACCCATTCCAAGAATCTAGCATCAGTATCACTATAAAAGGAAGTTCCAAAAATGCAATATAACAGCGGTTTGGTAGATTAAACTGGCGAAACCGCTGGGAGGGTTCACCACTGATGAGCCAGGCCCTCCTATTAATTTTTCCATTGCAGTAAGAACAGTAGAATTTGTTTAATTTCAAAAAGAATCTTACGCGTCTAAAATAGTTTCTATTTTTCACAATTAGCTCACTTCCACAACATTAAAATCTATCAATAACGATTATTCCTGTAAGCATTTATATAGTTAAGACCAAATAGTATCAATAGAGAGAAATTGATCTACCTACTAAAAATAACAATAGCCCAAATACTATTCTATAATTCCCAACAAAAGCATTTTTTTCTTTTCATTATGGCAAATATTGTTATAACATTAACCCCATGTTCAATTTAAATATTTTAGAAGCAATAGCATATATAGTATTTTGTTCACGAAACATTTTAGAATTATCGAAGTAATTGTATATATTTTACATTATATGGTAATCTGTCATATTTTTATATTTAGCTTTAACATAGCTCAATACACGCCCCGAGTATGCACACGCTAATATTTCTTTTATTTTATTTTATAAATATCATGATAGTTTATAGTATAATATTGTAGTTTAATATTTCATTGTCTTATATATATATATATTTGATGAGAGAAGCGTGGACACGGGCGCCGCTTGGAGGCGCTGCTTGAAGATAACTGACCAATGGGAACGGCCCACCTCAACCGTCAGTCTTCTTCCTTGTATATACCAAAAGACTGCCTTCGTTCTACTGTTGTGTGAGGTTGTTTTTCTTTTGTCAACATATGTATCCTTATATCTAATAATAATAATATATTTATAAAATCACTTATTTGGCTGTTCTTTTTGCAACATCGACCCACAACATGGTAGCAGAGCGTGGTTAGCTGCATAAAAAGAACGAAAAGTAAGTGAAACCAAGATGGCGTCGTCTTCCCAAGCGCTTGCCTTGAACATCGAGAAGCTCACCGGCAGCAATTATCGATCATGGAAGTTTAACATGAAGATGCTTCTGATCAAAAGAGGATTATGGGAATGTGTAATTAACGAAGAAACGATCGACGCTGATGAGAATCAAAGAAAATATGAGAAGACAAAAATTAAACAAGAAAAGGCACTGGCAACGATTGCTCTATCAATTTCTACAGAGCAACAAATACACGTTATCGACTGTAAGACTGCAAGTGAAGCCTGGACGACCCTGGGACAAATATTTGAACCGAAATCAAGGGCGCGAATTCTTCAAATCAAGAAACAATTCGTGAACATCAAGTTCATCGAAGAAAAAAATATGATAAATTACCTATCAAGATTGAAGACCTGCAGTGATCATCTCAGAGAAGCGGGATGTGAAGTAAAGGATGAAGATCTGGCATATCTATGCTAGCTGGACTACCAGACTCCTATGATGGGATTATAATGAACTTTGGAAACATGACGGATGATGAGTTCACGTCATCCAAGG
Source organism: Cordylochernes scorpioides (assembly GCA_030710605.1). Taxonomy (NCBI): domain Eukaryota; kingdom Metazoa; phylum Arthropoda; class Arachnida; order Pseudoscorpiones; family Chernetidae; genus Cordylochernes; species Cordylochernes scorpioides. The sequence goes on from CP092864.1 coordinate 171,056,863, forward strand.
TAAAGCAGATCCTGCTAACGGAACACGAGAGGAGAACAACCAGAAAAGAGGATTCATCTAAGGAGGTGCTACAGGTGAACAAGCATCAAAATAACAGCAGCACCGACAGTCGAAGAAAATGCTACCGATGCGGTAAGATCGGCCACATCGCCACCAACTGCCGAGGAATGAGGCAAACAACTACTGGGAACCGCGATAATCAGCATTATCAGAGAAAGGTAAACAGATCAGATAACTTCCTGGCTGAACTCAACCTAACGAGCGACGAGGATTTGTGGCTACTGGACAGCGGAGCAACCAACCATGTATGCAGAAACAAAGACTGGTTCGTCGACCTTCGGGAGGTGTCATCTGATCCTATCATGACTGCGAGTGGGACAACTGAGGCCAAAGGATATGGAAACATATTTCTCAGACGTCTATCCATAATGAAAGCATCGAAATCAAGCTAAACAATGTGCTATACGTCCCAAATGTGCGAAGGAATCTGCTGTCAGTCTCCAAGATAGAAGAAAACGGCAACCCTGTGACCTTCCGTAATATGGTAGCTCGCGTTTTTAACCCAGAAAACAGGATTATAGCGGAAGCGACAAATGTAAATGGCCTCTACATTGTGAAAGGTAAGACCTTAAACTCCAGTAAAACAGCATTTAATAGTGAAAGGGACCATTTTCAGAACAATTCCTTGAGAACGTGGCATCAAAGGTTATGCCATATTGACAGTAACGCCGTTGAAAATATGGCGCGGGAGGAGCTGGTAATAGGCTTAGAAATTTTCTCTAGAGACAAAGGCCTATGCGACGATTGTTGTATCGCTAAATCCACTAAAGCGTCACATAAAAACCTAGGCAATATTAGATCAAAACGGACCTTGGAGCTTATCCACACAGATATTTGCGGTCCAATGCCGGTAAAATCAACCGGAGGCAATAGATACTTTCTATCTTTTGTTGATGATTTCTCAAGAAGGATTACTGTGTATTTTCTGAAAAACAAAGATAAAGTATTAAAACATTTCGATATCTATAGAGCCACTGTAGAGAGACAAACTGGTAATAAAATTAAAGTCTTACGATCGGATAATGGACTTGAGTTTTGCAATAGAGAATTCCAAGACAAATTACAAAAATTAGTGATAAAGCATGAACGCACGAACGTGTATTCTCCGCAAATGAACGGTGTGGCAGAACGTGTAAATCGAACACTTTTAGATATGGCCCGCTCTTGTTTACATAGCGCTAATCCCCCCAAAGATTTTGGGCAGAGGCGGTAAACACAGCTGCTTACATTAAAAACAAATATATAATAGTTCTCTAAAATACAAAGTACCTGATGGACTTTGGTTAGAAAGAAATCCTAGTGTAAGACACCTAAAAGCATTTGGATGTTTGGCATATAGCCACATACCAAGAGAAAGAAGGCGAAAATTAGACCATCGAGCATGTAGATGTATTCTGGTAGGATATTCCACTCAACATGTGGATATCATCTCTGGTGCCCAGAATCACAAAAGGTGATTGAAACAAAACATGTTAGATTCGATGAGTCTAAAATTGGACTAGAGTGGACCAAAATAGTCGAAGAGACAGAACCGGAAAGGTACAACCACGTTTGGCTAGAACCTGAGACGTATTATGATAACGACCTAGAGAATGAATTACCGAGTAATTTGGATTCAGTGGGGTAGAGGACGCTCTGCCACAACCCTCCACCTCCAAAAACATTGTTCGAAATACATATGGGAGGAAAGTTAAACCAAGAGTAGAGTTAAACCTTTTAGATGTTACCGTGCCGCAAAGTTTTGAAGAGGCAGTCCGATCTCCCGAAGCCGTGTATTGGAGAAAAGCAATGGACGATGATCCTAGAGTGCTTCAGGAACGAGGCACTTGGGAGTTTTCAACATTATCGCCGGGAAAGAAACCGATTAGCAGCAGATGGGTGTATAAGGTGAAGACAAATGAGAGCGGAAATGTAGAGCGTTTCAAAGCACGTTTAGTAGCTAGAGGTTTCTCACAGAAACAAGGAATCGATTTTCAGGAAACTTATGCACCTGTTATTAAACTTAGCTGTATTCAGAGTTTTGATAACGTTAAGTTTGAACATGAAATGGTACAATAGACATCTCGACGTAGATAACGCTTATCTATATGGCGACTTAGAAAGAATAATTAGCGGAGAGATCAAGATTGTCTACATCCCTACAAAGGAGAACCTGGCCGACGTCTTCACCAAGGACCCTGAGCAAAGTGGCTCACAAGAACGCCTGTGACTTCATGAACTGTTCTTCTGTAGAGCGCTTCAGTGGGGGAATGATGAGAGAAGCGTGGTCACGGGCGCCGCTTGGAGGCGCTGCATGAAGATAACTGACCAATGGGAACGGCCCACCTCAACCGTCAGTCTTCTTCCTTGTATATACCAAAAGACTGCCTTTGTTCTACTGCGCTGTGTGCTGTTGTTATTCTTTTGTAAACATATGTGTATCCTTATATCTAATAATTATAATATATTTATAAAATCACTTATTTGGCTGTTCTTTTTGCAACATCGACCCACAACAATAGTTTTTTTATTGGCGAGTTTAAGAATAAATTTGCTAGAAAGCTTGCGTTACTTCAAAATAAAAATATACGCTCACATCTCCGCCCCCTCAGGTTACTTACTCTCATAATGAGAAGTACTGGGCAACCATATTCCTCGCATAACACTAATTTAACATGAAAGTTTCTCGTTAAAAAAAGTTCATATAATAAGATTTCACTCTTTTTTTCACAGTCACAAAAATCCTAATGATTAATCATTGTAATCTATTAGTCCTCTTTTTTTCTTTCTTATCTCACTCAATCGTATTAAGATGTTCGTGATTATTAAGCTTTTGAAGGTATCTGCTGAGTATAAGTCGAGCTGATCAATGTTTGAGACGAGATAATCGATAATGTGGTTTGGGGTTGTATTTTGTAAGAAGCAGAAAACCCTGCACCCACTCTGGAAGGTCATTGTCCATTAATGGTCATACTCTGGGAATCAAGAATTTATATTCTCTCTGGTGGACAGACTGGATGCTTGTTTCTTCTGCTCTGTACCAGTCGTCGTGTGATGCGGCCGATTTCTAATAACCGCATTCTTATATTTGAAATATAGATTAAATATCTTTAAATGACCTTTGAAATGTAATAACCTTTTTTTCATTTTTTTTATTTCTAATCTTTTGGCGACCTGCTGTCTCCCTTTTCAAGGAAAACGGTATTTGCAAATGATTACTTTTTGTATTTAAATTCTGACCGTACAACTTCAAGTTTCTGATGGCTTGCGTCATCTGTCGGAATGAATACCAACTATGTTGATTTTCAATTATTCCAGAATTGGCTAAATTACCATTCTTGTTTATTCAAGAAAAGCTAACCATGTATGCTTTTCAGACTGTTGGCCCTCAACAGCGAAGTGCAAGATGTACCTCAACAACCAAATAATCTGGTCTTTGAGTCCTCTTGAAAATTAAGGAATGGGTATTTAAAGTCGCAAGGGCGTGAGAACGCTAAACCATTTTTTTTTCAGGCAACCTCAAAGAGTAGCTTTTTGGTCGTTGAGGTATAATTTACACTACATAGATTAAAACCAATAGCCTGAAACGCGTGGTTAGAATTTTTTATTAATCAAGAAAGGGTATTTGGCCAAGTCTGAAATATTTAAAAATCAACTAGTTTATATTTATTCCGACAGATGGCCCAAGCCATCAGCTACTTTTAGATGTATGATCAGGAGTTACCTTTATCTTTTTATCCACCTGATCCCAGTGCAATTTTATACCATTTTTCAAATAAAATCTTGTAGGTTTTAACTACTCTTTATTTCTCAAACTTTCGGGCCAATATGCCTTTCAACGGGAAACCTAGAAGTACCAGCCAATTATACACGCCGAAAATTGATAATTACCATTCTGAAATTTAAAAATAGAATAATCATAACATACTTTCTACTTTAGATTCTAACACCATTAAATGTATCAGTCAGTCAAAGAACTGAGATCACCAATGAATGTTCACTATACTCACCTATCTCCTTCTCCCCATGCCACCCATGGGCACGCCACCTCCCACACCACCGCCTGCGTTGTTGCTATTGGAGTTGGAATTGGAGTTATCATTCCCATTCCCGGCATCTGGGCCGGCCTGGACCACCGCCGATGCCAGTAGCACGACACAAAGGAAGATGATCAGGAATTTGCGCATGTTGCCTGGACAATTACACTTGTGTCAGAGAAGATATTTCATTAGAAATATACTATCAACAGAAAAGGTTCAATTTTATTATAATGCGGTGATTTTCTTTCAGGAAATTTCATGTGTATATACAATCTTCATATTCATTTAATAAAAAGGCGTATTCTGGATTTGATTGAAATGTTTATTCAGATTAGAAAAACACGATGTTTCAAAAGACTAGTCGTTTAGTTTTCTAAGCAATTCACGACACAGGTTTGCATCTTCGTCTTGCTGTAGAAGTCATCTGCTGATGTCAATTTCTGCAGTAAAACAGAGACGTGACTTGTGGATTGCTTAAACTGATAAATGACCAGTCTCTCGAAATAGCGCGTTTGTTTTGATTCAAATAAGCTTGTCAATTAAATTCAAAATTATTCAATTAATTCTGATTCCGATATCATCTCTCACGCATATATTTATATATATTCATTATATATATATATATATATATATATATATATATATATATATATATATATATATATATATTTATATATATATATATATATATATATGAGTTATGAGATATATAACTCATTTCATGACACTGTTATAAATAGCTTCCATTTCACAATAAATATTTGTTACTTTTAAATAATTAATCAATTTATTCTCATAATTCAAATTATATATGTATAAATTAGCCTGCAACAATGACCCATTGTATGTCTGCAAGTTGTGATATAATTAAATAAATTGAGGTTCTCCAAACCAAAAGCAAAGACGTTCATTAAAGTAGTAGTTTTTTCTTACGTCACTTACCACCTCGTACAAGAAATTGACCAATAGGCTGCGAGCAAGCTTGCAGCTATTTAAAGCCTATGCCTCCAGTGAAAATGCCTTCTAAAAAGTTTTTATTCAACTTGCGTCCATGTCCTTCCACAAATCTTGAAATCAATTGTTAATATATTTACAGAGCACATGGAGTCTGAAATATTGTGCACTCATCATCAAGAACAATGTTCAAATTTCCAAGCAAAACTCATGGTCATTCTTCACGCGATTATATATTTCCATCTTTTCCCACATGAAAACTTCAGAATTTTTGTCAGACAACCAATTGGTTTTTTATACCATATACAGCGATCGGCCTCCTAAACCCCAGCTCTATGCAGAAACCATCTGTAAAATTCATTCTACACCCAATTTACAAACTCTCCTGGGTCAAAGGTAGCAGCGGCATTGCTACACATTCTAACTTGCCACAAAGCGTTGCCCGCAATAAAAGAACTCGGTTCACACAGAATCTACGGATAGACTTATACATTACTGATTAATCAACCATCAATCTAAGAAGATATAAAGCCACGACAAATATTTAGGTCTCCATTCTACCATGAATCTAATATGCACAACCTTAATTAGCCATGGCTACACCCAAACATACTACACGCAAATTTTAAAACAGAATCCGATATACCTTAGTGCTAGAAATAAACCCAAAAGTGGATCAACTCCACTTTACCTCTGCTCAGATTTCCAATATCAAAGATTTAAGATGGCCACTTTCATAGAAATTTCGAATCTCAACCTGGTATAGCTGGAATATTTTCTGAGAAACAACTCTGTAGAACACGCTATTTAATATCTTGGACTTTGGCCGCCATTGTAAATGAACCAAAAATACTTAAGTCTGGATGACATCCCGGGTAGTGATAGACATATTTTGTACGTTCCAGGAACCTGTGTTCCTGGGTTATATGTATATACAGTTAAACCTGTCTATAGCACTCCCTCTAAATAGCGCCTCCCTCTCTATAGCGCCCGATTTTAAATACGGAGTACGATGCGATTTACATTAAAAGTGACCTGTCTATAGCACCCCCTCTCTTTAGCACCCTATTTTGTGAGTCCCAAGAGGGGGCGCTATAGACAGGTTTAACTGTATGTGTATATTATCATAGTGTGTGGATGTTTATATTCCTGATAATAATACTGGGGCTAATATTGGTTTACATATTCACATATTCTGTTAGATTTCGTATGTATATAGTAAATTTAAATTTTGTGTGACCTTTGTAAATTTAGTAATCAATTGGCAATGATAAGTGTAAAAAGGAAAAAAGGGCATCTCCTTAACGGGCAAATGAAACTTGCTCATGGATTGCGCTATCTATCGGAATAAATATCAACTATTCATTGATTTTTAATCATTCCTGTATTGGCCAACATACTTTTACATTATCCTCTTACATTTGTACTATTTTTTCATATATGATAAGTGTGTAAATTTAGAAACCATAACTGAATTATTAATGAATATAAAATACCTTTTTTAAAAAATGCTTCAATTAAAATGCACTAAAAAGGGGAAAAAACTATTTTAGTACCTCCCATTTAAGAATTAGCTTTTTTAAAACGAAATAAAAGCAGCGGGGGACCTTCATATATTGAGTAAAGATGAAAAAAGTTTTGGTAAACATAAAAACTTGCTAATCAGTTGCTTCATATTAAATCAAATTAAGTTCGAAATACACGATTATTTTTACACACGCTGATTTTATAATCGACTATTCTAAATCTAATTGCTCAATGGCAGATACTGAAATATTTATTTTTCTTTTTTTGGTGCATTTTAATAAAAGCTTTTTTTAAAAGGTATTTTTTAATTGATTATTTGATACATGAATAAAAATGTGCGTCCCCTTATCTTTTACTCTTTTTCAATGGTCAAAACCCGTAACTCTCTCTTCCACCCGATTAGTGATAATTATTACTTGCTTTTATGTATTTTCTTAACTAATAAATGCTATTTTATGTAAAATATCGAAAGAATCCTCTGAAATTTAAATCACTATAAAACGCAGGCTCCGAGGATGAGTTTCTTATTTTTATTAAATATCTTTTCAAGCTTTTGGGTAGTGCCAACCTTTCTACAGAAGAAAATTAAAAAAAAAAAAGTTTTTCGTTTATTTTCTCCTGTGTTGGCACTACCAGAAAGCTTGAAAAATAGTTAATAAAAAATAGGAAACTCATCTCCGAGCCTGCGTTTTATTGTAACTATTTTATATTTCTTTTATCTTTAAAATAAGGATGATCACAACATATTGGAAATCAAAATAAGATCATTAAGCCTCCAGGCAAAAGTTTCTTTTAAAAAATATTTTTATTTAAAAATCTCTCAAGCTTTCGGGCAAGAAATCCCTTCTACGGAAGAAAATATTTTATATCATTAAAACGCCAATAAAATAAGATATAAAATTAAATAAAGTGATTTGGTTGTCTAAACCATCTATAAAATTCTGTTGCGCGTGCTTTCGAGTTTTAATAAAGAGGTTTTTAAATAAATATATTTTTTTAAAGAAAATTTTCCCTGGAGCCTTAATACCCTTATTTTGATATTGATTCAAGGGATTATTTTATCGAACATATTGGAAATCATAAATACACACATAAGAAGGGAATTGGGGATAAATAAGTGAATTTTCTACATTTCAAAACACCCAAATTTATTGATGAGGATACAATGTCCAAAATACCATCCTCCCTTAGATACAAAAGATTACAACATGGAAGCCCGACTTACCTGAAGGTCTGACAAGCTTCAGTAAGACGAGCCTTGAAACCAGAGCTCTTTATAAAGGATCGGTTAGTGCGTGGCTCCATCTATATTTAGCCTTTCTTTTATTGGTCACAGCATCGCATGACGCCAGCTTTATATAAAACCTTTATTTAGCTGACAAACTTTTCCATTTGGAAATCAGGATTCAAAGGTTCTATGAGGGAAATTGAGTTAACGATCTCTAAGTAAAAAATCGTTTGTTATCCTTATTCTTTAATACATAGTAACATGTGGTATTTACAGTCGAATCTGTTTCAGGTTGATACTCAGCCGACAAAGAATTAATAGATAGAAAATATAGTGTGTCTCGCTTAAGATAGCTTTAACTGTAGGAATAAAGAACTACACAGAATGGTTACACGTTCTAATAATGAAATTTACATATTTTGGACCTCTCTCTCTCTTATTTTTATTATATAAATCATCATAATACAACCTTTGTATATCTTACTTGGATGATTTAAAGTATTAGATGAAAGGGCTTGGCTCATTGTGGCCAACCCTCTCAACAGTTTTGCAAAAT
>CP092864.1:171069492-171091016 GCA_030710605.1 Cordylochernes scorpioides
GTAAATGTTCGTCTTCGCACAGGAAGTGATTGTTAGATTCTCTTTATTCAGTCACTGGCCAAATATCCAGGCCTGTAAGTCTGGCCTCGCTCGAGGATGATGAATCACTCACTGTTAAGAGTCCGGATACCACTACACCTCCAGTATCTGTGATGAAGCGTAAAGTCGCCGAAATCACAGGCGATGCAGCACTTCCGGCACGAGGCAGGATATGCGGGTTGGGGCAGAGCATGTAGAGCCAGAAGAAATTTCTCATTGTCATCATGCCCAGAGAAGCAGGAGCTCCGTAGAATTGTACAGTCTACTCCGTACAAAGGCATACGGTGGTTTCTCACCTCTCCAGGAGACGTGTAATATGCATCGAAGCAAGTTGCTGCAGCTCCATCAAGCGACGTGCGGTGTGGTATGTGAACCGTTGGAAGGATGTGTTTGTGTACCTCGCACTACGATTAACTCGACCGGGCTAGACACTCGATGGTAAGCCAGAGAATTTTCTTCAACTAGCCGTGTGGAGATGGTTTTCAGAGCGGCAGCGCCTTCAAAGGCGCCACGCGTAGGCTTTTGAAGGATGGGTGTAAGTCCGATGAAATCCCCTATTCTCCAGTCTAACCATAGCGTGAGAGCCAAGAGCTCATCAGGCTGCACAAAACCGCCGTCGCCAAGATTCCCAAGATCTCAGAGAGTTTCCGGGATGGATAAGCCGATGGTCCAGCTGTAGGATCTCCTGCAATGGCCTCGAGGAGGCGGAAAATCTGACGACACAGTGGTGGCAGCCAGACCTCAGGAGCGGAAGTAGGGGCCAACCACATTCCACACTCGGTAAGCCAGGATTAAGAATAGCGGCGACCACATAAAGCAACCTTGATGCTCTTAAAGCACGAAAGTCGACGCTGAGTTCTAAGATCTAAAAGTCCCATTTTATTCCACGGTGTTCGGCCACGCCAGAACGATACCAGGAAGCCGCGCAGTGCGGTCAAGACCCAAACAAGCCGTTGTCTGAAGACTTGGGATGTTGGTCTCACTGGGCAGGTAGGTCTTAATATGACAAAAGGCCGATGAGAGCACCAGACTCTTAGCCGCTCTCGCCTGCCCAGTAAGAGAGTGACCGCGGACATAGGGGATGATCTAGCAAATACTCTATTCAGTTCTCTTAAGTGATGGTCTTGGACCGAGGTTCCATGTCACGGGGTCACAATGGGGCCTTAATATTGTGATTTTTTATTGTGTTTCAGGAAATTTACAATGGTGAGTCTCTAGGCTATCTCCACCCACCGCACCAGAGGTCCTGGCTTTTGCCTAAGTTGACTCCTCTTCCTGACGCACGCCTGAAATTCTAAAATATATTCTTGGTAATCTCCAACTGTCCATACACACGGATTAGAAGTACGATAACGTTCGTGTACTCCAGGACAATATTCCGATCGAGCAGCAACTCCAAGCTGCCCAGTAGAGATGGTGAAGAGTGTGGCGCTCCTGAAACACAGGAGTTCTTCCCGGGCCGTCGAATCTAGCCCTCGCCTAAGCCTCAGCTTAGAGTGAGAGCACCCACCCCACAAAGGCTGACAGCAGACCGATGGAGAGAAGGAGGGACTCTAGGAAAACTCGATCTAGCGTGCAAAAACTAAATTTCAGGTCATTTGCGACGACTGCCAGCGGCTTCTCGTTCCTGCAGGCAGTGGCGACCTCGTCAGAGAAGCGGAATGAATTCTAGGGGATTGTGTCCTTCCTGGAAACAGTGTCGCTCTGACACTCCGGCACAATGTCCTGTAGAGGACACTGCAGACTTCGGTAGAGAGATAGAGGTTGCAGTTCTATGAAACCTATACCACAGTGCGATTTTGGGATGAGGCACATTTCGCTACGGCGCAAGGATGGAGGCAGGACGCCACAGTACTGGGACTCTCGAAGACTCGATAGAGGGCAGTTACGAAGTAGTCCAGGAAGCCACGGATGATTTCGCAAAGCAACTCGTCCCATCCGGGCGCTTTCCCTATTGGAAGATGGTCAATGGCAGAAAATATCTCAGCTTCACCGGTCTCGTAGTGATGGAGTGGATCGCTTTGATCTAAAGAGAGTGAGTTGCTGATCTCCTTCGGAGAGTACGAAGGGCAGGCGGAGCGATGCTTTAAGCTAGCGAAAGCCATGTTTCTCACCGCTGGTTCCTCGATGATATTGTCCGCGCTGTGGTAGATAGTAGTCGCGGAGGAACTTCTTCAACTGAAGTGGAGTGTAAATCAGAGATCAGACAGTGATGGATAATCCGCCATGATCGATGCTTTCTCCAGGTTTAATCGGACAAACCGTTTAGCTCGAGTGACGTAAACGTCATCCTCCCTGCGCGAGTCGTGAAGGGACTTGATAAACGAGGCTAGATTGGCTTTAATATCTTGCCTCAGTTCCTTCAAATTTCTTATACTGACAATTCGTCAATGGCATCGTCAAGAAGTTCCTTCATTCTTGATATGACAAAAATGGAGCGAAGCATGCTGGCGGTTTTCGAGGTTCAGAGTCTTGGCCAATTCGGAGGAGGACCACACGTAGGTCCGAGTTTTTATAGTAGAGATTTCAGTATTAAGTGAGTCGGTAGGGGAGGCTCGATGATGGCAATCATTCTGTCGAATCTACTCGCACCCATGACCTGCAACTTCTGGAAGCGTTCTTTAGGAGTAAGAGAAGGATGGTAGTTGAGAAAAATGTGTCCGTAGACTTCGGATGGTAAGGTTGAAGACGGTGGTCTTTTCCTGACACAGGACCCGTTTTTCAAGGACATAAACATCAGGCGCGAAGATGCAGGTAAGGCCGCAACTCTTGGAAACAGATGTTAGAGCGAGTGCTGTGGGTATCCCAGGCAAAGATCTTTGGCGCTGTTCAGGGTATTTACATTCATTTCCTGTTCAAAGGTGAACTCCATTGCGTACTATTTAGGAAGCAGCACTGATTGATGCTCCTATGTCGAGCGGTAATGACACGCACAATAAGGCCAGGAAGGTGGAAACGCTTGCTCAGATGAAGAACGGAGATGATGGTTCACTTGATATCATTTTCCTACAAACCTAGCAGTTCAACCTCTTCGAAGAGAGAGCTTGGGAAACGCTCGAAGACGGTGTCCAGCAGTTGTTTAGCCATTGATCCTGCTACTGGCGTCAGTGAATTTTCTTTTTAAAAGAGCTAGTTTGGAAGCTTCTCGAATTGGGTTGGAAGCTTCTGGTTTACTGCTGGTTGGAGCAGGCTCTGGGGCTTTTAAACTCTTTGCCAGATGGTATGGTAGAGATATTCTTCTGAAAATTCAGTTGTGCGGTAATGCTAGGTGCTACTGGTGATGGAGCAGCTACAGCGATTGGTATAGCAGGTACCGCGGATACGCTACTCTTTTAGCTGGATTTTTGAGAAGAGTTTGTCATCCTGATGATCTAAGGGAATTTTTTTTTTTGTGATCCATCCTGCAGCACTTGGAGCAGAGGAATTCAAACATCAAGTAAACGGGCGTTGATCCAATCTTCTCCACCATTAGAATCTTTTTAGGAAGGTTGGTAGTATTTAATCCATTAATCAGGATGAAGGCAGTCTTCCTGCAGTCCATCCAGGTGTATCCTTCGGATGTATTCATCGAGGGCGATGGAGACCACCTTGCAATATGACCTCAAAGTCTTAATGAAATCTTCATAACCAATGAGAGATGAAAGGCAAGCCGCTAATGATGATTTTTCGGCTTTTGTACGGAAGGCTTGAGGGCGGCTCTTTATATTAGCTCGTCCTCGTAGAAAATCTCCTCAATTTCTGACCGAGACAGACCAATCAGAATTTGGCTAAGAATTTTTCCAGCTGGACCATACAGCCTTTCTCCAACTTGTTCCCCAGAGTTTGTATGTAAATCCATTTGAACAAACTCTGTAAGTATTTCTGGTAGAGAATCTGGTCGAAGGTGCCGACTGCTTATTCACTGCGAAATTCGTCGATCAAGAGCGACCTAAAGAATAATTATTGAAGCTACGGACTCGAGAGGGCATCTTCTTATATGAGGTTGAGACTGCGATCCACCGCCTGCTACAATGCAAAGCAGCCAGCCGGGAAAACCTGCCCTGCGAGCTGGTGAAGGGCTTAGATGACTTTTTCGCGGGGATTATTCATCGAGTCCTTCATAAATATTTGCTCCCTAGAGATCGAAGATCGGGCTGCCTCTCGCCTTTTTCTTTTTTAATGAAGTGATTTAAACACCTCTTTGAAGGTAACTATGATTGTAACTACACTAGCTCGTTTAAACTCTACAGAGTCAGGGCTGTGCCGCTATCTCCGCCTTCTTCTACATCTTCGCGGAGATCCGCTTCTGCGCCATCTTGAGAGAAGATCGCAAGAGGAAACGTCTTGACATACGCCGATGATATCCACATTCTGATCCGTGAGAATTTTCAGTTCAAGAAAGTAAATTCTATCTTTGACGATTTTTGGCCTGTGTTATGGGTCGGCGTGAACTTCTCCCAAGAGCAAGGGGTTGAGTTGCGGCGTCCGGAAGGACCGCGTCGACGGCTGCGCATCATGTGGTCATCATGTTCCATCATGGTCATAAGATGTGAGATATCAACAGGCCATGGAACTGCAATCCAGGAGAGTCATTTTCTGGGCATTTTAGAGAGAAGATTGTAAATCGTCTTCCTACCTCCGCAGCTTTTCCCTTGTTGACCGAGAGAGAGAGAAAGGCTTACCATCCAAAACTGCTGATGCCATCAGGACCCCTTAGTCGCCAGAAAGGATCATACAACAATGGGACTAGCATCGACGAGATGGACCAATTTAGTCGATCGGGAGAATAAACTCCCTATGAAGCAGTAAAACGTTGGTTACAAGTGGAAACTAGAAAGAGGAGGCCGGTTGACTCTGAGACGACAAGCTAGGAAGCCGAAAGGGGTTGCGTCCAGGCAGTGGCTGCAAAGCTGAACCTCAACCACACCCAAGTCCAAGGTACAGATATGTACGACGACACGGCAGAAACAGGCGGCCTTCAGAGCCAGGTCGGTGGAGGGCAAGGTAGACCAATGTATCCATGTGTCCTATGTGGAAGACTCCGACCTCGTCGCTGCGCTTCGGCTATAGGTCAGGTCACGCCCATCATCAGAATATGATGAAGCTCGAAAATCCCTGCTGGATTGATGCTCTTCTGGAATATATTTATTACTCGGCGAAATGGTGTAAATCTCTACCAGATTCATGCCCTGCTAGATGTTAAGTCCAAAAGAGTGGTCACATACGTCTATGTGACCCACGGTATTAAATGTTCCCTTTGCTATAAACAGGGACACAAACGCGCAAATTTTCCTCGCAAGACTGGTCTTCAGGAGGAACCTTGTGCTCCCTGTGAATGTTCCTGTTTCAAGTACAAATGCCTGGACCAAGTCGCCCTCCATTTCAAATGACCGTCATGTTCAACTCTACCATCAGCTGCTGATGTTGCCACTGAACCTCTTCGAGGACGACACAGCTTTGACAATTAAGGTTGTCAACTTGGATCCTTCTCCACCCGAACCGCAGAACGGTTCTCAAAAGCTTCCATAAATTCTGGATTGCCTCGCATTGGCTCAAAAACAAATGCATGTTCTCATGAAAAACTAAAGAGTACCTGCGATATTACTAGCGTTCAACTGTTGGAACTGGAGGGAGAAAAACTTCTTCAAGCCTTCACCAACAACGGTTTGATGGGCAAGCACTTGGGAAAATCGAGCGTTCAGCAGAGACGGGCTTCTTCAAGGCTTCCCTGCATCGACAAGCTGCTACGGTCAGATCTGTTCGTCGATCGAATGGAAACGTTCTTCGATAAACTGTTGGAAAAACTGGAAAATATTTCATCCCCGATTGGATTGGGATCAAGTGTGGTCGCGTAGATATCGTCACTCGCGCCCTGCCGTCGTCGAGTCCGGCGGCATCTTCGAAGAGTTCCTCTTGGTCTGGAGTGGCTGTTAACTTCAGCAAGAGCTGCGGGCTTTGATATGATTCCTGAAATAACTTGGCAGCAGCCTGAGGTCCTTGAATATTCGAGGCGACAAAATGTTCCTGCAAGCCGACAGACCCACTGGCTCCCCAGTGCTGGCTGCAGGCTATTGTCGGAGACTTCTCCGATGGCGCACCTGCCCTAGCGCGCTCAACGCGGGCTGCCCTTCTAGACACGCAGCACCTGAGGGCCTTCTTCCAGCGACTGAAAGATAGAAATAAAGGTCAAGTGTTTATATTTAAAACAAAAAGTATATCCTGAATGCTCACATTAACATTTTTAATGGCAGAGCGCCATCTAGTGGAGCAAACACCCGACCATTTTTATCTTTCTTTTTTTTTTTTCACATGATCAGCGTAATTACGTGATTTAGGCCTTAAATATCCATTTCTTGATTTCTCAGGAAGTCTCTTGGAACAATTTTCTGGTTGTTGAGGTACAGCCTGCACCATGTTGACGAGGGCTAAAAGCCCGGAAACGCATTCGAGGTTGGCCTTTTTTGATCTATCAAGAAATTCGTTTGGCCAAATATCATGAAACAAGCCTAAATCAACGATTAGTTTATTTTGTTCCGGCGCTCTGGCACATAAAATGCTCAAGATATGCCATTTTTGTTTTTAATATCAGCACCTGATCATTTTTATATTTTTATTATTTTCATATAGTGTTATTCTGAAAAATAGAGCAATCCATATTTAAATCTTTAGATAATAGAAAGGACAATTGGATTGAATAAGATGTAGTGCCTTGACAAAAAGGATGGCGTTCAGCCAACCGTAATATTGGCAAACAAATATTTTATTCAATCCTATATATGCCTTTTTATTATCTAAATATATTATTATATAATATTATTTACATATTTCTCTGTACAGCATATAAAGTTATGGGAGGATCATATTTATATACCAAAAGATTTTAAGCAGAGAATTTCCATTTTGAAACTGAAAAAAAAAAACTGAAAATAGTTGTATTAATATTGAAGGCCACATATTAAATGTAGAGTTTGTGTGTGTGAAAAAGGCATCTATGGGAATATGAAAAATAAATAAAAACCATAATTTTGAAATATTTCAATGGATATTCCCTTTTTCCAGCTTTATTTTTTGATCGCTTATACCGACTCGAATGAATGTGTCATAAACCCGAAATATAACCAATAAAAGCTAAACACTTTCCAGAATTCATATTTACATCTATCATCTAATTACATTAAATAGAATTATAAACGTATCGAGAGCATGAAAATTCCAACAAAGAAACTTATAGGAACCAAATAAGTCGTGAAGAGACATCTATTCAATAAAATTTAAACTATATATCACAATAGTATTATTTAGCTACCGCTCTCTCGATGTTTTTTGTGTCCTTAAGTTCTTTAAACACCTCTACTGTGAATTCTCCTTTTTATTTGCATGCCATACACCCCAAAGCCCAGATGAATAAAGACCAACTATCAAAAAACCATTTTTCCCATCTTGTTTTCTTATTTCTGTTCATAATATTATTTAAAAAATTTATAAACTTCCAGACAACATACACACGTAGAAGTACATATTTACATCTATCATATTTAAATATTTACATGTATCATATTTACATATTATCATATTTACATCTATCATATTTACATATTTACATGTACATATTATCATATTTACATGTATATTTTCTAAACCCGGATATCAATACTAGTCTACAGAATTACATAATTTTAAGTGATGCTAAATACGATATAATTTGTATAGTGTCTTCAAATTTCAAATAAAAGACGGAGGCAAAGTTAATGTCCCCGTAGTTGAGTCCCAAATATATCCGGTCTCTCCCGGAGGTGGTCTCTAATTGAGGAGGTCGGGTTATATCGAAGAGATAATTTTCATTATATGAATGTTATCTCAGAGGTGTAGAGGCCATTCAAGGGAGATTCTACGGAAATAAATAATATATTTTTGTTGCTGAAGTTTTGAAAAAAACCTGAAATATATCTGCGGAAAGAACAACAGGTAAAGCCATAATTGAAATATGATGCACTAGCGCTTTGAAAGTTCACCAGGGATGAGCCAGGCCTACCCAAAACTTTCATCATTACAGTAATGGGAATAGGTAATTGTGCCGCATTAAAAATGGTTTTCTTGCTGAGAGTAAAACCATATGTATTTTATATATGGCTTTGTCCCTAAAATAATATAATAATCATTTTATCTACTATATCAATATTTATACTTCATGAGCTCACAAGTTAAAAAGATATCTTACGATAGAATTTTATTATTATTATTTTTTAATTTCAAGATGTTTAAACGCATCTTAAAGTTTGCGAGAGTATGGTGAAACCACGTTCCCCGCCTTGGGGAGGCACGCATTTATGTGGTGTTCAGATAAAATTTTAAAATCTAAATGTAACTAGACGTATATAGAGACGAGTAAAATTTAATATAAAATCATTCAAAATGAACATTTATACTCTAGAATCAAAAATCTCCAAGGAACTTCAATTGAATCACAAAAATGAACTTCAAGATGATACGAAGGAATTAAAAATACAAGAACTATGTGGTGAGAAAGATCAGAGCGATTCGCCCATTTGTGAAGATGAAGAGCAATCCTTGGATAAAATAGAATTGGTGGAAGAGACAAGTCAAGACTCGAGTGAATCAGGTAGTCCATGTAAGCTGGATGCAGCGAGCTTGGAAAATCTGGAACCTACAGCTGTAAGTCTGGAAGATCACGGCGAAACTGAAAACAGTAGCAAGGCCTCAACGGAAATCTTCGAT
This sequence comes from Cordylochernes scorpioides, assembly GCA_030710605.1. NCBI lineage: Eukaryota > Metazoa > Arthropoda > Arachnida > Pseudoscorpiones > Chernetidae > Cordylochernes > Cordylochernes scorpioides. The sequence goes on from CP092864.1 coordinate 171,078,247, forward strand.
GAAATACTTCATGATGTTAATTTTAGCCTTTGTCCCAAATACTCTAGCACTTCATACCAAGCTATAGTGAATGATGACGAACTATCCTATTTTGAATTAGATTTAGATGATAATTATAATCATCATCAAGAATGCCAATTAAATATTGATGAATTCGATGATTATATTTACACCGATCCAGAAGACGTGGATGTAGGTGTGAAAAGAAGCGAATATAAAAGTCCTTTTATTGACAACGGCAATTCTAATTCAAAATCCACGATAGAAGAAGGCGAACTGGAAAAATCTGAATATAGTTTTGATATATATAACAAAAGGGAAGATATAACTTCTGATATCGCAAAGAATGTTCATGAAGGAAGTAGAGATGAAGACTTTCAGAAGACAGAGAGAAAGAAACGTGTAAAGGAGGTCTGGAAGACAATCCTATTAGAACAAAGCATCGATGCTCATCCGTTCTCGAAAAACTTCGAAAAAGTCTTTCCAGGAACTCAGGTCCCCCTGACGACCCATGCCGAATTTCTATCCCCTCGAATTTTGAAGCGGCTGGCCAATATTTTCGGCCATACCAGTGATTGAACAGTAATACAAAAACCTTTTTCTCTTTTCATTCTCAGAGCGTAGATCAAATTATTCTAATAAAGGGAATTTTTAGATTGTGTTCTCTACCTTTATTTTGATTCTGGTTGAAAGAGCCTTTACACAATGCAAACGTTTGGGAAAATTAAAGAACGACAAATTAAGGTTGAATAAATGATAGAAGTATTTCCTGATCATAAAACTGAATTAAAATTACAATTATAATCTCACAATAAGTATCTTTTTTTTATTAAAAAAAAACGCTAGCTTTCAAGCGTTAATCGCTCTTCAACGGGCTTACAATAAATCGACTTGATCCCACCAGAAATATTTACAAAAAACAAACGCGCGCAGCGTGGATATTTATAACTGAAAATTTTGAATTGGGTTATAATTTAACTATTTTATTCCATAAAATAGTTTGTTTTTTGTAAATATTTCTGGTGGGATCAAGTCAATATTATTGTAAGCCCCGTTGAAGAGCGATTAACGCTTGAAAGCTAGCGTTTTTTAAATAAAAAAGATACTTATTGTGAGAATATAATTGTAATTTTAATACTTTTTCACAATTTTATTATGAATAAAACTGAATGTTGCTCATTTCTGCCATTTATCAGAATAAATGTCTACGTAACGTTAATTATTTTCAAAAAATTACTTAATACAGACCAAAACCCAACTACAAAGGCTTTTAGGGCTATTGGCCTTCGTTAGTTTGATGTTAACAACCTTTATGTCGTTTGCTTTTCTTGGTTAATAAGGAAACAATATCTTTGTTGTTTCTAAAATATATAGTTTGAAGAAGAGAGAATAGTTCTAAATAGATTTTTTATATTTTAATATAAATGTAATCTAAGGCATTATCTTTATTTGGTAACTTTTAATGGCATTCTAAAATTTCGAGTATTATGGTCTATTTTTTCTCTTTTTTTTTGTATATATATGTGAATTTTTAATTAAAAAGGCATATATTGGATCAAAATATTCCTTTTTAATTGAAAACCTATTTATGGATTGCTCTATTTGCAAAATATATGTGAATGTTATAAATTAACTGTTCATTATGTAGTTATATCTAAAGGTAACGCCATATCAAGGATCTAAGAAAATATTTCAAGTTGAATTTATATCTAAACTATGTATAAAACCGTACCTAGTTTTTAAGTTTGAAAAAGGTATAACAAAGCAAAATTTAAACAAGTTCGTATTGATGGAAAGGAATGGTATATGTAGAGTTGTTGGGAACACTCAGTAGGTATTACATCAAGTGAAACATTGAAACTAGCCGTACAGCAATACCCCGAGGTGTTACTGTAGTACAATGTTCAGTGAAATGACTTGGAAGAGACTACGAGAGATGAGATAAGAATAGCAGAATGAGGCAAGGTTTTAATTTCTTAAGGAGCTGTAGAAATAGTAAGAAAGTAATATTTATATTACTTTACAGATGGTTGGAAAGTGAATGGCTGAAGACAGGGGAAGTTGTAGAGGTGAGGGAGATGAGAATATATGGGTCTATGCTGATTTAAACGGATCAGATTTCACGTCTAAATACAACTATTTATCATAAATATTATTTACTCACTTTGCCATAAAATTCAATCAATGTCTAGGAAAGGACCAGAGAAAGAGGTAGCGAACGATGCTATTGTTGTAAAACGTGATGTAATCAACTTATTGCACTTACAGCTCATCCTTTCTGACGCCAACATTGATGACAAACCCGTTCTGCGAAAGAGGAGCGACCTTCGTCAAGTAACACCATCATCATAGTGGGTGTAATTCCTTCATTCTCACAAACTTCCATGTCGAAGTCCTCATTCAAGTATGAAATACCGAGATTGCTTAGCCTGTTATGGCACTTGAAGCGCCGGAAACAACTGCAGAAGTTTTGTAAAGAGGTATCCATAATTACTTTGTCAGTATTAGGCTTTACTGAAACAAATCTTAATCAAAATAGCATGGTAGTCTTTCTTGGTAACAAATTAATTTACTTGTAGCCAACAGGTCAACATAAAACACCACAAGTCACCATACTTAATATTCAAAAACATTTGTAACTATTATATACTAAATAGAAAATAACATATATTTGGCATTCCTATATATATATGGTAACCGAGGGTCAAGCCTGTAGTAACCGAGAGGGACAGTCAGGGGCGTGGAGAGTTTTCCAGTACCTCTCTGCACTTTGGAAGACCTTTAACAGTTTTCACAGAGTACAGGCAGTCGTGGTCGAGGCAGAGTGGAAAGCTTGGGAATGTCCACACACAAAAACGAAGAGACACAGTTGTAGTAGGAAAGTTCCGTGAACAGATAAAAGTCGAGCTAAGAGCAAGATGGAGATAGTAGAGTTCTTACTGTTCTACATGGTCGATGAGGAGGACCTGGGTACAACCGACGAGGGTTCACGCTGATGGTGGCGTGACTATATTTTCGGCTAGGGCAGAGGTCTTATATATCTTTCCCGAGAGAGGAGGTATGCGGGAGTATGGACTTTGAGCGGATGCAAAGGGCGTGGTGCGTCAGCGATATTCTACACCCAATGACCTGATGGCAACGGCCTGCCAAATTCCTCTTTAGGGTTGTTGGACTTCTATCTCGATTTTAGACGCTTTTGGATTTCTATCTCAATCTTTTTATTTAGCTCAAATCTGAATCTATTGCAGAGTTTTATTTATTCATCCTCGGTTTGTACAAAATACATTAAATATGGTGATGCAATGACACATGTCAATCATGCGTATAATTATTTATATATTAGTCAGCGTAGAGTAGGCTGTACCACGCCAACAGCGCGAAACGCGTTCGTGGATGGCTTTTCTTGATTTATCAAGAAATTGGGTTGGCCAAATATCAGGGGACAGGTTAAATCAATGAATAGTTGATTTCTGTTCCACCAGATGGCGCTCTACCTTCTGAAAAGCACATGTGCTCCTGGTCAGGATATGCCCTACTTTGTTTTTAATATCAACACCTGACCCCCCTTTTTTTCTATTGTTTTTCATATATATATATATATATATATATATATATATATATATATATATATATATATATATATATGTAATAAGTTGAGGTCTGGTAGCCTCTTGTAGAATCCTGTCGACTCTCGCTATAAGCCTGTGGTAACCGGTGGTCAAACCTGTAGTAGCCGAGAGGGACAGTCAGGGCGTGGAGAGTTTTCCAGTACCTCTCTGCACTTTGGAAGACCTTTAACAGTTTTCACAGAGTACAGGCAGTCGTGGTCGAGGCAGAGTGGAAAGCTTGGGAACCACACACACAAAACGAAGAGACACAGCTGAAGTAGGAAAGTTCCATAAACAGATAGGAGTTGAGCTAAGCAAGATGGAGATATAGAGTTCTTACTGTTTTACATGGCGATGATGTGGACCTGGCTACAAGCGACAAGGGCTTGCGCCGACGGTGAAGAGACTAACTGCGGACTAACTATCTACTGTCGGCTAAAACCGAGGTGTTTATATACCATTCCCGAGGAGGGGGGGGTAGACATCTGCGAATTTGAACTTTGAACGTCTGGGGCATTCTGCACCCTTTGGACCAGATGGCAACGGGCTGCCGAATTCCTTTTCAGGGTTGTTGGATTGTCTGAGAATGTGAACTTTGAACGTCTGCACCCTTTGGCCTTGATGGCAACGACTCGCTAAATTCCTCTTCAGGATTGTTGGGTTTCTCTCTCGATCTTAGACGTTTTTGAATTTCTCAATCTTGCTTTAACTCAGCTCTTAATCTATTACATAGTTTTATTTATTTGTCTTCAATTTGTACAAAGTACATTACATATGGTGATGCAATGACACAGATTAATCATGCGTATAATTATTTATAGATGTGTTTCTATATACAACATGACAATCTTGTTATAAGTAATTATACAATATAGGGTTGTTGGTTTAAATTACCATAGATGAGCCCCGGGAGTGAAAGGGTTTATCCGGGTTTTAAACGGGTAAAGCCTCTCTAACACAGGTAAGTAATTAAAATTTATTTTAATTAATTTAAACTGTGAGGGCTAAAAAGGGCTAAAACAAGATGTTTTGTTTGGATATATCTGCAAATTATAAAAAATACAGTTTATGTTTTATGATATTCGTTATATAAGAGAAATTAAGATAAAACCTTTGTTTGATAAAAAATAATGATGATGTTTTAAGAGATTGTTGGCGGGCGTTGGAAAGGGTTAGTGGTTAAAGAATATGCAATTGTAAGTATTACACAGGTAATCAAATACTTAGGTCCAGGTGCAAAGCGAGGATATAGACTTGTGCGTCTTCCGAGGCAATGTTTCACCTGTGATCCTGTATAAGGGTTACAGTGCTTTGTCACAATTGTAGGGTTATTGCGTTGAAAAGTTGTTGAAGAACAAGTTGTTCATTAATATGATTGAAAGGGGTGAAATGGAGTCATGCGTTAAGTAGAATTGTTGTAGCGACAGTAGGTGATCTGACTTGACTTAAAAGGTTGATTGTGGTCCGCTAGAGCTAAAAAATTTAAGTTGTGAGAGTTGTGGACGCTTTGTGTTTGCGTGGGTGATTATGCTCTAGGGATGATTGTAGTAAACTTTTGAAACGTGTTCAAGGCCAGAAGTTGGGATTTTTAATTCTGGGGAACTTTGATCAAATAGTTTGTTGAAATTATGAAATCAAAAAATTGTCAAGCAGTACAATCGTTTTTCTACGTTGATGTGAAGCAATGACTAAGAAGATAGTAGTGTAAAGTACACTGAAGTGGTTAGAGAAATAGATTGTTGTATGCCCGAAAGTTAATGATAACATAGTCATTTTATAAAAAGGTATAAAACAAATATAAAATGAATAAAATATAGAAATATCATTGTGGTTGAATAAAGTTTAAGTGGATAAAATCAAACAATCAATATATAAAAGTGAAAATAATGAAGAATTAAAGTGATTTTTGACAACAAATATATCTTTTGTAATACTAAAATAATATTATGGAAAATAAAATTGATTTTTTATATATAATGTTGGATTAAAAACTAGTGATTATATAATTGAAAGGCAAAAAATAAAAAATAAAATATTTTATACAAAAAACAGAATATAATTAAAGATTGTGATCTCAATTTAACATGTAAAATGTTTGATATGTAGAAAAAAATTAGAGATTTACACAGGATTAAAATATCAAAAATGTTCAATTTAAGGCAGGTCTTGTTCAAATTCAAATGTCCAAATGTTTTAAAAGGTTAGGTTAAGATATCGACTGTTAATGTAGTAAGAGGAATGGCGGGACACGGGGAATGTAGGACTGGGGGCCTCTGGGGGAAGAGTGGCGATGGCTTTAGGTGTCCATTCTTACGACCGGGGTGCGATGTATTGTTTTTAAAGGGGCGATATGGGGGAAGTCTGCGTCGCACGTTCTTTACATTCTTTCTCATCTAGTCTGGTTATTTCGGGGTATGGATTAGGATGAATTATTAGATCTGTGTGGATAACATTGAACATTAAATAGGTGGGTGGAAAATTTGTGACAGAATGGGGTGTGTTATTAGAAATTTGCGGATTTTTTCTGAGGTAAAAGCGGGCGCTCTGTCAGATAACAGACATTTTGGAAATCCTTGTTGTAGTACAGTTTTGAGAGTTTGAATGTACGTTAGGGTACTGGTTTACTGGTTAAACTCCCTTTGAGAGTGGTGAAAGCTTGTTGGTAGTTTTATGGTGTATTTGAAAGAGGTAGTTTTCTCGGTTTTCGTAAGTGCTGTGTATCGACATTGTTGCGGAAAAAAAATGTTATTCAATGATGTCAGGTTTAGATGTGGGTAAAAGTGCGACTTTCGACGTAGCCACGCTTTGGGATGAAATGTGTCACAGGCATGAAGGCGTCTTTGGCCTGTTAAGTGAGAAAAATTGTTGTGTTTCGCTTTGTGACACTAGTGAAGTGAATTGAATGGAAAGGTGTCACGTGAAGTCGTTGTTGGTACAAAATCTAACCTGTTTCACCATGAATAACAAATTTACTAGTCCTGAGTGGTGGTTGTACAAAACACATCGAGATATCTTGGTTGTTAGTGAATGTGGCACGTTTAGTGGCGACGGAGCTTGTGTTGCTCGAATTCGATTTGTTGCTAAGTCGCGCGCTAATAGATGGTGGCCAATTGTAGAAAGTGATGGGAAGTGTGTTGTAGTTTGTTGAGAGAGATGTGTGGATAATTAATAATTATGCATGTAAAAGGAAAGGACGAGGGAGTGAAACTATGTTGGGATTTAATGATTGTAATAGTTTTGGAAGACTGTGACTTAATTTAGCTACTGACGTGGTAGTTGATGGGATTTTTATTTTTAACTTTTTTGGGGAAAGATAGTTACTTTTTTAGTTGTGATTTTGAAGATATTGTATCTTTCGATTTTTTGCAATTTAAAAAAAAAATGCGTTTCACCTATGTTTATTAAAAAATGAATATATTTTTTAAATCGTTGATTATGGTAGTGCAAACATTATCCTTGTAAAAGGGGTAATGGCGTTATAGTGACTTATAAATTGAATGGGGCGTTTATATAAAATATTGAACATAAAAATGATTTTTGCAAAGTTTTGAGCATTTGATTAAAAAATTGGTGTTTGGTATAAAAATAAGATATTAAGAAAAACACACAAATAAGTTTAGAATTATGATTCGAGTAATTTAAAAAAAATAATGATTTTTTAAAAATGTAAAATTTAAAGTAATGATTTTAAAATTTATAGGTTGCTTAAAATGAGGTAAAAATTGATAAATGAGGGTGTAAAAGATTTAAAATTTGAATTTAAATGATATAAAAATGGTAAAAATTGATTTTAAAATGATTTCAGTGAAAATAAACATTAAACTTATGGAAAATCAAGTTGTGAGCATGAGGAGAAAGTTTTTAAAAACTCACAGTTTTGAGGATTGTTCAGTCAGGAGACTTGGTCTTTAGTTGTCGTCCTACTGATGACGTGGAAGACGCTCCGAGTAGAGCTTGTAGAAGTTTGTAACTTCTGTTTGGTGACGGCAGCATGTCGCCTGGAAGATTGGTGCGTTGTAAGGCCGAAGGGGGAAAGTCTCACCGGCTTATTTTGCGGGATTTTCGGCTGTGTCGTTGAAGTGTTGACAGCTTGCTCCTGATATATAGTCTCTTGTTGGCGGGGAGATTGCTTGATCGTTTCGTTGGACTGGCGGGTTGTTCCTCCATCTTGGCTCTTTCTCTCTTTTCTATCTGGACAGGCTTCTTACCTTCTTCACTGTGGTGTCCTTCGTTTGGGTTATCCTGTCGACTCTCTGTAATAAGTTGAGGTCTGGTAAGCCTTGTAGAATCCTGTCGACTCTCTGTAATAAGTTGAGGTCTGGTAGCCTCTTGTAGAATCCTGTCGACTCTCGCTATAAGCTGTGGTAACCGGTGGTCAAACCTGTAGTAGCCGAGAGGGACAGTCAGGGCGTGGAGAGTTTTCCAGTACCTCTCTGCACTTTGGAAGACCTTTAACAGTTTTCACAGAGTACAGGCAGTCATGGTCGAGGCAGAGTGGAAAGCTTGGGAACCACACACACAAAACGAAGAGACACAGCTGAAGTAGGAAAGTTCCATGAACAGATAGGAGTTGAGCTAAGCAAGATGGAGATATAGAGTTCTTACTGTTTTACATGGCGATGATGTGGACCTGGCTACAAGCGACAAGGGCTTGCGCCGACGGTGAAGAGACTAACTGCGGACTAACTATCTACTGTCGGCTAAAACCGAGGTGTTTATATACCATTCCCGAGGAGGGGGGGTAGACATCTGCGAATTTGAACTTTGAACGTCTGGGGCATTCTGCACCCTTTGGACCAGATGGCAACGGGCTGCCGAATTCCTTTTCAGGGTTGTTGGATTGTCTGAGAATGTGAACTTTGAACGTCTGCACCCTTTGGCCTTGATGGCAACGACTCGCTAAATTCCTCTTCAGGATTGTTGGGTTTCTCTCTCGATCTTAGACGTTTTTGAATTTCTCAATCTTGCTTTAACTCAGCTCTTAATCTATTACATAGTTTTATTTATTTGTCTTCAATTTGTACAAAGTACATTACATATGGTGATGCAATGACACAGATTAATCATGCGTATAATTATTTATAGATGTGTTTCTATATACAACATGACAATCTTGTTATAAGTAATTATACAATATAGGGTTGTTGGTTTAAATTACCATATATATATATATATTGATCCATAATTAAAATATTGTCTAAATGAGGAAAACTAGCTTTTGGGAGAAGAATTTATATATTTGAGGTGTTGCAAGCCTTCGAGCAAATTTTGCTCTTCAACGGGCAAATAATACTATATATGACAACAAAATGATTCTTGTAGAACGACATTTGAAAATTATCCCGCATCTGTTTCATTTGAACGAAAAAACGAAATTTACCTCAAGGAGAAATAACGATTATTTCTAACGTTAACGCAATAATATGTCTAGGGTCGCCTAGTGGACATGCATCTGCCCGGTAAGCGGAACACTGTGGGTTCGATTCCCATCCTTGCACACTTTATTTTTACGTTCATCATTACTTTTCACAATTCATCCTTTCATACTTCATCCATAAGTTAGAAATAATCGTTATTTTTTCTTAAAATAAATTTTGATTTTTCGTTCAAAAGAAACACATGCGGGATATTTTTTAAATGTCGTTCTACAATCATAAGCCACATCATATTGTATTAAAAATGATTCTTTTATAGAAATAAATGAAGAGACATGTAATTTGTGTATGCCCGTGCTTCATATCATATTTAAATATAAAATAGAAAACAATAAATTATTATCATAATAAATATGAGGATTCACTACTACAGGATTCAGAATTTAGACCAATTACAAAAAAAAAAAAAAAAAAAATCATAAAACGCCCCAACTTTTTTTTTATGAGAGATGCGGCATTTTATGCTTTTTTTTTGTAAATATGAAGATATTGCCAGACATATATAATTATTTTATAAAAACTATAATAAAAATTAACAAATATATAAGATTCAAAATATAATAATAAATTTGTACATTTATAATTCAAGAATAAATTTATACGAATAATTAATTCATAAAATGTTTTCTAAGCTTTAATTAAGCCTCATTAGAAGGAAAAAAAAAAAAAATTTTTCAGTTTCTGTCATTGAGCAATTATAAGATTCAAAATGAAAGCTGCGGGCGATGAACATCATAAACTTCAAACTTAATATTCTATATACAGTTACGAGCGTCATTCTTCATCTCCTAATCAATCATCTCTCTCTCTCTGTCACCGTTTGCTTTTTTTTGGAATGGCGCCCTCCTATTGGTTGGCTACGGTCACGCCACCTTTGCCCCCCCCCCCCCATCATGCCCCCCCACTCGCCATTTAACTATTGTGTTGGCGCGGGTCGCTCCCTAAATAAATGCATATATTAGATAATAACCAAATGGAATCCTCTCTTTATTTTTCCCAGTAAGAGACGCCTACGGAAGCCAACAGTACATAGACAGATAAAGCACATAGGCTATAGTTATTAACCAACATATGCAATTATTTAAGGCGCCAATTTATAATTGTAACAAATAGTATTTGAATCAAAACATTCAATCGGGTAAAACACGGGCGTTGCCCGGGTCATTCAGCTAGTGATTATATATGAAGCAACCGATAGAAAGGTTATGTCTCGCACTAATATTTTACCTCTTCACTCAATATACGATGATCATCTCCCGCCGCTTTTATTTTGACTTATATACATATGATTGTTCAATGACGGAAAATTTCAAATATTAATTTTCTCCTTTTATTACATTCTAATAAAGGATTTTCGAAAAACGTTTCAAGTAATTGATTATTGCATTATATATATTTTATAACTTTTCGCTTAAAATTAAACAACATCGTTTTCAATAGAAAACTCTAACGCGCGATTTAACTAAATGATTTTCAGGTGTAAAAAAACGAGTTCAATAAAATTAAGCATGCTGAAGTCTCTCTCCGTAGTACATCGAAGTCGCTCTCCATAGTACGCTGAAGTCGCTCTCCGTAGTACACCGAAGTCGCTCTCCGTAGTACACCGAAGTCGCTCTCCGTAGTACACCGAAGTCGCTCTCCGTAGTACGCCGAAGTCGCTCTCCGTAGTACACCGAAGTCGCTCTCCGTAGTACGCCGAAGTCGCTCTCCGTAGTACGCCGAAGTCGCTCTCCGTAGTACGCCGAAGTCGCTCTCCGTAGTACACCGAAGTCGCTCTCCGTAGTACACCGAAGTCGCTCTCCGTAGTACACCGAAGTCGCTCTCCGTAGTACGCCGAAGTCGCTCTCCGTAGTACACCGAAGTCGCTCTCCGTAGTACGCTGAAGTCGCTCTCCGTAGCACGCTGAAGTCGCTCTCCGTAGTACGCCAAAGTCGCTCTCCGTAGTACGCCGAAGTCGCTCTCCGTAATACGCTGAAGTCGCTCTCCCTAGTACGCTGAAGTAGCTCTCCGTATCACGCCGAATTCGCTCTCCTTAGTACGCCGAAGTCCATCTCCGTTCACGCCGAAGTCACTCTCCGTAGTACGCCGAAGTCGCTCTCCGTAACACGCTGAAGTCGCTGTCCGTAGCACGCTGAAGTCGCTCTCCGTAGTACGCCAAAGTCGCTCTCCGTAGTACGCCGAAGTCGCTCTCCGTAATACGCTGAAGTCGCTCTCCCTAGTACGCTGAAGTAGCTCTCCGTATCACGCCGAATTCGCTCTCCTTAGTACGCCGAAGTCCATCTCCGTTCACGCCAAAGTCACTCTCCGTAGTACGCCGAAGTCGCTCTCCGTAACACGCTGAAGTCTCTCTCCGTAGCACGCTGAAGTCGCACTCCGTAGAACGCTGAAGTCGCTCACCGTAGCACGCTGAACTCGCCTTCCGTAATACGCTGGCTTCGCTCTCCGTAGCACGCCGAAGTCGCTCTCCGTAGTACGTCGAAATCGCTCTCCGTAGTACGTCGAAATCGCTCTCCGTAGCACGCCGAAGTCGCCCTCCGTAGCACGCTGAAGTCGCTCTCCCTAGTACGTTGGATTCCTTCTCCGTAGTAAGATGAATTCCTTTTTCGTAATACGCTGAAGTCCATCTTATTCTTTAGTCTACCATAATTCTTACAATTTAAAGTTTAGCCGCTATCCATCGATTTCAAATTAGAGATCCCGAAGACATTCTTGGATTGACATTTTCTTTTTCGATTATAAATTCTTTGTTTCTCTAGCAGCCATTGTTGTAGGTATAGTTACGAAATAAATGTGCATACTACGATCCAAACACAGGACTTCTAAGAATTATGAGGAATAAAAGGCGCTGCTTAGTTTCAGCTTCTATATGAGGGAGAGTTGACACAATTATTTTTATAGTAGAAGGTTCTTTCCCTGTAAAATGTCCATCTATGAGAAATGTATACTTAGGAAATATCAAAGCAGAGTGAGGTGAATGTAATAAAAATGAAATTTACATACCTATTATTTTTTCCCTGTCAAAGAATGGATGGCTTCCACACCACCATTTCCAGTGATCTCTGTCTTGGTATAAAGTTGTAACTGAAGTTATTCGCTGTTTTGGTGGTTTTAATCGAACTAGTTCTTCCTGGTCTCCAGACATCGCCCATTCTTTTATGAAAAACTTTATTCGAAAGTAAACCTCGATATGCTGTTGAAAGTACTTGTAGTTATACAGTCCCAATTATTGAAATTTGTGCAATAAGAATGAGTCATATCGGATTGAAATAAAATTTTATGCGTTTACTCACACAATTGAAGCAAGCACACATTATCAAAGAAAGACCCACAGCAAGTACAGATTTATCCTTTTGATTCACGCCTATCATGATCAATAAGTGTATCAGACAGCCTTTTACCAGAATGCATGCAACAACCCGGTAAGGCACCAAACCAATGAGACTGCTTCTCTCTTGGACGGGCGTTGCGTCAACTGATGATTGAGCTAGTTTTAAACATGCCAAATGGGGGAAGGTATAGGAAACAGGAAGATGTAGAGAAGTGTGAATATCATGATGAAGCAGGCGTCCTGGCTAGAAATTCTTCGTAGGGATCTCTGACAGGAAGGTGAAAAGATGTCAGGCGCTGGCCCGTTTTTGTGGTAACAACTGACTAGCGTAGGTGATGCCGTGCCAGGGTGCCTACACTTCGTTAAATGTAGCGCACTGTAGCGAAGATGGAATTGTGC